>CM060916.1:87598750-88270833 GCA_030737875.1 Allium sativum | reverse complement strand
TCATTTCGAAATCGTTTTCAATTCAATTCATTTCGAAATCGTTTTCAATTCAATTCATTTCGAAATCGTTTTCAATCGATATAAATATCGTTCACGTCAAAATGGCGTCAATCTAATCATCACGGCTTCACATATTTCTATTTTCAAATATTCTATTTCAAATATTTCCTATTATCAAAATATTTGTTATTATCAAAATATTCTTTATTTTCACGATTGGAATGAGGCCCAATCAATCACCATATAAAGTTAATTATATGGATTCCATACATCACATGTATATAATATCATTGAAAAATAATCAACCATCAACCAAAGTGCACTACACTGTATAAGCATCAAATATAGATATCTAACGCTTATAACAGCCTGTCAATCGATCGATCGACATATTTAATCAATCAGGATGAGTGAACTTCAAATTTCATCCCAACACCCGTGTGGGGTTTCAAACAATCAAACACCTATTTTATTTGTGCTGTTGGGCGATGTGTAAAATTTATCGTCCCAATCAATGTCATTCAAATAGGTGTACATAAACAAACCGTCCGGTTTATAAATGAATATTTTATTTTATTCACTTCACGTTAAAATTATATTTTAACGATAAAACATTTTATTTCAACCTATGAATTTCTATTCAATTCATTTACACAATAAAATGATATTTTTATTTTCTAACATATTTTAGAAAATTTCGGCGGCATAACGGCACGATACTAGAAACGGGACGAGGCCTAGCCTTATCCCCGGTCTAGTGAAGGCCCACGCCATTCACACATCAATCAAAATCACCAAACAACCAAATTCAAATCAAATCATATAACTAATCTATGCAACCAAACAAACAAGTCCATGGTCTGTGGACGATTGTGTCGGGTGCTACTAAGCACCGTCTGCATCCTAGTATATATATATAAATAGAAATGAAATTGAAAGGTGAGAAGTGCTCACAGATAGCTATCCTAGCTCCACGGCACTTCATTGCAGGAAATCTTCGCCAACTCGCCTTTTTGTCGCTTTCGCCCGTATTCTCTACATATGTAAAAATCTATTTTTATTTCGAAGTTCAATATATAAAAAATTCTATTTTTATTTCGAAGTTCAATATATAAAAATTCTATTTTTATTTCGAAGTTCAATATATAAAAATTCTATTTTTATTTCGAAGTTCAATATATAAAAATTCTATTTTTATTATGCTATACATTATATAAAAATCACATTTTTACTTTCTCTACATTATAAAGATTATATTTTTAATACTTTAAAAATATAAAAATCTTATTTTTATATATAACACCTATACAAAACTGGTTTTATTAATCCCTTTTAAAACTTATTTTATATTAAATAAAGAAAGAAAAATAATAAAGACAATAAAAAAAACTTACAGTGTTTCCTAGGGTTTCAGGGCCTCGAAGGGGGGGGGGGTGTGTGGGGGCGTCGGCCTTCAGGTGGGAGGCGGGGAGTGGCTGCGTCGGTTTTGGTGAGGGGAAGGGATCGCGATAGGAAGGGGGGGCTCGAGCTACGGAGGAGGGGAGGAGCAGGCGGGGAAGAAGGAGCGGGAGGAGAAGGAGAAGGGGAGGGGGGTCTAGCGGCGGAGGCGCCTGGCTGCGGCGCCGCTGGGGGGGCGCGCGAGGTGGCGGCGGCGGCGGCTCTCCCCCCCGTCGCCTTCGTCTCTTTTTCCTTTTTTTTTTATTTTCATCTGATCGAATGAAACGGGGGAAAGGAAATTATAGGGGGGGGGGTTTATGTAAAGTTTATTTTAATTTATTTAATTAATTTATATTTCAAAAAGTTGACTTTTACATATGACCTCGAAACGAGGCCCACCGCCTGTCGTCCATAGCGTTTCACCCCCATTCTGAACACAATGGGATATGTATCGTAGGCTGGTTCGGCTGTTACAATCAGTTTCCGTTGAATTTACATTTAAATCACTATATTGAATTTTAAACGTACATTTCAAATTACCGGGGTCACATACTAACTCTATAAATTGCAGAAAAATATTTTCTAGCTTCGTATTGACGATACGGTCCTAACAAAACTAGTTTCGTCGAATTCTGAGATCGTTGGAAAAATGGCCAATTTCCAGTCGATTAAAATCAACTGAAACTGGTCAAACGCGTTTTCCTTCGCCACGCTCACATATTGATTCGAAAAATTATGAAATTTGGAATCTAGCAATAACTTAACATCACGGACCCAACAAAACTGGTTTCGTCGAAATCCGAGGTCGTTTGCAAAATTGCTATTTTTAAGGGCCTTATATATATAAAAATATATATAAATTCCACAGCGACTATTTCTAATTTTAAGCTGGCCCAGATTTTCCGGGTTATTACAAACTCCCCCACTTAAAACTTTTCGTCCCCGAAAAGGAACAAAGTCGAAAGTGGTTTGATTAATCAACTCTACGCTCGATTTGGCTTCCATTCTCCAACTCTTTAGTTTCTGAGAATTTTCAAAATTTCAAAAATTTGGCTAACACCCTAAATTTTTGAAAAATTTCGCCATAACCTCCCCTGCACCGGGAGCATCGGGGAATTTCAAATAGCTTCCCCGGTCCTTCAGATCTCAAAAAGAAAAAGAAAAAGCCAAGCGGCTAGCCAATAGGCTCATAAAATCATCATCACCCAAACAAAACAGTAAATTATGTAGTAAACATGTACCTATTTGTCGGGCAAACAAATTTTATTCTTCAGCTCTAGCCTCCTTGCTATGACCTGTTCAATGATATACATGTATATGCAAGAAAATGCGACCAATTTCAATACAATTCAATATTGGGTTCAATTAGGCATAATGGTTCAAAATTAGCAAACAATTAAACAAACAACACAAACATCAATTAATTAGTGAATTAGAGTTTCAAATTCATAATTTTGATACATATACAAAAATCAGATTTTTGATGCCAAATCACAACAATAGGTCCTATCTAATTTTGGTTCTCACACCAGTTCTAATGGAAATATATAGAAATCTCACCTTCGAAACACGAAAATAAATTCTAGTGATGACGCGTCAATCATTAGACTCATGTCCGAGCGACTAGAGTGTGATTCTATATCTATCGAATATATTTGAGGCTTCAATACACGTGGATCAGACGTATACTAAAATCTCTATATATTTGATTGTCCAAATCAATGTAAATAAATAATCAAATACGTATAATTGATTTAAATTTTCAAAACAAAACTTATTTTCATTAGAAAAATATACTCTTCACACTCGTTCTAGGATACTACTGATCCCATCTCTAACGAGTCATTCCCGTTGGATATTACTAATCCAATATCTGATGAATTCTTTCGTATGGTTCTAATGTGCCTTGTTCTCCGAGCTTTGTAAACCAAAGCTCTGATACCAACTGTGACGAGAAGGAATTTCGCTCGGTCCGAACCAGTCGCTAAACCGATCCAGGCCGTTCGAAACGCCCTATCGTTTGAGAACAGGACAAATCAGAACGCATACAGAAGAACATTTCATTGTATATTACAACAATGCATCAGATTACAAGAATATACAGAGTATAAATGAATAAATATTACACAGAAATATCAGAGATTTAAATTACATTTAAATAGATAGCAGCGGAAAATAATACAATACACAACTAGAAGAGATACACGGATACAAAGCTTTCCGGATATCGTTCCAGCTGTAAACCAGGATCCTGTGAATATAAATCTGCAAAACCAAAACTACTAGCTGCCCGTGTCAAAATAAGGGCACCCAGAGTTTAGGTTAAAACAATAAACTCCAGGTCAGTCATGGGACTGGTGTGAGAACTAAAACAGTTATAATTCTTTATTTTAAAGTTCGGTAAATCAAGGGACCACGCCGTATAACACGGAACGGGTTTCCTCCCAAGAATACCAGTGCATAAAACAAACAGCGCAATGCTAAATAAAGAAAAATGAAGCTGTTATAAGACCCAGGTCCCATCACACAATGCAACGCAAGCCGGAGGATAGGGTTTTTACCTTATAACAGCCAAAGCATGCTTGATACGTTTAAAACACATTATTTGATACTATTATAAGTGCATAGTGTATAAAACAACTTCAAATCATAAGTATCAATCATAGGCGGCATGAGCGCCCCATCCCACTATGTCACCATACTAGGTTCTACAAATAAAACCGCAAATGTCACGTATTTGGAAATTGGATTTCCGTCTATGAACCGAGGCAAAAGATAGTCCTCAACCGATTCGAGACAATCTAGCCCATGTCTCAGGTCCCAGACTCAGGTGGGCCTTGGATCGTCAGGGCCGGTCCACCGATGTGGATTATTATGCCTAAACACTACGTCTCTCCGCTCTATGGGGCGTAAATGAGCCAACAAATGACTCCATCGGACCCGGATCGTCCGATCAAACCGAGGCGCCTCGCAACAGCAACAACCACATAAGTCAAACTCGTCAGGGCGTGTAAAACCACTGACGCCACTTCTAGCTAGAAAGAAACGCAAGTCATCCCTGGTGTCCTCTCCCGTTTTTGGTTCATACCGGGTGTGAAGCTCGCGAATCAACGTTACACAAAGTTATGCCACAAAGGCCGTGCTTTGATCATCACCACAAGACATTGCTTTTCAACAGAAGCCTTGATCATCAGCCACTTAGGCATGCCACACAGGCAATTCACTCCATGCGTTTGATATCCATCAATATATAACCCCTGAGCTCGTACGTCTCAGAGAAGGGCGTTAAGCAAGAGAATAAATTCTCCGCCGCCAAACAGATATATATTTAATAGAGATCAATCACACGGACTAAAATCCAATGTCAGACACACAGTCCATTTACAAGTCCGTTCTGGGTCTGAACGAAACCGGAGGCACCTAGTACCCCGCATATCCATCGATCTCCAAGTACGTCTGGACGATCACCAACTGTTTCCATCTTCTTGGGTGTACAGCCCAATCAAGATCATCAGTAATCACCCAAACGACGTGAAGACTTCCGGTCTTCGACCACCGTCTTCATCTTCGACACCACGTCGAATCAGTTATTCAGAATGGGATAAACCCGGTCTTTCTGAATAACTCGCGTATATACTATAAAAGTGTTACACAAACACAACATACGCCTCATTCCAATTCAGAATATTCTTTTATTCGAATATTCCTATACTTTGGGAAAAGTTCCCATTAATTTTATCCAAGATAAATTCTTTAAATTTATTCTTTAATCTCCTTTGAATATCAATTCAAACTAGTCGGGATTAGCGAACCACACCGAAGTAATCATTTATTTTATTTCCCAATCCCAACCTATTCATCCCATGAAGTAAAACTGGTAATACTTCATATCTAACACCACAGTGTTATCGGTAAATTCAATTACCATTTCACGTTCAAATCTAATTAAAGATTTAACTATCGCCTGGAGCAAAACTGGTGATACTCCATTTTCGATCATTTCAATCTAATTAAAGATTCATTAAAACTCCACTTAGTTTTAATCGTTAACTGGGTTAAAGAATCAGTGTCATTTAAAACACGGTTCACGATAAACCCAAAATCACCTTCCATTAATTATCGGGTTAAAGAACAAGTGTTATTTAAAACACTGTTCACGATAAACCCAAAAATCAATACCAATTCAATTCCAATTAAATATCGTTTAATTGGTACACTTCGTTAAATCTAAACAAAAAGATTTAATCTTTTCTCAACTGGGTTCAAGAACAGTGTTAGTGAAAACACCATTCACGACAAACCCAAATCACATTCGATATTCAATACAAGGCTCTGAATAGAAAATATATCGGCTTATATTCAATATCGAATTCTACGACTAACAAATGTCGTATTGGAAATAACGATATAAATATATATCTTTCAAATTTCCATAACAACATCTGTATAATCACGAATTCCAACATCGAAATATTCCGAAGAAAATTTCGATTCAAATCCACTCCAATGCAATCATTGGAAATTTTGGTTATTTTCAAAACCCTTTTCAAATTCAATTTATTTGTTTAAAAATAAATAGAATTATAATTCTAGTTCAAAACTAGTTCATTCCGATAAAAATCTATTTTTATCCTTTCAAATATGGAGTTTTTCATCCCAAATCTTCACAAATCATTTCTTATGATTTTACACAAATTATCACTATTTTTAATAATTTTATCAAGGCCCGTACAGTCGATTTCCATCAACGGCCATCGAACTGCACTTACAGCGACCTTTTTCAAATTTGATTTGGACATAATTCCAAATCCAACCGTTAGATTTCAAATTTCTAATATTCGTTAGAAAGCTCTTTTCGATACGAACCCAACGGTTCCGGTTTTAGGAGAATCCGACGGTCGGATCTCCCGCAATATCCATTCGAAGTAAATGGTCGAAATTCGCGAACTACCGCGGCGCGGCGCGTTCTATTCAGGCCATTATATTATATATATATAATATATATAATATATACTTCGTCGATTTCTATTTAAAACGAATTATATAAATAGTTTTAAAATTCGTTTCAAAAGCAATTTCAACTTCTATTTCAATTCAAATCAAAATTGAATTCTTCTTCATAAATTCGTTTTAAAACTCATTTCTATTCAATTCAAATTTCTATTCAATTTGAATTCATTTCAACACACTTTCAATTCATTTCGAAATCGTTTTCAATTCAATTCATTTCGAAATCGTTTTCAATTCAATTCATTTCGAAATCGTTTTCAATTCAATTCATTTCGAAATCGTTTTCAATTCAATTCATTTCGAAATCGTTTTCAATTCAATTCATTTCGAAATCGTTTTCAATTCAATTCATTTCGAAATCGTTTTCAATTCAATTCATTTCGAAATCGTTTTCAATTCAATTCATTTCGAAATCGTTTTCAATTCAATTCATTTCGAAATCGTTTTCAATTCAATTCATTTCGAAATCGTTTTCAATTCAATTCATTTCGAAATCGTTTTCAATTCAATTCATTTCGAAATCGTTTTCAATCGATATAAATATCGTTCACGTCAAAATGGCGTCAATCTAATCATCACGGCTTCACATATTTTTATTTTCAAATATTCTATTTCAAATATTTCCTATTATCAAAATATTTGTTATTATCAAAATATTCTTTATTTTCACGATTGGAATGAGGCCCAATCAATCACCATATAAAGTTAATTATATGGATTCCATACATCACATGTATATAATATCATTGAAAAATAATCAACCATCAACCAAAGTGTACTACACTGTATAAGCATCAAATATAGATATCTAACGCTTATAACAGCCTGTCAATCGATCGATCGACATATTTAATCAATCAGGATGAGTGAACTTCAAATTTCATCCCAACACCCGTGTGGGGTTTCAAACAATCAAACACCTATTTTATTTGTGCTGTTGGGCGATGTGTAAAATTTATCGTCCCAATCAATGTCATTCAAATAGGTGTACATAAACAAACCGTCCGGTTTATAAATGAATATTTTATTTTATTCACTTCACGTTAAAATTATATTTTTAACGATAAAACATTTTATTTCAACCTATGAATTTCTATTCAATTCATTTACACAATAAAATGATATTTTTATTTTCTAACATATTTTAGAAAATTTCGGCGGCATAACGGCACGATACTAGAAACGGGACGAGGCCTAGCCTTATCCCCAGTCTAGTGAAGGCCCACGCCATTCACACATCAATCAAAATCACCAAACAACCAAATTCAAATCAAATCATATAACTAATCTATGCAACCAAACAAACAAGTCCATGGTCTGTGGACGATTGTGTCGGGTGCTACTAAGCACCGTCTGCATCCTAGTATATATATATATAAATAGAAATGAAATTGAAAGGTGAGAAGTGCTCACAGATAGCTATCCTAGCTCCACGGCACTTCATTGCAGGAAATCTTCGCCAACTCGCCTTTTTGTCGCTTTCGCCCGTATTCTCTACATATGTAAAAATCTATTTTTATTTCGAAGTTCAATATATAAAAAATTCTATTTTTATTTCGAAGTTCAATATATAAAAATTCTATTTTTATTTCGAAGTTCAATATATAAAAATTCTATTTTTATTTCGAAGTTCAATATATAAAAATTCTATTTTTATTATGCTATACATTATATAAAAATCACATTTTTACTTTCTCTACATTATAAAGATTATATTTTTAATACTTTAAAAATATAAAAATCTTATTTTTATATATGACACCTATACAAAACTGGTTTTATTAATCCCTTTTAAAACTTATTTTATATTAAATAAAGAAAGAAAAATAATAAAGACAATAAAAAAAAACTTACAGTGTTTCCTAGGGTTTCAGGGCCTCGAAGGGGGGGGGGGTGTGTGGGGGCGTCGGCCTTCAGGTGTTAGGCGGGGAGTGGCTGCGTCGGTTTTGGTGAGGGGAAGGGATCGCGATAGGAAGGGGGGGGGCTCGAGCTACGGAGGAGGGGAGGAGCAGGCGGGGAAGAAGGAGCGGGAGGAGAAGGAGAAGGGGAGGGGGGGTCTCGCGGCGGAGGCGCCGCTGGGGGGGCGCGCGAGGTGGCGGCGGCGGCGGCTCTCTCCCCCGTCGCCTTCGTCTCTTTTTCCTTTTTTTTTTTATTTTCATCTGATCGAATGAAACAGGGGAAAGGAAATTATAGGGGGGGTTTATGTAAAGTTTATTTTAATTTATTTAATTAATTTATATTTCAAAAAGTTGACTTTTACATATGACCTCGTAACGAGGCCCACCGCCTGTCGTCCATAGCGTTTCACCCCCATTCTGAACATAATGGGATATGTATCGTAGGCTGGTTCGGCTGTTACAATCAGTTTCCGTTGAATTTACATTTAAATCACTATATTGAATTTTAAACGTACATTTCAAATTACCGGGGTCACATACTAACTCTATAAATTGCAGAAAAATATTTTCTAGCTTCGTATTGACGATACGGTCCTAACAAAACTAGTTTCGTCGAATTCTGAGATCGTTGGAAAAATGGCCAATTTCCAGTCGATTAAAATCAACTGAAACTGGTCAAACGCGTTTTCCTTCGCCACGCTCACATATTGATTCGAAAAATTATGAAATTTGGAATCTAGCAATAACTTAACATCACGGACCCAACAAAACTGGTTTCGTCGAAATCCGAGGTCGTTTGCAAAATTGCTATTTTTAAGGGCCTTATATATATAAAAATATATATAAATTCCACAGCGACTATTTCTAATTTTAAGTTGGACATATCTTATCATTTCTAAGATGAAATCTCAGTTTGTTAACTTCGTTACAAAGATATAGTTATACAGATTCAAATATTTCTTGTTTCGTTCAATTCTGACTTATATTGAATTCTGTATATTCATTTGAAATTAGAAATCGAATTTTCGAACTACCGCGCCATTTTCAATTCCTTTTATAATTATATATAATAATTATATATTCTAACGACGTCGTATATAATATATACGTTCTAATTATATTCAAAATAAATTTCTCGTCGATATTATTTAAAATAATTCATTTTAAATATTCAAAATTCGCTAAAATTGCCAAAATAAAAATTTTAAACTGGCCCAGATTTTCCGGGTTATTACAGGAAATTGGCCATTTTTCCAATGGCCTCAGAATTCGACGAAACTAGTTTTGTTAGGACCGTATCGTCAATACGAAGCTAGAAAATATTTTTTGAGAATTTTTCTAGTTAGTATGTGACCCCGGTAAATTGAAACGCGCGTTTAAAATTCAATAAAGTGTTTTAATTGTAAATTTAACGGAAACTGATTGTAACAGCCGAATCAACATACGAAACATGTCCCATTGTGTTCGGAATGGGGGTGAAACGCTATAGACGACAGGCGGTGGACCTCGTTTAGAGGTCGTAGGTAAAAGTCAACCTTTTTGAAATAAAATAATAAAATAAAATGAAAAAACCTTTTTCTCCTCTTTAAACCCGTTGGCCCCCCCCCTTTCTTTTTCTTTCTTCAGTTCTGTCTAAATAAAAAAAAGGAGGAGGAGGAGCCGTCGCTCCTCCGATGGTGGCGCCGCCGGCCCCTCGCCCTGTCACCGCCGCGCCTCAGCCGCGAGACCCCCTCCCCTTCTCCTTCTCCTCCCGCTCCCTCTTTCTCCCACCGCGAGGACCCCCAGCGCCTGAAACCCAACCCTACACCCAATTCGAGCCCCCCTTCCACCTCGAGTGCTGCGCCGCCCACCACCAGCCGCCACCTCGCACCAGCAGCCACCGCACACCCCTTTTCCCCCTCCCGTCCAGTCAACGTTCAAATCAGAAAAGGTGCGGTTTTTATTTATTTATTCTATATATTTTCTTTTATGATTTTTAGATTAATTTAGTAATTAAATTTTTGCAATGAAATAGCATTGTTTAAAATTGAGATTTTATTTAATATAAATACATTGATGAAAATGTGATTTTTTTTTATAAAAATAGCAATTTAAGTGAAGTCTCTAAAAATATAAAAGGCGATATTTTTAAAAGTGAAAATGCGTGATTTTTAAATATAAAAGAAGTGAGCTTTAAACTATAAAAGATTAGAGTTTTGAAATTGAAAAGGCGAAATCTTTATATAAAGAATAGCGGGATAAAAATAAAATTTTTATCTATATAACATCGTAGTAAAAATAGGATTTTTATCTATTTAGTTGCGTAGTAAAAATTCGATTTTTAAATATATGAAGTGATTATAGAAATATGATTTTTAAATTGAGAGTGAACAAATAAAAATGTGACTTTTATTTTAAAGACATCAAAATATAAAAATGTGTGATTTTTATATATGTAGTGGCTACGGGCAAACGAAGATGATAAAAAGGCGAGAATGAAGAAGATTTCTATAAATAAAGTGTCGTGAAGTTGGATAGCTATCGGTGAGAACTTCTCACTCTAAATTTCTTTTTCTAGTTATATATATATACTAGGATGCAGACGGTGCTTAGCAGCACCCGACACCCGTCATCGACAGACCATGGATTACTTGTTTGTTAAATTGTTTGGTTGTGTAATTGGTTAGATTATTTGGTTTGAATTTAGTTATTTAGTGAAATGGAATGGATTTGATTGATGTTTGAATGGCGTGGGCCTTCACTAGACCGGGGATAAGGCTAGGCCGCGTCCCGTTTCTAGTATCGTGCCGTTATGCCGCTGAAATTTTCTAAAATATGTTAGAAAAATGAAAATATCATTTTTTATTGTGTAAATGAACTGAATAGGAATTCATGTGTTGAAATAAAATATTTTATCGTTAAAAATATAAATTTCAACATGAATGTGAATAAATAAATATTTATAAACAAATCGACCGATTTGTTTATATACACTGATTTGACTGATATTGATTGGGTCGATAAATTTTACACATCGCCCAACTGCACAAACAAAAATATGTGTTTGCTGATTTGAAACCCCACACGGGTGTTGGGATGATATTTGGCGTACACTAATCCCAATTATTTAATTATTGTCGATCAATTGGTCGACAGACTGTGTAAGCGTCGATTATTTATATTTGATGCTTATGCAGTTGTGTGGTGCACTTTGGATGATGGTTGATTGTTTATCAATGCTATTATATACATGTGTTGTATGGAATCCATATAATTAACATTATATGGTGATTGATTGGGCCTCATTCCAATCGGGAAAATAAGGAATATTATAAAAGAAAATTCATGTGTTAAATATAAAAATAGTCATGTGTTGGCGATGTTCATGTGTTGAGTGAAATATTTTATACAATGAAATTTACATCTTTATCATATTTAAAATTAGAACTACTTTACGGTGGAGTCTAATTAAAATCAAACGATAGATACCATAGTTTTATAAAATATTTTACATAACAAAAATAGTGATGTGTTGACAGTACTCATGTGTTGAGATTAGTCGTGTGTTGAAAGAAATATTGATTCATGTGTTGAATGGGATAAATATTCATTTGTTGGATAGAATAAAGAAGTTTTGAAAAATATAAAGCCGTGTTGATTAGAAATGCGTTATTTTGACGCGAACGATATTTATATCGATTTTATTCGTTGTATAATGAATATTGAAAAGTGATTTCAAAATTAAATATTTTGAAATGAAATTCAAATTGAATTAGATTAAAATACGAATTGAATAGGAAGCGAATTTGAATTCGAATAAAATAGAAATGAATTCAAATTGAATTAAATTGAAATTGAAATTAAAAACGAACTGAAATTGAATTGAAATCAATTTGAAACGAATTCGAATTGAATCAAATAGAAGGTAAATTCGAATTGAATTGAATTGAAACGAATTTGAATTTGAATTGAATTGAAATGAACTCGAATTGAATTGAAATCAAATCGATTTGAAATTGAAGATGAAGTTGAAATTATTTTGAAACGAATGTAGAACTATTTATAAAATTCATTTTAAAAGGAAATCGACGAAATATATATAATATATATATATATTATATATATATATAATGGCCTGAATAGAATGCGCCGCGCCGCGGCAGTTCGTGAATTTCGACCATTTATTTCAAACGGACATTGCGGGAGATCCGACCGTCGGATTCTCCTAAAACCGGAACCGTTGGGTTCGTATCGAAAAGAGCTTTCCAATGAATATTAGAAATTTGAAATCTAACGGTTGGATTTGGAATTATGTTCAAATCAATTTCAGAAAAGGTCGCTGTAAGTGCAGTTCGATGGCCATAGATGGAAATCGACTGTACGTGCCTTGATAAAGTTATTAAAAATATCTATAATTTGTGTAAAATCATAATATATGATTTGGGAAAATTTGAGCTGAAGAATTCCACATTTGAAAGGATAAAAATAGATTTTTATCGAAATGAACTAGTTTTGAACTAGAATTAAAATCAATTTATTTTTGAAATAAATAAATTGAATTTGAAAGTGATTTTAAAAATAATCAATATTCGCAATAGGTGAAGTGGAAGTGGAGTTGAATCGAAATTATCTTCGGAATATTTCGATGTTGGATTTCGTGACTATACAGATATTGTTTTGGGAATTTGAAAGATGTATTATATATCGTTATTTCCAATACGATATTTGTTGGTTTCAGAATTTGATGTTGAATATAAGACAATATATTTTCTATTCAGAGCCTTGTATTTAATATCAAATGTGATTTGGTTTGTCGTGAATCGTGTTTTTGATGACATTGGTTCTTTAACCCAGTTAAAGGCAGGATATTGATTTTTGAAAAGATTAAAACTAAGTGGAGTTTTAATGAATCTTTAATTAGATTAAAATGTGAATTGATAATTTAAATTATCAAATCTGAAAGGTGATCGAGAATGGAGTACCACCAGTTTTACTCCACAGCGATAGGCAAATCTTTAATTAGATTTGAACGTGAGATGGTAATTAATTTTACCGATAACACCGTGGTGTTAGATATGGAGTATCACCAGTTTTGCTCCATGGGATATATAGGTTGGGATTGGGAAATAAAACAAATAATTACTTCGGTGTGGTTCGCTAATCCTGACTAGTTAGAAATGATATCCAAAGGAAGATCAAAGAATAAATTTAGAAGAATTTATCTTGGATAAAATTAATGGGAACCTTTCCCTAAGAATGTGATTTTGTGAATAAAAGAATATTCTGAATTGGAATGAGGCGTTTGTTGTGTTTGTGTGACATTTGTTTATCATATACGTGGGTTATTCAGAAAGGCCGGGTTATACCCATTCTGAATAACCGATTCGACGAGATGTCGAAGATGAAGACGGTGGTTGAAGACCGGAAGTCTTCACATCGTTTGGGTGATTACTGATGATCTCGATTGGGCTGTACACCCAAGATGAGGGAAACAGTTGGTGATTGTCCAGACGTACTTGGAGATGGATGGATATGCGAGGAAAGTGCCTCCGGCTTCGTTCAGACCCAGAACGAACTTGTAAATGGATTGTGTGTCTGACATTGGATTTTATTCTGTGTTGATTGATCTCTATTAAATATACATCTGTTTGGCGGCAGAGAATTTATTCTCTTGCTTAACGCCCTTCTCTGAGACGTACGAGCTCAGAGGTTGTATATCGATGGACATCAGTCGCATGGAGTGAATTGCCAATGTGGCACGCATAAGTGGCAATTGATCAAGGCTTCTGTTGAAAAGCAAAGTCTTGTGGTTGATGATCAAAGCACGGCCTGTGTGGCGTAGCTTTGTGTATAACGTGAATTCGCGAGCCTCACACCTCGGTATGAGTCAAAAACGGGAGATGGACCGCTGGGAGAGCACGACGTTTCTTTCTAGCTAGGGTGGTGTCAGTGACCTACCAGCCCTGACATTTATATACTTTTCACCTGTGTGGTTGTTGGATACGAGGCGCCTCGGATATAGGTCTGTAAGGACCGGGAAACGTGTGTTCAGGAATTGCCAATCCTCAAAAGTAAGAGAGGACCGGCCCAGCCGATTCCAAGGATCATAGTGGGGTCCTGAGGCATTTGCTAGAGTGTCTCGAACGCGGAGAGGAGCTTGCCCCTTGCCTCGGCTCATGACGGAAATCCAATTTCCAATACGTGATAATGCGGTTTTATTTGTAGAACCTAGTATGGCGACATAGTGGTATGGGTCATTCATGCCGCCTATGATTGATATTTATGATTGAAATTGTTTTGACACTATACACCTATAATAGTATCAAATAATGTGTTTTAAACGTATCAAGCATGCTTTGGCTGTTATAAGGTAAAAAACCTATCCTCCGGCTTGCGTTGCATTGTGTGATGGGACCTGGGTCTTATAACAGCTTCATTTCTCTTTATTTAGCATTGCGCTGTTTGTTCTATGCACTGGTATTCTTGGGAGGAAACTCGTTCCGTGTTATACGGCGTGGTCCCTTGATTTACCAAACTTTAAAACCAATATTAATAACTGTTTTAGTTCTCACACCAGTCACATGACTGACCTCGAGTTTATTGTTTTAACCTAAACTCTGGGTGCCCCTATTTTCCACACGGGCAGCTAGTAGTTTTGGTTTTGCAGATTTATATCCACAGGGTCCTGATTTACAGCAGGAACGATGCTCGGAAAGCTCTGTATCCGTGTATTACTTTCAGTTGTGTTTTGTATTATTTTCCGCTGCTATGTAATTTATTTTAATCTCTGATATTTATCGAATGTAATTTATTCTTTTATACTCTGTATATTCTTGTATCTGATGGAATTGTTGTAATAACAATGAAATGTTCTTCTGTATGCGTTCTATTTTGTCTTGTCCTCAATTCTATCCGTGCTTTCCTTCACGGGGAAGTTCGGGTCGTCTCAATAATTTTTATTTAAGTAGCAGAATAAAAATATGATTTTTCTATTATATGAAGAATAAAAGTATGATTTTTATATTGGTAGAGTATTAAAAATATGATTTTTATAAGATAAAGAATATAAAAATACGATTTTTATATATGTTGTAGTGAAATAAAAAAATTGATTTTTTATTTGAGTAGCGGACTGAGAATAGAATTTTTATATACTAGAGAGTATAAAAATGTGATTTTTATATATGTAGCAAATACGGGTGACGAAAGTGACGAAGAGCGAGCACGGAGAAATTTTCTACATGTGAAGAGTTGTGGCGTTTGGTTTAGCTTCTCGTTGAGAACTCCTCATCTTTATTTCTATTTCTAGTTTGAAATATATACTAGGATGCAAACAGTGCTTAGCAGCAGCTGACACCCATCGCCCACAGACCATGGACGACTTGTTTGTTTGATTGCGTTTGGATTGATTAGTTTGTGTGAAAGTTGATTGTGAGGTGGAATAGAATAAAATTCATGTGTTGAATAGAAAAAAATTCATGTATTGAAATAAAATATATATTCATGTGTTGAAATAAAATATATATTCTTGTGTTGAAATAAAATATATATTCATGTGTTGAAGTCAAATATATATATTTATGTGTTGAAATAAAATAAATATTCATTTAAAAATCAAACAATTTGTTTATGTACACCGATTTGACAGATATTGATTGGGACGATAAATTTTACACATCGTCCAACTACACAAATAAAATCTGTGTTTGTTGATTTGAAACCCCACTCGGGTATTGGGATGATATTTGATGTACACTAATCCCGATTGTTTAGTTGTATGTCAATCGATGGGTTGACAGACTGTGTAAGCGTTAATTATTTATATTTAATGCTTATACAGTTGTGTGGTGCACTCTGGATGATGGTTGATTATTTATCGTTGCTGTTATATACGTGTGTTGTAAGTGAATCCATATAATTAACATTATATGGTAATTGATTGGGCCTCATTCCAATTTGGAAAATAAGGAATATTATGAAAATATATTCATGTGTTGAATAGAAATAAATTCATGTGTTGAATAGAAAATATATTCATGTGTTGAATAGAAATAAATTCATGTGTTGAATAGAAAATAAATTCATGTGTTGAATAGAAATTAAATTCATGTGTTGAATAGAAATTAAATTCATGTGTTGAATAGAAATAAATTCATGTGTTGAATAGAAATAAAAATTCATGTGTTGAATAGAATAAATATTCATGTGTTGAACAGAATAAACAATCATGTGTTGAATAAAAGCCGTGTTGACTAGATTGATGTCATTTTGACGTGAACGATATTTATATCGATTTTATTTATTTTTATAATGAGTATAGAAAAGAAAGTGATTTCAAAATATAATGTTTTGAAAAAATAATCATTTGTATATCGATGTTGTGGAATATTCAATTTTGATTCGAAATTGAATATGAAGTTGAAATCGTTTCGAAAACGAATATAAAACGATTTATAAAATACGTTTTAAAAGGAAATCGATGAAATATATATAATATAAATATTATATATGTTAAATGGCATAAATAGAACACGCCGCGTTGCGGCAGTTCACGAATTTTGACCATTGACTTCGAATGGATATTACGGGAGATCCGACCGTCGGATTCTCCTAAAACCGGAACTGTTAGGTTCGTATCGAAATAGAAATAGAATTTTTATCTATATAGTAGTAGTATAAAAATGTGATTTTTATATACATGACAACAATATAAAAATTCAATTTTTATATATTGAATAGCGAAATAAAAATTCGATCTTTATATATGAAGTAGAAATATAAAAATATAATTTTTATACAGGAAAAAGCGTTGTAAAAATATATGAAGTAAAATAAAAATACGATTTTTATTTATAGATAATAAAAATATAATTTTTACATTATAGAAGTGTTAAAAATTTGATTTTTATATATGTAGTGGCTACGGGCAATGAAAGTGACACAAGGCGAGAACGGCAGAGATTTCTATAAATGAAGTGGCGTGGAGTTGGGATAGCTATTGGTGAGTTTTAATTTTTCTTTTTCTAGTTATATTATGATACATACTAGGAGGCAGACGGTGTTTAGTAGCACCCGACACCCGTCATTCACAGACCATGGATGGCTTGTTTGTTTGATTGATATGTTGTGAAAGTTGTTTGTGATGTTGATGTGAAATCGATAATAAATGGTAGATGGTGGAAATAAATTAATTATCGTTAAAAATATAATTTTTAACAGGAAAGTGAATAAATAAATATTTATAAACAAATCGGCTGATTTGTTTATATACACTGATTTGACTGATATTGATTGGGTCGATAAATTTTACACAACGCCCAACAGCACTAATAAAATCTATGTTCGTTGATTTGAAACCCAACACGGGTATTGGGATAAAATACGACATACACTAATCCCAGTAATTAGTTATATGTCGATCGATTGATTGACAGGCTGTTATAAGCGTTAAATATCTATATTTAATGCTTATACAGTGTAGTGCACTTTGGATGATGGTTGATTATTTATTGTTGCTATTATATACATGTGTTGTATGGAATCCATATAGTTAACGCTATATGGTAATTGATTGGGCCTCATTCCAATTTAGAAAATAAAAAATATAATAAAATAAAGGTTCATGTGTTGACCGTACTCATCCGTTGAGATTAGTCATGTGTTGAACGAAATATTTTAACAATAAAATTTACATTTTTATCATTATAAAATAAAGGTTCATGTGTTGACCGTACTCATCCGTTGAGATTAGTCATGTGTTGAACGAAATATTTTAACAATAAAATTTACATCTTTTTCATATAGAAAATTAGAAACTAACTGGAAAATAGATAAGATGAGTGGTCTCCTGGATATTGATCTGATGTTGGTTTTGGCCTTCGGGGTTAATATTTAGGGAATCGTTCTCTTACTAATTTACGGTTGGAGTCTGATTTAAATCAAACGATAGATACCATAATTTTTATATAAATTATATTGAATAACAAAAATAGTCACACGTGGACAGTACTCATTCGTTGAGATTAGTCATGTGTTGACAAAAATATAGATTCACGTATTGAACAGAAAACGAATTCGAATTGAATTGAATAGAAATCGAATTCGAATTGAATTGAATAGAAAACGAATTCGAATTGAACTGAATAGAAAACGAATTCGAATTGAATAGAAAACGAATTCCAATTGAATTGAATAGAAAACGAATTTGAATTGAATTGAATAGAAAACGAATTCGAATTGAATTGAATAGAAAACGAATTCGAATTGAATTGAATAGAAAACGAATTCGAATTGAATTGAATAGAAAACGAATTCGAATTGAATTGAATAGAAAACGAATTCGAATTGAATTGAATAGAAAACGAATTCGAATTTGATTTGAATAGAAAACGAATTCGAATTGAATTGAATAGAAAACGAATTCGAATTGAATTGAATAGAAAACGAATTCAAATTGAATTGAATAGAAAACGAATTCGAATTTGATTTGAATAGAAAACAAATTCGAATTGAATTGAATAGAAAATGAATTCGAATTGAATTGAATAGAAAACGAATTCGAATTGAATTGAATAGAAAACGAATTCGAATTGAATTGAATAGAAAATGAATTTGAATTGGATTGAATAGAAAATGAACTCAATTTGAATTGAATTTAAATGAATTTTAAAACGAATCTATAAGGAAAAATTCAATTTTGATTTGAATTGGAAATAGAAGTTGAAATGTTTTTGAAACGAATTTAAAACTATTTATAAAATTCATTTTAAATAGTAATCGATGAAGTATATATTATATAAATTATATATATATATAATATAATGGCCTGAATAGAACGCGCCGCGCCGCGGCAGTTCGCGAATTTCGACCATTGACTTCGAACGGATATTACGGGAGATCCGACCGTCGGATTCTCCTAAAACAGGAACCGTTGGGTTCGTATCAAAAAGAGATTTTTAACGAATATTAGAAATTTGAAATCTAACAGTTGGATTTGGAGATACGTCCAAATCAAATTTGGAAAAGGTCGCTGTAAGTGCAGTTCGATGGCCGTGGATGGAAATCGACTGTACGGTCCTTGATAAAATTATTCAAAATAGTAATAATTTGTGTAAAATCATAAGAAATGATTTGGAAAAAATTGGGATGAAAAACTCCATATTTGAAAAGATAAAAATAGATTTTTATCGAAATGAACTAGTTTTGAACTAAAATTAAAAACCCAACTATTTTTAAATAAATAAATTGGATTTGAAAAGGGGTTTTAAATAATCGGAATTTCTAATATATTTGATTGAAATTAAATTAGAAGTGATTTGTGGGTTTATCGTGAATAGTGTTTTAAGTAACACTTGTTCTTTAACCCGATAATAAATAGAATGTAATTTGGGTTTGTCATGAACTGTGTTTTAAATGACACTAGTTCTTTAACCTAGTAAAAGGAGTTTTAATGAATCTGCAATTAGATTGAAATGTGAATTGATAATTTAAATTATCAAATTTGGCAAATGAACGAGAATGGAGTATTACCAGTTTTGCTCCAAAGCGATAGTTAAATTTTTAATTAGATTTGAACGTGAAATGGTAATTTATTTTACCGATAACACCGTGGTATTAGATATGGAGTATTACCAGTTTTTCTTCATGGGATGAATAGGTTGGGATTGGGAATTAAAATAAATAATTACTTCGGTACGGTTCGCTAATCTCGACTAGTTTGGAAAAACCATAATTTGGTTTGATATTACATTCAATGGAAGATTAAAGAATAAATTTTAAAGAATTTATCTTGGATAAAATTAATGGGAACCTTTCCCTAAGAATTGAGATTTAGAAACTAGCTGTAGGTTAGTTAAGAAGAATGGTTTCCTGGATATTGATCTGATGTTGGTTTCGGCCTTCGGGTTTAATATTTGGGGAATTGCTCTCTTACTGATTTACGGTTAGTGACTGCTGAATTGGAATGAGGCGTATATTGTGTTTGTGTAACATTTGTTTTTAATATACGCGGGTTGTTCGGAAAGGCCGGGTTTATACCCATTCTGAATAACCGATTCGACGATAAGTCGAAGATGATGACGGTGGTCGAAGACCGGAAATCTTCACATCGTTTGGATAATTACTGACGATCCTGATTGGGCTGTACACCCAAGAGGATGAAAATAGTTGGTGGTCATCCAGACGTACTTGGAGATCGATGGATATGCGAGGAAAGTGCCTCTGGTTTCGTTCAGACCCAGAACGAACTTGTAAATGGATTGTGTGTCTGACATTGGACTTTATTCTGTGTTGATTGATCTCTATTAAATATACATCTGTTTGGCGGCGGAGAATTTATTCTCTTGCTTAACGCCCTTCTCTGAGACGTACGAGCTCAGAGGTTGTATATCGATGGACATCAATCGCGTGGCATGAACTGCCTGTATGGCACGCTAAGTTGCATGGATCAAGGCTTCTGTTGAAAAGCAAAGTCCTGTGTTGATGATCAAAGCACGGCCTACGTGGCAGCTTTGTGTATAGCGTGAATTCGCGAGCCTCACACCTCGGTATGAGTTAAAAACGGGATAAGGATTGCAGGGAGAGCACGACGTTTCTTTCTAGCTTTGGTGGTGTTAGTGACTTACCAGCCCTGACATTTATATACTTTTCACCTATGTGGTTATTGGATGAGGCGCCTCGATTTTAGGTCTGTAAGGACTTGGAAACGTGTGTTCAGGAATAATTAATCCTCAAACGTAAGAGAGGACCGGCCCTGAAGATCCAGGGGTTGCCCACAGTGCGTAGCCCTGGGACATTTGCTAGAGTGTCTCGAAAGCGGAGAGAAGCTTGCCCCTTGCCTCGACTCATGACGGAAATCCAATTTCCAATACATGATATTGCGGTTTTAATTGTAGAACTAGTATGGCGACATGATATATGGTACCCATGCCGTCTATGATTTATATTTATGATTGAAATTGTTTTGACACTATACCCTTATTATAGTGTCAAGTGATTTGTTTTAAACGTACCAAGCATGTTTGGCTATTATAAGGGAAAACCCTATCCTCCGGTTTGCGTTGCATTGTGTGATGGGACCTGGGTCTTATAATAGCTTCATTTTTCCAAAGAGCATTGCGCTGTTTTGTTATATGCACTAGTATTCTTGGGAGGAAACCCGTTCCGTGTTAGATGGCGTGGTCCCTTGATTTACTCTCTTTTAAAGTAAAGTTTTAAATAACCATTTTAGTTCTCACACCAGTCACATGACTGACCTGGAGTTTATTGTTTTAACCTAAACTCTGGTTGCCCCTATTTTCGACATGGGCAGCTAGTAGTTTTGGTTTTGCAGATTTATATTCACAGGATCCTGGTTTACAGCTGGAATGATATCCAAAAAGCTCTGTATCCGTATATCACCTTCAGTTGTGCTTGTATTATTTTCCGCTGCTATGTAATTTATTGTAATCTCTGATATTTATCGAATGTAATTTATTCAATTATACTCTGTATATTCTTGTATCTGATGGAATTGTTGTAATAGCAATGAAATGTTCTTCCGTCTGCGTTCTATTTTGTCCTGTTCTCAAACGATCAGGGGTTTCGAACGGTCTAGATCGGTTTAACGACTGATTCGGATCGAGCGAAATTCCTTGCCGTTACAGTAGGTATCAGAGCTTTGGTTTACAGAGCTCGAGAACAAGACACATTAGAACCATACGAAAGAATTCATCAGATATTGGATAAGTAATATCCAATTAGAATGACTCGTTAGAGATAGGATCAATAGTATCCTAGAACGGGTGTGAAGAGTATATTTTTCAAATGAAAACAATTTTTGTTTTGAAAATTTAAATCAATTCTACATATTTGAATATTTATTTATTTTGAATTTGGACAATCCGCTATATAAAGATTTTGCATATACGTGTCATGAACGTATATTCGAAGTTTTAATATACCGGATAGATATAGAACCGCACTCTAGTCGCCCGGACATGATTCTGATGATGGCGCGCCATCACCAGTATTTATTTTCGTGTTTCGAAGGTGTGATATCTATATATTTCCATTAGACTGGTGTGAGAACCAAAACTTATATAGATAGATTTATTGTTATGAATTGGCATCAAAAACATGATTTTTTGCATATGTATCAAAATTATGAGTTTGAAACGTTAATCCACTAATTGATTGATGTTTGTGTTGTTTGTTTAGTTGTTTGATAATTTTTGAACCATTATGCCTAATTGAACCAAATTTTGAACTGTATTGAAAATTGGTCGCATTTGCTTGCATATACATGTACTTACATTGAACAGGTCATAGCAAGGAGGCTAGAGCGGAGAATAAAATTTGTTTGCCCGACAAATAGGTACGTGTTTACCGTAATTTACTGTTTTGTTTGGGTGATGATGATTTTATGAGCCTATTGGCTAGCTGCTTGGCTTTTTCTTTTTCTTTTTGAGATCAGAAGGCCTGTATGGAAATTTCGGGATTTTCCCGTGGCTCCCGGTGCAGGGGAGGTTATGGCAAAAAATTTCGAAAATTTAGGGTGTTAACCAAATTTTTGAAGAATTTGAAAATTCTCAGAAACTGAAAAGTTGGAGAATGAAAGCCAAATCGAACGTAGTGTTGATTAATCAAACAACTTTCGACTTTGTTCCTTTTCGGGGACGAAAAGTTTTAAGTGGGGGAGATTGTAACAGCCCGGAAATTCTGAGCCAGTTTAAAATTTTTATTTTGGCAATTTTAATGAATTTTGAATATTTAAAATGAATCATTTTAAATAATATCGACGATAATTTATTTTGAATATATTTAGAACGTATATATTATATACGTCGTCGTTAGAGTATAAATAATTATATATAATTATAAATAGAATTGAAAATGGTGCGGTAGTTCGATAATTCGATTTCAAACTTCAATTGAATGTACCGGGTGCAAAATAATCCAGATTTTAGTGAAACCAAAACTAATAGGATCTAATTGATGATATCTTTCCAACGAATCTAAGAAATCAAAATTTCATAGCGGGAATCAAAAGATATGTCCAGTTGAAAATTCTGAATAGTCGCTATGGAATTCAGACCCTTAAAAATAGCCATTTTGCAAACGACCTCGGATTTCGATGAAACCACTTTTGTTGGATCCGTGATGTCAAATTATTGCTAGATTCCAAATTTCATAATTTTTCGAATCAATATGTGAACGTGGCAAAGGAAAACGCGTTTGACCAGTTTCAGTTGATTTTAATCAACTGGAAAATGGCCATTTTTCTAATGGTCTCGGGATTTGACGAAACTTGTTTTGTTAGGACCGTATCATCAATACAAAGCCAGGAATATTTTTTTGAAAATTTTCGAGTTAGTATGTGACCCCAGTAAATTGTAACGCGCGTTCAAATTGAATATATAGAGTTATATGTTGATTTCGACGAAAACTGATCGAAATGATCGAATCAGCCTACGGTACACATCCCATTGTGTTCGGAATGGGGGTAATTAGCTATGGACGACAGGCGGTGTGCCTCGTTTTGAGTTCGAATGAAAAAGTTACTTTTTAAAAATTAAAAATAATTAAATAAATAATTAAAAATCTTCCTTCATCTCTTTACCCCAGCCCCCCGTTCATTTTGAAAAGTCAAACCAAACAAAAAAAAGAAGAAAAGGGAAAGGAGCGAAGGGGGGGGGGGGAGAACCGCCGCCGCCTCCCCCTGGTGATCGACGACGGCCACGCCCCACCTTTGGCGCGCCTCCCTCCTCCAATCTCCGCCTTTTCCTTCTTTCCTTCCAGCCTCGAACGGAAACACCCCGAAGCCCCACGCTGCCACCGTGGACCCCTGCTCCGCCTACGCCAGCATCGAACCACCCCACCACGACCGCGCCGCCCTCTCTTCTCTCCCCTCGTGCCTCTCCTCTTCCACGAGACCCAAAGCCACCCCCAAAAACCCGAACCCTAGCCCCTTGAGTTCCGAAACCCAACGCACCATGCCCCAGATGGCCTGCAGCCGACCACCCAACCCCCTGCGGGCCTCCAACACCCCTTCTTCGGCGAGGTGAACCCCTAAGATAAATGCTGTAAGTTTTCGTTGATTTTTAATTTGAAAGCTTCGATTTTTAGCAAATAAAAAGCTTTGATTTTTAATATAAAAAGGTTTGCTTTTTGTTAATGCAAAGAAGTGATTTTTCTTTATGCAAAGAAATGATTTTTACATGAATGAGTAGCATTATAAAGTTTAGACTTTTATAAATAATAAAGATTGATTTTTAAATTAGAAAAAGAAATGATCTTTGATTTGAAAAAGACGAGATTTTTAAAATAGAAAGGATACGATTTTTAGCGGTATAAAAATAGAATTTTTATCTATATAGTAGTAGTATAAAAATGTGATTTTTATATACATGTCAACAATATAAAAATTCGATTTTTATATATTGAATAACAAAATAAAAATTCGATCTTTATATATGAAGTAGAAATATAAAAATATAATTTTTATATAGGAAAAAGCGTTGTAAAAATATATGAAGTAAAATAAAAATACGATTATTATTTATAGATATAGATAATAAATATATAATTTTTACATTATAGAAGTGTTAAAAATTTGATTTTTATATATGTAGTGGCTACGGGTAGCAAAAGTGATAAAAGGCGAGAACGGCGGAGATTTCTATAAATAAAGTGGCGTGGAGTTGGGATAGCTATTGGTGAGAACTTCTCACCTTTTAATTTTTCTTTTTCTAGTTATATTATAATACATACTAGGATGCAGACGGTGTTTAGTAGCACCCGACACCCGTCATCCACAGACCATGGATGGCTTGTTTGTTTGATTGATATGTTGTGAAAGTTGTTTGTGATGTTGATGTGAAATCGATAATAAATGGTAGATGGTGGAAATAAATTAATTATCGTTAAAAATATAATTTTTAACAGGAAAGTGAATAAATAAATATTTATAAACAAATCGGCCGATTTGTTTATATACACTGATTTGACTTATATTGATTGGGTCGATAAATTTTACACATCGCCCAACTGCACAAATAAAATCTGTGTTCGTTGATTTGAAACCCCACACGGGTTTTGGGATAAAATACGACATACACTAATCCCAGTAATTAGTTATATGTCGATCGATTGATTGACAGGCTATTATAAGCGTTAAATATCTATATTTAATGCTTATAAAGTGTAGTGCACTTTGGATGATGGTTGATTATTTATTGTTGCTATTATATACATGTGTTGTATGGAATCCATATAGTTAACGCTATATGGTAATTGATTGGGCCTCATTCCAATTTAGAAAATAAAGAATATTATAAAATAAAGGTTCATGTGTTGACCGTACTCATCCGTTGAGATTAGTCATGTGTTGAACGAAATATTTTAACAATAAAATTTACATTTTTATCATTATAAAATAAAGGTTCATGTGTTGACCGTACTCATCCGTTGAGATTAGTCATGTGTTAAACGAAATATTTTAACAATAAAATTTACATCTTTGTCATATAGAAAATTAGAAACTAACTGGAAAATAGATAAGATGAGTGGTCTACTAGATATTGATCTGATGTTGGTTTCGGCCTTTCGGAGTTAATATTTAGGGAATCGTTCTCTTACTAATTTACGGTTGGAGTCTGATTTAAATCAAACGATAGATACCATAATTTTTATATAAAATATATTGAATAACAAAAATAGTCACACGTGGACAATACTCATTCGTTGAGATTAGTCATGTGTTGACAAAAATATAGATTCACGTAGTGAGTAGAAAACGAATTCGAATTGAATTGAATAGAAAACGAATTCGAATTGAATTGAATAGAAAACCAATTCGAATTGAATTGAATAGAAAACCAATTCGAATTGAATTGAATAGAAAACGAATTCGAATTGAATTGAATAGAAAACGAATTCGAATTGAATTGAATAGAAAACGAATTCGAATTTGATTTGAATAGAAAACGAATTCGAATTGAATTGAATAGAAAATGAATTCGAATTGAATTGAATAGAAAACGAATTCGAATTGAATTGAATAGAAAACGAATTCGAATTGAATTGAATAGAAAACGAATTTGAGTTTGATTTGAATAGAAAACGAATTCGAATTGAATTGAATAGAAAACGAATTCGGAGTTGATTTGAATAGAAAACGAATTCGAATTGAATTGAATAGAAAACAAATTCGAATTGAATTGAATAGATAACGAATTCGAATTGAATTGAATAGAAAATGAATTCGAATTGAATTGAATAGAAAATGAATTTGAATTGGATTTAATAGAAAATGAACTCAAATTGAATTGAAATTTGAATTGAATTTAAATAAATTTTAAAACGAATCTATAAGGAAAAATTCAATTTTTATTTGAATTGGAAATAGAAGTTGAAATGGTTTTGAAACGAATTTAAAACTATTTATAAAATTCGTTTAAAATAGTAATCGACGAAGTATATATATTATATATATTATATATATAATATAATGGCCTGAATAGAACGCGCCGCACCGCGGCAGTTCGCGAATTTCGACCATTGACTTCGAATGGATATTACGGGAGATCCGACCGTCAGATTCTCTTAAAACCGGAACCGTTGCGTTCGTATCGAAAAGTGCTTTCTAACGAATATCAGAAATTTGAAATCTAACGGTTGGATTTGGATATACGTCCAAATCAAATTTGGAAAAGGTCGCTGTAAGTGCAGTTCGATGGCCGTGGATGGAAATCGACTGTACGGGCCTTGATAAAATTATTAAAAATAGTAATAATTTGTGTAAAATCATAAGAAATGATTTGGGAAAAATTGGGATGAAAAACTCCATATTTGAAAAGATAAAAATAGATTTTTATCAAAATGAACTAGTTTTGAACTAAAATTAAAACCTAACTATTTTTAAATAAATAAATTGGATTTAAAAAGGGGTTTTAAATAATCGGAATTTCTAATATATTTGATTGAAATTAAATTAGAAGTCATTTGTGGGTTTATCGTGAACAGTGTTTTAAATAACACTTGTTCCTTAACCCGATAATAAATAAAATGTAATTTGGGTTTGTCGTGAATTGTGTTTTAAATGACACTAGTTCTTTAACCTAGTAAAAGGAGTTTTAATGAATCTGCAATTAGATTGAAATGTGAATTGATAATTTAAATTATCAAATTTGGCAAATGAGCGAGAATGGAGTATTACCAGTTTTGCTCCAAAGCGATAGTTAAATCTTTAATTAGATTTGAACGTGAAATGGTAATTAATTTTACCGATAACACCGTGTTATTAGATATGGAGTATTACCAGTTTTTCTTCATGGGATGAATAGGTTGGGATTGGGAATTAAAATAAATAATTACTTCGGTATGGTTCGCTAATCTCGACTAATTTGGAAAAAACATAATTTGGTTTGATACGACATTCAATGGAAGATTAAAGAATAAATTTTAAAGAATTTATCTTGGATAAAATTAATGGGAACCATTCCCTAAGAATTGAGATTTAGAAACTAGCTGTAGGTTAGTTAAGAAGAATGGTTTCCTGGATATTGATCTGATGTTGGTTTCGGCCTTCGGGGTTAATATTTGGGGAATTGCTCTCTTACTGATTTACGGTTAGTGACTGCTGAATTGGAATGAGGCGTATATTGTGTTTGTGTAACATTTGTTTTTAATATACGTGGGTTGTTTGGAAAGGCCGGGTTTATACCCATTCTGAATAACCGATTCGACGATAAGTCGAAGATGATGACGGTGGTCGAAGACCGGAAGTCTTCACATCATTTGGATAATTACTGACGATCTTGATTGGGCTGTACACCCAAGAGGATGGAAATAGTTGGTGGTCGTCCAGACGTACTTGGAGATCGATGGATATGCAAGGAAAGTGCCTCCGGTTTCGTTCAGACCCAGAACGAACTTGTAAATGGATTGTGTGTCTGACATTGGACTTTATTCTGTGTTGATTGATCTCTATTAAATATACATCTGTTTGGCGGCGGAGAATTTATTCTCTTGCTTAACGCCCTTCTCTGAGACGTACGAGCTCAGAGGTTGTATATCGATGGACATCAATCGCATGGCATGAACTGCCTGTGTGGCACGCTAAGTTGCATGGATCAAGGCTTCTGTTGAAAAGCAAAGTCTTGTGGTTGATGATCAAAGCACGGCTACGTGGTAGCTTTGTGTATAGCGTGAATTCGCGAGCCTCACACCTCGGTATGAGTTAAAAACGGGATAAGGACTACAGGGAGAGCACGACGTTTCTTTCTGGCTTTGGTGGTGTCAGTGACTTTCCAGCCCTGACATTTATATACTTTTCACCTATGTCGTTGTTGGATGAGGCGCCTCAATTTTAGGTCTGTAAGGACCGGGAAACGTGTGTTAAGGAATTATTAATCCTCAAACGTAAGAGAGGACCGGCCCCGAAGATCCAGGGGTTGCCCAGAGTGCGTAGCCCTGGGGCATTTGCTAGAGTGTCCCGAAAGCGGAGAGGAGCTTGCCCCTTGCCTCGACTCATGACGGAAATCCAATTTCCAATATGTGATATTGCGATTTTAATTATAGAACTAGTATGGCGACATGATATATGGTACTCATGCCGTCTATGATTTATATCCATGATTGAAATTGTTTTGACACTATACCCTTATTATAGTATAAAGTGATTTGTTTTAAACGTACCAAGCATGTTTGGCTATTATAAGGGAAAACCCTATTCTCCGGCTTGCGTTGCATTGTGTGATGGGACCTGGGTCTTATAACAGCTTCATTTTTCCAAAGAGCATTGCGCTGTTTTGTTATATGCACTAGTATTATTGGGAGGAAACCCGTTCCGTGTTATACGGCGTGGTCCCTTGATTTACTCTCTTTTAAAGTAAAGTTTTAAATAACCGTTTTAGTTCTCACACCAGTCACATGACTGACCTGGAGTTTATTGTTTTAACCTAAACTCTGGGTGCCCCTATTTTCGACACGGGCAGCTAATAGTTTTGGTTGTGCTGATTTATATTCACCGGATCCTAGTTTACAGTTGGAATGATATCCGGAAAGCTCTGTATTCGTATATCACCTTCAGTTGTGCTTGTATTATTTTTCGCTGCTATGTAATTTATTGTAATCTGTGATATTTATCGAATGTAATTTATTCAATTATACTTTGTATATTCTTGTATCTGATGGAATTGTTGTAATAGCAATGAAATGTTCTTCCGTCTGCGCACTATTTTGTCCTGTTCTCAAACGATCAGGGGTTTTGAACGGTCTAGATCGGTTTAACGACTGATTCGGATCAAGCAAAATTCCTTGCCGTTACATTTAATGAATCTTTAATTAGATTGAAATAATCGAGAATGGTGTATCACCAGTTTTTCTCCAGGCGATAGTTAAATCTTTAATTAGATTTGAACATGAAATGGTAATTGAATTTACCGATAACACTATGGTGTTATATATGAAGTATTACCAGATTTACTTCATGGGATGAATAGGTTGGGATTCGGAAGTAAAACAAATGATTACTTCGGTGTGGTTCGCTAATTCCGACTAGTTTGAATTGATATTCAAAAGAAGATTAAAATGAATTTATCTTTGATAAAATTAATGGGAACCTTTCCCAAAGTATAAGTATATTTGAATAAAAGAATATTCTGAATAGGAATGAGGCATATGTTGTGTTTGTGTAACACTTGTTTATTATATACACGAGTTACTCAGAAAGACTGGGTTATCCCATTCTGAATAACTGATTCGACGTGGTGTCGAGGATGAAGACGGTGGTCGAGGACCGGAGGTCTTCACACGTTTGGGTGATTACTGATGATCTTGATTGGGCTGTACACCCAAGAGGAGGGAATCAGTTGATGATCATCCAGATGTACTTGGAGATCGATGGATATGCGAGGTACAAGGTGCCTCCGGTTTCGTTCAGACCCAGATCGAACTTGTAAATGGACTATGTGTCTGACATTGGATTTTATTCTGTGTGATTGATTTCTATTAAATATATATCTGTTTGGCGGCGGAGAATTTATTCTCTTGCTTAACGCCCTTCTCCGAGACGTACGAGCTCAGGGGTTATATATTGATGGATATCAATCGCATGGAGTGATTGCTTGTGTGGCATGCCTAAATGGCAAATGATCAAGGCTTTTATTGAAAAACAGAGTCTTGTGGTTGATGATCAAAGCACAGCCTATGTGGCATAGCTTTTTGTAACGTTGATTCGCGAGCCTCACACCCCGGTTGTGAAACAAAAACGGGAGAAGGATCCAGGGAGGGCATGCGTTTCTTTCTAGCTAGGGTGGTGTCAGTGACCTACCAGCCATGACATTTATATTATTTTCACCTGTGTGGTTGTTGCTGTTGCGAGGCGCCTCGGATATATCAGTGACTGTGTGAAGCCTGTGGAGTCATTTGGCTCATTTACGCCCAAAAAGGCTGGGAAACGCAGTGTTCAGGCATTTTAATCCACATCGGTGGACCGGCCCTGTAGCTCCTAGGTGCAGTTGCGGCTGTAGCCTGAGGCTCGGGCTAGACAGTCTCAAATCGGTAGAGGGCTATCTTTTGCCTCTGTTCACAGATGGAAATCCAACTTCCAATACGTGACTTTGCGGTTTTATTTGTAGAGCCTAGTATGGCGACAAAGTGGTATAGGGCACTTATGCCGTCTACGAATGATACTTATGATTGAAATTGTTTTATACACTATGCACTTATAATAGTATCAAATGATTTGTTTTTTAGCGTATCAAGCATTCTTTGGCTATTATAAGGTAAAACCCTATCCCCCGGCTTGCGTTGCATTGTGTGATGGGACCTGGGCCTTATAATAGCTTCATTTTTCTTTATTTAGCATTGCTCTATTGCTTTATGCACTGGTATTATTGGGAGGAAACCCGTTCCGTGTTATACGGCGTGGTCCCTTGATTTACCTAACTTTAAAAATAAAGATTAATAATTGTTTTAGTTCTCACACCAGTCACATGACTGACCTAAACTCTGGGTGCCCTTATTTTGACACGGGCAGCTAGTAATTTTGGTTTTGCAGATTTATATTCACAGGACCCTGATTCACAGCTGAAGCGATATTCGGAAAGCTCTGTATCCGTGTATTACTTCTAGTTGTGTTTTGTATTATTTTCCGTTGCAGCAAAGTATTTAAATCTCTGATAATTTATAATGTGTAATATTTATTCATACCCTGTATATTCTTGTATTCTGATGGAATTGTTGTAATTAACAATGAAATGTTCTTCTGTTTGCGTCCCGATGTGGCTTGTTCTCAACTCAATCCATGATTTCCCCGTAAGGGGGATTTCGGGTCGTGTAATTTCTCTTATCTATTTATCCGTGGTATGTTTTGAGAAATCAATTTGTGATTTGGCGGGTATGATGATGTGACATTCAAAGTGAAGAAAGGCGTGGTTCGTAAAAGGATACGTTGTGGCCTCTAGCCTCCCAACCAAGAAATGGTATAAAATCGGGTAGGTCGCATGACTAAGTGGTTAGCTGCCAATTAGGGTGTATTGTCACCTAATCTAGAGAAATTCCATTTACTTCTATAATCTATTCCGATGCTGTCCCTTTCAGTAAACGGTTGTTGATCCCAACCATTGGTGATAACACATTCAGTACACTCAAGCGAAATAAGTGACCAGTCATGTTTAGCTTGGGTTACAAGGTGTTCTTGTTAAACCAGGTGTATTCCTCTCTAGAGATACACTGTCGGAAGGTGGTCCCATACCTTGCCAGTTTGAATTCATTAACAAATAAGCGCTCGTGGTTTTTGATTATATATTATGTACGTTGAACGTGGGATGAAAGTGTTCTGCTAGATGATTATTATATTGTGATAGATAGACATTATTATAATATCAAAAGAGTTTTTATATAAAGATTATCATTTGTTTCAAAAGGATTTTTGAATGTTGAATCGAGTGTTTTGGGTTCTCACAAGGGAAAAACCCGTTCCATGTTATACGGCGTGGTCTTATGAGATCATTTATTTTCTCAAACTGTTTTAAACTGTTTACTCACACAAGTCCCATGACTGACCCAGAGTTTATTTTGTTTTGTTTTCCCTAAACTCTTGGGTGTCCAATTTTGTACGGCAGTCAAGTAGTCGGGATTTTACAGATATACTGAGAGCTTGGAGTAGGAGACTTCAGGATTATATAGCAATTGTTTATTTCCACTGTGTTATTAGTGTTGTACTTTGATAATCGTATGTATATTCAAGTACAGATTTGTATTTCAAAGTTATTTTATATAGTATATTTTATTCGTTCCGCTGTGAGATTCGTGTTACTCTGATTCTGATGTTATGTTCTTCTTCTTCTATTCTAATCTTCTATCTTATCTATTCTCACCCTCTAACTTCTTTCTATTAACTGTCCGGTATTTCCGATGCTTGGATAGTCGACATTGAGTTTATGACGATAACCAAGGTCGTGAAAACCCGGGTCGTTACACTTGGATTTTGTTAAATTAAGCTTCTTTAAATCCATTCTTAAATTATAACAAAATCCATATTTAACCTTTCTCTTTTACAACACATCCCTTAAATCAAAGATAATTTAGCCTCAAAGCCTTAAGTAATTTTCCATTTAATCCACATATCAATCATAGTTTCCAATTAAATCAATTTTCCAACATTCAATTCTTTAATCTTAACTAAAAGATTATACTCGGTTCCCAATTTCTTATTTTTAATTTTCTCAAATCAAAAGTTTGATTAAATCCCAATTTATGATATGAATTTCCACAACTCAATCTCATTGGGCTTCAAGAATTATATTGTTGAAGATATGATTCACGACAAAACCCAAATCAATCGATATTGAACATAAGTTACACAGAAATTCTATCTACTTATATTCGATATCAATTCTCATAATTAATGAATACTATAAGTGGAATAACAATATAATAATAATATCTTCCAAAATCCTCAAATAGTATATGTTTACACTAAAGAATTTCATATCAAATATCCGAAGATTATTTCTATCCAACTTATCCCAATCAAATTGGGAAACCCATATCTTACTTAAAAGATTTATCCAACTCTTTAACATTAGATTTGGACAGAAATACCATCAACTTATACTTAATATTAATCTCGATATCCAACTCACACTATAAACGGAATAATGGCGAACTACATTTTAATTTCCTCAAATAGTAAGAGTCGTCATCTACTGAATTAATATTAAACATCCGAAAATTTATCTCCAGTCATATCCAATAACTTGAAATTAGAAAACCCGTTTTAATATTAAATAAATCAATTTAAATACCATCTAAAATATTTCCAATACTTTTAAACCTTTGAAAACATACCACAAATCATTACTTATAGTTCGGAAGATAGTTTACGGGTTAAAACTTCAAAATAGATTGTTTTCGAAGAATGCTTTACAATAGCATTTCAAAAGCGTTACAAAAGCATTACAAAACAGTTATCAGTGTTACAAGACAGTTATCTTAACTATGTTGATCAAAATATTGTTTATCTTTGCCAAAACTAAAACATTACAATTCAAAACTCCTTTTCATAATTTGTATTGATTTTACAATTTTTTCCGTATTTTTAAGACATTTAAAAATGGTTGTTTACGGTTATGGTCAAAAATTGTTCTTACATCGACCTTTTTCAAAGCGGTTTCAAACATAACTTGAAAACTATAACTCGTATTTAAAATCTGCTTTCAATCATTTTAAAGTTCTTGTTAATGGAAATCAAACATTTTTCATTTTATGAAAATCCGATTTATATTGCAAAAGTTATAAGCGTTTAAAGTTTGCATCTAAAATACGTAAATTGCCGTTATGCAACAAGCTCTATTTTGACCATAATAACCATTATTCGACGATGCTTCAAAATATCTTAGAAAAACATTATATCCTTATATAACCCTTTTAAAATCATTTGAATTTACTTTCCAAATTATTTTGGATTTGAAATTCAACTTTTATTTATTTTTACATAATAAATCAAATTCCAATTCATTTCTAAATTCAAATAACTTCAAATTAACCATCCTATTTGTCGGATCAGTTAGGGATAGCCAGGGAGAGCAGGAAACTTTATTTCCAAACCCAAGCCTAGGCACTATCCTCTCTGTCATCCTAGAATGTTCCGATATTTATTTATTCATTTAAAGGAATTTATCAATATATATGAATTCATACATATAGTATTTCCTTAATCTTCAAATTCAATAATGATATTGCTTCTAATTACGAAGGAGATTTGTCGATCACCAATGCGATACCATAATTGTTGTGTCATAATGTGTGCAAAACAACATCAACAACCATTTAAACATCCATAGCTACCATCATCAACATAATTAAGTAAATCATAATTGTGCATAAGTGTTATAATACTAACGCTTAATAGTGTGTATGGTCTAAACTATGCATCCATCATCCATCACAACAAACATCAATCATCATTAACCACTAATAATTCATCACTATATTTAAATTAGTCTAACCACTAATTAAATATATAAATTATGGTCAAAGACTTCTCACCTAACAACTTTCCAAATCTTCACGATAGGCGAGCCTAATTGAGCAAACCATCGGACAGTATTTCAGCGCACCGTCTACTTCACCAAAATATATATTATATAATATTTAACAATATTTAACTCTCTATATATTATAAGAGGAGGAAGAGGAGGATGAAGAACTTCAGTAAGGTGGTGGTGGAAAAGAAGAAAATTATGCCATGGAAACCATGGCCATAAGCTTTAAGAAGCTGATGAAAAGAAGAAAATGGAGTGGAATGGTTAAAAAATGGAGGAAAGGCCTCCTTATATAGGAATGGAGGGTTAAGGAGGTAATGATACATAAGGGGGCAAGCATAAAACATGCATGAAAGGAGGCATGCAAAAATACAAGTGTCCTTACACTTGTCCTAAGGAGAGAAAGTGATCTTTTGGTGGCATTTCCTTTAAAATGCTATGTAAACTTACGACAACACTTAGTTCTAACACTACTAGTTCATGTTATGGTTTGAAAAATCCAATCAAACGACAAATAGTATCAATAAATCCAAACTTATTAATAATCTTTCTCATTTATAATTCAAGTATGACCTATTAAATAACTTATCAAAATTATTAAATATTCTAAACCATATATATGTATGTCAAATTCAAATTTAAATTCAAATTAAGTAATACAAATTCCAATTTTAAATTGGTTAAAAATTCTAGATCGTTACATTCACCCTTTAAAACTTTTTGTCCTCGAAAAGGAAAGGGAATCGCAATTACTCATTTTATGTCTTGTAGATTTTTAGACACAAGATTAAAATTCCTAATACCAAAGCTCCCCGTTCTCATAATGGATATACCAAGTAGAATGTTCTAACACACATATTTATGGATAACCATATTTACATGTCCTCCGACGATATTTTCCAATCACCCATTCTATTCGATTCATCGTTTACTGGGCCAATTACTAATACTCAACCATTTACCTCCTTCAAGAAAATTCAGAGTTATAAACTTATTCTCTTCGATCTTGTCTTGCAAATACAATGATTATGAAACTTGTTCCTTTTCAGTTTCCAGATTTTACTATTATTCGAAAAACTTGGTCATCTCCGAACTCAGCTTGTTTAAATGTTCAAGTTAAGTAATTTCTTCTTACTATTCCCGTTTGCTAAATATCCTTTAAACAAATTGTGAAACTTAATTCACAAGGTACTCATGCTTACTTAAACAGTTCCTTTTTGTGACCACAATATACTTTAGAACTTATCATCTATCCAAAATTGTCGATAATTTCATATTTTAATTCCTTATATAGTTTTTGCTACTCTCATTAATTATTCCAAATTCAAGGTTACAAAACTTATTTCCTTCAAATTTTAGAGAAACAACTTTAGCCCATCTTAACCAAAATATCGTCAAATATCTTGTCTTCATATTGTGAAACTGAATTCTCAAGATATTTGCATTTTAAATTTAATTAGTTGGGAAGGACTAATTACAAAATATCCTGATTAATTAATTCCAACTTCGCCTTTAAATAATTTCCCAAACTACTTTTTCTATATTTGTTTTGCTTATGTAAATTACAACTTTACATAAACATCTTTTAATCAACCAAGAAATTCCAATCACAAGATGTCATGCTCAAGTTTTAAATTTCCAAATATTTCCAAAGATCTTTCCTTTATATTCAAAATATATTCTTACAAAATCAATTCCAAAGTAACTGCGAATTCTAACTTAAAATTTTGATTTGAGTTTTCAAATTATACATCTTTACAAAATCCCATTATATATATATATATATATCACAAATGCACTTTCTCAAAACTCTTTACTGGCTTATCCCTTACTAACAAGTTTAACTGGTATAATTCTTATAGCCCAATCAAATTTTCACTTTTCTATTTAAGTTCACATCAATTTACCAAACAATTTCAAATACTTATCTAAATGGGTTTAAGTATATATTGATGTTTTAATCGGAATCATATCGTCGTCCCACTTTCGAAACTCGAAAATACATACTGGTGATGCTACTGTCGTCAACGGAATCATCTTCAAGTAACTAGAGTGTGATTCTATATCTATCTAGTATACTTAAGGCTTCATATATATGTTAGCTAGGCTTATATTCAAAATCTTCTTATACTCGATAGTCCAACCTCAACATCGAATACAATACTCAAATTCTAATTTTTAAATGTTAACTATATTGATTAGCTACCTTAACAAATTTGACCCAAGTTTATCGATATTTCGAAATGTTAACCAATAGTGACATTAAATCCAAAAGGCATTTGTACTCGGATTATTTTCCTAATCAGTGGAAGGGGCTTAATTACCATGCCATAAGAAGTATTTTATGTGTAATAATAATCATAAAATATAAACTTAACCTTAATTGTTTGATTAAGTATCCAGGTTATAATTAACCATATACTTTCAAAATATGTATCTTTATTAAAATAATTTTTCAAAACTCATTTCATATTTTCAAATACGCTCTCTCAAATTTAATACATCAAAATCTCATTCTAGGTCATTACTAACCATATCTCTAATGAGATATATAACTCTGATGAGTCTTTCCTTTTGTTCAAATGTGTCGTACCCCATTGCTTTGTATAAACCAAAGCTCTGATACCACGTTGTAACGACCCGGTCTTTTTCAAACATCAGGCATTGGCTACTCTCCACCGTGGCATTACAATGGTACCCCAACACCTTGTTTCATGGCTAGCCTCTCGACTGTCGCGGCCTCATGCCTAACCAACCCCTCTGGGAAAGTGTAGAGGTAAGAGTCCCTCGTTTGCCCCCAAACCAAGAGCGAGAACACTCTATCATGCTGCCTCGTGCCAAACAAGAAAAGGTGTGAAAACTCAAAACAGTTGTCTTTAGGTTTAATTTTAAAGCTAGGTAATTCACCGGACCTCGCCGCTAATGCGGAATGGGTTTGCTCCATGTGAATACCAGTGCACAGAAATTTACAATGACTTTTTGAAAAATGAAACTAACATAATGTCTCATAGCACACACACAATGCAAACGTACACATGGGCGAGGTTTCTCCTTATGCAGTAAAAATGCTTGATACGTGAAAATCCACTTTCGATACTATAATATAGTGTAAAAAATCCTTTCGAAAGTAAATGTATCAATCTCATCCAGCATAGATACCATATACTATACTGACGTATGGTATATAATCAAAATTGTACGGGCTCGGAGCGAAGATTGGGTTTCCAACAATGACCAGGCAAAGGAACTTTCTTCCGAACCGAAGTTCGTACAGGTTCGTAGCAAAGATTGTGTTTCCAACAATGACCAGGCAAAGGAACTTCCTTTCGATCCGAATTTTAAACACCTCTAGAGGGATGTCCGAGGATCAACAACGATGCTCCTCATGCCAACACAAGGTCGGGTTACCCATTAACTAGGTACTTAGAGTACACCTAAGTACGTCATCTCCCGTTCGTTACCGACCTTTCCGAGCATGCACCAACAACAACCACAAAAGTAGATACTTTTACCACATAGGTTAATACCTGAGCTCCATACCATAATACACCTTTTATCTAGAAGGAGACAACACCCCACAACCCTGCAACATTTCTTTCTGTTTTGTCCATTTACCAAGGTGTGAGGCTTGCCAAGGTCCTGATATACACAAAGCTACGATTAAATAAGCCATGCTTTGATCATCCAAAGATCACCACATAACTTGTAACACCCCGTATTTTTGGGAAATATGTTAAGTAATGAATTAGAGAATACATAATTACAGATCTGAGAATCAAGGGAAACGGGTTACGCCATTGCGCTCATCTCAGAATTTTGCTTGAGATAGAGTCTGAGTTTGCGTGAATCAGACTCTGTATGAAGGAGTTATGGCCTTTGGAAGAATCAAGAATTAGAACGGTTCAAATCAAAATTCAAAATTCAAATCCAGAAGGAGAAATGGCCTGGGCGGGAAATTTCCCGCCTAGGGATCAGGTCGACCAGGGTGTCGACCCTAGTGTCGACCTCCCCTATACAGGTCGACCTTAGTGTCGACCTGGGGGTCGACCTACCCCCCCCCCCACAGGAAGATCTGAAAACCGACGATTTGTGACTCCATGCTGAGTCACTAGGGCTGAGTTGGCTGTTCTGGATAACTCTATCTTGTCTTAATGGTCTTGATTGATTTTGAGATGATCTGACGGCTTCTATTCAATCAAATCTCTATAATAGCAACCTAATAGCTTAACCCTAAATCGTATTAAAAATTAAACAAAGAGCCGTCATGCTGCCATTAGACAACCTAGAGTAGCCGCCACTTGAAGCTAACAAAGAGACAAACCAAGCTAAATCAAAACTAAATTAAAAGAACGACTAATCTACATCAAAGGAAAGGTATTCAGCTTTAGAAAACAGATTTCTGAAAAACAAGACTTGCCTATATTTTGTAAGTACAGTTATATTTCCGATTTAAACATCAACTGAAAGTCATGCCTTGTAAGAAATTGATATTAGAACAATGCATATTATTTTATCTATGTGGATTCATGTTTATTCTTGTAATTTTCCTATGTTATATTCTTGTTGATGAAACTAATTGGGATTGATGGTCTCATGTAGTATGTTTGTGGTTTTTATATGTTCACATGAAGCCATCATGTTTGTTGATTTTCCTAAGTTATTCCATATGCAAGTTCATGGGGCTACGCTATGTTCACATAATCCCATATGTCTAAATTCACACGACTTTATGATTAGATCTATATATGTTAATTTAAACATGTTTTTGTGATAGATCTAAGTTAGATCCATATATGTTTATTTAAACATGTTTATAGATTAGATCCTAGTTAGATCTATATATGTTAATTTATTGTAAGTTACATATTTTTATGTTAGATCCAATTTAGATCAACATATGTTCATGGGTATGCAATCTAGATATGTATATGTTCATGAGTACGTAATTTGGATCTATGCTAGTTCTCATAATGGTGATTAGTAGATCTAATTTATTCACACTTACATGCCACGTCAAGTTCATACATATATTTATATGTCAAGATTAAGTTTAAATTGCATGCAAGTTGTATGACATGATTCCACAAATTTTATAAGAACCTACCATGTTGTGAATTAATCTATCATGGTTAGAAATTGGGTGGTTCCCTTATGCTATGTTGCACACAAGTTGTTAGGCTAAATAATGTTCGTACAACCTTATATATTTAGATCTACAACCTTACATGTTTAGATCTATGTTAAGTAGATCCAATCCCATGCAAGTTCACCCTTACATGCCCAAGTCTAGTTTGTGTAGATCTATGTAAAGTTCACATGCTTATGATTCATGCAAGTTTATTATCATATGCCAAATTTATATGTCGCATTTTTTTTTATGCTGTTGAAATATTACATGCTTTATGCTTTTCCCATTTTTACGAGTTAGGCTAAATATCAAGCCTAACACTATATGTAATTTAGCGAACGTACAATGGGGGTAACGTTGGGAAAACATGAGATTAAATGTAATTGGCATGTTGTCACATAAGCATGTAAATGAATAGTGGCATGAAAATGGTATAATTTATATACCAAAAATTATGTATATGATTTAGAAGGAAAGTGGGCCATAATTTACATATAAACATGAAAGGTAAATATGTAAATCTAGTAAAAGACAAATATGGCTAACCCGAGGTTATATTGAGTTGTGGTGTAAGACTGCCCGGACCCGCCTGGCACATCCAGCAACCACAACAATACCTATCTAATGTGAGAGGTTAGCCATTAAGCCCGATAAACCCGAGATTAGATTGAATTGTGGTGTAAGACTGCCCGGACCTGCCTGGCACATCCATCAACCACAACAATACCTATCTAATGTGAGTGGTTAGCCATTAAGCCCGATAAACCCGAGGTTAGATGGAGTTGTGATGTAAGACAGCCCGGACCCGCCCGGCACATCCAACGACCATTACAATACCTATCTAATGTGAGAGGTTGGTGCTTTAATAAATAAATTAAAGCTAAGGAACAACTAAGAAAGAATGGGAGGGCTAAGTCCATAGGAACACTTAACCAATATAACATGAATGACTAGGGTTAAGTTAATAAGAAACACTTAACCAATATATAACATGACGTGTGGTAGGGTTATGTAACACAAGAGGGTATACTTAACCAATATATATATATATATAACATGATGTGTGGGAAGGGTTAAGTTAACACGAGAGGGCAACACTTAGCCCATATAACATGATTTGTGAAAGGGTTAAGTTAACACAAGAAGGCAACACTTAACCAAGGTAACACGACTAGTAGGTGGGTTAAGTTAACTTGAATTGATTGATGACACTTAACTAATACAACAACATCAAAGCAAGGAAAAATGGAAAAGTTATGACTTAAGATATAACGTAAGGCAGGAAATGTGGGGAAACAGCCGTGCGCCATCAATTGATAAAAGAGAACTTAAGTTATGTTTGAATTCAATGATAAACCTTAGTTGGTGGGAACTAAGTAACAAACCTTAGTTAAAAGAACTAAGTGAATAACGAGAAAGAGAACTAAGTAGTAAACCTTAGTTAAGCGGATTAAGTTGTAAACCTTCGTTAAGAAAACGAACGATTCAGGAAACTAAGTAGTAAACCTTAGTAAAGAGAACTAAGTAGTAAACCTTAGTCAAGAAAATGAAGTAGAATACAAGGAGGAGTGAACATCTATTTGATCATGAAGAAGGCTCCAACGAACTGGGTTACGAAGCACGCAGCTACGAGGGGACATGAGGTACTCTTGTATCCCTCTATGAGGCTGCAGATGATCCTTCTAGGCTCACAGAGGTTAAGGTCTGCGTTAGAAGAGCCAAGGGTATGCCTTGGTTATAATAATAAGGAAACCGAAAGACTAGGATGGACTAGCGTGATTTGGTGAGACCAGTTTTTGCCCTGTGATAGCAACTCGTCGTCTACCTACCATCTTGAGTTAATCGAGTAAGTAAAGCGGAAAAGCGGAGAACTCCAATCAAACCATATACTTGCTATCTAGTTATGGGTGAGGTTTGGCCAATAGGTTTGTAGGGCACAAAGGGCCTGCGCATAGTACTCATTCTTTTTTTTCTTGGGTGCCTTTCATTTGTTAGTTGAGGGAGGGGTTTAGTGGGACCATAGCCACTGTAAAAGCAGACCTTAGCATCTACAATCGGCAGATATCTGAAAGCTCTCGACCAAGTTCCGTGTTTCTTGATTAGCCTTGCCACGGGACTCGGGTCGCACATATAGAGGACATGTGCATCTAGATATCGATAACGATTCCCGACACACATACGTGGGGAAAGTATAGGAATATATACCACTCTGGGCAGTGTGTCCTAGACTAAGGGGCATCGTTCGATAGGTAGCATAATCCCTAGTTGGACCTAGGTCGCGTAAACCCTGGATCCGAGAAGCGTTCAATAGGTAGTATAAACCCCAGTGACCCTGGGTAGCGTAAACCCTGGTTGAATTTAGGAAGCATTCGATAAGTAAATCCTAGTTGGATCTAGGTAACACTCGATGGATAAGGGACTGCATACACAATAAAAAGGGGATCATTTTATCATGAACACACGACACTAGTTGAAACAGTCCTTAGTGGGTGCAGAGAAATAGAAGTGGGTGCGCTAGCCAATTCCGTTAATCTTACCTTGTTTTGTTTTAGGATTATCTTATCACTATGGTATGGTTCTAAGTTCGGTTTGTTCATGTCATAGTCCTTTTCTTGTTTACATGCTGAAGTATAATTGGACTTACCAGACTTATGTCTGACCTAGTTTGTTTTCGCCACTTTTCTTCCGTTTCCCCCCCAGGTAGCCAGGGAGGGAATAGCTCAGCTCATTTTGGACCGTTACTCTTTATGTACTTGAAGATTCTTCGACGCATTGCTTTGAACTCCATTTTCTACTGTTATGGCTGGCTCATGCTTTATTGGGGAATATCATTGTCAGTTTATGCTTCTTTATTTTAAACAAGACAGATGCTTTGTTGTAACAAGTACTGGTGTTGTAAAACAGTCTTTGTACAAGCTGTTTTTAATCAATAAAGGATATTTATTTTCCGCTGCTTTATTGTCTATCTTGTAATTTTTCTGCAACTTGTACCAAAAATGCTCCACCGAAGTTAAGGCATTCCCTTTGTGAGTGACCTTAACGGAGGTGGGGTGTTTCACTTGGTATCTGAGCTGAAGGTTACCGGATCAGATAAAAGATTTGAAAAATTATTTTCAAACGGTTTTAAAAGAAGCATTTTCAAAAGAAAAGTTTTGTTTTAAAGGCATATTCCCTTAAGCCATATGCACTATCTTTTGAACCTCTGCTTGAATCCTTATTTCCTTCTTTCTTAAGTCTCCGGGGCTCCTGGCTTTCTGGGAGGTAACCTCATCGCGGCATGGTTCCGTAGGGTTGATGAGACTACGACACTTGTCAAAGGGCAAATAAGTGCCCAACTTCCATCTATAGCCACAGTAGTATCACATGCGGCTAATTTTCTTTCGAGCTTTGTAGGATTTTCCATGCGATGGTGGCAGCTTTCAAGAGACCTTTCGACAAGTTACACAAGGATGGCAAAGATGAGAATGAGGGAGTTTGGCTAAGGAGCACAACCAAAGGATGAAGAACTCATGGATATAGACTTGGTTCACAAAGGAGGGGAGGAAAGAATAGTAAAACCTAAGATAAGAGGAAGTATCTTTATTATGGTATAACGGGTCATATAATTGAGGACAAGGCCAAGAACGAAGGATAGGATTTTCAAGAGGACAAGTGCATACTCTCACCACCAGCATACCTAAGAGAGAGGTAGTAAAGTTTCTGTTGAAAAAGACTAGTTTTTCTTTTTGATCATCCTGTTAGTACTCTTTTTGATTTTAGCGTTTCACATTCGTGTATATCTGCTTCCATAGTTGAGTCTTTGCACCTTAGTATAGTAGAAGGTCCCATTATTGTCTCAAATCCAATTTGTGGTTTGGCTCATTTATCTTTGGAAAGGATTTGAGAATACCCATATTAAGTATTGAGTATGGAGTTTAAATGTAGTGCTTATGGGTTGATTCTAGGCACGGAATGGTTAACTAGTAATCATGAAAAGAGAGTAGTTAGACTTATGACTCGCCTCAGTAATACTCTCGAAATCTCTTGTAATCCTTTGAATTCTATTTGGCTTAACTACTAGAATCTTTTGACACATTCATCGATGATTTGAAACCTATTCGCGTGGACCGTGAGTTTAATGACACCTTTGATGAAGTTCGGGGTTTACCTTCGAGGCGTGAAACAGACTTTGCAAGACGAACGCTCGAGGAAGATAATCCTTGAAGAAGCGTTTACATGATACCGCGGAAGTAGTGGAGCCGAGCATGCTTAGGGAAGTGGAAGTAGAACAAGATGCCATGATTAGACGAGCTCCTACATGCATCCTTGGATCGGGGGTCAAGAAGTTACACAACCATGAAGTCAAGCTTGTTAATGTTCAATGAAGTGATGTCGAAGAGGACACAACTTGGGGGACTGAGGACAAGATACGCGCAGCCTACCCTTATCTTTTTGAGGGAATACCCTTGATTCCTCCTTTTCTGTTAAGTTTATACTAGTCTTTATCTTTTAAGGTATATCCTCCAAGTCATATCTTCGATCCTTAGGTAGAAGCCAATGGATGTAAACATGTGTTTGAAACATGTTATGATTGATCGTCGCAAGTGGTTGCTAGTGGTTAATCGTGGATGCATATGCACACATTAGGCACTAGATCAGCTTAGTCACTTTCATATTGCATTTGCATATATGTATTTGTTTATGGATTGAACTTGATGTGTTAGCATATGGATGTTGCATATGTATGAATGATTGTGAACTCATGTAGAAGTTATTAAAGTATGACTAGGAATAATGGCATACATAATGGATTCATGGCACAGTCATAATTTGCACTAAGGAGGTCAACAGAATCAGTAGATCGCTGATTTTGTATTAGATAAGGACATATACGCACACTATGCATATGATCATGAAAAGCATTAGAAACCTACTAAGGACAATGGATGCCTGTGATTGGATGGTTGAGTAGATAGATGTTGGATGGTAGGATAAACATTCTTCCTAACTTAGAGATTTCGAGGACGAAATCCTTTAAAGGAGGGGAGAATGTAACACCCCGTATTTTCGAGAAATACATTAAGTAACGAATTAGAGAATACTTAATTATAGATATGAGAATCAAGGGAAATGGGTTACGCCATTGCGTTCGTCTCGGAATTCTGCTTGAGATATAGTCCGAGTTTGCGTGAATCGGACTCCGTATGAAGGGGTTATGGCCATCGGAAGAATCAAGAATTCAAACGGTTCAAATCAAAATTCAAAATTCAAATCCAGAAGGAGAAATGGCCTGGGTGGGAAATTTCCCGCCCAGGGATCAGGTCGACAGGGGGTCGACCCTAGTGTCGACCTCCCCTATACAGGTCGACCTTAGTGTCGACCTGGGGGTTGAACTACCCCCGTCGGGAAGATCTGAAAACCGACGATTTGTGACTCCATGCTGAGTCACTAGGGCTGAGTTGGCTGTTCTGGATAACTCTATCTTGTCTTAATGGTCTTGATTGATTTTGAGATGATCTGACGGCTTCTATTCAATCAAATCTCTATAATAGCAACCTAATAGCTTAACCCTAAATCGTATTAAAAATTAAACAAAGAGCCGTCATGCTGCCATTAGACAGCCTAGAGTAGCCGCCACTTGAAGCTAACAAAGAGACGCACCAAGCTAAATCAAAACTAAATTAAAAGAACGACTAATCTACATCAAAGGAAAGGTATTCAGCTTCAGAAAACAGATTTCTGAAAAATAAGACTTGCCTATATTTTGTAAGTACAGTTATATTTTCGATTTAAACATTAATTGGAAGTCATGCCTTGTAAGAAACTGATATTAGAACGATGCCTATTAGTTTATCTATGTGGATTCATGTTTATTCATGTAATTTTCCTATGTTATATTCTTGTGATGAAACTAATTGGGATTGATGTTCTCATGTAGTATGTTTGTGGTTTTTATATTTTTACATGAAGCCATCATATTTGTCGATTTTCCTAAGTTATGCCATATGCAAGTTCATGAGGCTATGTTCACATAATCCTATATGTCTAAATTCACACGAATTTATGATTAGATCTATATATGTTAATTTAAACATGTTTATGTGATAGATCTAAGTTAGATCTTAATTTAAACATGTTTATAGATTAGATCCAAGTTAGATCTATATATGTTAATTTAATGTAAGTTACATATTTTTATGTTAGATCCAATTTAGATCAACATATGTTCATGGGTATGCAATCCAGATCTGAATATGTTCATGAGTATGTAATTTGGATCTATGCTAGTTCTCGCAATGGTGATTAGTAGATCTAATTTATTCACACTTACATGCCACGTCAAGTTCATACATATATTTATATGTCAAGATGATGTTTATATTGTATGCAAGTTGTATGACATGATTCCACAAAATTTATAGGAACCTATCATGTTTTGAATTAATCTATCAAGGTTAGAAACTGGGTGGTTCCCTTATGCTGTGTTGCACACAAGTTATTAGGCTAAATAATGTTCGTACGACCTTATATATTTTGATCTACAACCTTACATGTTTAGATCTATGTTAAGTAGATCCAATCCCATGCAAGTTCACCCTTACATGCCCAAGTCTAGTTTGTGTAGATCTATGTAAAGTTCACATGCTTATGATTCATGCAAGTTTTTTATCATATGCCAAATTTATATGTCGCATTTTTTTATGCTGTTGAAATATTACATGCTCTATGGTTTTCCCATTTTATGAGTTAGGCTAAATATCGAGCCTAACACTATATGTAATTTAGCGAAAGTACAACGGGGGTAACAGTGGGAAAACATGAAATTAAATGTAATTGGCATGTTGTCACATAAGCATGTAAATGAATAGTGGCATGAAAATGGTATAATTTATATACCAAAAATTATGTATATGATTTAGAAGGAAAGTGGGCCATAATTTACATATAAACATGAAAGGTAAATATTTAAATTTAGTAAAAGACAAATATGGCTAACCCGAGGTTAGATTGAGTTGTGGTGTAAGACTGCCCGGACCCGCCCGGCACATCCAGCAACCACAACAATACCTATCTAATGTGAGAGGTTGGCCATTAAGCCCGATAAACCCGAGGTTAAATTGAGTTGTGGTGTAAGACTGCCCGGACCCACCCGGCACATCCAGCAACCACAACAATACCTATCTAATGCGAGAGGTTAGCCATTAAGCCCGAAAAACCCGAGGTTTGATTGAGTTGTGGCGTAAGACTGTTGGGACCTACCTAGCACATCCAACGACCATAAAAATACCTATCTAATGTGAGAGGTTGGTGCTTTAATAAATAAATTAAAGCTAAGGAACAGCTAAGAAAGAATGGGAGGATTAAGTCCGTAGGAACACTTAACCAATATAACATGAATGACTAGGGTTAAGTTAATAAGAAACACTTAACCAATATATAACATGACGTGTGGTAGGGTTAAGTAACACAAGAGGGTATACTTTACCAATATATATATATATATATATATATATATATATAACTTGATGTATGGGATGGGTTAAGTTAACACGAGAAGGCAACACTTAACCCATATAACATGATTTGTGAAAGGGTTAAGTTAACACAAGAAGGCAACACTTAACCAAGGTAACACGACTAGTAGGTGGGTTAAGTTAACTTGAATTGATTGATGACACTTAACCAATACAACAACATCAAAGCAAGGAAAAATGGAAAAGTTGTGAATTAAGATATAACATAAGGTAGGAAATGTGGGGAAACACCCATGCGCCATCACTTGATAAAAGAGAACTTAAGTCATGTTTGAATTCAATGATAAACCTTAGTTGATGGGAACTAAGTAACAAACCTTAGTTAAAAGAACTAAGCGAATAACGAGAAAGAGAACTAAGTAGTAAACCTTAGTTAAGCTGACAAAGTTGTAAACCTTAGTTAAGAAAACGAACGATTCAGGAAACTAAGTAGTAAACCTTTGTTAAGAGAACTAAGTAGTAAACCTTAGTCAAGAAAACCAAGTAGAATACGAGGAGGAGCGAACGTCCATCTAATCATGAAGAAGGCTCCAACAAACAGGGTTACGAAGCACGCAGCTTCAAGGGGACGTGAGGGTACTTTTGGTATCCCTCTATGAGGCTGTAGATGATCCTCCTGGGCTCACAGAGGTTAAGGTCTGCGTCAGAAGAGCCAAGTGTATGCCTTGGTTGCAATAATAAGGCAACCTAAAGACTGGGATGGACCAGCGAGATTCGGCGAGACCAGTTTTTGCCCTGTGATAGCAACTTGTCATCTACCTACCATCTTGAGTCAATCGAGTACGTTAAGCGGAAAGGCGGAGAACTCCAATAGACCATATACTCGCTATCTAGTTATGGGTGAGGTTTGGCCAATAGGTTTGTAGGGGCATAGAGGGCCTGCATATAGTTCTCATTCTTGTTTTTCTTGGGTGCCTTTCATTTGTTAGTTGAGGGAGGGGTCTAGTGGGACCATAGGCACTGTAAAAGCAGACCTTAGCATCTGCAATCGGTAGATATCTGAAAACTCCCGACCGAGTTCCTTGTTTCTTGATTAGCCTGCTACGGGACTCGGGTCGCACATATAGAGGACATGTGCATCTAGACATCGATAACGATTCCCGACACACATAGTGAGGAAAGTCTAGGAACATATACCGCTCTGGGTAGTGTGTCCTAGACTAGGGGGCATTATTCAATAGGTAGCATAATCTCTAGCTGGACCTAGACCGCATAAACCCTGGATCCGAGAAGCATTCAATAGGTAGTATAAACCCCAGTGGCCCTGGGTAGCATAAACCCTACTTGAATTTAGGAAGAGTTCGATAAGTAAACCCTAGTTGGATCTAGGTAACACTCGATGGGTAAGGGACTGCATACACAATAAAAAGAGGATCATTTTATCATGAACACACGATGCTAGTTGAAACAGTCCTTAGTGGGTGCAGAGAAATAGAAGTTGGTGCAATAGCCAATTCCATTAATCTTACCTTGTTTTGTTTTATGATTATCTTATCACTATGGTATGGTTCTAAGTTCGGTTTGTTCATGTCATAGTCCTTTTCTTGTTTACATGCTGAAGTATAACTGGACTTACTAGACTTATATCTGACCTAGTTTGTTTTTGCCTCTTTTCTTCCGTTTCCCCCTATGTAGCCAGGGAGGGAATAACTCAGCTCATTTTGGACCGTTACTCTTTTCGAGCTTGAATATTCATTGACGCATTGCTTAAAACTCCATTTTCTACTGCTATGGCTGGCTCATGATTTGTTGGGGAGTATCATTGTCTGTTTTTGCTTCTTTATTTCAAACAAGACAGATGCTTTGTTGTAACAAGTATTGGTGTTGTAAAACATTTTTTTGTACAAGCTGTTTTTAATCAATAAAGGATATTTATTTTCCACTGCTTTATTTGTTTGTCTTGTAATTTTTCTGCAACTTGTACCAAAAATGCTCCACCGAAGTTAAGGCATTCCCTTTGTAAGTGACCTTCACGGAGGTGGGGTGTTTCATAACTTAACTATGCCCCATTGTCCATTCTCAACGCATCACTGATTTCTATCGATATATATCCTCTAAGCTCATACGTCTTAGAAAAGGGTGTTAAGCAAGAGAATAAATTCTCCGCCACCAAACAGATATATATTTAATAGCGATCAGTGCTACGCAGTCAATTATAATGTCAGACAAACAATCCATAAATGTATGTTCCGGGTCTAAACGAAACAACAATCCGAAATTCCTTCACATACGTTTGGGCTTCTTTCCACTTAGCTGATATAAAATCCTTCTACAAATGGGAGCTACACATTTGAGACTTCAGCAAGTCCTCCTTACGATATGAAGGGTCCCAGTCTTCAATATTGTCTTTAGTGTCTTCAATTACTCCACAACATCGTATTATTACTTGGAATGGTTTTCCGACATACGTCCGATCCTGGTCTTTTCAAAATAATAAGCGCAATTTAAAAAAAATACAATTACGGAACACACAGGCTTTCAACCAAATCTCCTTCCAACTAGAATTTTGTTAAACTAAGCTTCTTTAAATCCATTCTCAAATTATAACAAAATCCATATTTAACCTTTCTCTTTTACAACACATCCCTTAAATCAAAGATAATTTAGCCTCAAAGCCTAAATTAATTTTCCATTTGATAACTCGTTATCAAAGCCCAGTTTCCTTTGAAAATCCTTTAATCCATATTTCAACCATAGTTTCCAATTAAATCGATTTTCCAACATTCAATTCTTTAATCTTAACTAAGAGATTATACGTAGTTCCCAATTTCTTATTTTTAATTTTCTCAAATCAAAGGTTTGATTAAATCCCAATTTACGATATAAATTTCCATAACTCAATTCACTGGGCTTCAAGAATGATATTGTTGAAGATATGTTTCACGACAAAATCCAAATCAACCGATATTGTACATAAGTTACACGGAAATTGTATCTACTTATATTCGATATCAATTGTCATAATTAACTGATACTATAAGTGGATTAACGATATAATAATAATATCTTCCAAATTCCTCAAATAGTATAGTTGACACAAAATAATTTCATATGAAATATCCGAAGATTATTTCTATCCAACTTATCCCAATCAAATTGGGAAACCCATATCTTACTTAAAAAGATTTATCTAACTCTTTGACATTAGATCTGGATAGAAATACCATCAATTTATACTTAATATTAATCTCAATATCCAACTCACACTATAAACGGAATAATGGTGAACTACCTTTTAAATTCCTCAAATATTAAGAGTCAACATCTACCGAATTAATATCAAACATCCGAAGATTTATCTCCAATCATACCCAATTATTTTAAAATTTGAAAACCCGTTTTAATGTTACATAAATCATTTTAAATTACATCTAAAATGTTTCCAATACTTTTAAACCTTTGAAAACATTCAATAAATTGTTACTTGTAGTTCGGAAGATAGTTTACGAGTTATAACTTCAAAATAGATTGTTTTCGAGCATTACAAAATAGTTATCTTAACTATTTTGATCAAAATATCGTTTATCTTAGCCAAAACTTAAAATTTACAATTCAAAACTCCTTTTCATAATTTGTAATGATTTTACAAATATTTTCCATATTTTTAAAACATTTAAAATTAGCTGTTTATGGTTATGGTTATCAATTTTCTTACATCGGCCTTTTCCAAAACAGTGTCAAACATAACTTGAATATCATAACTCGAATTTAAAATCTTATTTCACTCATTTGAAAGTTCCTATTAATGGAAATCAAACGTTTTCATTTTATGAAAATACGATTTAGATTGCAAAAGCTATAAGCGTTTAAAGTTTGCATCTAAAATACGTAAATTTCTGTTATGCCACAAGCACTAATTTGACCATAATGACCATTATTCTACGACACTTCAAAATATCTTAGAAAACCATTATATCCTTAGATAACCCTTTTAAAATCATTTAAATTTACTTTCCAAATTATTTTGGATCTAAAATTAAACTTTTATTTTTTTTACTTAATAAATCAAATTCCAATTCATTTCTAAATTCTAATAACTTCAAATTAACCATCCCATTCGTCGGATCAGCTAGGGATAGCCAGGGAGAGCAGGAAACTTTATTTCCAAACCCAAGCCTAGACACTATCCTCTCTGTCATCCTCGAATGTTCTGGTATTTATTTATTCATTCAAAGGACTTTAGGAATATATATATGAAATCATACATATGATCTTTCCAAATTATTAATCTTCAAATTCAACAATGATATTGCTTGTATGTGAGGACCCGTAACTTCCCTGGTAAGGAAAGCCCGGATACGTCGAGAACAAGCCATAACAGAACGCAAACAGAAGAAAATTTCATTGTATATTACAACAATTCCATCAGAATACAAGAATATACAGAGTATGAATAAATATTACACAGAAAAATATCAGAGATTTAAATACATCGCAGCGGAAATAATACAAAACACAACTAGAAGAGATATACGGATACAGAGCTTTCCGGATATCGTTCCAGCTGTAAATTAGGATCCTGTGAATATGAATCTGCAAAACCAAAACTACTAGCTGCCCGTGTGGAAAATAGGGGCACCCAGAGTTTAGGTTGAAACAATAAACTCCAGGTCAGTCATGTGACTGGTGTGAGAACTAAAAAAGTTATTAATCTTTGTTTTTAAAGTTAGGTAAATCAAGGGTCCACGCCGTATAACACGGAACATGTTTCCTCCCAAGAATACCAGTGCATCTAAGTAAACAGCGCAATGCTTTTTCTAAAAATGAAGCTATTATAAGACCCAGGTCCCATCACACAATGCAACGCAAGCCGGAGGATAGGGTTTTCCCTTATAATAGCCAAACATGCTTAGTACGTTTTAAAACCAAATCATTTGATACTATAATAAGTGTATAGTGTCAAAACAATTTCAATCATAAATATCAATCATAGACGGCATGGGTACCATATATCATGTCGCCATACTAGGCTCTACAAATAAAGCTGAAATACACGTATTGGGAAGTTGGATTTCCATCATGGTGGCTCCTGATTCGAAAGATCGATTGCGTAGTGCAATTCCCCACGGCTTACGTCCCAGCAAGAGAAAACACCGTAATGCACATCCGCACTTTTGGGACCAGAGTATCACCGCGGCCTACGTCCCAGCGAGAGAAAACACCGCTTACTCTATCCCTCTGAGCACTAAGCTCAGCTCGGTCGACCGAATCCACAACACCACTAAGGTGCCCATCCGCTAAAAAGCATACTGATCAAACCATCAGTTTACCACCATACCGGGGTGTGAGGCTCGTGAATCAACACTATACACAAAGCCGTGCTATATTAAAGCTGCGCTTTGATCATCATCACCAAACTTTGCTTTTCAACAAAAGTCTAGATCACTGCAACTCAGCATGCCACACTATCAATCCATATCGTACCACTGATTTCTGCCAATATACAGCCTCTGAGCTCGTATGTCTCAGAGAAGGGCGTTAAGCAAGAGAATAAATTCTCCGCCGCCAAACAGATATATATTTAGCAGAGATCAATGAATACAATATAAAGGAATACAATGTCAGACACACCATCCATTTACAAGTCCGTTCTAGGTCTGAACGAAACCGGAGGCACTTTACACGCATATCCGTCGACCTCCAAGCACGTCCGGACGGCTACTACTTTAGCACCCTTCAAGGTAGCTACTCCCATCGTGAGCCTCAGTAGCACCCATCCATTCGATGTGAAGATCGTCGGTCTTGCACCGTCTTTAATCTCTTCGACTCATCGTCGAATCGGTTATTCAGAATGGGTATAGACCTGGCCTTTCTGAATAACCCACGTATGTAATAAACACTTGTTACACAAACACGACATACGCCTCATTCCAATTCAGAATATTCTTTTATTCAGATATTCACACTCCTAGGGAAAGGTTCCCATTAATTTTATCAAAGATAAATCCTTTTAAATTTATTCTTTAATCTTTCTTTGGATATCATTTCAAACCATATCATGGTTTTCCAAACTAGTCGGGATTAGCGAACCATACCGAAGTAATTATTTATTTTATTTCCCAATCCCAACCTGTTTATCCCATGGAGCAAAACTGGTGATACTCCATATCTAACACAACGGGGTTATCGGTAAAGTTAATTACCATTTCACGTTAAAATCTAATTAACGATTTAACTATCGCTAGGAGTAAAACTGGTGATACTCCCCTTTCGTTCATTTCCAAATTTTGATAATTTAAATTATCCATTCATATTTTAATCTAATTAAAGATTCATTAAAACTCCTTTTACTGGGTTAAAGAACTAATGTCATTTAAAACACATTTCACGATAAACCCAAATCACATTCTATTTCAATTCCAATAAAATATATTAGAAATTCTAGTTATTTCAAACCCATTTCAATTTCAATTTATTTATTTCAAAAATAAATTGATTTTAGTTCTAGTTCAAAACTAGTTCATTTTGATAAAAATCTATTTTTATCTTTTCAAATATGGAGTTTTTCATCCCAATTTTTCCCAAATCATTTCTTATGATTTTACACAAATTATAGATATTTTTAATAATTTTATCAAGGCCCGTACAGTCGATTTCTATCTACAGCCATCGAACTGCACTTACAGCGACCTTTTCTGAAGTTGATTTGGACATAATTCCAAGTCCTACTGTTAGATTTCAAATTTCTAATATTCATTGGAAAGCTCTTTTCGATACGAACCCAACGGTTCCGGTTTCAGGAGAATCTGACGGTCGGATCTCCCGCAATGCCAATTCGAAGTCAATGGTCGAAATTCGCGAACTACCGCAGCGCGACGCGTTCTATTCAGGCCATTATATTATATATAATATATATAATATATACTTCGTCGATTTCCTTTTTAAAAAACGAATTTTATAAATCATTTTAAATTTGTTTTAGAAACGTTTTCAACTTCATTTCAAATTCAAATCAAAATTGAATTTTTCCAATATAAATTCGTTTTAAATTCATTTCAAATTGATTTCAATTCAATTCGATTTCAGTTAGATTTCAATTCAATTTCAATTCAATTTCATTTCAATTCGATTTCAATTCGATTTCAATTCGATTTCAATTAGATTTCGATTAGATTTCAATTAGATTTCAATTCGATTTCAATTCGATTTCAATTCAATTCGATTTCAGTTAGATTTCAATTCAATTTCAATTTCAGTTATATTTCAATTCAATTTCAATTTCAATTTCGATTTCGATTTCAATTCGATTTCAATTCAATTTCAATTAAATTTCAATTTCATTATATTCGATTTTTAAATCTCTTTTCAGTATTCATTATAAATCGAATATAATCGATATAAATATCGTTCACGTCAAAATAGCGCACTCTAATCAACACGGCTTTATATTTTTCAATAACTTCGTTATTCTACTCAACAAATGAATATTTATTCTATTCAACACATGAATCTATATTTCATAATATTCTTTATTTTCCCAATTGGAATGAGGCCCAATCAATTACCATATAATGTTAATTATATGGATTCCATACAACACATGTATATAATAACAACGTTAAATAATCAACCATCATCCAAAGTGCACCACACAACTGCATAAGCATCAAATATAAATAATTAACGCTTACACGGTCTGTCGACCAATCGATCGACCTACAATTAAATAATTGGGATTAGTGTACGCCAAATACCATTCCAACACCCGTGTGGGGTTTCAAACAATCAAACACAGATTTTATTTGTGCAGTTGAGCGATGTGTAAAATTTATCGTCCCAATCAATATCAGTCAAATAAACAAATCGGCCGATTTGTTTATAAATATTTATTTATTCACGTTCACGTTAAAAATTATATTTTTAACGATAATTAATTTATTTCAACACATGAATATTTATTTTTCAATCATTCCACAACACAATCAATTTTCACAACACATCAATCAAACAAACAAGCAAGCCGTCCATGGTCTGTGGACGACGGGTGTCGGGTGCTGCTAAGCACCGTCTGCATCCTAGTATATATTTATAACTAGAAAAAGAAATTTACAGTGAGAAGTTCTCACGAAAGCTAATCCAAACGCCACGACTCTTCATATGTAGGAAATCTTCGTCTTGCTCGCCCTTGTTACTTTCGTCTTCCGTATTCACTACACATAAAAATCACATTTTTATATTCTCTTCTTTATTATAAAAATCAATTTTTTTTCTTCATTACCTTATAAAAATCATGGTTTTCTCTCGCCATTCTCTATATAAAGATCTCGCCCTTTCAAATATAATAAAAATCAGATTTTTATTTCGCTACATATATAAAAATCGAATTTTTATCTTCCCTATTCTAACAATAAAAATCGAATTTTTATACTTATGATAACCATGTCAAAACAAAGCTAATTTTATTTTAAAAACATATTTATTTTCAAAGCAATTGTGTTTTAAAACAAAGTATATTTCTATTTTAAAAATGTGGTCTTTACTATTTTAAAAAATGAGGTCTTTTCTAATTTAAAAACTTCATCTTTTCCGTAACAAAAGTACATAATAAAAATCCAATCTTTTTAGTTTTATTCATATGAATACAAATAATTTTTTTTTATTTCCTCAGATCTGAACGGTGGTTGACTTCAAAAGAGAGAACATAGGGGGGGTGTAAGGGTTTTTATAAAAATTATATATATATTTAATTTCTTTTAAATTCAAAAGGTAACTTTTTATTTCGAACTCAAAATCGAACCCACCGACTGTCGTCCCTAGCTAATTACCCCCATTCCGAACACAATGGGACCTGTTTCGTAACCCAATTCGCTTGTTACAATCAGTTTCCATTCAAATTAAAATATAAATCAGTATATATTCAATTTAAACGCACATTTAAAATTACCGGGGCCACATACAGCTTCTAAATTTTTTCGAAAAATTAGTTCTAGTTTCATATTGACGATACGGTCCTAACAAAACTAATTTCATCGAATTCCAAGACCGTTTGAAAAATGGCCATTTTCCAGTCGATTAAAATCAACTAAAACTGGTCTAATGCGTTTTCCTTCGCCACGCTCATATATTGATTCGAAAAATTATTAAAATTGAAATCTAACAATAACTTGACATCACGGATCCAACAAAAGTGGTTTCATTGAAATCTGAGGTCGTTTGCAAAATTCTCATTTTTAAGGGCCTAAATTCCATAGCGACTATTCAGAATTTTCAACAGGACATATCATTTGATTCCCGCTATGAAATCCCAATCTTTCGGATTCGTTGGAAAGTTATTATCAATTAGATTCAAATATTTTTGGTTTCGTTAAAATCCGGTTTATTTTGCACCCGGTACATTCAATTGAAGTTTGAAATCGAATTATCGAACTACCTCGCCATTTTCAATTCCTTTAATATATATAAATAATTATTTATATTCTAATGACTTTCTATATAATATATACGTTCGAATTCTATTCAAAATAAATTTCTCGTCGATATTATTTAAAATAACCCATTTTAAATATTCAAAATTCACTAAAATTGCCAAAATAAAAATTTTAAATTGGCCCAGATTTTACGGGTTGTTACAATCTCTCCCACTTAAAACTTTTCGTCCCCGAAAAGGAACGAAGCCGAAAGTTGTTTTAAAAACCAACTCAACTTTCTTTATTTTCGCTACGGCTTAAGTTCTTCAACTTTTCAGTTTCTAAGAACTTTTCAAATTTTTCAAAAATTTGGCTAACACCCTAAATTTTCGAATTTTTTTGCCATAACCTCCCCTGCACCGGGAGCACCGGGAAAATCCCGAAATTGCCATACAGGCCCTCTGATCTCAAAAAGAAAAAGAAAAAGCCAAGCGGCTAGCCAATCGGCTCATAAAATCATCATCACCCAAACAAAACAGTAAATTATGATAAACATGTACCTATTTGTCGGGCAAACAATTTTATTCTTCTGCTCTAGCCTCTTTGCAATGACCTGTTCAATGTAAGTACATGTATATGCAAGCATTTGCAACTAATTTTCAATACAGTTTATTATTCAGTTCAATTAGACCAAATGGTTCAAAATATCGAACAAATAAACAAACAACACAAACATCAATCAATTAGTGGATTAACGTTTCAAATTCATAATTTTACTACATATATAGGAAATCATGTTTTTGATGCCAAATCATGATAATAAATCTATCTAGTTTTGTTCTCACACCAGCCTAATGGAAATATACAGATATCACACTTTCGAAACTCGAATATAAATTCTGATGATGTACGTACTATATAGCGATCATCAGAACCATCCCCGGGCGACTAGAATGTGATTCTATATCTATCCAATATATTAAAACTTCGAATATGCGCTCGTGACGCGTATATGCAAAATCTTTATATACTAGATTGTCCAAATTCAAAATAATAAATATTCAAATACGAATAAAACGATTTAAATTTCAAAAGAAAATTGTTTTCATTTGGAAAAAAAAAATATACTCTTCTCACTCGTTCTAGGATATTACTGATCCTATCTCTAACGAGTCATTCTAATTGGATATTACTAATCCAATATCTGATGAATTCTTTCGTTCGGTTCTAATGTGTCTTGTTCTCGAGCTCTGTAAACCAAAGCTCTGATACCAACTGCGAGGACCCGTAACTTCCCCGGTAAGGAAAGCCCGGATACTTCGAGAACAAGCCACAACAGAACGCAAACAGAAGAACATTTCATTGTATATTACAATAATTCCATCAGAATACAAGAATATACAGAGTATGAATAAATATTACACAGAAAAATATCAGAGATTTAAATTACATTTAAATACATCGCAGCGGAAATAATACAAAACACAACTAGAAGTGATATACGGATACAGGGCTTTCCGGATATCGTTCCAGCTGTAAATCAGGATCTTGTGAATATAAATCTGCAAAACCAAAACTACTAGCTGCCCGTGTGGAAAATAGGGGCACCCAGAGTTTATGTTAAAATAATAAACTCCAGGTCAGTCATGTGACTGGTGTGAGAACTAAAACAGTTATTAATCTTTGTTTTTAAAGTTAGGTAAATCAAGGGACCACGCCGTATAACACGGAACGGGTTTCCTCCCAAGAATACCAGTGCATCTAAGTAAACAGCGCAATTCTTTTTTTAAAAATGAAGCTATTATGAGACCCAGGTCCCATCACACAATGCAACGCAAGCTGGAGGATAGGGTTTTCCCTTATAATAGCCAAACATGCTTAGTACATTTTAAAACCAAATCATTTGATACTATAATAAGTGTATAGTGTCAAAACAATTTCAATCATAAATATCAATCATTGATGGCTTGGGTACCATATATCATGTCGCCATACTAGGCTCTACAAATAAAGCCGAAATACACGTATTGGGAAGTTGGATTTCCATCATGGTGGCTCCAGATTCGAAAGATCGATCGCGTAGTGCAATTTCCCCACGGCTTACGTCCCAGCAAGAGAAAACACCGTAATGCACATCCGCACTTTTGGGACCAGAGTATCACCGCAGCTTACGTCCCAGCGAGAGAAAACACCGCTTACTCTATCCCTCTGAGCACTAAGCTCATCTCGGTCGACCGAATCCACGACACCGCTAAGGTGCCCATCCACTAAAAAGCATACTGATCAAACCATCAGTTTACCACCATACTGGGGTGTGAGGCTCGCGAATCAACGCTATACAAAAAGCCGTGCTATATTAAAGCTGCGGTTTGATCATCATCCACCAAACTTTGCTTTTCAACAAAAGTCTGGATCACTGCATCTCAGCATGCCACACTATCAATCCATATCGTACCACTGATTTCAGCCAATATATAGCCTCTGAGCTCGTATGTCTCAGAGAAGGGCGTTAAGCAAGAGTATAAATTCTCCGCCGCCAAACAGATATATATTTAGCAGAGATCAACGAATACAATATAAAGGAATACAATGTCAGACACACCATCCATTTACAAGTCCGTTCTAGGTCTGAGCGAAACCGGAGGCACTTTCCTCGCATATCCGTCGACCTCCAAGCACGTCCGGACGGCTACTACTTTAGCCCCCTTCAAGGTAGCTACTCCCATCGTGAGCATCAGTAGCACCCATCCATTCGATGTGAAGATCGTCGGTCTTGCACCATCTTCAATCTCTTCGACTCATCGTCGAATCGGTTATTCAGAATGGGTATAGACCCGGCCTTTCTGAATAACCCACGTATGTAATAAACACTTGTTACACAAACACGACATACGCCTCATTCCAATTCAGAATATTCTTTTATTCAAATATTCACAATCCTAGGGAAAGGTTCCCATTAATTTTATCAAAGATAAATCCTTTTAAATTTATTCTTTAATCTTCCTTTGGATATCATTTCAAACCATATCATGGTTTTCCAAACTAGTCGGGATTAGCGAACCACACCGAAGTAATTATTTATTTTATTTCCCAATCCTAACCTATTTATCCCATGGAGCAAAACTGTTGATACTCCATATCTAACACCACGGGGTTATCGGTAAAGTTAATTACCATTTCACGTTAAAATCTAATTAAAGATTTAACTATCGCTAGGAGTAAAACTGGTGATACTCCCCTTTCGATCATTTCCAAATTTTGATAATTTAAATTATCCATTCATATTTCAATCTAATTAAAGATTCATTAAAACTCCTTTTACTGGGTTAACGAACTAATGTCATTTAAAACACAGTTCACGATAAACCCAAATCACATTCTATTTCAATTCCAATAAAATATATTAGAAATTCTAGTTATTTCAAACCCATTTCAATTTCAATTTATTTATTTCAAAAATAAATTGATTTTAATTCTAGTTAAAACTAGTTCATTTTGATAAAAATTTATTTTTATCTTTTCAAATATGGAGTTTACATCCCAATTTTTCCTAAATCATTTCTTATGATTTTACACAAATTATAGATATTTTTAATAATTTTATCAAGGCCCGTATAGTCGATTTCATCTACGGCCATCGAACTGCACTTACAGCGACCTTTTCTGAAATTGATTTGGACATAATTCCAAATCCAACCGTTAGATTTCAAATTTCTAATATTCATTGGAAATCTCTTTTCGATACAAACCCAACGGTTCCGGTTTCAGGAGAATCTGACGGTCGGATCTCCCGCAATGCCAATTCGAAATCAATGGTCGAAATTCGCGAACTGCCGCAGCGCGGCGCGTTCTATTCAGGCCATTATATTATATATATAATATATAATTCGTCGATTTCCTTTTTAAAAAATGAATTTTATAAATCGTTTTAAATTCGTTTTCAAAACGTTTTCAACTTCATATCAAATTCAAATCAAAATTGAATTTTTCCAATATAAATTCGTTTTAAATTCATTTCAAATTAATTTCAATTCAAATTCGATTCTATTCAATTTCAATTCGAATTCATTTTATATTCAATTTCAATTCAATTCAATTCGATTTCAATTCAATTCGATTTCAATTCAATTTCAGTTCAATTTCAATTCAATTCGATTTCAATTCAATTCGATTTCAATTAGATTTCAATTCAATTTCATTTCAATTCAATTTCAATTCGATTTCAATTCAATTCGATTTCAATTAGATTTCAATTCAATTTCAATTCAATTTCATTTCAATTTGATTTCAATTCGATTTCAATTCAATTCGATTTCAATTAGATTTAAATTAGATTTCAATTCAATTTCATTTCAATTCGATTTCAATTCGATTTCAATTCAATTCAATTTCATTTAGATTTCAATTCAATTTCAATTTCAGTTAGATTTCAATTCAATTTCAATTTCAATTTCAATTTCGATTTCAATTCAATTTCAATTCAATTGCAATTTCATTATATTCGATTTTTAAATCTCTTTTCAATATTCATTATAAATCGAATAAAATCGATATAAATATCGTTCGCGTCAAAATAGCGCACTCTAATCAATATGGCTTTATATTTTTCAATAACTTCGTTATTCTACTCAACAAATGAATATTTATTCTATTCAACACATGAATATATATTTCATAATATTCTTTATTTTCCCAATTGGAATGAGGCCCAATCAATTACCATATAATGTTAATTATATGGATTCCATACAACACATGTATATAATAACAACGATAAATAATCAACCATCATCCAAAGTGCACCACACAACTGCATAAGCATCAAATATAAATAATTAACGCTTACACGGTCTGTCGACTAATCGATCGACATACAATTAAATAATTGGGATTAGTGTACGCCAAATACCATCCCAACACACGTGTGGGGTTTCAAACAATCAAACACAGATTTTATTTGTGCAGTTGAGCGATGTGTAAAATTTATCGTCCCAATCAATATCAGTCAAATCATTGTATATAAACAAATCAATCGATTTGTTTATAAATATTTATTTATTCACGTTCACGTTAAAAATTATATTTTTAACGATAATTAATTTATTTCAACACATGAATATTTATTTTTCAATCATTCCACAACACAATCAATTTTCACAACACATCAATCAAACAAACAAGCCGTCCATTGTCTGTGGACGACGGGTGTCGGGTGCTGCTAAGCACCATCTGCATCCTAGTATATATTTATAACTAGAAAAAGAAATTTGCAGTGAGAAGTTCTCACCAAAGCTAATCCAAACGCCACGACTCTTCATATGTAGGAAATCTTCGTCGTGCTCGCCCTTGTTACTTTCGTCTTCCGTATTCACTACACATATAAAAATCACATTTTTATATTCGCTTCATTATTATAAAAATCAAATTTTTATCTTCATTACCTTATAAAAATCATGTTTTTCTCTCGCTATTCTCTATATAAAGATCTCGCCCTTTCAAATATAATAAAAATCAGATTTTTATTTCGCTACATATATAAAAATCGAATTTTTATACTTATGATAACCATTTCAAAACAAAGTTAATTTTATTTTAAAAACATATTTATTTTCAAAGCATTTGTATTTTAAAACAAAGTATATTTCTATTTTAAAAATGTGGTCTTTACTATTTTAAAAAATGAGGTCTTTTATAATTTAAAAACTTCATCTTTTCCGTAGCAAAAGTATATAATAAAAATCCAATCTTTTTAGTTTTATTTATATGAATACAAATCATTTTTTTTATTTCCTCAGATCTGAATGGTGGTTGACTTCAAAAGAGAGAACATAGGGGGTGTGTAAGTGTTTTTATAAAAATTATATATATATATATTTAATTTCTTTTAAATTCAAAAGGTAACTTTTTATTTCGAACTCAAAATCGAACCCAGCGACTGTCGTCCCTAGCTAATTACCCCCATTCCGAACACAATGGGACCTGTTACGTAACCCAAATCGCTTGTTACAATCAGTTTCCGTTCAAATTAAAATATAAATCAGTATATATTCAATTTAAACGCACATTTCAAATTACCTGGGCCACATACAGCTTCTAAAAATTTCCGAAAAATTATTTCTAGCTTCGTATTGATGATACGGTCCTAACAAAACTAATTTCATCGAATTCCGAGACCGTTTGAAAAATGGCCATTTTCCAGTCGATTAAAATCAACTGAAACTGGTCAAACGCGTTTTCCTTCGCCACGCTCACATATTGATTCGAAAAATTATGAAAATTGAAATCTAACAATAACTTGGCATCACGGATCCAACAAAAGTGGTTTCGTTGAAATCCGAGGTCGTTTGCAAAATTCACATTTTTAAGGGCCTGAATTCCATGGCGATTATTCATAATTTTCAACAGGACATATCTTTTGATTCCCGCTATGAAATCCCAATCTTTCGGATTCGTTGGAAAGATATTATCAATTAGATTCGAATATTTTTGGTTTCGTTAAAATCCGGTTTATTTTGCACCCGGTACATTCAATTGAAGTTTGAAATCGAATTATCGAACTACCACGCCATTTTCAACTCCTTTTATATATATAAATAATTATTTATATTCTAACGACGATCTTTATAATATATACGTTCGAATTCTACTCAAAATAAATTTCTCGTCGATATTATTTAAAATAATCCATTTTAAATATTCAAAATTCACTAAAATTGCCAAAATAAAAATTTTAAACTAGCCCAGATTTTACGGGTTGTTACATTGTAACAACCCGGGGAATCAGAACCAATTTAAAAATTTTATTTTGGCTATTTTAATGAAATTTGAACATTTAAAATGATTTATTTTAAATAATAATGACTAGAAAATTATTTTGAATAGAATTAGAATGTATATGTTTATTTAAATCGAAGCTAGAATATGAATTTATTTTAATTATAAAAGGAATTGGAAATGGCGCCGTAGTTTGAAAATTCGATTTCAAATTTCAAATGAATGTACATGATTCAAAATAAACCGCATTTCAGTGAAACCAGAAATATTTGAATCTGTTTGAAATTATCTTTCCAACGAATGTGAAAAATCCAGATTTCATAACGGGAATAAAATTTATGCTCAGTTGAAGATTCAGAATAGTCGCCATGGAATTTGTTTAATATATAGCCCTTAAAAATAGCAATTTTGCAAACGACCTCCGTTTTCGATGAGACCACTTTTGTTGGATCTGGAATGTAGAATTATTACAGGATTCCAATTTTCATAATATTTGGAATTAATATATGAGCATGGTGAATTTAAACGTGTTTTGTCAATTTAGTTTTAATTTAATCGACTAAGAAATGACCATTTTTTAAACGGTCTCCAAATTCAATGAAATTAGTTTTGTTAGGACCTTATCATCAAAACATAGCCAAATTTATTTTTCTAGAATTTTTGGAGTCAGCATGTGACCCTAGTAAATTAAAATTTACGTTTAGATTAAATATATATTGATTTATATTTTAATTTTGACGAAAACAGATCGTAACAGCCAAATTGGGTTACGATAAATATCCCATTGTGTTAGGAATGGGGGTAATTAGTTAGGGGCGACAGTCTTTGGGTTTGATGTGGCTACTAACAATACATGGGTATTTTAGGAAATCAAAATATTATATATATATATATAAAGTGAATCCCCCCAACCCTAAGACAAACCCCAAAAAATGTGTCAAACTCTAAAAATAAATCATGCTTCCACTTTTATCAGCCCGTCGCCCCCATACCGGTCGCGTGACCGTCGCCGGAGGGCCCCCACCGTCGCGCCCTAGGCTACCTCGCCCCCCTTTCCAATCCCTCCTCCTCTACAGCCTCCACCGACCAGAAACCGACGCCCCCCTTTATAAACCCTAAAACAGCTGCGCCCTGACTACCACAGCCCGCCGCCGCCGCCTGCAAGGACCCCGACGCCTCAGCAAAACCCCTACAGCCCCCTCCCTACCACCAGCAACGCCAAACTCCTACACCGATCGAGAAATGGTGAGTTTACATATTTTCATTTATTTATAGTTTAGATTTTTATTTATTTAAAGTTAAGATTTTTAGTGATATAGAAATACGATTTTTAGTGATTAAAAAATGCGATTTTTATAATGTTTTGATTATGATAAAAAAATATGATTTTTATAATGCAAACATCGATATAAAAATATGATTTTTATGTTGAGAAATTATAAAAATATGGTTTTTATTTATTTGAATGGGGCGATAAAAATATGATTTTTATTATATGAAAAGAGATATTAAAATATGATTTTTATATGTACAGTAGCGTTATAAACATATAATTCTTATAATAAAGTAGCGATGTAAAGATATGATTTTTATATAAAAAATTGAATTATAAAAATGTGATTTTTATACAGAAATCTTTGCATAAAAATATAATATATATATTATATATAGCGTAGATAAAAATTTGATATATATATATATATATATATATATATAATAGCAATATAAGGACATCATATTAAAAATGTGATTTTTACTATGAACAACATGAAAAAGATTGCGTTGGAATTTCGGGTAAATCCAAACGGTTCAGAAATTCAGAAATAAAACTGGAGGAGTGGAACCCAAAGGTGAAAACTTCTCACTTTAATTTATTTTCTAGTTAAATATATATACTAGGATGCAAACGGTGCTTAGTAGCACGCGACACCTTTGTTTGAAACCTGTATGTTTGGTTGTTTGGTTGATTGGTTTATTTTGAATTTGATTTGGGAAGTGAAATGACCATCGTATTAAATGGGTGCTGAAGCCAAAAAGCCATCGTTGAAGTAGGAATCATTCCTTCAATAACGACTTTCAGAGCTAGAATTGAAGATCCACATGATTCTCTTCCACAAAGAAAGAACCTACCGGTGAAAACCAAAGGGCATAGTCTTCTAGAAAGTCTTCTAGTAGTGCACAGAGAGAGGCTAGGCATGTATTTCGGCCGACCTGAAGGAAGTATGCTGAAAAACTTAAGCCATCATTATATAACAATCATAAGTATTCTTCGCGTACAAAAGAATATGATGGCATGAGCAATGTCAAAAGCCGAAAGGTTACAATCTCACTCCTCCCGCATACAGCAAAAGCTTTCGAAAGAATACCTCTAGAAATCCCTACAGTGGCGCAATGACTACTCACATAAGAAAAAATAGAGGGCACATCATTAGGCCTCTGCATGCACATATAAATACAATCCTAGGGGTCTATAATCTATACTAAATTTCTCATTACAATATTACATCCATAAATTTGAGTCGTAAACCGTAATTTCTATCAATTGGGAAAAGAGTCTGTTACCTTAAAAGTTATCAATAACGAGATTTAATCAAGCAATTAAGGAACTTACTTTCAGAAATCACCCGAAGCACATATCTGGAACTTTGGTAAGGAAAAGATATCTTCACCCGAGCTTACCCTTTCATAATTAAATGATCCTACTAGAATATACCATTTTGGGGGTGTTAACCATTTTTTGTTCTAGAAGGAAGGCTTGAACATCTATTTCCTTCTAACCTACCTATTCAGTGAAAACTTACTCTAAAATGATTTTAAATGGATTCAAGGTATAAGAAAGTTCAGTATGACTCACAATGGATTCTTTATTCCTAAAGGAAGTTTCATATAAACCAGAAGATAATAATATGTTTGGGGAAGAATACCTACAAGATTAAAGAACATTTCCAAAGGTTGTGTGTGGAGCCAGGGTAAAAGTTAGAGTCCTCCACAGCACAACAAAGGAAAGGAAGTTAAAATAAATTTGTGCTACCAATCGGAAAATGATAGAGGATTTAGGGTAACATTAAATCAATTCACAAAAGAGAAGAAATCACTACCACATATATCACGTTGGCAACCCAACATGGGTTATAAATTGATTAGATCTGAATAAGGATCATCCGATTCGATAAAACAAAAAATAATATATGAGAGCTTATGTTTCTGCAATGAACAAATTCAAAGAATGAAAAATTTGAGTATTAAAAATCAAAAGAAGGTGGAATCATATGACCTACATAAATGGAGCATAAACCTTGTCCATTTTGGATTGAAACCCATCTTTGCCTATGTAAGGGTTTCAGAAAAGGATGATAATTTTTGATAAAGATGAAGATTGCTATTTATAATTATTCTAAAGGAAATAAATTTAAAGAAGAGATGGTAAAGGATTATGAAGCTTTTGCACTAAAATAGAAGTAATATCCTAAGGAATGTAAACTTTGATGTAACCCCCAAAGGACTCCTAAAAAGGATGAACGATTTAAAAAAGGTTTTGTGTCTAATTACGAAAATCATAAAACCTTAAAAGGAAGTTAGCCATATACCCAAAATTTCCACGTATGTCCGAGAAAAAAATAGTAAAATTCTAATTGTCAATACCATATGTTTAACGAACATTGAAATAATCAGTGTGGGGTATTTGAAAAATGGTTGCCTATTTTATTAGGAAAAAGGAACTAAATGAATTAGTAAGAAAATACTAAGTGGATTTAATGAAATGGAATTTTGTCTTAAGATAAGATATTCTACTGGAGTTGTGTACAAATACATTCAAAAATAACAAATTCTATTCGGCTGAGGGTGAAATTCCCTTCATTTATGGATAGTTTTTAAAAGACCTTGATGTAGTCAAGGCCTTCCTGAAAGGGAGGAAATGTAAGCCCGGGGGATGCGCTCGGTACCCATTAAAATCCTTAGCATTCCAAAGTCCTTCCCCAAAGATGGAGGTGGTAGACCCAGGGAAAATGCTCTTAGCTCCGAGCCCTAGCTATACCCAGGTGCCTCCTGGATTGAGGAGGGTAAGCTCGAGTGTAGCGACCATCACTGATAATCCTTGATGAAGTAAAGGTGCACTCTTGATGTGGGACAGTTAAGCCCTTGGAAATTCTCCCAGCTTTAGATAAAGCACGCTCTGCCTTTGTTCTTTTTAGAACAAACCCTGCCTCTGCTTTGGCATAAGCCCGCCTTTCCTCTTCTCTTAAGATGAACATGCTCTGCCTTGACTTATGTCTCATCTCGTAGAAGGGAACGAAAGCTCCAGAGAAGAACTTAAACCATGTCAAGCCTCTATTTTATATAGAACCTGAAATGCGCAAAGAATTTACTAAAATCAAAAGTTATTTCGTATCTATCATCTCCAGAAGAAGGTTTCTGGATTATTAGTACCTGATTTTAGGTTTTTGTTCTTTCATAAGTTGAAAGGGTCTTCGTTCATATTACTTATAGAAGAAAACCTCTGAATTTCTACAGTTTATTACCGAAAACTGAGTTTCGGGTCTTTTTTAATCCCCAGGAGGCTTCATTCGTATCAATTCCAAAAAGATTTCCTAGATTCCTGGCATTCTAATACCATAATATTTGATTTGGTTTTCTACAGGCTAAAGATGGCCTTGCTCATATTTATTATTTTCAGATGAAAGTCTACGGACTTATTTTAGTCCTGTTAGTACTTGAGTTCTTTTTTCGAGCCTCACATTAGCCAAAGGAAGCTTTGTTCAAGAATAAATCAGAAAGGTGGATTCCTGGCTTTTATTATCGTAATACTCAAATCTGAATCCTGTTTTTTGTATGTGCCTAAATGAACTTTGTTTGAAATTGTTTCACACAAATGGTGGTTTATAAATTTATTACTCTTCTACCAATAGTTTGGGGCTTCAGTTTTACAAATAACATAAGTAATTTATTTAACAAAACCCAAGTCCCAAAGACTCAAAACTAAGGACAATTAAGAGTCTAGTATAAACATATAGAAGCTGGTTTGCAAGATCACTTTATTGGTACCCGCATACAATTTTTGAATGTTTCAACAACCATAGAATATTAGTTTCTCACTATTCTAGAAATAAAGTGTTCTAAATATAATACCAATAAAAATATGAAAATAATTCAAAATTATTGTAAGAGAATATTAATCAAATGTTATTCATACAAATTATAAGATAATTAGAATAATGCGATGGAAAGGGTCAAATATTTTAGATCTTTTCTATTGAGTTCTTTAACGCAACCATATCCGAAACACCATTGAGAATTGTGCATAAAACCTCCTTGAACTTCTTCTCTTTGTATTTAATGGTTTCGGCACTATCCACTGATTCAATTTGAAGTTTAAATGCATGTTTATAATCTTTATTTTCTCTCAAGAGAAGGTTATTCGCCCTTTTGCATTTGACCTCCGGCTTGTTCAAAGAATATACTTTACCTTTATGTTTTTTTATTTGGTCCACATAATTACTTAAAAAGCGATGATTATCAAACTTCTTCTTCTCTTCGGAGTAGTCTTTCTATTCAAGATTTTCACTACAACCTCATATCTTATGATTCTTTCATCTAAACCACTTAGAGAATTTACTAGAAATTGAAACCTCGCCAAATGACCCTTGTTTTCGATGGAAGTCGATCTGAAGGATCAAGAATCAAAGCATGAAATTCCCTCTTTAATAATAAATTTTAAATATTTGCATGATGATGACTATCTTCCAATTGAAGCTCTATTTCACAAACCCTATATTGAATTTTTAGCATTTCTGTATCAAAATCTGGTTCTGGTTTAGCCTTAGCTTGACCCATTGCATCTTCCCGGGCTTGTCTCATTTGAGGAAATTTTTTCAGAGTCTTTCAGTTGTATCATCAATCCATGAATTTAAACCTTCTGCATTTGTGCTTTTTAAACCATTCGAGATCAAGGGGTTACCTTTAAAACTTGGAGGAATGACCTCTTCAAAAGATTTTATTTGACCACTTTAGGTAGTTTGACTGCTAGGATCTATACATATCTTCTTTGTCAAAACTAATGGTGGCAACAGAAAACCCTAATCAATAAGTAAGAATACACTCTTTAATATGTGAGATAATTTTCTTTGTTCCATATAGAACTGGGTACATTGTGTTTTAAAAGTACATTCATGTCCATAAGGAAACTATTTTAATTGCTAATTCTGCTCTTCAAAAGGAGTATCATGTTTCGAAATCATTTTGAAATTTTGTATCCGACTTTCCCTAAGGAGTTCTTTATTAATATAACCCAAGAAGTGAAATTGAACCCTAAGACAATACATATGAAGTTTGTGTAAATCTTTTAAAGCATTGTTAAATGGGTCCAAATGACTTAATTAAGAAGGATCGTTTTGATAATTGCTTCTTAGTTTAACAAAGTTTGATAAAAAGTCCCAAATGATAGGACTACTTGAAGTTTTTTTCTCTATCATCACACGATAATACTGCGTCAATAACGAATGGGCGAAATCGAACAGTGACTTTACTAACATGAGATATTTCAATCACAAAAGTTAGGTACCATTTACAGAAGTATACACAAATACTATACATGGTGAAAAATTCAATTATTGTTCCTAAAAGGTTATCAAAAATTATCTTAGAGAAGGGAAGCTTCCGTCAAGGTTTAAGTTTCATTAGGAAGAGAAGATCATCGACTCTATTATTCCTTCTTCCTGATGACCTAGACAATATGATAGAGGCCCTTCCATGCAAGAGCTCTACTTTCATCACAAAGTAAATTGCAAGGTCTTGGTAGAATTAAACATAGAAATAATTATTGAAGAAAATTGTTACACTATTTATTTTGCTCAAATAAATTCCATCAATAAGAAGATTATCTTCTACTACTTTGTTGCAACTTTTTTTAGCTAACAAGATAAATATACATGGTTGACTTTAATAAGATATCCATAAGAAGATAACATGGAAAAAGATAAAAGAAGGTGCCTGAGCCGAAGAAGGAGAAAAGATGGTCATGATCTCTTTACCCTTTGAGCTTTTACTGGCTTCCTTCCTTCTTCCCATCTGAGAACCGTTGTCGCCACTTTCCAAAGGTTGTAAAGAAGATGGTCATTTGGAGATCCCATTGGTGGCCAAAGCCTTCTGTACTTCCTTATTTATCGCTTCCTCTTTGGGTTTCTCCTTAATTAGGGGAACTTTGAAGGATATGTGGCTCATACGACAATCTCTTTTGTTTCAGGAATATCTTTACCATGATGAAGATCCATCACTGAAGCCCCAAAACATTTGATTGTAGGGGTTTCAGAGCATATTAAAACACAGGTGCAGAAATTTCTTGAAAATTCCATAACAGACCATAATTAATGGAGCTATGAAAGAGTCCTCAAGAGCCTTACGTAAGAGGGATCAATGAAAGCATCTATTTTCCTTTTCGCCTATGAAAGTTCATCCATGGCTTTACTTTGATCCCTCTTCTTTTTCGTCAATGATTCCATTAAGGTAGAGCGTTCCTCCTCCAATGACTTATTCAAAGATGAGCTTTTATCCTCTTAGCTTTGTTTTCTTTCATTTATTTAGGACTGCTCATCTTTCAACTCCTCAAGTTTTTCTTTCAAAGCGACGTTTTCATTTAGAATGGCCTAGGTAGATGACTTAGCCATAGAAGCCTAAATAGTATCTTTGTCGATAATGGTAGCCAAGAAGACATTCTGATTCTTCAATGCATTAACATCCTTTCTAAGATGTTAGGCTTCAACTTTGAATATAAATGAGCCACGAAGGAAAGCTTACTAACTTTTGAACATTTGAAAATTAGAGAAACAAAATATAACAAAATGATAGACATACAAAGGAAAAGAGTAAAAGTATTAGGGAATAGGGTATTTTTTTTAAGATCTTAAAGAATTATAGAGTAATCTATCAAAGTGTAAACAAGAAATTTATCGAAAGAAGAAAGCATAAGGGAGTCCAAATTTGACTTCACCAACTCAGAGAATCCAACTGAATGGCTTGGAGAAGGAATAGTAGTGGTTTTGGTAATCGAGACGAGGGGAAGTGGGGAAGTTCCTACCTAACAGTGCCTCATAGTAGATGGAAGTGGTTTTAGCATCTAAAGAACTAAGGCCTTACAGAATTTGATGGATGATTAGATCATACCTTCAAGAGAAAGCTCGATGCTATCTATCATGGCAATGGTAGTCTTTAAGAATGACCGAGCCTCGTTCTTACAATTTTCTTAATCCAAAATATCAATCATAGGCTATGAGGGGGAGGTTTTAGCCTTTTTTGTAGTAGGCTCCTCGGGGGATCCATCCGGACGATTCTCTTGGCGGTCTGCAGAACATTGCAAATTTTTTTTGCCATGGATGAAGCTCCGAACACTATGTAAGTAGGAGAAGGCAAGTTAATAATGAGAACAAAATGTAAAGATCCCTAAAGAGCTAATAATATAAGCAGGCGAAACATCATGAGAAAGGTTATTGCAAAATACAAGCATTAAAATCATAATTCACCTTTGAAATGAATAAGTTAGGTGATGTGGAAGTGAAATCAAAAGGGTTACAATAAACCCAATGGAGTCTACCACTCGCTGAAGGAACTAGCATGGTACGCACCCACAAAATATATTATATTTTTGGAAGACTTTAATTTGAGAGGTTGGAGACGATCAAAAGCGTGGTCCTCACCTCTAGTTTTTTTAGGCCACTATGATGTTTCTGACCACTTGATCGGTGTCATCATCAGAAGCCATCAGGACATCCTCCACAAGAAAAGTAAGAGAATAAATACTTAGAAAGACAAATGATTATGGTTGTAATAGAAATATGAAATAATTACCAATCTTGATAAATTTTCAACAAATTCCGGAAGGGCATCAAATGAAGAAATATTGATTCTCCTAGTCATTGGATTTGCCGATAAGATCAACAATCAAAGATTACTAGGGGCTAGCCTTATAAAGTATGGCTTTGGCCTTGCCAACTTTGGCCAAGCGGAGTATGATAAAAAGTTCAAAAGGGCTCAAAGAGTTCCTGTCGGACTTAAGTGTAATCATCACCAAATATAGTATATAGGTATACGTTTTTGTATGTAGTTGCATGAGAGAAATGGATGTGCTTGAGACATCAATAAAGGAAGTCAGAGAAAGGAAATAGCCTACTGTTCTACAAGTGTACGGTACAAGCAAAGAAGCCTTCCAGAGGATTGTCAATAGAGGAGTCCACCGATAGCGCGACAACTTTGATGTTGAAAATTATGTAGTCTTAAAGAATGATATCCACTTGTCTTTGAGACGTTATCAGTGATTTCTTAGCGATGACATAAAATATTTCGATTCTTTTTGTAAAAAAAAAAAAAAAAGAAGCTAAAGAAGAATCCTCTAACGTAAGGGTTGTCTTTGGAGCAGTATTCCAGACAAGCTTATTATTACCTACAACGATGCCAGGTGATATTGTTTCATGATTATAAAAATGCAAATATTACTTAGAAATTTAAAAGGAAAAGGCCTTGCCTACCGTTCTTACAGAAAGCACTATGAAACAATTGATTAAATAGTTAAATATATGTGCTTACGGAAGGAATATCAACAAAGGATGAAATATGAAAGCAATTAAATAGTGATTGGGTTGAAAACCGCCCTTCAATTAGTAAAGAAATATTCCCTCTTTTATATGTCGCAACACTAAAATATGATATCAAATGAACAAATAAAAGAGTAGGACATCAGAAAAACAGAATGGAACATATTTTGGGCCATAATAACTAATTGCTTAAGCACGTTATGGTTGTTAGGCACAAAATATGTAGCTTGAACCTATCAAAATAACTCAATTACATCATAGTTTTACCCAAATATGTTTCAATCCTAAAAAGCGCATCAGAACATAAGAAACATGGCAAAGCCAAAGCAAATAAGGTCGAAATCGAAAAGGGTCAAATCACGATTGCAATTCATAAGCCCTTTATGATTTCATGACGAACTCCATTAATCAGTTTAGCCCTAAATAAGTAATCGATTTTTACATACCAAATCATGGGGTAAAAAACCCTCAGAAATATCAAAATTGACTCGACAATGAAAGAAGGGCGAAAAACAAAATGTTTACCTCGAATAAGTAGTTAAAATTATTTTCAGAAATCAAAATTCTCTGGTAAGCTTTGATTCTAGACTTTGAAATAAATCTAGGTAGAAAAAGAATAGAAAATTGATATAAACAAGAAAAAGTAGAGGAATGAAGATTCCCATTAAGCTAGATCTGACCCTCTAGATTGAAATACCAATAGGATGAATGAATTTCACATCCATTGTATTGGAATAACTAACGTGGAAAGTCGAGAACATCCATTCATTAGTGGGTAATGGGCAATTGTTAGCACCAAAATAATCAATGGAAACGAAAGTTAGAAATAATGTAAATTGTTGTTGAAGACATAAAGCCTTAGCACAATCAAAACTATTCTTCAATAACCACTTCTAGAGCCAGGAGGATTTTCTTCATAAGGAAAACAACTATCGATGACAACCAAAGGGCATGGTCTTCAAGACACTCATCTCGGAGCGCATAGAGAGAAGTCAAGCATGTAGGCTAGAAGAAAGTATGCTGAAAAACTTAAGCCTTCATCAGATAATAATCATAGGTGAACCTTGAATAAAAAAGAAAACGATGCAATTAAGACAAAGTTGGGAGCTCCAATACTTTCACTCCTAATCAAAGGGCATGGTCTTCCGGACTGTCATCTTGGAACGGATGGGGAGAAGCCACGCATGTCTCCAGGTTGGACCAAAGAAAGAATGATGGAAAACATAAGCCTTTATCATATAATAATCATAAGTAGTCATCAAATACAAAAGAAGACGATGCAATGAGCAACATCAAAAGCCGAGAGCTCTTATAAGCTCACTCATCCTGCAAATAGTTGAAGCTTCTAGAAGAAAACTTATGGAAAGTCTTATAGTAGAGCAATGAACACTCACACAAGGAATAAAAGAGGACACAATCACCAGGCTGCCCATATGTCGCAGGAGGTGTCGACCCACACCTATAGATGTGACTCAAGGGTTCACTATCCAAACTGGATTTGTCATTCTTAATATTTTATCCATAAGTTTTCGTTGTATACCCTAGTTTCTAAATCAATCTGTGGAGAAAATAAGTAGCCTCAGAAGTTATCAAAAAAGAGATTCAACCTGACAATGGAAGAACTTACTTTTGGAAGTCATGAGAGGCATCTATCAGGAATTTTGTTAGGGAAATTGTATCTTCACCTGAGCTTATTTTTGCCTAAAACATTCCTCTCATATAACCCCTTTCGGATAAAATTCAATAGTTACATAATATTATCTCTAAGAGTAACATATACAATAACCCTTAAGTTGATCAGAGTCAAATTTAATAGGTACTAGCTTTTGCACATTTAAAAACATCTAAAACAAACAAATAGTGGAAAAGAAATCACAGAATAACTACTGCCTCCTGCATCCCTTCGTAAGCTTATTTGTTGAAGCTAAATTTTGAAAACCTCAACCTTAGCCTACCCAAATGAGTATCCGAGAGATTAAGGGAAAAACAAAAACTTTGAGATAATCAACAGACTGCGATGAATAATAATTTATCTAGGCGATCTAAATATATATCTAGCGAGACCATGCCGCATACGGAACACGTTCCCCTCTTTAGAATCCTTCACAACATAACCAAGCCTGTGCAGGAGCACTTTCAATGATTAGATCATAATAATATAATAATTGTTAAAAAATGTAATAAGTAGTATATAGTGTATTCTCAATCCCTATTTCCTTTTCTGGCTGGTTTCGCACATTCATAGGTGTACGCAAGTTAGCCACTTACTTTCTAGTTACATACTTTGGTTGAACAATATTGATTCCTTTTTTATTTTCTTTATTTCAACTCCTATACCATGCATTGTGAACTAACCTTACTTAGGCATCAATGCTGAATTATGAGATGTAGATTAACCATCGTATACCCTTAGAGTTTTACAATCGGATAACTATGAACCTCAAGGTGGTGCAAGTAACACTCATAAACTAGACAACCCAAGTAACCCTCACCACCACTTGGTTTTACCTTCGACTGACCATGAACCCCTCATTTATTAGTATTAACTATCCTAGTTTATTTCTAATATAATTGTTACCCCAATATCCTTTTCATTTATCCCATTTGTACCACCTATAATTTTCTTTCGGGACAAAGAATAACGAGGTTACCTAACATGTTTAAGATAAGACATAAGCCTTTGCTAGGAAAAGTATAGCATTTAAATAGATATATTAGTTCCGTACCGAAAGTTATCTGCATACATATGGGTTTCGAATCCACTTTCCAGCCAAAACCCTCTTTCAACTCCTTCTTAAGGGTCAATGCTAGCATGGTATAATTCCATGAAATACAAAGAGCAAGAAAAACCAATTCAAGAGAACAAGCCTAAGTAAATAATCAAATTTAAGTTGTTTATTGAAACAAATCTTTTGTTTAAACCCACCCCTTCACTTCCACTAAAGGGTATACTGGAAATTGCCTCTTATTCCATAGAATTCATTATTAAGAAAACAACCACTGTTGTTTTTTCAAAGGGAAATATGGTGACAACCTCTCTTACTTTAAAAAATAAAGTTTGAGCAAAACAAGCCCTTTGGATCTTTCTACAGGCATTAAGGCAACATCCTCCAGTTTTATTTAAGACATAAGGGAACAACCATTTTTATCTTTAAATTTGAGGTTTCGAGAATAAACCCTTTTACATGGTCAATCGGTGATGAGTTAAACACCTCCAAGCTAAAGAATGGTTCCAAAATAGGATCCTTCCAATAAAGCTGGAAGGTCTAGATGAGATAACTTATATTCTTCTTTTTTAAAATCCAAGTTAACAGTAAACATTCCATTTCGGCTCAGGTGAAGGGCCTTGAGCCCGTAGCCTCAAAGTCTTTAAAACAATAGGGCCAACAAACTTTATTTTATACTTCCAAAACAAGTCCCATCATTTGAGCATAATAGTCGAAGCCTATGTGCAAAGATAATAGGCCCCGTCGAAGTTGATATTTTAAAAACTTAAAACCAATGTCTTTAAACAAAAGACACCCCATACCCTTAAACAAAAGACAGAGGTCGAAGCCTTATTTATGAAAATGAGCCTCAAATAATTCATATGCCAATAGCTGACATAACAAATATCTAGAGCTTATTGTAAGGAAGCAGAATGTACTTCCGACTTTTCCAGAAGTTGCGTAAGATGCTTTCTACTTATGGGGCAATGGTGTCCATAAATTGAAAGAAAAATGGTTCATTTCCTTTTATAGTTATACTTTTCACTCTCTCCAAAAGAATTCTTGAAATCTTATTGATTTTTTAAATAAATGGTTACAATAGTAGGCTTTTGTGGTAACCTATTTTTCCCGTAAATAGAAATATTCGCTTAATAACATTAATGCCTTAATTATCCTTACATTGTTCCATAAGTCCAACTAACGTAGAATATCAGTTTCAATCAATTTGTATGAGAGAAATAGCCTAAAGATTCCCGGTTTTCAAAAGATATCCACCTCTATCATTCTTGAAAATATGATGCCCAATATTGTTAATAAACCATTTACCTAATTAAAATTTTTAGTTAATTAGACCCGTAATAAAACACCCCATACCCTTTAAAGTTACCCTAAGTAGGATCCTCTTAAAGAATGTGAACCGTAATATGTATAAAGACATAAATTCATCACCAAGACTAAGATTTCACAAGATAAAAATTAATAAAATACAGTGGAAGATGATGACAACTTATATTAAAATGAGAAAACCATTATATTTCAACATAACCAAACTGTCAAAAAAAATCATGTCTCAAAATCCTAGTCAAAAACAACATTAGAGTACATAATAACTCCCAAGTAGTTGAATGATACAATCAAACCGTGGAAAAGAAATGGAATGCAATACATCTGCTGCAAGAATCCTTCAAGATAAAGTCAGTGAAGATATCTGAACTACGAACTTCCTTCCGTTAAGCTTTTGGAGAGAAAGGAGGAAAGAAGAGAAGAAAAATGTGTCATACATAAAGTCTGGTGAGTTATTATGATTACTAGCATGATTTAATAAGCAAATGAAATAGGTAAATAGTAGTTCTAGTGTCATATAGAGTGAGTGTTTGTGTACACCGAAAAGTGAACATATAGGATGACATGAAAGGTTACAAACAGGATCGACTCTTCTCATTCAGTTCAACTTTTGACTGGTTGCACTTCTATAATTTTGAAACATAATATAATTAGGAAAATTTATTCTAATAGCGATCGACTACTTATACTTATAGTGATAACTTATTCCCATGTGCGCCTTGGGATTATCAAGCCCATCCCACCAGCTAATGAAATAACTATTATCACATGTGTCATAGTGTCTTATTTTACTAATAAGGTTAATGTATGCACGCTGAACCACCAGATAGTGTGTGCCCTCGCAGATGGTGTGTGCCCTCGCCTCTTAACTGACACCGTATGTGAAATAAAAAGTAAGCTCAAATGATGGATCCCCAACTAACAATTATGCTTGGCGTGAATCGCGCTTGATATGGCACCTCATAGTATTTTAGTTATATGATTGTAACTCAACCCTTATATGTCCATATTAAAGCCTTCAACTCGTAACTTAACCCCTTTTAAGTCAATATGTCCATACTAAAGCCTAGTGCCATAATTAAATTGTAGACGCGTAACTTAACCACTTTAAGTCATTCTGTTCATATTAAAGTCTAATGCTAAATTTTAGGCTCATAATTTACCTCTTTGTAAATCAAAATGTACATATTAAAGTCTAATGCCTAATTTTAAGGCCACCATAGAATTTTTGTTATAGGCTCGTATATAATTCAATATGTCCATGTCGGAGCCAAACACCTTTTTAGGCTTGTAATTTTCCTCCTTGTAATTCAATAGGTTCATATTAATGCCTAATCCAAAATTTAAATTTTAAGCCCGTAACTTAACCTCTTTAAGTCGATATGTGCATATTAAAGCTTAACTTCTTCTAACCATTTTCCGCCATATTCATATTTGCAATTAAACTGTAATTATTTTATAGCGATTTCCCCATTTATCATATTTGTGTAAATGTAGGTTACATTCAAATTTTCTGTCATATTCCATTCCGTATCCTTTCCATAATCCATATCAAGTATGTTTATTATTTAATTCAATTATTCCCTTTTTGTACAGTTTATATTTTATCAATTTATCCCCAAAATCAATTATTCCAATCAAATCTGATTTCCCCAAACGTGCCCAAAATCAAAGATGATAATCAGTCGTATATAATTAGGTGCATAATCAATGCCTAAATCCATCGTATATACAAAACACATAAATAAGGGATTATAATCAGTCGTAGTCAATTAGGCATTTAAATCTATGCCTAAATTAGCCGTGCACATATGCCTTCTAGGCATATTTGGGTATAACAAAAATAAACTGTAAAATCAGAATATGAAAAGGAAAAGAAATATGAGAATAACTATTAAACAAAAACTGTAAAAATAGATGGAAAGGTCACAACAAATCTCTAAACGGAAGAAATAACAAAGAATAAAAACAAATTAAGAGTGTAAGTAAAAGATCTGAAAATAAAACCACACCTACAACTGCTGTTGTTCAAATTTACCCCAACTTATTCAAAAATCTAAATAATCACAAAATCTCACCAATAGATTGCTTTCCCTGTGGCGCCGGTAGATTATATTGAATATATGTATCAATTATCTTCCAGAATATGTGTATAAAATGTTTTATTTTAAAATTCCATCTCTCGGAAATAAAATTAGCATAGAGGAGGAATTGGGAAGAAGGAATGAGTTGCCAGAAAAGGGTTATGGTGGAAATTTATTTATAGTATGACTAGAAGTCACACAACAATTAGATTTTAGGTTTTTAATCTAAACCAACCATGCTATGTCAGCACGGGGTTTGAAAATAAAGCAATAAAGATGTGCCTGGTCAGTAAAATTTTAAAATATGTATCATCAATAATTTTAGGAAATAAATATAACACCCCATAATTTAGTACATCGTAAATATATAGAAAAGATAATAAATTGAATATTAATTAAAGAATTATTCAGAACTGAGTAAAATGGACTTTACTGTTACGTTCATTAAGAAACTCCAATTCAGATAGACTTTTGGTTTTCGTAAACCGGAGTAAGTATGAAGAAGTTAGAAACTAAATAAGATTATGCTAATATATATATATTATATAATATATATATATATATATAATACATAATATATAATATAAAAACTAAATGTGAAAGACAACGGTAAGTTGGCGACCCTGCCCCTAACTGGGTCGACATAGGGATCGACACAGATCTAAGGCGGGTCGACCTTAGTGTCGACCCAGGTAGTAGGTGGGTCGACCCACCTGCATGCGGGGAAGTTCCAGCGCCTGAACCTGAACTATTTTATTTGCTATATACATATACTAACTCAGCTTTAGGTGTTGGTTTGATTTGACAAACTAATATCTATGGTTTAGATTTATCCTAACTAATCAATAAATAGGCTAGCAACATTACCATTTATAGGAAATGTCATTTACAACAATGCTTATTAATGAACTTATACCTGCTATGTTAAACATATTAACTAATGAGTTAAGAGGCTCCATTTCTTGCTGTTTATACCCGATTTAGGACTTTTAAAATCCTATTTACTTGGGGATTAAGCCTACGGGTGGCTTGTGCCAATCTTGTTGTTGTTTAGAAACTGTATCAATTAGTATCCCTATTGGTATCATAGAGGGGCCTCACACTAGGTAGGGGCCAAGGCATGCTATACTAAATTGGATTATAAGACGTTCCACGTTTTAGAGTTGTGTGAAGCATTCATGCAGGGTCATGAGCATGCGTGGGTCCGATGGGGAAACTAAGACGCTGTAACACATGCGAATAGGATTGTGTCTTTATAGTTTATAAGTTTAGGAATGATATCACATATTGTCATTGCTGGCACACTTTATTCATGTCTATAGAGAGACGATCACATGGGTAGTAATTAGGGTATCATCTAATCCTGATATTTTGATAGTTGGTGCAAAAAACTTGTTCTTGTGATACGAATGATAAGCATACTAGATCATTACCTTGCCTTGTTATCTCGCTTACTTCGTACTTTTATATTTTACTATAATTTCATATCCATTACCATTTACTTGTCTTGACACTCCTTATCTTATGCTTATGCTGAAAATCACTGGAACTCGCCGAACTTTATGTCCGACCAATTTTGTTTTTCCTTCTCTTCTTCCTCCCCCCTAGGTTCTCAAGGTTGTGAAAAATAACAGTGACCGTATTCTATTCATCTAGGACTTGGATTACTTTTCTATCCATGTATTACTTTAGTATCTTTAATGTTTATTGTTATGGGATGTGAGGGATATAACTTTATGGTTTTGTACTCTGATGGTTTATGAGACAGATGTTTATGGTTATGACATTGATGGTTTATTTTGAAAAATGTAATGCTATATTTGGTTTGAAATAAAAGTTGAAGTTTTTTCAGCAGTATTTTATATATTCTGTCTTTTTTAAATTAATCTCTGTATTATTATTGTGCTTCATAGAACGTAATGCATCCTCGTATAGGTGACATTAAGGGACATAGGGTATCACATTTATTATCACAGCATAAGGTTACAACATCAAAGAAAAAGTTTTTGAAAAAAATGTTTTCAAAGCAAAGTATTTTCAAGTAAAACCTATTTTTGAAAAATATATCCCTTCATGTCATTTACAATATTCCATCGATATCGTTTTGAATCCTTGTTTCTTCTCTTATTTAGCATGTCTGAGGCTCCTAACTTCCCCGAGGGCATTCCCATTTTAAATGGTTCCGTAGATACATAGAGGCTATGACACCTGCCAAAGTGCAAAGCAATGCCCAACCCCAGTTGCAGCCGTAGTAGCTCCACCTCGTCCTATAGTCAACTTTTCTAAGCTTTGTAACAATTTCAATGCGATGGGAGGCAAGTCGTTTCGTGGTATTAAGAGGTTCGAGGAGGCGCACAACTAGCTTAAGGAAACCGAGAATGCATTTGACTTGTTTGAGCTCGATGATACGAGAAAGATTTAGTTGCACGCTTGGCAACTAAAAGAGGAAGCTTCATACTGCTGGGAGGTGACTCAGGCAGGGTAGGTGGTAGCCACTTGGGATGAGTTTAGACACAAATGAGATGAATTTTTTGTCGCAAGCAGGGTAAGGAATGCATATGGAGATTTTTCAAGTTTAAAACAAGGAAGTGTGTCACTAAATGATTATGTCAATAGTTTCTACAAGCTAGCAGGATTAAGTTTAGTTTTGGTAAACACTCCTCATAAGAAGGCATTAAGATTCGTGAAAGGGTAGAATCAACCTCTCCAAAGACAAGCATTGACACATATCCCGATTGGATCAACTTTCGGGAGGCTAGTTTACATGGCTTTGATGCATGAGAATAGTAAAGATGAGATGGAAGAAGTTGAGATTGAGGACGAAAAACCCATGGTTGAGAAAAAGAAATGGTGGCCCAAGAAGTGGGCGACAAAGAAGGGAGGAAAACCTGACAAGGCCCAGATCAAGATAGAGGTTAAGTGCCATGGCCACTGAAATTTGCGGAACTTTGTGAGAGATTGTAATAAGATAAAGAATGCTTGTTTCAGTGTGGTCAAGTTGGAAATGTTATAGAGCAATGCTCAAATAAGCAAGGTCAAAAGGCATGATTGTCTTGAGGACAAGTTCATGCTCTAAAGGCTAGTGGACCGAATCGAGGTAGGAATGTCACCGTTGAAGGTTTGATTTCTCTTTTTGAATCTTGTATTAGGACTCTCTTCGATTCAAGTGCTTCTCATTCATTCATATCCAACTCTGTGGTAGATAAATTGCACCTAGACACTAGTATTGTTTCCAGTCCGATTGTACTCGCAAACCCCGTAGAAAGTATGACTCATTTGTCTATGATATGTAAGGGTTTTAGAATTTCTGTTATGGGCATTAAGTTTGAATGCGACGCATATGTTCTTGGCTTTATGGGTTATGGGTTAATCCTAGGAATGGATTGGCTAGCCATGTATGGTGTCATTCTAGACTGTGACAGGAGAGTTTTTAGGCTTCTGACATGCCACGGGAGAACTCTCGAGACTTCATGTGACCCAGGGTGATCAGTTATACTCAGTTTCCTTGATTCCCATGATGCTTTTGTATCCGATCTTCGATTAGTACCTATAGTCAAAGATTATCCAGTCGTGTTCAATGAGGTTAGTGGAATACCTCAGAGGTAAGAGATGGATTTCCAGATTTACTTAGTACAGAATGCAAATCCAATCGCTTTACCATTGTACATGGTCCCTAGAGAGAGGAGGGAGCTCAACAAGAAAGTAGGTGAGATTTTCGAAAAAGGATTCATTAGTCGGAGCGTATCTGCGTAGGAGCTCCAGTATTTTTTGCGATAAAGGCTGACGGCTCTCTCCGTCTATGTATGGACTATAGGGAGTTAAATAAGCTCACCAGGAAGAATAGTCACCCACTTTCGAGGATTGACTAGCTAGCAGGCGCCTCGTGTTACAACCCGGAAAATCAGAACCAATTTAAAATTTTTAATTTGGCTATTTTAATGAATTTGGAATATTTAAAATGATTTATTTTAAATAATAACAACTAAAAATTTATTTAAATCGTAGTTAGAACGAATAAATTTATTTTAATTATACAACGAGCCTGAAATGGCGCGGCAGTTTGAAAATTCAACTTTGAAATTTGATTGAATGTACAGGATTCAAAATAAATCGGATTTTAGTAAAACCAAAATATTTAAATCTGTTTAATTATATCTTTCTAACAGATCTGAAAATTTGAAATTTCATAGCGGAAGTAAAAAGTTATGGCCAGTTGAATATTCAAAATAGTCACTATGAAATTAAATACAAATATAGCCCTTAAAAATAGACATTCTGCAAACGACCTCCGTTTTCGACAAAACCACTTTGGTTGGATCCATAATGTCAAATTATTGCTAGGTTTCAAATTCCATACTTTATGGAATTAATATGTGAGCCTGGCAAAGGAAAACGCGTTTGGTAATTTCAGTTTGAATTGAATCGACCAGAAAAAGTCCATTTTTCAAACGGTCTCCAAATTCGACGAAATTAATTTTGTTGGGACCATAACATCCCAACATAGCTAGATTTATTTTTCAGGAATTTTTGGAATCATTATGTGGCCCAGGCAAATTAAAATATACGTTCAAATCTAAAATTGAATGTTTTATATTTTAATTTGAAGAATAACTGATTGAAACAGTCGAATAGGCTTACAAAACATATTCCATTGTGTCCGGAATAGGGGTATTTAGCTAGGGGCAATAGTCGTTAGTTAAGATTTGGAGTTCGTATGGAGAAACCAATATTTTGTATTTAAACAGAATTAAAAATAAGAAATATAAATTAACGGCCAATAGGATTTCTCCATCCACTTTATCACTTCAGGAATTTTCCCGTAAACCCTTATATCATGCGACGGAAAGGAGCTCCACCTTCTCTCCTTGATTCCTCCAGATCCACACAACAAAATTGACAGCTCCAGTTGAGAATTTTGTAGACATATCTAGAGCTTCAAATGCATACCTGATTCGTCCCCTATCATTGAGTATTCACAGATATCTACCGCTCCATTTTGTTTGGCTCACCTTTTATGATGTCATCCTTCTTATCCATCTTATATGCCTATCACGCTACTTTTTCTTATTTACTTACTGAAAGCAACTGGACTCGCCGGACTTTGTGTCTGACCCGTTTTGTTTCCTCTTCTTTCTTCCATTGCCCCTCCACCCCTTCCAGGTTTGCACGGAGGGAATTCTCAGGCTTAGTCAAGACTCGGTTATCATCTTGTTGGAACTGCTTTTGAAGTATAGCTTAAGTTCTTATCTCTAATATGGATTAGCTCTTTTTTTTTGTGGAATTATGCTTTTTATATATTTATGTACTCTGATGGTACAAGACAGAAGTTGTATTATTGTAATGGTTTTTATGACTTATGTTATTTTGGACCATGATGTTATGATTTATGTTTGAAATAGAAATTTGAATTTCCGCTACTATCTTATTCATATCTGTCTTATAATCTTCTGTGTCAGTTTACCTATAATGTTTCATGAAACTTAATGCATTCCCATAGTGAGTGACATTAACAGACGTAGGGTGTCAAACTTGGTATCAGAGTTGAAGGTTACCAGATTAGATAAAAGATTTTGAAAACTATTTTCAAAAATGTTTTAAAAGAAAGCATTTTTCAAAAAGAAAAGTCTATTTTGGAAAACATTCCCCAAAAAGCCATAAGTAATATCTTTCGATCCTTTATCTGAATCTCTTTCCTTTTCTTTTTCAGCTTGTCTGGGGAACCTAACATTCCAAAGGGCGTCACGATACCAGGTGGTTCCGTAGGTATCTGGAGGCCACTGCGCCTGTTGAAGGCCAAGGAAACATTCCTTCCCCAGCTTCACACGTTGTTCCTCATCCTCTTCCTCCGCGTGAAGACAACTTCTCTAAGATCTGCAAAGATTTTCGTGCTATGGGAGGGAAGCCATTCCATGGAACTGAGACATTTATAAGGCCAGGAATTGGCTTAAGGAGACCGAGGACTTTTTTGGAATCTTTGAAGTAGAGGATCGAAAGAAGATTCAGTTAGTTGCTTGGCTACTGAAAGATGAAGCTCCATTTTTGTGGGAGGTAACCAAACCAGGCCGTCCGGTGGAAACTTGTGATGACTTTAGACAGAGGTTTGAAATGAATTTTTTTCCCAAGCTGAGAAAAACGTGCAAATGGAGAGATTATTAGCACTCAAACAAGGAAACTTAACGGTTAAAGAGTATGTGAACAAATTCAACCAGCTGGCAAGATTTGGACTGGAATTGGTATACACTCCGCATAAGAAGGCTTTGCGGTTTGTTAAAAGGTTAATCAAACCCCTTCATGGGTTAGCCATGTCACATATTCCAAGGAAGCTACCTTTGAAAGGCTTGTTGATATGGCCTTGACGTATGAGGAAGAAAATGGAGAAAAGAAGGAGGTTAAAGCTGAGGAAACAACGCAAAACAAGAAGATATGGCCCAAGAAAGGACAACTACAACAACAACCGAAGAAAAGTGGAAAGAATGACAAGGGTAAGGATAAGAGGAAGTGTTATAGTTCTGGGTGTGAGGGTCAATTGGTGAAGGATTGCAAAAGAAGAAAGAATTCTTGCTTCAATTGCGGAGAGATTGGACATTTTGCCAAGGAGCACCTAAAGAAACAGGGACAAGGTAAAAGAGTAGGAACTTCAGGAGGGCAGGTGCATGCTCTTGCTATCAGTGCTCCTGATATATGTAGAAAATTTTCTGTGGAAGGTTTAATTTCTCTTTCAAATCATCCCATTAGAACACTTTTTTATTCTGGCGCTTCACATTCATTTATATCTAGTTTATGGTTGAATCTCTTCACTTAAGTACTAGTATAGTAGTAGATCCCGTAGTTGTCTCAAACCCCATTGGTGGTTCGGCTCATTTATCTATGATTTGTAAGATTTTGAGAATATCTGTGTCAGGCGTTGAACTTGAATGTGATGCGTATGTGCTCTGGTTAATGGGCTATGGGTTGATTCTAGGAATGGACGGGCTAGCCACATATGGGGCCATTCTAGATTGTGAGAGGAGGGTCGTTAGGCTTCTGCCTGTTATGGGAGGACCCTCGAGATTTCTTGCGACCCACAAGGGTATGCTATGCTTAGTTTCCTAGAGTCTCTTGATGCATCTGTCGTTGATCTACAATTTGTTTCAGTAGTCTGTGAATATTCTGTTGTTTTTGAGGAGGTTTGGGGCTTACCTCCGAAGCGTAAGATTAATTTTCGTATATATCTGGTGGACAATGCAAAGCCAGTTGCATTACCAGTGCGCCATATGGCTCCGAGGGAAAGGAAGTAGTTGAGTAAGCAAGTAGGGGAGCTAATTGAGAAAGGATTTATTAGAAGAAGCATATCTGAATAGGGTGTTGCAGTTGCATTTGCAACTAAGGCAGATGGTTTGCTTCGTTTGTGCGTGGACTATATGAAGAGTTGAACAAACTCACAAAGAAGAATAGGCACCCACTTCGGAGGATAGACGACTTGTTTGACAAGGTTGATAGTGCCTTGGTATTCTCTCAGTTAGACTTAGCCATAGGGTTTCATCTGTTGAGGGTAGCTGTGGATAGTATAGACAAGACTGCTTTTAGGACTCTGAATGGTTTCTTCAAATGGCTAGTTATGCCTTTTGGGCTGACAAATGCACCGGCTTATTTTGTCGATCTGTTGAGTAAGGTGTTTCGGGAGTTTCTAAATAAATTTGTCGTAGTCTTTGTTGATGATATTTTGATCTTCTCCAAAAGCAAAGAAGAGCATGCCCAACATTTGAGAAGTTCTGAAAACTCTCCGTGAGCATCAGCTTAAGGCAAAGTTCTCCAAATGCCAATTTTGGAGAAAAGAGGTGAGATTCTTAGTGCATGTAGTCTCCGAAGAAGGGATAGTTGTGGATCCTGCGAACATAGTTGCAGTGGAAGATTGGAAAATTCCGAAAAATGCAATAGACGTGAGAAGCTTTCTGGGATTGGCAGGTCATTGTAGGAAGTTCATTAAGGACTTCGCAAAGATATTTGCCCCTCTCACCAGGCTGACAAAGAAGAATTTGGCATTTTCATGGGATATAGATTGTGATGTTGCTTTCCAATGTTTGAAGAGGGCTCTGACAATAGCCCCAGTCTTGACTTTGCCCGATGCGAACAATGTGTTTTACAGTTTACACTGATACATGTGGTACAGGGCTTGGTGCGATTCTGATGCAATAAGGAAAGGTATTGTGTTATGGGGGTAGACACTTGAGAGTTCATAAGAAGAACTACCCCACCCATGATTTAGAGCTAGCTGCCATAGTAATCGCGCTTAAGATGTGGCATCATTATTTACTTGGAGAGAAGTTCGAATTATACATTTATCATAAATCTCTCAAGTATCTATTCTCGTAGAAGGATCTTAATTTAAGGCAACAAAGGTGGATGGAGTTCCTAGCTTCTTATGATTTTGAAATCTCTTACACCCCTGGCAAGGGTAATGTAGTGGTTGACGCACTAAGTAGGCAGAGATTGGCCTTAAGTCCTCTGTTTGTGGAGAGGAAGAGCTTGGAGTTAATATCAACTTTTGACTTTAGATCCTCCATCGAGATTTTGCCTGATTTGTTTGCATCGCTAGAGATACGACCAACTCTTATGGATCAGATAGGAACTATGCAGTAAGGTGACCAAAAGATTTTAGACATCATGGGTAAGCCCAGAAAAGGGGAGACTTCTAGTCTCCTTAGCATATATTCCATAGATGAAGAGGAGTGGTTGCGACGAGATGGAAGGTTTTGTGTTACTCAAACTGGAAGCTTGATAAAGGCAGTCTTAGAAGAAACCCACCATCTTAAGATGACTATTCATGCAGGCGTCGATAAGATGTACAGATACGTGAAGCGGGTTTTCTTTTGGGCCGGGATGAAGAAAGATGTGGCAGAATTTATTTCTCGGTGTTTAGTTTGCCAGCAAGTTAAAGCTAAGCAAAAGAAGCCCGATGGTTGACTTCATCGTTTGCACGTTCCACAGTGGAAATGGAAGAGCGTCTCCATGGACTTCATAGATGGTTTTCCTAGATCAAAGAAAGGCAACACTAGTATTTAGGTAGTAGTGGACAAACTGACTAAGAGCGCTCATTTCATTCCAGTTAAGAGTAAGAGGACGACATCATGGTTGGCAGCAATTTATGTTCATGAGATAGTCCATCTTCATGGAGTACCTTCCAGCATCGTAAGCGATCGTGACCCCATCTTTACCAGTGAATTTTGGAGGAACTTGCAAGAAGCATTAGGTACACAGTTGTGTTTAAGCACCTCTTATCATCCTCAGACTAATGGACACACGGAGAGCGTGAATAGAATTCTAGAGGATCTTTTAAGTCTGTGTATCCTAAACTTCGGAGGGACTTGGGAAGAGCACCTTCCTTTAGTAGAGTTTGTCTATAACAACAGTTATCAAGCTAGCATCAGCATGAAACCCTTCAAAACATTGTACGGACGACCCTATAGATCACCAACTTCGCTGTGGGAATCTACAGAAAGATTATTACTTAGACCTGATATGTTTAGAGAAACATACGAGAAAATTGATCTTATTCGACGACGAATGAAGACAGCTTAAGATAGGCAGAAATCCTATGAAGATAAGAGAAGGACTGACATCGAATTTGAAGTGGGAGACCTAGTTTTTATTAAAGTATCAACTCTGAGGAATATGGTTCGCTTCATATTTGTAGGGAAGTTAGCACTCATATTTGTGGGACCATTTCCCATAACCGAGAGGATCATCCAAATGGCCTATAGAGTAAAGCTCCCAGAAAATCTAAACCGGCGTTCATGATGTTTTCCACGTTTCTCATCTATGGAAGTGCTTGCATGACACTGCGGAAGTTGTTGAGCCAAGTATATTAGAGGAAGTAAAAGTGGAACGGGAGGCAACAGTTAGACGAATTCCTACCCGCATTCTTGGATCAGAAGTTAAGAAGCTACGCAATAAAGAAATCAAGTTGATAAAGGTTCAATGGGGAGATAACCCAAAGGATGCAACTTGGGAGACCGAAGAAAAGATTCGTGCTTCGTACCCTTTCCTTTTCGAGGGTATGTTTTTATCTATGCTTGCTTCTTTCATTTGAGTATGTCCAATCAATAGTATTTTCAACTCTTAGATAGGAAGCCTGTGGATGTAAACTTGTGTTTGAGATATGTTATGTTTGATGGATGCAGGTGGATGCAAGTGGTTGCTAGTGGTTGTATGTGGACGCATATACACACACGTTAGTCACTAGATCGGCTCATTCACTCGCATACTGCATATGGACGTGCGTGCATTTTTTTCTTTTCTTTTAATGGGTGGAAATGTGAAACGACCCAAACTTCCCCGCAAAGGAAAGTACAGATTGAATTGAGAACAACACTCATTGGAACATAAATGGAAGAACATTTCATTGCTTGATACAACAGTTACATCAGGGTACAAGAATATTCCAGAGTATGAATAAATAATAACAACCGAAAGAAATACATGGATACAGAGCTTTCCGAATATCGCTTCAGTTGTAAACCATGATCTTGTGAATATAATATCTGCAAAACCAAAACTACTAGTTGCCCGAGTGGAAAATATGGGCACCCAGAGTATAGGTTAAAACAATAAACTCCAGGTCAGTCATGAGACTGGTGTGAGAACTAAAACAATTATTAATCTTAAATTTTAAAGTAGGGATATCATGAGACCACGCCGCATAACACGGAACAGGTTTACTCCACATGAATCTTAGTTTAAAATAAAACAACGCAATGCTTTTTAGAAAAATGAAGCTATTATAAGACTCAGGTCCCATCACACAATGCAACGCAAGCCGGAGGATAGAGTTTTCCCTTATAATAGCCAAATATGTTTGATACGTATAAAAAAAAATTATTTTGATATTACAATAAGTGCATAGTGTTAAAAACAACTTCGAATATAAATGTATCAATCATAGACGGCATGGGTACCATATACCATGTCGCCATACTAGTTCTACAATCAAAACCACATAATGTCATATTGGAAGTTAGATTTCCATCTATGAACCAAGGCAAGGAGCCGTCCTTACCGATTTCGAGACAATCTAGCCCATGTCTCAGGATTCAGTCACAACTGTACCTAGGTAACATGCAGGGCCGGTCCACACTAAGTGCAATGGTGGATTCATAACTCGTAAGCATGCGTTTCCCTACCCTATGGGGCGTAAAATCTAGTCAGTGATGTTGTCTATAAAAATATCTGAGGCGCCTCTCTATCCATCATGTAATAATAAGCAACATCTACATAAGTAAAATGTCCAGGCATGCAAAACCCTGACACCCCTCCTAGCTAGAAAGAAACGCAATGCCCTCCCTGTTGTCCTCTCCTGATTCTGGTTCATACCGGGGTGTGAAGCTCGCGAAGTATCGTTATACACAAAGCTATGCCTAAATAAGCTGTGCTTTGATCATCATCCACAAGACTCTGCTTTTCAACAAAAGCCTTGATCATTTGCATCTTGGCATGCCACATTGTCAATCCATACCATACCATTGATTTCTGCTAATATATAACCTCTAAGCTCGTACGTCTCAGAGAAGGGTGTTAAGCAAGGAATAAATTCTCCTCCACCAACAGATATATATTTAGCAGAGATCAACGAAAACAGCATAAAGGAATATAACGTCAGACATACTATCCATTTACAAGTCTGTTCTAGGTCTGAACGAAATCAGAGGCACCTTATTCCTCATCCCATATGTCCAATACAGTAGAGAGGCCCTCGCATATCCATCGATCTTCAAGTACGCTTGGATGATCACCACTTATTACCTTGTCTTGGGTATACGGCCCAATCAAGACATCAGAAATCATCCAAACGATGTGAAGATCTCCGGTCTTCAACCACCGTCTTCATCTTCAACTTTTAATCGTCATATTAATTATTCAGAATAGGCTAAACCTAGTCTTTCCGAAAAACTCGCGTATTTTATAATCAAGTGCTATAAAAACAATCATACACCTCATTCCAATTAAAAATATTCTTTTAATAAAATATTCACATTATTAGGGAAAATAATTAATTTTATCAAAGATAAATGCTCTTAAATTCATCCTTTAATATTATTTGAATATCATTTTCAAAAGATTTATTTAACTAGTCGGTATTAGCGAACCTTACTGAAGTAATCATTTATTATTAGTCTCAATCCCAATCTATTCATCCCATGGTGCAAAACTTGCAGTACTCCATATCTAACACCCACGGTGTTATGGTAAATTTAATTACCATTTCGTGTTCAAATCTAATTAAAGATTTAACTATCGTCTGGAGTAAAACTGGTGGTACTCCATACTCGATCATTTAAGGAATTTGATAAATCTAACATCTCTTATGTATTTTAATCTAATTAAAGATTCATTAAAACACTAGTTTAGTTTTAATGACAAAAATCATTACTTAATGATTATTCATATTTAAGAAATTAATCTTATCTTTAACTAGGTTAAAGAACAAATGTTATTTGAGAACATTGTTCTTGATAAATCCAAAATCATCTTCCATCAAAATGGAATCTTCACAGAAGTCAGATCAATATACAATCGATATAAGTTTCCATATCAGATAGATAATATAAATGGAATAATGGCAAAGCCTTTTAAATTCCATATATAGTAATGGTCTTCATTTACAGAAGCTCATCTCTATTATTATTAAATCGAATTCCATTCAATTCAAATTTAATATATTAAATTGGAAAACTTTACTTTGGAAAATTACCATTTAAATCTTAATAAAAGATTTATAAATTCCAAATTATATTTTCACTGTTAATTGGGTTAAAGAACAAATGTCGTTAAAAACACCATTCACAATAAACCCAATTCACATTTCATTTTATTCCAATTACTAAACATAATTGGAAAATCTAATAACCTTAACTAAAAACATTTCTAAATTCCAAAATTATATACAATTTAATTCCAATTAAATATTAATTAGAAAAATCCATGAAATCTTATTTAAAAGATTTATTCTTTTCTGATTGGGGTTTAAGAACAATGTTATTAAGACACCATTCACAACAACCCAAAATCTAATTTATTCTCTTTAATTCCAATTAAATGTTAATTAATTGGATTTTTTTTCTAGTTAATAACTAGTTCATTTTTGATAAAAACATATTTTTATCTTTATAAAATTGGAATTTTCATCCAAATTCTGTCCAAATCATTTATTATGATTTACACAATTTTAATAAATTTGATATCACACGTACAGTCAGTTTCCAATGTCGGCCACCGAACTGCACCCATAACGACCTTTTCTGAAATTGATTTAGACATATTTCCCAATCTAACTGTTAGATTTCAAATCTCTTATATTCATTGGAAAGCTCTTTTCGATACGAACCCAACATTTCCTTTCTTTTTTTATATTTTTATTTTAATTTTTAATAATAAGATATTGAAAATACCAAAAAATTGGAATTCCTTTTTTAGATTTGAGAATAGTTATAAGAAATAAGGATTCATATTATAGCGGATCAGTCCAAAGATACAACAATAAAAATTATAATCAGACATTCCTCTGATTTCGTTCGAAAAGGGATGAAGATAGGACAAAAAACAATAAGGAAGAATATCGACCCTTCCAGTATTCCAAAGCACACTCTAAAAAAAAAGGGGGGAGGGGGACGTATATATATGTGGTATATACCTCTCTATATTGAATTGTGGATACATCAATGATAGAATCATTTCTGATTGAAACAAAGATGATTCATACAATAGAGGTGGAATTTTTGGGAGAATCTGACGGTCGGATCTCCCGTTACATCAATTTGAAGTTGATGGGCGTAATTCGCGAACGGTCGCTGCGCGGCGCGTTCTATTCAGGCCATTAAATATATATAATGTACTATATATATATTTTGTCGACTTCCTTTAAAACATATTTTATAAATCGTTTATAAATTCGTTTCAAAACGTGTTTAACTTCATTTTTAGTTTTAAATAAAAATTGAATATTCTATATTTTTATCATATTAAAATGATAATATTTTCGAAATATTAGTTTTTGAAATCACTTCTTTTCGATATTCATTTTTAAAATGAATAAAATTGATCGATAAACCCGTTCGGGTTAAAATTGCGTTTGCTACTTAATTCGGCTTCATATTTTTATATTTTTTTGTCCATCCAAAATCGGACTTCAAAATCATAATTTTATTCCTTACTGAATATTATTTTAAAATATTTGTTATTTTAAAAGATTCTTAATTTTTAAAGATTCTTTATTTAAAATACTTTTATTTGTAAATATTCTTTATTTGAAAATATTCTTTATACTAAAATGATCTTTTACATTGAAATGTTCTTTTACATATAAATTGTAATAACCCGGAAAATACGAGCCAATTTAAAATTTTTAAATTGATTATTTCAAAGGAATTTGAACCATTGAAATGGAATATTTTAATAAAATAGTAAGTTAGGAATAGTGAGTCAGTTTGAAAATTTGAATTCAAACTTTGACTGACTATGCAGGGTGGAAAATATAACGGATTTTAGCGAAACCAAAAATATTTAAATCTGTTAGGCAATACCTTTCTAACGAATCTGAAAAATCGGAGTTTCATAACGGGAATCAAAAGTTATGGCGGAATGAATTTTCAGAGGGGTCGGTATATAGAATATAGCCCTGGAAAATTGATATTTTGCATACGACCTCGGAATTCGACGAAACCACTTTTGTTGGGTCCGGGATGTCAAACTATTGCTAGGTTTCAAATTTCATAATTTTTGAAGCTAGTATGTGAGCGTGGCAAAAGAAAATGTGTTTGGTCGATTTCTGTTAAATTGGATCGACCAGAAAATGGCCATTTTTCATACGACCTCAGAATTCAACGAAACTAGTTTTGTTGGGACCGTAGCGTCAAAACATAGCTAGATTTATTTTTCTGGAATTTTTCGAATCAGTTTGTGGCCCTAGCAAATTGAAATGTGTGTTCAGAGTTAAAAATTAAATGTTTTATACTTTAATTTGGAAAATAACTAACTGTAACAGTCGAATTGGCCTACGACACATATCCCATTGTGTCCGGAATGGGGGTATTTAGCTAGGGGCGACAGTCGTTGGGTTTAAAAAGGAGTTCGTTTAAGAAAACACTATTTAAAAATTTTAATATAGTCTCGGCCAATCATATTTTTCCATTCATAAAAAAAAAAAATAACAGAACCCCCCCCCCCCCCGACCCCGACATCGACGGCGAAAAGCCTTCGTCACCTTCCCAGGCGATTTCCGATCGCCACGGCCAGAATTAGCCCCTCCTCCAGTTCAACTTTTTGCAGTTCTCTCTCCCCTCTTCAAATCCATATAAGGAGCTCCCCCTATCATCGCCTCTCCGCCGAGATATCCACCTCCAAACTTCCGACCTTCAAGCCGCCGCCGCCGCCGTTCTGCGCCACCGAGTCCCACCAAACCACCGCGCGCCTGTAGCTCTCTCGAAGCTCTTCCACCTCCAACTTCCTGATCGTCCCCTCGTGTCCTGGTTCTCGCGAAAACCGCAAACCTAGTTTTGAAGCTTTTTGAAAGTGCGTTTTTCTTTGATCTTTACACTTTGAAAAATCATATCTTTTTGGTGTGTTGACGAAATTCGATGAAACAGGAAACATCGAGACCGCAAGGAAGCTCTCTACCCAATAGAAGAAGCTGCGGATTTTTCTGACTTCGTATCGATTTTTAGCGCTCAGAAAACCAAGGTGAGAAATCTAAATTAACGTGAAATTGAATGGAAAATGTCGTGTATAATTTATATAAGCGAAATATAAATTACATACGTGTTGTATACCTCATGTACATGCGTAGTGTAAGCTATATGAGCGAAGTATGAATTTTTACATGCATAGAATAATTGATATATGTGTTGAAATGCTAGTGAAATATAGCAAATATATATTATATATATATATATATACTCCCCTCGTCCACAAACCATGGACGATATTTATTGTGGTGATTTGGTGTGAAATATTGGGTGAAAAATACGAATGGTTGAATAATTGTTTGTGGTTGATATTGTTTGGTTGTGGTTGAAAAATACCCATTGGTGATTGAAATGAATTGGAAATATTTGTGGAAATAAAAATAAACATGCCGCCTGCGTGCGAATTAGATGCATGAATCCCCATTGTCAAAAACCGCGAGGTTTTAAGGTAGAGCGAGGAGCCGTACTAGGGACGGTGCCGGTTTTAACTACCCTGTCGTTATGCTGCCGAAATTTTGAATAATCTTTGTGTGTTAGAATTATTTTCATATGTTGAAATTATTTTACATGCATTGAAATTAAAGCCATATATTGAAACTATGTCCATGTGTGGAAATATTCATGTGTTGAAAAGTGTTGTGTGAAAATTAAATTCATTTGTGAATGAATGAAGTGTTTAATCAATAAAAATCACATTTTTATATATATATGAAGTATGAAAAATATTCGCCTTATATAAACAGTTTCAACAATCAAAATTTCATCTTTCTAATATGAACAACATAAATAAAATGTCCATGTGTGGAAATGCTCATTTGTTGAGAAGTGTGTGTAGTGGAAATATTCATGTGTTGAATAAAAAGATCGAACAATAAAAATTACATTTTTATTGAAACTATGAAGTGTTGAAACGTCTATTTGTTGAATAAATATTATAAATGATAAAAATATCATTTTTATCATATGTGTGATATGCTAAAGATATGCGGACGTAGAAATAAATATTTGTGATAGAAATATTATTTTTAACATGCATGGGAATTAAATAAAATAGTCATGTGTTGAAATCTATTTTTAGTTCGCCAAAATTATCATCTTTGAAATGTGAAGTGTTAAAAATAGCCACTTGTTCAAATAAACGTGCATGAGTTGAAATATACATTAACTAGCTAATGATATGATTTTAGCCAATGCATGCAACATTCGAATGAATGGTGTTTTTAAACCAAAGCAAATCAAATATGCAATTGAATGGAAAATGATAAATGTTAGAAATTGTATATATGTACATGCATATCTATTGAACAGGTTAAAGCAAAAGGGGCTAGAGAAGAGAAATAGAATTTGTGCCCGACAAATAGGTACACATTTACCGCTTTGTTTGGGTGATGATTTTATGAGCCTGTTGGCTAGCCGCTTGGCTTTTTCTTTTTCTTTTTGATATGAGACGCCCGTGTGGCTATTTGGGAATTTTCCCAGACCCTCCCGTACAAAGGAGGTTATGGCGAAATTTTCCAAAAATTAAAGGCGTTAGTGAAATAATTGAAGTGGAAACGATATTGGAATTCTTGAATGAACTATATTTATATAAATATATAAATATAAATAGAATTAAAACGAAACGTGGCCGTGCAGTTCATATTTTGAAACCGTGATTTCAAATGACTAGTGCGGAAGATCCGACCATTGGATTTTCCCGAAACCTCAACCGTTGGGTTCGCCTTTGAAATATCTTTCCAACGGCACCAACTTTGTGAAGATCCGATGGTTGGACTATGTGGAATGTTTAATTCAAAACTGAAGAAAAACAGCGCCAGAAACGATTATATTTATATATATATAAATATAATTAAATTAAATCGAATAACGACGCTGCAGTTCGTAAATTGAAATCGTAACTTCAAATGGTTAGTGTGGAAGATCCGACCGTCGGATTTTCCCAAAACTGAAACCGTTGGTTTCGTTTTGAAATGACCTTCCTAATGATGTAAAATTTGTGAAGATCCAACGGTTAGATTTTCCTATATGTGTAAAACAAAATTAGTGAAAAGCAGCGCCAGTGCATCGACACAACCTGAAACGTCGTTTAATTAAATATGGCCGTTTTAAATTAAATAAAAATGGCGATATATCGTTATAAAATACTATTGACGATATAGAGTGAAAATAAACCAATTTTGTTGTGTTTGCTTGATATGTGATGGTTGAATGTATTTGACATGAAAATTATAACTAAATAATTGAAATGTGAATGTTAAATAGTCCAACCATGTGAATAATTGATTTGAAAATCTAAATATACGTGGGTTATTTGAAAAGGCCGAGTTCACCTCATTTCAAATAATCGATCGACGTTGAGAAGTCGAAGAGTCGAAGACGACTGAAGACCGACGATCTCCACATTGGATGGATGGGCGCTACTGATGCTCGTTATTGGAGTAGCTACCATGAAGGAATTGAAGTAGTAGCCGTCCAAACATATTGTTGATTGTACGGATATGCGAGGAATTGGTGCCTCCGGTTTCGTTCAGACCCAGAACGGACTTGTAAATGGACTGTGTGTCTGACATTGGATTTTGTTCTGTGTTGATTGATCTCTGTTAAATATATATCTGTTTGGCGGCGGAGAATTTATTCTCTTGCTTAACGCCCTTCTCTGAGACGTACGAGCTCAGAGGTTATGTATTGACAGAAATCAGTCGCATGGAGTGGACTGCCTATGTGGCACGCCTAAGTGGCATATGATCAAGGCTTCTGTTGCAAAGCAAAGTCTTGTGGTTGATGATCAAAGCATGGTCTGTGTGACGTAGCTTTGTGTATAACGTGAATTCGCGAGCCTCACACCCCGGTATGAGTCAAAAACGGGAGAAGGACCCAAGGAGTGCATGACGTTTCTTGCTAGCTATGGTGGTGTCAGTGACCTCCCAGCCCTGACATTTATATCTACTTTTCACCTGTGTTGTTGTTGGAATGCGAGGCGCCTCGATTATAGGTCTGTAAGGACCGGGAAACGTGTGTTCAGGAATAATTAATCCTCAAAAGTAAGAGAGGACCGGCCTTGGAGGATCCAGGGGATTGCTGTGTGCGGTCCCGAGGCATTTGCTAGAGTGTCTCGAATCGGAGAGGAGCTTGCCCCTTGCCTCGACTCATGAAGGAATCCAATTTCCAATACGAAATATGCGGACGTGACTGTATTACTAGTATGGCGACATAGTGGTATGGGTCATTTATGCCGCCTATGATTGATATTTATGATTGAAATCGCTTTTGAAACATATATGCACTAGTAATAATACCAAACACCTTTTTTTATTCGTATGAAACATCTTTGGCCATTATAAGGTAAAAACTCTATCCTCCGGCTTGCGTTGCATTGTGTGATGGGACCTGAGTCTTATAATGGCTTCATTTTATAAAAAGCATTGCGTTGATTTAATCATTTATTTTATTTCATGCACTAGCACTCATTGGAGTAAACCCGTTCCGCGAAAGTGGCGTGGTCCTTTGATTTGCCTTATTACTGTTGTTAATAAGTTGAGTAGATTTCTCATACCAGTCCCATGACTGACTCGTAGTTTGTTTCACCTTGCAAACTCGGGTGCCCTCATTTTCACATGGGCAGCCTAGTTACAGGTTTCTGACGCACCTTTTGGCTCATGGCGAGGCTTGACTACACCGTGCTGACTTGGATTTTCTCCGCCATTATTGTATCTATATTATGATTCCGCCACTGGCGATGTAGAATGATATTCCTTTTGTGTACTCTTTATGTATGATTCCGCCTTAGGCGATGGTGACTGATTATGTATCATTATACACTAAGTTGTATCCTGTACTGTGCTCTCTGATGTGATGATATCTATATGATTCCGCTGTCATATGTGTGTAAATTATTCTATTTTCTGTTTATGCTATTATCTGTGATCTGCTAATGATGATTAATGTGTTATATTCCTATGATTATCCTTAACACCGTGTCATGGGGTTTTGGGATCGTCACAGCTGGTATCAGAGCTTTGGTTAACCTTAGTTCTGGAGTCTAACACATTAAACACTTCGTCAAAATAGAATCAGTAGTATTCTAAGGCGAGTCGCTCATTAGAGATAGGACTAGTAAAGTCCTAGAATGAGCTGAGTAGAATAGAAAAAACAATTGATCGGTCCATCGTTATCTTTCCGTATAATTTCTGCTTAATTATGCAATAGACTATCATTTCTGTTAGCTGACTTTTTCGTTACTTATACAGAATTTGACAAATGGCTACCAGAGCAGCCGCCGCTAGAGGAGGCCGTGCCGGCCGAGGCCGAGGTAGGGGAGAAATCCCAGCTCAAGAAGGACCTTTGATACAACCTCCGGCAGCTCAATACTTCGAGCTTGACCGTGTAGCTAAGAGATATAAGAACTTAGGAGGCAAGACCTTCTCGGGAACTGGCACCGTAATAGAGGCCCTTGCATGGCTCAAAACATGCGAGAAAATTCTTGAAGGCCTAAGGCTTGGAGACGAAGACAAAGCTGTTATGGGCGCCTGGCTTATGCAGGAACAAGCCGAATTATGGTGGGAATCTCTTACCGCCGGGAATAGAGAAGCTGGAAGAATATGGGATGGATTTAAAGAACTCTTCAAGGAGAAATATGTCCCAGAACAAGCTCTAGAAAGAATGCACGATGACTTCGCCAATCTCCAGCAAGGGGATCTTTCCGTGCAAGATTATCTGAACAAATTTACAATGTTGTCGCCCTATGCTCCAGAACTCGTCGCTACTGCGAAGTCCAAAAATAAGAGGTTTATCCTTGGACTAAGACGACAATATCATGATAGAGCCAGGGCTCATGTCAAGCTGGATTTCAACGAGCTAGTGGAAATGACATGCAACTATGAAGACCTTGATCAAAGGCATCTGGATCAGGATCGCGCTAGAAGCCAAGCCGGAAACAAGCGCAAGCCTGCTATAAATCAGGGCGAGTCAACCCAAGCAGCATCTTCAAAGCCTCAGACTGGCAAGCCGCCAAGAGGAAATTGCTTTAACTGTGGTAAGCCGGGGCACTACTCAAACGTCTGCACAGCTCCGAAGAGGCAGAAAACAAATTCTCAAGGCTCGAGCCAAGGCTCTCAGAACCCTCGCTCGTGCTTCAACTGTCGCAAGACCGATCATCTAGTCAAAGACTGTCCTTTGCTGAAGAAAGCTACTGTAGCTCACGTCTATGACGGGTCTAGCCCGCCAGCTGCTTCCGATGGAGCAGGTAAACCCGATGTTTTGGGAGGTACCCTTACAATTAAAAATATTCATGTTTCTATATTATTTGACACAGGTGCATCGCGTAGTTTTATTGCTAGACACACAATGCACAAATTAAAGTTAAAACAGCGAAAGCTTAAAGAATCGGTTGAAAGTCATAACCCGATAGGGGGTCCTATTACTCTCAGTACATGTTGTAGAGTGCCAATCTCTTATTCCTTCTACAAATTTCCCATTAATTTGATTGTTATGGATTTTCCCGAATTCGACGTTATTCTTGGGTTAGAATGGTTAACGAAATATGAAGCCGAAGTGAAGTGTGCGGAAAGAATTGTTAAAATTTGAACGGAGCTTGGACATATATATATTCCCTGTCACGGTTCGAATCCGAATAGAGAAGAATTTTGGTCAGCATTGGAACTTATCCCCACTTCGATGGAAAAGATTCCGATTGTTAGCAACTTTGCGGATGTGTTTGAAGAAGTTGAAAACTTACCTCCGCAAAGAGAAATATAATTCCGAATCGATCTAATTCCCAATGCCAGACCAGTGGTGCATCCAATTCGTAGAATGACTCCAAAGGAAAAAGAAGAATTAGGCGATCAAACTCGTCAACTATTGTGGAAAGGTCTAATCAGACCTAGTTTTTCTAATTGGGGTGCAGCTGTTGTGTTTGTCCCAAAGTCAGACGGTACTCTTAGATTATGCGTTGATTACCGAGACCTCAACAAACAGACGCTTAAAAATAAATATCCACTACCCCGCATTGATGATTTGCTAGACCAATTGAATGGGGCGAAAGTATTTTCCCAAATGGACCTAGCTACAGGTTTTCATCAATTGAGAATAGCAGAAGAGTGCGTTCCTTTGACCGCTTTCAGAGGCCCAGACATATTTTATGAATGGTTAGTAATGCCGTTTGGCCTATGCAACGCTCCAGCATACTTTGTCGATCTAATGAATAGAGTGTTCAGGGGAGTTCTGAATAAATTTGTCCTCGTATTTATCGATGATATTTTAATCTACTCCAAATCAAAACCCGAGCATGAAAAACACTTAGAACAAGTATTGGAGATTCTAAGGAAGAACGTCTTCAAAGCCAAATTCTCCAAATGTGTCTTCTGGCAAGAAGAAGTTAAATTTCTTGGCTATGTCGTGTCAAAGAAAGGAATTTCTGTTGACCCAAGCAAAATAATATCGATTCAAGACTGGAAACAACCCACTACTCCCACAGAAGTTAGAAGTTTTATGGGGTTGGCCAGTTATTATCGAAAGTTCGTTAAGGATTTTTCGAAGATATCCGGTCCGTTAACGAAGCTCACGAAGAAACATGAGAAGTTTAAGTGGACTTCCGACTGTGAAGAAGCTTTCCAGGAATTGAAATCGAAGCTGACCACCGCTCCAGTGTTAACAATTATTGATGGCAATCAGGATTTAACGGTTTGGACAGATGCTTCTATTAGAGGTCTTGGTGCAGTGTTAATGCAGAGAGGCCAAGTAGTCGCTTATGCAAGCCGCCAATTGAAACCGCATGAGAAGAATTATGTGACTCATGATCTTGAGTTGCTAGCCATCGTATTTGCCTTGAAAATCTGGAGGCATTATTTATTGGGCGAGAAATTTATACTGTACACAGATCATCAATCATTGAAGTATTTATATACCCAGAAAGATCTGAATCTGAGACAGCAGCGCTGGCTAGAATTTCTTGCGGCGTATGATCTTGATATCCTGTATACGCCGGGGAAAGCTAACGTAGTAGCGGATGCACTTAGTAGGAAAACCGCAATCATTGCCAATCTTATAATTGCACCTGGATTGATTGATAGGATATCTGTTCTTCAGAAGAGTGACAATTTTGTGAAAGAGATGATAAAAAGGATTCATAGGGGCGAAGGCTCCAGTTTCCAAGTGGATAGTGAGGGAGTTCTGAGGCTGAATAGAAGAATATGTGTTCCCGACATTCCCGAGCTTAAAAGAGAAGTGCTGGACGAATGCCATAAGTCCAAATTTTGCATCCATCCTGGGGTGAGTAAAATGTACAACGATATCAAACGCACTTTCTGGTGGAAGGCAATGAAAAGAGATATTTCTTTGTATGTTAGCAGATGCCCTACTTGTCAATTGGTCAAGAGTGACCAACAGAAGCTAGCTGGATTGTTGCAACCGTTGGAAGTCCCAGGCTGGAAATGGGAACAGATTTCCATGGATTTCATAGATGGTTTGCCGCGAACCAAGAAAGGTAATGACAGCATTTGGGTAATCGTAGATCGCTTCACGAAGACTGCCCATTTTATACCTGTCAGATCCAATAGAACTGCCCAAAGTCTAGCACAGATATATTTCAAAGAAATTGTTAAGCTGCATGGAATTCCCATCAGCATAGTCAGTGATAGAGATCCCCTATTTACTAGCAAGTTCTGGGAGGCTTTCCAGACAGAATTGGGAACGAAACTGAATATGAGCACCGCTTATCACCCACAAACAGATGGCCAAACTGAGCGGGTGAATAGAATTCTGGAAGATTTATTGCGGGCTTGTGTAATCGATTTTGGTGGGTCGTGGGAAGATCACTTGCATTTGGCAGAGTTCTCATATAACAATAGCTATCAAGCAAGTTTGAGAATGTCACCATTTGAAGCATTATATGGCAGACCCTGCAGATCTCCAGCATGTTGGGTAGAACCTGGCAACAGACTTGTACTAGGACCCGATATGATTAGGGAAGCATCTGATAAAGTGGATTTCATCAAGAAGCGATTGAAAACCGCCCAAAGCCGACAGAAAAGTTATGCAGACTCTAGAAGGAGAGATTTGACATTTGCTGTTGGTGATCATGTTTATTTAAAGGTTTCTCCGATGAGAGGAGTAATCCGATTTGGCAAGACTGGGAAGTTGGCTCCGAGATTTATTGGTCCCTTTCCTATACTTGAGCGAATTGGAACTCTTGCTTATAGGGTTCAATTACCAGATTGGTTGCCTGGAGTGCACAATGTTTTTCACGTATCTCAACTTAGGAGACATGTGCATGATCCGGATCTTGTTGTAGAAGAAGCAGCGCAACGGGATGTGGAGATAACTCCAGAATTAGCACTCAAAAGAGAGCCATTAAAAATTGTTGGCAAAGAAACTAGAGAACTCAGAAGCAAAAAGGTTCATTTAGTTAAAGTGCAGTGGAGCAGTGATCCTAGAGACTGTACTTGGGAAACTGAGGAAAGCATTAAGCAAGCTTACCCCAAATGCAGAGTGGATATCTCTGACTAACTCCGGTGCAAGGTACCTTTACAATACTTTGCATTTACATTTTATTTCCTACTTTATTGTTGTTTCCTTTTCGAGGACGAAAAGTTTTAAGTAGGGGAGATTGTAATAACCCGGAAAATACGAGCCAATTTAAAATTTTTAAATTGATTATTTCAAAGGAATTTGAACCATTGAAATGGAATATTTCAATAAAATAGTAAGTTAGGAATAGTGAGTCAGTTTGAAAATTTGAATTCAAACTTTGACTGACTATGCAGGGTGGAAAATATAACGGATTTTAGCGAAACCAAAAATATTTAAATCTGTTAGGCAATACCTTTCTAATGAATCTGAAAAATCGAAGTTTCATAATGGGAATCAAAAGTTATGGCCGAATGAATTTTCAGAGGGGTCGGTATATAGAATATAGCCCTGGAAAATTGATATTTTGCATACGACCTCGGAATTCGACGAAACCACTTTTGTTGGGTCCGGGATGTCAAACTATTGCTAGGTTTCAAATTTCATAATTTTTGAAGCTAGTATGTGAGCGTGGCAAAAGAAAATGTGTTTGGTCGATTTCTGTTAAATTGGATCGACCAGAAAATGGCCATTTTTCATACGACCTCAGAATTCGACGAAACTAGTTTTGTTGGGACCGTAGCGTCAAAACATAGCTAGATTTATTTCTCTGGAATTTTTCGAATCAATTTGTGGCCCTGGCAAATTGAAATGTGTGTTCAGAGTTAAAAATTAAATGTTTTATACTTTAATTTGGAAAATAACTGACTGTAACAGTCGAATTGGCCTACGACACATATCCCATTGTGTCTGGAATGGGGGTATTTAGCTAGGGGCGACAGTCGTTGGGTTTAAAAGGAGTTCGTTTAAGAAAACACTATTTAAAAATTTTAATATAGTCTCGGCCAATCATATTTTTCCATTCATAATAATAAAAAAAATTAATAGAAACCCCCCCCCCCCCCCGACATCGACGGCGAAAAGCCTTCGTCACCTTCCCAGGTGATTTCCGATCGCCACGGCCAGAATTAGCCCCTCCTCCAGTTCAACTTTTTGCAGTTCTCTCTCCCCTCTTCAAATCCATATAAGGAGCTCCCCCTATCATCGCCTCTCCGCCGAGATATCCACCTCCAAACTTCCGACCTTCAAGCCGCCGCCGCCGCCGTTCTGCGCCACCGAGTCCCACCAAACCACCGCGCGCCTGTAGCTCTCTCGAAGCTCTTCCACCTCCAACTTCCTGATCGTCCCCTCGTGTCCTGGTTCTCGCGAAAACCGCAAACCTAGTTTTGAAGCTTTTTGAAAGTGCGTTTTTCTTTGATCTTTACACTTTGAAAAATCATATCTTTTTGGTGTGTTGACGAAATTCGATGAAACAGGAAACATCGAGACCGCAAGGAAGCTCTCTACCCAATAGAAGAAGCTGCGGATTTTTCTGACTTCGTATCGATTTTTAGCGCTCAGAAAACCAAGGTGAGAAATCTAAATTAACGTGAAATTGAATGGAAAATGTCGTGTATAATTTATATAAGCGAAATATAAATTACATACGTGTTGTATACCTCATGTACATGCGTAGTGTAAGCTATATGAGCGAAGTATGAATTTTTACATGCATAGAATAATTGATATATGTGTTGAAATGCTAGTGAAATATAGCAAATATATATTATATATATATATATACTCCCCTCGTCCACAAACCATGGACGATATTTATTGTGGTGATTTGGTGTGAAATATTGGGTGAAAAATACGAATGGTTGAATAATTGTTTGTGGTTGATATTGTTTGGTTGTGGTTGAAAAATACCCATTGGTGATTGAAATGAATTGGAAATATTTGTGGAAATAAAAATAAACATGCCGCCTGCGTGCGAATTAGATGCATGAATCCCCATTGTCAAAAACCGCGAGGTTTTAAGGTAGAGCGAGGAGCCGTACTAGGGACGGTGCCGGTTTTAACTACCCTGTCGTTATGCTGCCGAAATTTTGAATAATCTTTGTGTGTTAGAATTATTTTCATATGTTGAAATTATTTTACATGCATTGAAATTAAAGCCATATATTGAAACTATGTCCATGTGTGGAAATATTCATGTGTTGAAAAGTGTTGTGTGAAAATTAAATTCATTTGTGAATGAATGAAGTGTTTAATCAATAAAAATCACATTTTTATATATATATGAAGTATGAAAAATATTCGCCTTATATAAACAGTTTCAACAATCAAAATTTCATCTTTCTAATATGAACAACATAAATAAAATGTCCATGTGTGGAAATGCTCATTTGTTGAGAAGTGTGTGTAGTGGAAATATTCATGTGTTGAATAAAAAGATCGAACAATAAAAATTACATTTTTATTGAAACTATGAAGTGTTGAAACGTCTATTTGTTGAATAAATATTATAAATGATAAAAATATCATTTTTATCATATGTGTGATATGCTAAAGATATGCGGACGTTGAAATAAATATTTGTGATAGAAATATTATTTTTAACATGCATGGGAATTAAATAAAATAGTCATGTGTTGAAATCTATTTTTAGTTCGCCAAAATTATCATCTTTGAAATGTGAAGTGTTAAAAATAGCCACTTGTTCAAATAAACGTGCATGAGTTGAAATATACATTAACTAGCTAATGATATGATTTTAGCCAATGCATGCAACATTCGAATGAATGGTGTTTTTAAACCAAAGCAAATCAAATATGCAATTGAATGGAAAATGATAAATGTTAGAAATTGTATATATGTACATGCATATCTATTGAACAGGTTAAAGCAAAAGGGGCTAGAGAAGAGAAATAGAATTTGTGCCCGACAAATAGGTACACATTTACCGCTTTGTTTGGGTGATGATTTTATGAGCCTGTTGGCTTTTTCTTTTTCTTTTTGATATGAGACGCCCGTGTGGCTATTTGGGAATTTTCCCAGACCCTCCCGTACAAAGGAGGTTATGGCGAAATTTTCCAAAAATTAAAGGCGTTAGTGAAATAATTGAAGTGGAAACGATATTGGAATTCTTGAATGAACTATATTTATATAAATATATAAATATAAATAGAATTAAAACGAAACGTGGCCGTGCAGTTCATATTTTGAAACCGTGATTTCAAATGACTAGTGCGGAAGATCCGACCATTGGATTTTCTCGAAACCTCAACCGTTGGGTTCGCCTTTGAAATATCTTTCCAACGGCACCAACTTTGTGAAGATCCGACGGTTGGATTATCTGGAATGTTTAATTCAAAACTGAAGAAAAACAGCGCCAGAAACGATTATATTTATATATATATATAAATATAATTAAATTAAATCGAATAACGACGCTGCAGTTCGTAAATTGAAATCGTAACTTCAAATGGTTAGTGTGGAAGATCCGACCGTCGGATTTTCCCAAAACTGAAACCGTTGGATTCGTTTTGAAATGACCTTCCTAATGATGTAAAATTTGTGAAGATCCAACGATTAGATTTTCCTATATGTGTAAAACAAAATTAGTGAAAAGCAGCGCCAGTGCATCGACACGACCTGAAACGTCGTTTAATTAAATATGGTCGTTTTAAATTAAATAAAAATGGCGATATATCGTTATAAAATACTATTGACGATATGGAGTGAAAATAAACCAATTTTGTTGTGTTTGCTTGATATGTGATGGTTGAATGTATTTGACATGAAAATTATAACTAAATAATTGAAATGTGAATGTTAAATAGTCCAACCATGTGAATAATTGATTTGAAAATCTAAATATACGTGGGTTATTTGAAAAGGCCGAGTTCACCTCATTTCAAATAATCGATCGACGTTGAGAAGTCGAAGAGTCGAAGACGACTGAAGACCGACGATCTCCACATTGGATGGATGGGCGCTACTGATGCTCGTGATTGGAGTAGCTACCATGAAGGAATTGAAGTAGTAGCCGTCCAAACATATTGTTGATTGTACGGATATGTGAGGAATTGGTGCCTCCGGTTTCGTTCAGACCCAGAACGGACTTGTAAATGGACTGTGTGTCTGACATTGGATTTTGTTCTGTGTTGATTGATCTCTGTTAAATATATATCTGTTTGGCGGCGGAGAATTTATTCTCTTGCTTAACGCCCTTCTCTGAGACGTACGAGCTCAGAGGTTATGTATTGACAGAAATCAGTCGCATGGAGTGGACTGCCTGTGTGGCACGCCTAAGTGGCATATGATCAAGGCTTCTGTTGCAAAGCAAAGTCTTGTGGTTGATGATCAAAGCATGGTCTGTGTAACGTAGCTTTGTGTATAACGTGAATTCGCGAGCCTCACACCCCGGTATGAGTCAAAAACGGGAGAAGGACCCAAGGAGTGCATGACGTTTCTTTCTAGCTATGGTGGTGTCAGTGACATCCCAGCCCTGACATTTATATATACTTTTCACCTGTGTGGTTGTTGGAATGCGAGGCGTCTCGATTATAGGTCTGTAAGGACCGGGAAACGTGTGTTCAGGAATAATTAATCCTCAAAAGTAAGAGAGGACCGGCCTTGGAGGATCCAGGGGATTGCTGTGTGCGGTCCCGAGGCATTTGCTAGAGTGTCTCGAATCGGAGAGGAGCTTGCCCCTTGCCTCGACTCATGAAGGAATCCAATTTCCAATACGAAATATGCGGACGTGATTGTATTACTAGTATGGCGACATAGTGGTATGGGTCATTTATGCCGCCTATGATTGATATTTATGATTGAAATCGCTTTTGAAACATATATGCACTAGTAATAATACCAAACACCTTTGTTTTATTCGTATGAAACATCTTTGGACATTATAAGGTAAAAACTCTATCCTCCGACTTGCGTTGCATTGTGTGATGGGACCTGAGTCTTATAATGGCTTCATTTTATAAAAAGCATTGCGTTGATTTAATCATTTATTTTATTTCATGCACTAGCACTCATTGGAGTAAACCCGTTCCGCGAAAGTGGCATGGTCCTTTGATTTGCCTTATTACTGTTGTTAATAAGTTGAGTAGATTTCTCATACCAGTCCCATGACTGACTCGTAGTTTGTTTCACCTTGCAAACTCGGGTGCCCTGATTTTCACACGGGCAGCCTAGTTACAGGTTTCTGACGCACCTTTTGGCTCATGGCGAGGCTTGACTACACCGTGCTGACTTGGATTTTCTCCGCCATTATTGTATCTATATTATGATTCCGCCACTGGCGATGTAGACTGATATTCCTTTTGTGTACTCTTTATGTATGATTCCGCCTCAGGCGATGGTGACTGATTATGTATCATTATACACTAAGTTGTATCCTGTACTGTGCTCTCTGATGTGATGATATCTATATGATTCCGCTGTCATATGTGTGTAAATTATTCTATTTTCTGTTTATGCTATTATCTGTGATCTGCTAATGATGATTAATGTGTTATATTCCTATGATTATCCTTAACACCGTGTCACGGGGTTTTGGGATCGTCACATAAATGTTCTTTTACATATAAATGTTATTTTTCATATACATGGTTCCTTTACATAAAAATGTTATTTTATATATAAATGTTTATTTTACATAAAAATAAATGCTTTACATTAAAATTTATTCTTTACATTAAAATGCATTCTTTACATTAAAACGTATTCTTTACATTAAAATGATTCCTTTTCATTAAAATAATTCTGAATCGGAATGCGACTCAGTCAATTACCACATAATTTCAGTTATATGGATTTCATACATCGCGTGTATGCAACAATAACGATAAATAATACCAAACATTCCAATCACATCCAAAGTGAAATTTACAACTATGTGAGCATTAAAATAAATAAATAATGCTCATCACAGCCTGTCAATCCATCGATTGACATACAACTAAATATTGGGAATAGTGTATGTCAAATATCATCCCATTACCCGTGTGGGGTTTTCAAACAACAATAGTTTATTTGTTTGTGCAGTTGGACGATGTGTAAAATTTTATCATCCCAATACATATAATGTTAACATTTCATACAAAATGACAATTCCATAATGTTTACTTTTTCATACAAAATGGTAATTCCATAATGTTTACATTTCATACAAAATGATAATTCTATAATGTTTACATTTCATACAAAATGATAATTCTATAATGTTTACATTTCATACAAAATGATAATTCTATAATGTTTACATATAATTCTATAATGTTTACATTTCATACAAAATGATAATTCTATAATGTTTACATTTCATACAATTGATAATTCTATAATGTTTACGTTTCATACAAATGGTAATTCTATAATGTTTACTTTTTATACAATTAAAATGGCCTTTTTATAATGATAACTTTTTATAAAATGAAAATGGCCTTTTTATAATGATAACTTATACAATGAAATTGGTATTTTTACAATGATAACTTTTTATACAATGAAAATGGTCTTTTTATAATGATAACTTTTTATGCAATGAAAATGGTCTTTTTATAATGATAACTTTTTATACAATGAAAATGTTTTTTTGTAATGATAACTTTTTATACAACAAAAATGATAATTTTGTTTTGCCAACATTTTATATAACAAAAATGATAATTTTATTATGCTAACATTTTACATAACAAAAATAGTATTTTTATTTTGACAATAATCTGATTCCATAAAATTGACATTTTTATTTTGTCAATTTTAGTACAACAAAATTGACACTTTTATGTTGTCAATTCTAATACAACAAAATATTCCATCAAATCAGCAGATCACCAAACAACATCAAACAATCAAATCACGTACATGTAAGAATTTCTAAACACGATAATGGTTAATTGATTACAATTATTTAAAAAGAAATCTCATTTCGATTTTTATCTGAATTTTCAACATGCTTTATTTTAGCTCTAGCCAGCTTCATGGCGTAGATCTCTTCATCACGGTTCCAACGCAACTGAAATTTATGAATTTCATTTTAATATGAAAAAGTTACACCGTTGTAAACATTTGAATAATATAATATGGTCATTATCTAGGATTAATAATTAAATAATTAACCTTAATCCTTTAATTACATCCCCCATCTTCGTTATTTCCCGGAAACACAAAAACCCATCGACGACTTTTGAAATCCGCCTGTCGCTCCAACTTGGCGCCATCGTTCTTCGATCGGAGGTCCTCACGTGAAAGCCTCGACAACGAGCTACCACCGCTGGGAAGAACGCCCCGCTAGCACCTCTGCCGCTCTCGGAATTTGTGCCCAATCAAGGCGAGTTCAGACACTGATTTCTCCAAAACCACCTCACGAGATACGATCTGAACCGTATTAATATAAAGATCAATCGTAGTGCTTTGATTTTCACATTGAACGTTTTTAGATTTATAAAATGAATTGGGACAATTTGAAGGGAGGAAATCAGATGATATCGCCATTGGAAACGGTAGATGGTGGCTGCGTTTGGTTATAATAGGATTAGGGTTTGGAAAATATTAGAGATATTTATAATATAATAATATTAAATTCATTAATTTACAAAGAAGCCCGTTATTTCCTAATATCTCCAAATCCAACCCAATGAATATTGTCCCTAGCCAAATACCCCTATTCCGTATGCAATGGACTAGGTCCCGTCAGCCCATTTGATCGTCTCAACCCACTTTTCTTTAAATTAAAATATAAAACATTTAATTATTAAATTTGAACGTACATTTTAATTTACGGGGCCACATACTAACTCTACAAATTATATCTAGCTTTGTTTTGACGATATGGCCCTAACAAAATTAATTTCATCGAATTTGGAGACCATTTGAAAAATGGTCATTTTCCAGTCGATTAAATTCAAACTGAATTGACCAAAGGCATTTAAATTTACCACACTCACATATTAATTCCAAAAATTATGAAAATTGGAATCTAATAATAATATGACATTCCGGATCCAATAAAAGTGGTTTCGTCGAAAACGGAGGTTGTTGGTAAAATGGCTATTTTTAATATTAAAATATATACATAAATTCCATAACGAGTATTCTAAATTTTAAAGTGGGCATAACTTTTGATTCCAGTTATGAAATTTCAATTTTTCAGTTTCCTTGGAAATATATTTTTAAACAAATTTAAATATTTTTGATTTTACTGAAATGTAATTTATTTTGAATCCGGTACATTCATTTGAAATTTGAAATCATATTTTCAAACTACCGTGCCATTTCAGGCTCGTAAAATAAAATTATTCATTATAACTTCGATTTAAATAAAATTTTCATCGTTATTATTTAAAATAAATTATTTTAAATATTAAAATCCATTAAAATTGCTAAAACATAAATTTTAAATTGGTTCCGATTTTCCGGGTTGTTAAAATCTCCCCCACTTAAAATCTTTTCGTCCTCGAAAAGGAACGGAGCTAAAAGTTGTTTAACTAACCAACTCAACTTTCAATTCTAATCAATTTTCAATTCAGTTCAGTATTAAATTCGATTTAATTAAATTTAACATTCCTTTATATATTAGTTTTATTAATAATCATTCCAATATTTTTATTAATTAAACTGATAATCAAACAACACAACCAACAATCAATTAGGTGATTAACTTTTCAAATATGTATAACTTTCATATATAGTCAAAAATCATATTTTTAGTGCAAACCACAACAATAAATCCTAGCTAGTTTTGGTTCTCACATCAGTCAGTTGGAAATATATAGATAAAATTTTCGAAACTCAAACATAAACAGTGATGATGCTTGCAATCATTAGAATCATCTCCGTGCGACTAGAGTGTGATTTTATATCTATCCAGTATATTAAAACTTCGAATATACTTTAATTACGCGTATATTCAAAACCTTTACATACTCGATTGTCCAAATTAAATTAAAATAATATACTCAAATACATATTTTAAGATAAAATTTTCTAAGCTAAATTTGTTTCCATTTTATTTTAAAATTAATACTCTTCACACTCGTTCTAGGATACTACTGATCCCATCTCTAACCAGTCATTCTTATTGGATATTACTAATCTAATCTCTGGTGAATTCTTTCATGCGGTTCTAATGTGTCGTGTTCTTGGGCTCTGTAAACCAAAGCTCTAATACCAAATGAAACGACCCAAACATCCCCATAAAGGAAAGTACGGTGTGAATTGAGAACAACACTCATCAATACATAAACGGAAGAACATTTCATTGCTTATTATAACAATTACATAAGAGTACAAGAATATTCCAGAGTATGAAAAAATAGTATACATTGGAGATACAATATCAGAGAGTAAATTACATTTAAATAGCAGCGGAAAAATAATACAAAACACAACTGAAAGAATTGCATGTATACAGAGCTTTCCGAATATTGCTTCAGCTGTAAACCAGGATCCTGTGAATATAATATCTGCAAAACCAAAACTATTAGCTTCCCGCGTGGAAAATATGGGCACCCAGAGTTTAGGTTAAAACAATAAACTCCAGGTCAGTTGTGGGACTGGTGTGAGAACTAAAACAAATATTAATCTTAAATTTTAAAGTGGGGATATCATGGGACCACGCCATATAACACGGAACGGGATTACTCCACATGAATCTTAGTTTAAAATAAAACAACGCAATGCTTTTTATAAAAATGAAGCTATTATAAGATTCAGGTCACATCACACAATGCAACACAAGCCGAAGGATAGAGTATTCCCTTATAATAGCCAAATATGCTTGATACATATAAAACAAATTTATTTTGATATTACTATAAGAGCATAGTGTTAAAAACAACTTCGATTATAAACGTATCAATCATAGACGTCATGGGTACCATATATCATGTTGCCATAATAGTTCTACAATCAAAACCGCATGATGTCATATTGGAAGTTGGATTTCCATCTATGAACCAAGACAAGGGGTCGCCCTTACCGATTTCGAGACAATCTAGCCCATGTCTCAAGATTCAGTCGCAACTGTACCTAGGTAACATGCAGGGCCGGTCCACAAAAAGTGCAATGGTGGATTCATTATTCCTAATCATGCATTTCCCCGCCCTATGGGGCGTAAAATCTGGTTAGTAATGTCAACTACAAAAATGTCTGAGGCACCTCTCTATCCATCAAGTAATAATAAGCAACATCCACATGATTAAAATGTCCAGGCATGCAAAACCTTGACGCCCCTCCTAGCTAGAAAGAAACGCAATGCCCTCCGGGTGTCCTCTCCCATTTCTGGTTCATACCCGGGTGTGAAGCTCATGCAGTATCGCTTTACACAAAGCTATGCCTAAATAAGCTGTGCTTTGATCATCATCCACAAGATTCTGCTTTTCAACAAAAGCCTTGATCATTTGCATCTTGGCATGCCACATTGTCAATCAATACCATACCTTTGATTTCTGCCAATATATAACCTCTAAGCTCGTACGTCTCAGAGAAGGGTGTTAAGTAAGAGAACAAATTCCCCGCCACCAATAGATATATATTTAGCAGAGATCAATGAATACAACATAAAGGAATACAATGTCAGACATACTATCCATTTACAAGTCCGTTCTGTGTCTGAACGAAACCGGAGGAACCTTATTCCTCGTCCCATATGTCCAATACAGGAGAGAGGCCCTCACATCTCCATCGATCTCCATGTACGTTTGGATGATCACCTCTTATTACCTTGTCTAGGGTGTACGGCCCAATCAAGACACCAGTAATCATCCAGACGATGTGAAGATCTCCGGTCTTCAACCACCGTCTTCATCTTCGACTTTTAATCGTCATATTAATTATTCAAAATGGGTTAAACCCGGTCCTTCGGAATAACTCACGTATTTTATAATTCAGAATATTCTTTTAATAAAATATTCACATTATTAGGGAAAGGTTCCTATTAATTTTATCAAAGATAAATCCTCTTAAATTCATCCTTTAATCTTCTTTTGAATATCATTTTCAAAAGATTTATTTAACTAGTCGGTATTAGCAAACCTTACCGAAGTAATCATTTATTATTAGTCCCAATCCCAACCTATACATCCCATGGAGCAAAACTGGCAGTATTCCATATCTAACACCCACGGTGTTATCGGTAAATTTAATTACCATTTCACGTTCAAATCTAATTAAAGATATAACTATCACCTAGAGTAAAACTGGTGGTACTCCATTCTCGATCATTTCAAGAATTTGATAAATCTAATTATCTCTTACGCATTTTAATCTAATTAAAGATTCATTAAAACTCTAGTTTGTTTTATTGACAAAAATCATTACTTAATAATTATTCAAATTTAAGAAATTAATCTTATCTTTAACTGGGTTAAAGATCAAATGTTATTTAAGAACATTGTTCACGATAAACCCAAAATCATCTTCCATAAAAATGGAATCTTAACAGAAGTTAGATCAATATATAATCGATATAAATTTCCATATCAGACTGATAATATAAATGGAATAATGGCAAAGCCTTTTACATTCCATATATAGTAATGATCTTCATTTACAGAAGCTCATTTTGATTATTATTAAATCAAATTCCATTCAATTCCAATTTAATATATTAAATTAAAAAACTTTACATTGGAAAATTTCCATTTAAATCTTAATAAATGATTTATAAATTCCAAATTATATTTTCACTGTAAATTGGGTTAAAGAACAAATGTCGTTAAAAACACCTTTCAAAATAAAACCAATTCACATTTCATTTTATTTCAATTACTAAATATAATTGGAAACTCTAATAACATTAACTAAAAGATTTATAAATTCCAGAATTAAATTCTATTTAATTCCAATTAAATATTAATTGGAAAACTTCATTAAATCTTATTTAAAATGTTTATTCTTTTCTAATCGGGGCTTAAGAACAATGTTATTAAAGACACCATTCACGTCAACCCAAAATCCAATTTATTCTCTTTAATTCCAATTAAAAATTAATTAATTGGATTTTTATTCTAGTTAATATCTAGTTCATTTTTGATAAAAATATATTTTTATCTTTATAAAATTGGAATTTTCATTCAAATTCTTTCCAAATCATTTATTATGATTTTACATAAATTTGTTCCATAGTTTTAATAACTTTAATATCGTCCGTGCAGTCGATTTCCAATATCGGCCACCAAACTACATCTATAGAGACCTTTTCTGAAATTGATTTAGACATATTTCATAATCTAACCGTTAGATTTCAAATCTCTTATATTCATTAGAAAGCTCTTTTCGATACGAACCCAATGGTTTCGATTTTAGGAGAATCCGACGGTCGCATCTCCCGTTACATCAATTTGAATTTAATGGTTGAAATTCGCGAACGGTCGCTGTGCGGCGCGTTATATTCATGCCACTAAATATATATAATATACTATTATATTTCATCGATATCCTTTAAAACGTATTTTATAAATCGTTTGTAAATTCGTTTCAAAACGTTTTTAACTTCATTTCAATTTTAAATAAAAACTGAATATTCTGTATCTTTATCATATTAAAATGATAATATTTTCAAAATATTAGATTTCAAAATCACTTCTTTATGATATTCATTTTTAAAATGAATAAAATCGATCGATAAACACGTTCAGGTTAAAATGGCGTTTGCTACTTAATTCGGCTTCATATTTTTATATTTTTGTGTCCATCCAAAATCGGAAATCAAAGTCATAATTTTATTCCTTACTTAATATTATTTTAAAATATTTGTTATTTTAAAAGATTCTTAATTTTTAATGATTCTTTATTTAAAATATTTTTATTTGAAAATATTCTTTATTTGAAAATATTCTTTATATTAAAATGATCTTTTACATTGAAATGTTCTTTTACATATAAATGTTCTTTTATATATAAATGTTATTTTTCATAGATATGGTTCCTTTACATAAAAATGTTATTTTATATATAAATGTTTCTTTTACGTAAAAATATATGCTTTGCAATAAAATGTATTCTTTACATTAAAATGTATTCTTTACATTAAAATGATTCCTTTTCATTAAAATAATTCTGAATCGAAATGCGACTCAATCAATTACCATATAATTTCAGTTATATGGATTTCATACATCGCGTGTATGCAACAATAGCGATAAATAATCAACATACATTCCAGTCACATCCAAAGTGAAATTTACAATTGTGTGAGCATTAAAATGAATAAATAACGCACAGCATAGCCTGTGAATCCATCGATTGACATACAACTAAATATTGTGAATAGTGTATGTCAAATATCATCCCAATACCCATGTGGGGTTTTCAAACAACAGTAGTTTATTTATTGTGCAGTTGGACGATGTGTAAAATTTTATCGTCCTAATCCATATAATGTTAACATTTCACACAAAATGATAATACTATAATGTTTACTTTTTCATATAAAATGATAATTCCATAATGTTTACATTTCATACAAAACAATAATTCAATAATGTTTACTTTTCATACAAAATGATAATCCTATAATGTTTACATTTCATACAAAATGATAATTCTATAATGTTTACATTTCATACAAAATAATAATTCTATAATTTTTACATTTCATACAAAACAATAATTCAATAATGTTTACTTTTCATACAAAATGATAATCCTATAATGTTTACATTTCATACAAAATGATAATTCTATAATGTTTACATTTCATACAAAATGATAATTCTATTATGTTTACATTTCATACAAATGATAATACAACAATGTTTACATTTCATACAAAATGATAATTCTATAATGTTTACTTTTCATACAAATGATAATTCTATAATGTTTACTTTTTATACAATGAAAATGGTCTTTTTATAATGATAACTTTTTATAAAATGAAAATGGTCTTTTTATAATGATAACTTTTTATAAAATTAAAATGGTCTTTTTATAATGATAAGTTTTATACAATGAAAATGGTCTTTTTATAATGATAACTTTTTATACAATGAAAATGGTCTTTTTATAATGATAACTTTTTATGGAATGAAAATGATCTTTTTATAATGATAACTTTTTATACAATGAAAATGGTCTTTTATAATGATAACTTTTTATACAACAAAAATGACAAAGTTATTTTGCTAACATTTTATATAACAAAAATGATAATTTTATTATGCTAACATTTTATATAACAAAAATGGTAATTTTATTTTGACAATAATCTAATTCCAGAAAATTGACATTTTTATTTTGTCAATTTTAGTACAACAAAATTGACACTTTTATGTTGTCAATTCTAATATAACAAAAATGTTCCGTCAAATCAACAGATCATCAAACAACATCAAACAATCAAATCACAAACATGTCAGAATTTCTAAACACGATAATGGTTAATTGATTATATATATTTAAAAAGAAATCTCAATTCAATTTTTGTCTTAATTTTCAACATGCTCCGTTTCAGCTCTAGCCAGCTTCGTGGCGTAGATCTCTTCATCATGGTTCCAATGCAACTGAAATTTCTGAATTTCGTTTTCATAAGAAAAAGATACACCATTGTAAACATTTGAATAATATAATATGGTCATTAACTAGGATGAATAATTAAATAATTAACCTTAATCCTTTAATTACATCCCCCTTCTTCGTTATTTCCAGGAAACACAAATACCCATTGACGACTTTTGAAATCCGCCTGTCACTCCAACCTGGCGCCATCGTTCTTCAATCGGAGGTCCTCACGTGAAAGCCCCGACCACGAGCTACCACCGCTGGGAAGAACGCCCCGCTCGCACCTCCGCCGCTCTATGAATTCGTGGCCAATCATGGCGAGTTCAGACACTGATTTCTGCAAAACCACGTCATGAGATACGATCCGAACCGTATCAATCACATTGAACATTTTTAAATTTATAAAATGATATTAGAGAATTTGAAGGGAGGAAATCAGAAGATATTGGCCATTGGAAACGATAGATGGCGGCTGCGTTTGGTGATAATAGGGTTAGGGTTTGGGAAATATTAGAGTTATTTATAATATAATGATATTAAATTCATTAATTTACAAAAAAAGTCCGTTAATTCCTAATAACTCCAAATCCAGCCCAAGAAATGTTGCCCCTATCCAAATACCCATATTCTGGACACAATGGACTAGGTCCCGTCTGCCCATTTGATCGTCTCAGCCCACTTTTCATTAAATTAAATTATAAAACATTTAATTATTAAATTTGAACATACATTTTAATTTTTCGGGGCCACATACTAACTCTACAATTTATATCTAGCTTTGTTTTGACGATACGGTCCTAAAAAAAATTAATTTCATCGAATTTGGAGACCGTTCAAAAAATGGTCATTTTCCATTCGATTAAATTCAAACTTAATTGACCAAACGCGTTTAAATTTACCACGCTCACATATTAATTCAAAAATTTATGAAAATTGGAATCTAACAATAATTTGACATTCTAGATCCAACAAAAGTGGGTTCGTTGAAAATGGAGGTCATTCGTAAATTGGCTATTTTTAATATTAAAATATATATATAAATTCCATTGTGACTATTCTGAATTTTAAACTGGGCATAAATTTTGATTCCCGTTATGAAATTTCAAATTTTCAGGTTTGTTGGAAAGATATTTTTAAACAGATTTAAATATTTTTGGTTTTACTAAAATCCGATTTATTTTGAATCTGGTACAATCATTCGAAATTTGAAATCGAATTTTCAAACTACCGTGCCACTTCAGGCTCGTAATATAATTAAAATAAAATTATTCATTATAACTTCGATTTAAATAAATTTTTCGTCGTTATTATTTAAAATAAATTATTTTAAATATTAAAATCCATTAAAACTGCTAAAATAAAATTTTTAAATTGGTTCTGATTTTTCCGGGTTGTTACAAAATGGATGTATTATCAAATGTATGTTGCATTCGGATGGATGAGTGTGCACACATATAGAACTTACATATTATAATAAGATTATTTGCATACATAATTGATTCATGGCACTAACATACATTGCATTGAGGAGGTCGATTGAATCAGTAGACCGCCTAATTTTCACATTATTATTGGGGCATATACACACACCTTTGCATATGTTCATATAAGCATTAGAAGTCTTTAAGGTCAATGGATGCCTGTGATTGATGGATGAGTAGATGAGTGATGAATGGTAGGATATACATTCTTCTTAACTTGAAGATTTATGGGACGAAATCCTTTAAGTAGGGGAGAATGTAACACCCCAAAATTTTAACGACACTAAAAGAAAATTAATTAAATAATAATTAATTTAATTTTCAGAATTAAGGGAAATGGCTAGCCACTGCATCCATCTCGAAATTCTTGTCAAGATAGACATTTGGTTTGCGTAAAACGGACAACTTATGAAGAAGTTACAAAGGTTTGAAGTTTGTATAAGCACAAGATAATTATATATATATGTAGTGTCCAGGAATTCAAAATTTTCATTTCAAAATTCGAAATCGTAGATATTGGGGGAAGCGGGAAAAATCCTGCCTAGGGGAGTCGACCCCATAGGAGAGGTGTCGACCCCGAGGTCGACCCCTCAAGGGGGTGTCGACCCATGGGTAGACCCCCCTAGGGATGAGGTGGAAAATGAATTCTGGGTGGATGGCAGCTATATATACAGGTCCATTTAACTTGTTTTCTTCATTGGAAATCAATGCAGGCCAAATGTTGTTAGTGCCTGGATTGAATAGGATTCTTTTCTTCTTCTTCTGCAATTAAAAGATTAGAGATTCATTCTTCTTCTAGTTTTATTTTCTAATCCAAACATTGCGAGTTCTAAGTTGCTTTTAGATTTAAATGATTAAAAGTAAATGTGATATGACTATGGTTTGGATTTATTCTTGTGATTGAATTTTACTAGACCTGTTATAAATTGTAAATATATGACATTCTGAATTGGTTATGACTTGGATCTCAATATTTATCATATCGGATCTATTGCAACTTCTATGACATCCTATGATATGAATCTTAACCTCTTTTGTGTCAGACCTACTTTTGACTATTAGATCTGAATTATGTGAACATCTTCAGATCTAGCTTGTTATTTAGATCCCCTTGTGTCTATCATATTAAATCTGAACTATTTGGACATCTAAATTAATGTTTAGATATTTCTATGCTTATTGTAACATCTTTGCTATGTTTGAACTAGTTAGCCGCCACAAGTTCATCAGATCTGTGCTTATATGTCCACCTTATCAGTATATGTTTATGCCATTTATGTTAGAACAATCGCTTTTGTCATATTCCCAACACCTTTCCCTTTTATTGTTTATGTCTAGGCTATTATCTAGCTTAGGTATGTCGTGAATTATACGCGAATCTGTTAGTTAGGGAACAAGGGCAGACATTAGAATTCGCATAACTTGAATGACAAATATGAATTTGGACATATTATTCACTACGAGTAGAATTGGGTAAATGGGCATGAACACTTATAAAGACATATGTATAATTAATTGGTTAATAATTAAAATGCCTAGGATTAAAGTAATTAGAAACTGTAATGGCACTTATGACACGAGGTTAGATTGCATTTGTGGTGGAAGTCTACCCGGACCCGATCGACATATCCAGTAACCGCAAATGTTAAATCTAATGTGAGGGGTCTAAGTGCACAAATATGAGAAGGGCTAAGACACGAGGTTAGGCTCAACTTGTGGAAGAAGTCTGCCCGGACCCGACCAGCATACCCAGCATCCACAAGTTGTAGGTCTAATGTGGAGATCTAGCCCATTATAACCATAAATGGACATGGTGGAATACTTAACCTAGTAAATCCATAGGGATTGTATGAATATGAACTAAAATTTGGGGTTAAGTAAATTTGGTTGGATAATGGGTGGGTCAAGTAAATCCAAGGGGGTGGGTAATATTTACATATAGGCCCACAAACTTAACCTAATACGGTTATGTTATTAAAGACACCTAGTGGTATATATAACAGGTGGAAATAATAAAGTTATGTAATTAAAGACACCTTTCTGGGTAAGCATAACTTGTAGAAATAATAGGGTTATGTAGTTAAAGACACCTAGTGGTATACATAGCCAATGAAAACCTAGTGGGGGATACAAGACAAAGGGGAGAGCTTGTATCATATTGTGTGGGACCCATTTCAGCCAGTAACCCAAAGTTGGTATCGAACACATACTCCGAACTAGGTCGGAGAAGGGGCATGCTTACTGGACTGATTGCAAGAGATCCAAACGTGGAGGACGGTGTGGGCGGCGCAAACCAACCGAGCCATGTGCATGCATGAGCCGGGCAGAGGGGGACAAGATGACCTTGACACCTGTAGATATGGTTGTGCAAGAAGAGGGGTTGCCACTTTAGGAAGTGATACCTCCTACTATGGGGCCGGCACAAGGTATCTATGTGGATTAGGGAGCCGATTGACTAGAGTAGTAGTTAGGATAAATCGGGATGTATGCCTAAGCCTACCGTTTGATAGTTGTTGGGATCATCTCATTCTATTTATACATACTAGTATCAGTGCAGAGTAATCATTAGTGAAGCGTATATACTCCATCATGTCACCTTGTCCAGCTCACATTTTATTATGTTATCCTTCATATCCATCTTATATGTCTGTCATGCTACTTTTGCTTATTTACTTACGAAAAGTAATTGGACTCGCCGGACTTTATGTCTGACCTTTTTTGTTTCCTCTTCTTTCTTCCATTCCCCCCACCCCCACCAAGGTTCGAAGGGGGGAATTCTCAGGCTTAGTCAAAACTCGGTTATCATCTTGTTCGAGCTGCTTTTGAATTATAGCTCAAGTTCTTGTCAGTACTATGGCTTAGCTCTTTTTCTTTGGGGATTTATGCTTTTTATACATTTATGTACTCTGATGGTACAAGATAGAAGTTGTATTATTGTAATGGTTTTTGAGACTTATGGTATTTTGGACCATGATGTTATGATTTATGTTTGAAATAAAAGTGTGAATTTCTGCTGCTATCTTAATTATATCTGTCTTGTAATATTCTGTGTTTTTTTACCTATAACGCTTCACAAAACTTAATGCACTCCCATAGTGAGTGACATTAATGGACCTTGGGTGTCACAATTAGCCCGATTTTAGGATGATTTTCCACTACATTCCGAGATTGCCTCCGTTCATGACTCGTGGCATTCAACCTGGATCTCCTCCACTGCTATAAATACACCACTACATGGCATTTTCAAGGGACTTTTGGCTCTGACCTATCATAGCTTCCACCATTGCTCCATGCAAAGACATTACACAACATAGAAGCCAAATTTCACATTATACCACGATATTTCGTGTATGATCTTCTAATTTCATACCTCTTTTCATTGTATACATGAAGATTTCGTGTTTAAGTCGGGAAAATTGTACTTGTAACTTCTTAGGATTTAAGAAGAGATAAAGTGGACGTAGGCTTGGTTTGAGCCGTACCACTATAAAAACCTCGTGTGTCTCCATTTATTTACTTTTTCTGCATTCTATTATCTGTGATATGTGATTGTGAGGACTTCACACCGTATTTGGGTGTTAGTACCAAATTTCGGTCTAACATTTTGGCACACCGGGAAGGGGCCACACAATACAACTTCTTCTACTAGCTTCCTTCTGCTTGGGTAACAGATTGCTTGCCTTTTTGAATTAATGGCCAAATGAAAACTCCCCCGTCCTGAGGATGAAGGCACGAGAAACGAGGCAAGCTAGGAGGCTTACTCTCATGGAAATCCGTTAGCATACTTGACAAGAGAAGAGATGGATGGAGTTCTTGCAAAATTGAGAACTCAGATGGCATGGCAAGATGATGTCCTGTGCAAACAACAGGAAATGATAGATGGATTCTTTGCTCGGATGGATAAAAGGCCTTGCAACGGCATACAACCCACTGGAAATAATGCAACAAACTCAACACCAGTAGGTGCACCGAACCGAAATGGACCCGATCCGAACTGTAGGAGCTGGGGAAATCTGCCTTCTTCTAGGAATGAACAATGTGCAGCTACGACACTTAATGTTTTGGATGAAGACGTTGTCAACCTCAAAAACTCAAATCGAGCACGACCATTATTTGCCGCGGTTCGGATAAGCAATGCTACTCACGACTCATCACAACTTCAACATGAAATGCCTCGAATAGAAACAAGCGAATCGACTTGATTCGACCCCTCTAATCCTAGTTGGTTCGGAAACTCCAACCTGTATCGGATGACATTCCTAGTACTCCATCAATCTTCTGGACTCAACGCTAGGGGCATCAGCTTTGACCTTGGCAGCTTGCAATGGCTCTTTGAAAACGATCGGCTCACCAATCTCACTGAACGCCTCTCGAGGGGCTGGATTTATCAAAATGACGTGGATGAAGTCAATCACAATTCGTTCACTTGGGAAATTAGGAATTCCCGCAATCCCCCGGATTTCAAACTTCCAGTTCTCGAGCCATACAACGGCAATACAGTTCCAACCATGCATCTGATGCGCTACAAACGACACATAGAAGTTCAATCGACGTCAGAAAACGTTATAGCTAAATGTTTTCCTCTCTTCTTGACTGATATAGTTGCTACGTGGTTTCGGCAACTAGAATCTGAATCAACCGATAATGGAATATGTTGGTTGCTCGCTTTATCGAACAATTTCGGGTCCACATTGCACGACCCAAGAATGTCATGTCACTCACTGCAATCAAGTAGAGGCCCAAAGGGACTCTGTGTTCATTTCTGGAAAGATTTAACGTTGCAGCAGCATCAGTTGATCGCCCTGTCCTGATTGCAGCAGTATCCGGTATCCTGAATAACTCAGAATTCAAGAAATCTTTGCACCGAGACCCACCGCGAAACCTCTACAAATTCTACCTTGAAGCAGATAGATTTCTATGGGAAGAAGATGCGACTTCCGAGAAGAACATTCTCAAGGTCAACATGCTTAAAGACGGAAAACCGTCTTATTATGGAAAAGGCGAGGGAAAATCCGCTGTCAAGAATGACCGCAACACTCAGCCCTGGAGAAGGCCCAGATATGAAAAGTACACTAAACTCAATTTAACCCTGACTGACATCTGCATGGACACGAATGGTGCAATCTCCTACCTAAAGCCTCCCAGGTGGGAGCCATCACAAAAAGAACGTGATTCTGGAAAACATTGCATATTCCATGACATGGATGGTCATGACACGAATGACCGCAGGCATTTGCGAGATTTGATTGAGGAACGAATTACACGTGGAGAGCAACCCGAGTATGTGAAATAACCAACATCGCCTGCATCTGCGCCACCACCACCTGCTCCACGGAGAGGGAATGACCTTGGATCAAGCTCCCACGGGATCATCATCTACTGATCTGGATGAGACCAGCCTAGATTCTCTGCATTTCTTAGGATTTAAGATATGTTTCTGCTTTCTTTAGGTTTTTCGATTGGCTAAATCAGAGTACACATGTACGGGGTTAGGATTTAGCCCAAAGCGTTCTCTGGACTCGATAACAAACCAATCGGGATTTGATTTGATTTTGTACTCTGAATTAAATAAGGAAGGACTATCCAAGCATGGATTATGTTTGGGAAATTTAAGTATCTTGTCAGGTTGTGACAGGATTCTCAATCGCAGTTAAAGTATGGCTTATACTTATCTCGAACCCCTGGATATGGATTATGCCTAAGGGCTAACTATCTTGTCAGGCTGTGGAAAGCGTTGCTCCATTTTGGTATGAGTGTGGAATATACTCTATTGAGTTTATAAGTATGGATTATACTTAGGAACGGTTTATCGTTTTGTCAGGATTTGGCAAAGGAACTTAATAAAACTCGAGTATGGCTTATGCTCATTTTGAACTTCCCGGTATGGCTTATGCCTGGAAGGTTAGGTCCCTCGCCGGGTTTTCGTAGGATGATTCGAACGTCCCTCGAGTATGTTTTATGCTCAATTGAACGCGCAAGCATGTTTCATGCTTGAAAAGTTTAATCAGTTATGTCAGTTTTGAATGCATCTTTTTGCCTTCTTTTCAATGCAGGTATGGATTGTACATGGATCTGGCGGGCCCGGCGTGGCCTTGGTTGTCTTGGATTATCTAGAACACATCTTCCTTCAATAAGTAAGATATGTTCTAAGTGGAAAATGTTGACATGCGTTTTTGTCAAAGCAGCCACACATGGAATTCCTGGTTAGCAATGCGCTCAAGCATTGAGGACATTGTCAGAAAACAGCAAGCAATTTGGTTGAAGTCGCATCACAAACAAAGAATAGCTCAAAACTCCTAATAGATTACCTCTTTTGGGCCCGAAAACATCAATTATGGGGCTTTGCCAAGTAAATTTTGTAGCCTCCTAAAATAGCTTCAGGTAGAGCTTTCGTTTGGGCAAAACGGACATACGGTTGGGAAGTTATGCCCGTTTCTGTGAATGAGTGCAGAATGGTAATAATGGACCGCCTCGTTGGATAAACCCCAGATCGGGTCAGCCTCGTTGGATCGGGCCGCCTCATCGGAACGGATCGGCCTCACAGGGACCCTTCACCACTTCAGTGCCGAATCAGATCGGCTTTAATGGACCGAATTGGCTTCGTTGGACCGGATCAATGGCCGTACCGAACCACCTAGAGCTGCTCCTGCACGGTAGCTTTGACCTTTTCTCCTAGCATAACCAACTCCTACAAATGTAGATCGGACACCACTTGGCTTAGCCTGATTTTGGGATGATTTTCCACTAATTTCCGAGATCGGCTCTGGTCGGGACACATGGCATCCGACCCGGAGCTCCTCCATAGCTATAAATACGCCACTACATGGCATTTTGAAGGGACTTTTGGCTTTGAACTATCACGCTTCCACCATTGATCCACACAAGGCCATTGCGCAACATAGAAGCCAATTTTCACATTATAACACGAGGATTTCATGTATAATCTTCTAATTTCATAGCTCTTTCCATTGTAAATATGAAGATTTCATGTTTAAGTCGAGAGAATTGTACTTGTAGCTTCTTAGGATTTAGGAAGAGATAAAGTGGACGTAGGCTTGGTTTGAGCCGAACTACTATAAAAACCTCATGTGTCTCCATTTATTTACTGTTTCTACTTTATATTATCTGTGACCTATGATTGTGAGGAATTCACACCATATTTGGGTGTTAGTACCAAATTTCGGTCTAACATTTTGGCACGTCGAGTAGGGTGCACATGATACAACTTCTTCTACTGGCTTCCTTCTAATTAGGGAACAACTTGCCTTTTTAAATTAATGGAAAACTGAAAACTCCCCCGTCCTAAGGACGAAGGCACAATAAACGAGGCGAGCCAGGAGGCTTCCTCTTACGTAAATCCGTCAGCATACTTGAAAGGAGAAGAGATGGATGGAGTTCACGCTGAATTGAGAACTCAAATGGCAGGGCAAGATGATCTCCTCCGCAAATAGCAGGAAATGATAGATGGATTCTTTTCTCGGATGGACGAAAGGCCATGCAACGGCGTACAACCCACTGGAAATAATGCAACAAACTCAAAACCAGCAGGTGCACCGAACCGGACTCGATCCGAACCACAAGAGCTGGGGGCAATCTGCCTCCCTTTAGGAATGAACAACGTGTAGCTACGACACTTAACATTTTGGATGAAGACGTTGTCAATCTTAGAAACTCAGATCAAGCACGACCAATCTCCACCCTGGTTTGGATAAGCAATGCTACTCACGGCTCATCACAACTTCAGCATGAAATGCCTCGACTAGAAACATGTGAACCGGTACGGTTCGGTCCCTCCAATCCGAGTCAGTTCGGAACCTTCAACCCGACTGGATGACATTCCCCGTACTCCATCATTCTTCAGGACTTAACGCTGGTGGGATGATCTCTGACCTTGGCAGCTTGCAATAGCTTTTTGAAGGCGATTTGCTCGCCAACCTCATTGATCGCCTCTCGAGGGGATGCATTTATCAAAATGACGTGGGCGACGTCAATCACAATTTGTTCACTTGGGAAATCCGGAATTCCCGCAATCCTCCAAATTTCAAACTTTCAGTTCCCGAGCCATGCAACGACAGAACAGTTCCTACCTTGCATCTGATGCGCTAAAAACGACAAGTGGAAGTCCAATCGGCATCGCAAAACATCATGGCTAATTGCTTCCCACTTTTCTGGACTGATATAGCTGCTATGTGGATTCGGCAGTTGGAGTCTGAATCGATCAACAACTAGAATATGTTGGTCGCTCGCTTTATCAAACAATTTCAGGTCCACATTGCACGACCCAAAAATTTCATGTAACTCACTACAATCAAGCAGAGGCCAGAGAAACTCTACGCTCATTTCTGGGAAGATTCAACATTGCAGCAGCATCGGTTGATCGACCCGAACCATCTATGGTATTGATGGCAGTAGTATCTGGTATCCTGGATAACTCAGAATTCAAGAAATCTTTGCACTGAGACCAACCACGAAACCTCGGCAAATTCTACTTTGAAGCAGATAGATTTATGCGGGAAGAAGAAGTGACTTATGAGAAGAACGTTTTGTGGTCAACATGCCTAAAGATGGAGAACCGTCTGATTATGGAAAAGGCAAGGGGAAAGCTGTTGTCAAGAATGGCCGCAACACTCAACCCTGGAAAGGGCGCATATATGAAAAGTACACTGAACTCAATTCAACCCTAACTGACATCTACATAGACATGAACGGTGCCATCTACGACCCAAAGCTTCTCAGGAGGGAGTCATCACAAAAAGAACGTGATTCTGGAAAACATTGCATGTTCCATGACATGGATGGTCATGACACAAATGATTGCAAGCATTTTCGAGATTTGATTGAGGAACAGATTAGACGTGGAGAGCTACCCAAGTATGTGAAACAACCAAAAGCGCCTGCATCCGCGCTACCACCACCTGCACCCCAAAGAGGGAATGACCCTGGATAGAGCTCTCGTGGGCTCATCATCAACCAATCAGGATGAGATCATCCTGGACTCCCTGAATTTCTTAGGATTTAAGATATGTTTTTTCTTATTTTAGGATTTCCGATTGGCTAAATTGGAGTAAACATGTATGGGGTTAGGATTTATCCCCAAAGCGTGTTTTAGACCCGATAATAAACCAATCAAGATTTGCTTTGGTTTCGTACTTTGAATTGAATAAGGCAGGACTATCCGAGCATGGATTATGTTTGGAAAATTTAAGTATCTTGTCAGGTTATGATAGGATTCTCAATCTCAGTTAAAGTATGGTTTATACTTATCTCGAACCCCTGGGTATGGATTATGCCTAGTGGCGGACTATCTTGTCAGGCTGTGGCAAGTGCAACTCCATTTTGGTATGAGTATCGATTATACTCTATTGAATTTACAAGTATGGATTATACATATGAACGGTTAGTCAGGATTTGGCAAAGATACTTAATAAAACTCGAGTATGGCTTATGCTCAGTTTTAACTTCCCGGTATGGCTTATGTTTGGAAGGTTAGGTCCCTCGCCAGGTTTTGATAGGATGATTCGAACTTCCCTCAAGTACGGTTTATGCTCAATTGAACACCCAAGCATGTTTCATGCTCGAAAAGGTTAATCAGTTAGGTCAGGTTTTGATGCATTTGTTTGCCTTCTTTTCTTTGCAGGTATGGATTGTACTTGCAACTGGCGGGACCAACGTGGCCTTTGTTTTCTTGGATTATCTAGAAGACATCTTCCTTGAACTAGTAAGATATGTTCTTGGAGGAAAAATGTTGACATGCTTTTTAGTCAAAGTAGCCACACATGGAATTCCTGGTTAGCAATGCACTCAGGTGTTGAGGACATCGTCAGAAAACAGAAAGTGTTTTGGTTTAAGTCGGATCGCAAACAAAGAATGGCTCAAAACTCCTAATAGATGACCTCTTTTGGGCATGAAAACATCAATTACGGGGCTTTGCCTAATAAGTCTTGTAGCCCTCTGAATTAGCTTCACGTAGAGCTTTTGTTTGATAAAAACAGACTTACGGTTGGGAAGTTACGCCCGTTTCCGTGAACGTGCGCAGAATGAAACCCCGGATCGGGTCGGCCTCATCGGATCGTATCAGCCTCACAGGGACCCTTCACCACATCAGTGCCGGATCGGATCAGCTTCGTTGGACCGTATCGTTCATGTACCGAACCACCTAGAGCTGCTCCTACGCAGCAGCTTTGACCTTTTCTCCTAGCATAACCAACTCCTGCAAATGCGGATCGGACTCCACTTGGCTTAGCCAAATTTTGGGATGATTTTCCACTATTTTCCGAGATCGCCTCTGGTCGTGACATGTGGCGTCCGACCAGAAGCTCCTCCACAGCTATAAGTACCCACTACATGGCATTTTGAAGGGACATTTGGCTCTGACCTATCATGGCTTCCACCATTGCTCCACGTAAGGCCATCGCGCAACATAGAAGCCAAATTTCACATTATAACACAAGGATTTCATGTATAATCTTCTTATTTCATACCAATTTTCATTGTAAACACGAAGTTTTCGTGAATAAGTCGAGAGAATTGTATTTGTAACTTCTTAGGATTTAAGAAGAGATAAAGTGGACATAGGCTTGGTTTGAGCTGAACCACTATAAAAACCTCATGTGTCTCCATTAATTTACTGTTTTTGCATTCTATTATCTATGATCTGTGATTGTGAGGACTTCACACCATATTTGGGTGTTAGTACCAAATTTCAGTCTAACATTTTGGCACGCCATATATGGGTTAAACGATACAACTTCTTCTACTGGCTTCCTTCTGCTTAGGAAACATATTGGTTGACTTTTTGAACTAATGGCCAAATGAAAACTCCCCCATCCTAAGGATAAAGGAAAGAGAAATGAGGCGAGCCAGGAGGCTTCCTCTCATGGAAATCCGTCAGCATACTTGACAGGAGAAGAGATAGATGGAGTTCTCGCTGAATTAAGAACCTAAATTGAAAGCAAGATGATCTCCTCCACAAACAGCAGTAAATGATAGATGGATTCTTTCCTTAAATGGATGAAAGGCCGGGCAATGGTGTACAACCCGCTGGAAATAATGCAAGGAACTCAACACCAGCAGGTGCACCGAACTGGATCGGACCCGATCCGAACCGCAGGAGCTGGGGCCAATCTGCCTCCTTTTAGGAATGAACAACGTACAGCCACGATACTTAACATTTTGGATGAAGACGTTGTCAACCTCAGAAACATAGATCAAGTAAGACCAATCTCCGCCTTGGTTCGGATAAGCAATGCTACTCACGACTAATCACAACTTCAGCACAAAATGTCTCGACTAGAAACACGCGAACCGGTTCGGTTTAGCCCCTCTGATTTGAGTCGGTTCGGAACCTCCGACCCTAACAGGACCTCCGACCCGAACTCGATGACATTCCCAATACTCCATCACTCTTTTGGACTCAACGCTGAGGGCATCAGCTCTGACCTTGGCATCATGCAATAGCTCTTTGAAGGCAATTAGCTCGCCAATCCGATTGAATGCCTCTTTAGGGGCCGCATTTATCAAAATGACGTGGAAGACTTCAATCACAATCCATTCACCTAAGAAATCAGGAATTCCCGCAATCTCCCGGATTTCAAACTTCCAGTTCTCGAGCCATACAATGGCAGGACGGATCATACCGTGCATTTGATGTGCTACTAACGACACATGGAATTTCAATCGGAGTCAGAAAATGTCATGGCTAAATGCTTCCCTCTCTTCTTGAGTGATATAGCTGCTATTTGGATTTGGCAGCTGGAATTGAATCGATTAACAATTGGAATATAATGGCCTCTCGCTTTATCGAATAATTTTGGGTCCACATTGCACGACCCAAGAATGTTAGGTCACTTACTACAATCAAGAAGAGGCCTAGTGAAACTCTGCGCTCATTTCTAGAAAGATTCAATGTTGCAGAAGCATCGTTGATCGACCTGAACCATCAATTGTAATGATGGCAGCAGTATCCTAGATAACTCAGAATTGAAGAAATCTTTGCACCGAGACCCACCGTGAAATCTCGGCGAATTCTACCTTGAAGTAGACAGATTTCTACGGGATGAAGATGCGACTTCCGAGAAGAACGTTCTCGAGGTTAACATGCTTAAAGACGGAGAACCGTCTGATTATGGAAAAAGCATGGGAAAAGTTGCTGTCAAGAATAGCCGCAAAACTCAACCCTGGAGAGGGGCCAGATATGAAAAGTACACTGAACTCAATTCAACCCTGACTGACATCTACATGGACACGAACAGTGCCATCTCCTACCAAAGCCTCCCAGGAGGGAGCCATCACAAAAAGAATGTGATTCTGGGAAACATTGCATATTCCATGACATGGATGGTCATGAAACGAATGACTACAGGCATTTGCAAGATTTGATTAGGAACGGATTAGACTTGGAGTGCAACCCGAGTACGTGAAAAAACCAACAACGCTTGCACCTGCAATGCCACCACCTACTCCCCGGAGAGGGAATGACCCTGGATCGAGCTCTTGGTGGCTCATCATCAACTGATATTGATGAGATCAGCCTGGATTCCCTGCATTTCTTAGGAATTAAGATATGTTTTTTCTTTCTTTCGGTTTTTCGATTAGATGAATCGGAGTGCACACGTATGGGGTTAGGATTTAGTCCCAAAGCGTGCTCTGGACTCGATAAGGAACTAGTAAGATTTGCTTTGGTTTTGTACTTTGAATTGCTTAAGGAAGGACTATCCGAGCATGGATTATGTTTGGAAAATTTAATTATCTTGTCAGGTTGTGGCAAGATTCTCAATCTCAGTTAAAGTATGGCTTATACTTATCTCGAACCCCTAGGTGTGGATTATGCTTAGGGGCAGACTATCTTGTCAGGCTGCGGCAAGTGTTGCACCATTTCGGTATGAATATGGATTATACTCTATTGAATTTATAATTATGGATTATACTCAGGAACGGTTTATTGTTTTGTTAGGATTTTGCAAAGGAACTTAATAAAACTCGAGTATGGTTTATGCTCAGTTTGAACTTCCCGGTATGGCTTATGCCTGGAAGGTTAAGTCCCTCGCTAGGTTTTGGTAGGTTGATTCGAACGTCCCTCAAGTATGGTTTATGCTCAATTGAACGCCTGAGCATGCTTCATGCTCGAAAAGTTTAATCAGTTATGTCAGGTTTTGACACATCTGTTTGCCTTCTTTTCTTTGCAGGTGTTGATTGTACTTGTAGTTGGCGGGCCCGGCGTGGCCTTGGTTTTCTTGGATTGTGTAGAAAACATTTTCCTTCAACCGTTAAGATATGTTCTAGGGGGCAAAATGTTGACATGATTTTTAGTCAAAGCAGCCACACATTAAATTCTTGGTTAGCAAAGCGTTCAAGCATTGAGGACATCGTAAGAAAACAGGAAGCAATTTGGTTGAATTCGCACTGCAAACAAAGAATGGCTTGAAACTCCTAATAGATGACTTCTTTTGGGCCCGAAAACATCAATTACAGGGCCTTTTCTAATAACTCTTGTAGCCCTCTGAATTAGCTTCAGGTAGAGCTTTTGTTTGGGCAAAACGGACTTATGGTTGGGAAGTTACGCCCATTTTCGTGAACGTGCGCAGAATGGGAATAACTTGGATTCTTACATGGTAGAAACCCCGAATTGGGTCGGCCACGTCAGGTCGGCCACGTGAGGTAGAGCTTTTGTTTGGGCAAAACGGACTTATGGTTGGGAAGTTACGCCCATTTTCGTGAACGTGCGCAAAATGGGAATAACTTGGATTCTTACATGGAAGAAACACCAGATTGGGTCGGCCACGTCGGATCGGCCTCACAGGGACCTTTCACCAGTTCAGTGCCGGATCGGATCGGCTTCGTTGGACCGGATCGATGACCGTACCAAACCACCTGGAGCTGCTCCTACGCAGCAACTTTGACCTTTTCTTCTGGCATAACTAACTCCTACAAATGCGAATCGGACTCCACTTGGCTTAGCCCGATTTTGGGATGACTTTCCACTACTTTCTGAGATCGCCTCTGGTTGTGAAACGTGGCATCCAACCTGGAGCTCCACCATGGCTATATATACACCACTACATGGTTTTGAAGGGACTTTGGGCTCTGGCCTGTCGGCTTCCACCATTACACAACATAGAAGCCAAATTTCACGTTATAACACGAGGATTTCGTTATAACTTTCTAATTTCGTAGCTCTTTTCATTGTAAACAAGAAGATTTCGTTTATAAGTCGAAAGAATTGTACATGTAACTTCTTAGGATTTAAGAAGAGATAAAGTGGATGTAGGCTTGGTTTGAGCCAAACCACTATAAAAATGTAACACCCTAAATTTTGTGTGTTTATTAAGGTAACGAATTAAAGAAAACTTAATTTTAAAAGTGAGAATTTAGTGAAACGGGTTACACCGTTGCATTCATCTCGGAATTCTGCTTGAGAAGGAGTCCGACTTTGCATGAAATGAACTCCGTATGAAGAAGTTATGGAGTCCAGAAGATTTCCAGTTTAATCAAAAAATTGAATTTAAACAATAATTAATTCAGAAAAACAGTTCGAATTGCAAAATCCGGAGATTCAGCTGGGCGGAAAAATTCCCGCCTATAGGGGTCAACTCCCCTCGGGTGGGGGGAGGTCGACATAGGTGTCGACCCCCCAAGAGGGGTGTCGAACCCCCCTGTAGGGGTCGACCCCCTTCCCCAGATCTGAACAGTGACGATTTGTGACCTGTTGCTGAGTCACTAGGGCACAGGTGGCTATTTCTGGATAACTCTATCTCGTCTGGATGGTCTTGATTGCTCCTAGGTTGATCTAACGGCTCACATAAATCTAAACCTCTATAAAAGCAACCCTAACCCTCAACCCTAAATGATACAAAAATTCATTCCAAGTGCCGCCATGCTGTCCATGGTCAACCTAGTGTAGCCGCAATTCTTCTCCAACATAGAGGCAAACTAGAAAGCAAGTTAGGAGCCTCAAATCAAATCTAAATTAGAGAACAAGTAGTCTACATCAAGGGAAAGCTTTTCAGTTTTAGAAAACAGATCCCAGAAAATAGGACTATTCTTTTATTTGTAAGTTTAGTTATCTTTTAGATGTGAACAAATTAAAGACATGTTTTGTAATAAAATGAAAATAGAAATGTACAAAGTTGTATGATAATAGTGATGTTGATTCATGTCTATTCGTGAGATAATTCTATCATATATGTCTTTGATACTATTGCGGTTTATTGAACCTATCATGTTGTGTAGAATTTGGTGAATGAATCAATTATGTTGTACAGTAATTTGGGAATGAAACAATTATGTTGTATAAGTTTGGTGATTCTATCATGTTACATTACATGCAAGTTTATAGGCTAAGTCATGTCATATATGCCTAAATGTTTTAGATCCACATGCCTAATTTACATATAACCATGAAGGATAAATATGTAAATTAAGAAAAAGATGAATATGCCTAACCCGAGGTTAGATTGAGTTACGGTGTAAGACTGCCAGGAACCGCCCGGCACATCCAGCAACCATAACAATATAGATCTAATGTGAGAGGTTAGCGCATCTAGCCCAGAAGAACCCGAGGTTAGACTGAGTTGCAGTGTAAGACTGCCCGGAACCGACCGGCACATCCAGCGACCACAACAATACCTGTGTTTGGTGCTTTAATGAATAAATTAAAGCTAGGAGAGGAATGGTAGGGTTAAGTTAATTAAGGCAACACTTAACCAATACAACATGTTAACTAAACTGATGGGTGAGGTTAGGTTAATTTGAACACTTAACCATTTTAACATGTTGATTAGGAAACCCTAGTAACGGGGACCCATTTTAGCTGTAACCCACATGGATGTATCATGGTACCCTGAACTAGGCAGGGTAGGGCACGATTACTGGGCTGAATATAAGCGGTCCAAACAATGGCGGGTAGTGCATCAGTGTAGGTTCCGATGGAGTACGAGCGTGCACATACTCCGGAGTGGAAAAAGCAATCACAGGGCATCAGTAGTGATACACTGTGCATCTTGAATTGTGTCGGGTTGCTACCATAGGATTTGATACACCCCATGGTGGGACCACCACAGGTATCTACAAACAAGGGGGGCCGAATGACCCAAGTGGTAAACGTATACGAGTTGGAGCCGATCGAAAAAAAAGTGGATCACTTTTTTATGAACACGTGCGGCTGGTTGAACCGATTGTTCGTAGGTGTAGTGAAATAGAAATGGGTGCGATAGTATATTCAGTTTAAACTACCTTATCTTGGTTTAGGTTATCTTGTTTTTCTGGTATTGTCCTGTTTTCAGTTTATTCCTATCATGATCCATTTTCTTGTTCACATGCTGAAAAATCACTGAACTTACCAGACTTATGTCTGACCCATTTTTCTTTTGTCTTCTTTTTTCTGCCCCCCCCCCCCACAAGGTCCGCAGGGAGGGAATAATCCATCTTAGTTCAGACCTTTTGCAAGCTTGAAGAGAGTAGATGTATGGCTTGGACTCTCTCTTCTTGGCTATGGCTTTGGATTCACTCTTAATGTGGATTTATGCTACTTTATTGTTGTTTTATGCTTCTTTATGTTTTAATCAAGACAGAGATTTTGTTGTAATAATTTGGAAGTTATTTTGAGACAGTTGTTGTAATGTTTTGACTGAACCATGTACTTATGAAATAAATTTATGCTTTCCGCTGCTTATATGTCTATCTTGTAAATTTTCTGTATCTTTTACCTACAACGCTCCACCGAAGTTAAGGCATTCCCCTTGTGAGTGACCTTAACGGAGGTGTGGTGTTTCACATGGTACCAGAGCAAAGGTTTACCAGATCAGATAAAAGTTTTTGAAAACTAATTTTCAAAAAGAGGTTTAAAGAAGCATTTTTCAAGAAAAAGTGTTGTTTTTATTTTAAAAGGCATAATCCCCAAAGCCATGTGCACAATCTTTCTATCCTTTGTTTTGAATCTTTTTTTCGTTTCAGCATGTCTGGGGATCTTAACCTTCCAGACGGCGTGCCGGTACCTGGCTGGTTCAGAAGGTACCTAGAGGCTAGGGCTAATGTTGTAGGCCCAGAAAACGTTCCTCCTCCCCCAGCTGCAGCCGTTCCTCCTCCTCCACGTGCAAATGCTTTCTCAGAGATATGTAGGGACTTTCGAGCCATGGGTGGAAAGAACTTCAATGGAAATGAATCATTCGTGGAAGCAAGGAACTAGCTCAAAGAAATTGAGGATTTGTTTGTTACCTTCGAAGTGGACGATAGGTAGAAGATACAATTGGCTGTATGGTTGCTTAAAGACGAAGCCTCCTATTGGTGGGAAGTTACTAATGCTGAGAGACCGGTTGAAACTTAGATGGATTTCAGAATGAGGTTTGAAATGAAATTCCTCTCACAAACTGAACGAAGCTTACAGATGGATAGGTTCTTAGCTCTCAAACATGGAAGTATGTCGGTCAAGGAATATGTTAACCAATTCAACCAGCTGGCTAGGTTCGGATTGGAATTAGTGAACACTGCACATAAGAAGGCTCTCCGTTTTGTTAAAGGGTTGAATGAGCCACTGCACAGTGTAGCTATGTCCCAGATACCTATGGGTGCGACTTATGGTGGACATGGCACTATTACAGGAAGAAGATAAGGATGGCAAGAAACAGACAAAGGTGGAGGTACCTTAAGATAAGAAAGTGGAAGGATCACAAACAAGAAGACGGATTCCAAGAAAGGCGGGAAGAACGACAAACCCCGTGACAAGAGGAAGTGTAATTTCTGTGGCATTCCTGGACATCTGATTAAGGACTGCAGAAAGAAGAAGAGGAAGATGGGTGGTTGTTTTCAGTGTGGCGAGACAGGACACATGGCTAAGGACTACCCCAGAAAGCAAGGGAAAGGGCAGAGAGCTGAATCTACTTCTGGAGGGCAGGTTCATGCTCTCATAGCACCTCCACAAGAACGAGGTAGAAATATTTCTGTTGAGAGTTTAGTTTATCTTTTTGATCATCCTGTCCGTACACTCTTTGATTCTGGCGCATCACACTCTTTTATATCTACTGCTTTATTTGAGTCTCTGCACCAAGACACCAGTATAGTAGGGGATCCCTTGGTTGTTTCAAATCCAATAGTGGGTTCGGCTTATTTATCAACGATTTGTTTGGATTTGGAAATTTCTATACTAATTGTTGGGTTTAGATGTAATGCCTATGTTTTGGGCTTTACAGGCTATGGGTTGATTCTAGGCATGGATTGGTTATCCAGTATTGGTGCCGTCCTCGATTGTGAAAAGAGAGTGGTTAGACTCATGACTCACCTTGGTAACACTCTTGGAATCTCTTGTAATCCCATGAACTCTGTTATGCTTAGCTATCTAGAATTTCTTGTTGTGTCTGTTAAGAATTTGCAGTCTGTTTGAATAGTCTGTGAATACTCGGATGTATTTGAAGAGGTAAAGGCTTACCTTCGAAGCGGGCGATATACTTCCGCATATACCTCGTTGATAATGCAAAACCTGTTACTTTACCCGTTAGACACATGACTCCAAGAGAGAGGAAAGAGCTCAGCAATCAAATTAAAGAGCTACTCGAAAAGGGGTTCATAAGGCAGAGTATTTCTGAATGGGGTGCTCCGGTAGTATTCATGGCCAAAGCGGATGGTTCACTTCGCCTGTGCGTTGATTATAGGGAGCTAAACAAGCTGACCAAGAAGAATAGGCACCCACTTCCAAGAATAGATGACTTGTTCGATCAGCTTGTAGGTGCATCGGTTTTCTCTCAACTAGATCTGGCTATCGGGTTTCATCAGCTAAGAGTGGCTGAAGACATCATTGATAAGCCCGCATTCAGAGCCCCGGATGGTTTCTTCGAATGGCTTGTCATGCCTTTCGGCTTGACGAACGCACGCGCCTATTTTGTCGACTTGATGAGCAGGGTATTCAGGGAGTTTCTTAATAAGTTTGTGGTGGTCTTCGTGGACGACATTTTGATCTTATCGAAAAGTGAGGAAGAACATGCCTTCAATTTAAGGGAAGCCATGGATACTCTTCGTCCACATCAGCTGAAAGCCAAATTCTCTAGATGCCATTTCTGGAGAGAAGTAAGGTTTCTTGGACATGTGGGGTCCAAAGAAGGGATAGCTGTGGGCCATGCAAAAGTAGTTGCAGTGCAAGATTGGAACGTTCCACGGAATGCAACTGAAGTCCGAAGCTTTCTCGGGTTAGCGGGCTTTTACCGAAAGTTCATTAAAGACTTTGCGAAAATCTCAGCTCTACTTACAAAGTTGACGAAGAAGAGCCTAACTTTCATTTGGGATTTGGATTGCGATGTTGCTTTCCAACATTTGAAAAGTGCTCTAAAAACAGCCCCAGTTCTAACATTGCCTGATGGGAGCAAAATGTTTATCGTATACACAGACGCACGCGGTACAGGGTTGAGCGTTGTCTTGATGCAAGAAGGCAAAGTTGTTTGTTATGAGGGAAGGCAGTTGAGGGCACATGAGAAGAACTACCCAACACATGACTTGGAGATAGCTGCCATTGTTTTCGCTCTTAAATCATGGCGTCATTACCTACTAGGAGAAAGGTTTGAACTATTTACTGACCATAAATCGTTAAAGTACTCTTTCTTACAGAAAGATCTTAACTTAAGACAACAAATGTGGATTGAGTTCCTCGCCTGATATGATTTTGAGATCTCCTATACCCCAGGCAAGGGCAATGTGGTAGCAGACGCCTTGAGCAGAAAGAAGATGGCCTTAAGCCCTTTATTTGTAGAAAGACAAAGCTTGGAGTACATAGCAAACTTTAACTTTAGACCCTCTTCTAAATTTTTGCTTGGTTTGTTAGCATTGCTAGAAGTTCGGCCTACTCTTTTGGACTCAATAAGAACCGTGCAACGTGAAGACCCTCAGCTAGTTGATGTAATGGATAAGTTAGTTAGGGGTGAGACTTCTAGTCACCTCAATAGATACTCCATCGATGACAAGGGTTGGCTGAGACGGGATGGAAGACTATGCGTCCCACAAGCAAGGGATTTGGTGAAGACGGTTCTCGAAGAAGCACACCATTCTAACTTAACCATACACCCAGGTGGAGACAAGATGTATAAAGACATAAAAAGGATTTTCTTTTGGAATGGCATGAAGAGGGATGTAGCCGAATTCATTTTCAAATGCATGATATGCCAGCAAGTCAAGGCGGAGCAGAAGAAGCCGGTGGTTTACTTCATCCTCTAGAGGTCCCACAATGGAAGTGGGATAGCATTTCAATGGACTTTGTTGACGGGTTGCCTAGGTCAAGAAGGGGCAATACGAGTATTTGGGTAATACTGGACGGGATCACTAAAAGCGCTCACTTTATACCTGTTAAGAGTAGAAGGACTGCCTCGTTTATAACATCCATTTATCTTAAAGAGATAGTTCGACTCCATGGGACACCCTCCAACATAGTGAGTGAGTGAGATCCTATCTTCACGAGCGAGTATTGGAGGAGCTTGCTAAGAGGCTGTAGGCACACAGCTATGCTTAATCACGACCTATAACCCCCAAACCGATGGTCAGATGGAAAGGGTGATAAGATTATTAGAAGACCTCTTGAGATTGTGCATTCTTGATTTTGGAGGGACATGGGAGGATCATCTTCCTTTGGTAGAATTCGCTCACAACAATAGCTACCAAGCCACCATAGGCATGGCACCCTTCGAAGCTTTATATGGAAGGCCATGCCGATCGCCAACTTGTTGGTGGGAGTCTACAGACAATCTTATACTTGGGCCAGACATGATTAGAGAAACTTCATAGAAAGTGGACTTGATACGGAGAAGAATGAAGACTGCCCAAGACAGACAAAAATCCTACATAGAAAAAAGAAGGTCCGACATTGAGTTTGAGGTTAGAGACACGGTATTCCTTAAAGTATCTCCTTTGAGGAATGTCATTCGTTTTGGGTCCATAGGAAAGTTGGCATCAAGATTTATAAGACCATTTCCTATCATTGAAAGGATTAGGACGATGGCTTACACAGTAGAGCTACCCGAAAGACTGGCTGAAGTTCATAATGTTTCATGTTTTTCAACTACGAAAGTGCCTACATTAGTCTGCTGAAGTTGTGGAGCCAAGCATACTAGAGGAAGTAGAAGTAGAACGAGAAGCGACTACGAGAAGAGTTCCGACTCGTATCTTGGGGACGGAAGTCAAAAAGCTACGCAACCATGAAGTCAAGCTCGTTAAATTTCAGTGGAGTGACGTTGAGGAAGACGCAACTTGGGAAACTAAAGACAAGATACGCGCAGCCTACCCTTTTCTTTTTGATGGTACGTCCTTGATTAATTTTTCCATAAGTTTATTCATGCTTATATCTACCTTTTTAAGTATATTTCCTCGGTCCTATTCCTTATCCTTAGGTAAAAACCAATGGATGTAAACATGTATTTGAAATATGTTATGGTTGATGGTTGCAAGTGGTTGCTCGTGGATGCATACACACACATTAGTGTTAGATCGGCTCAGTCACTTTCATATTGCATATGCATATATGTATTTGTATATGGATTGAATCTTGGTGTGTTATCATATGGACGTTGCATGTGTATGAATGATTCTGTACTCATGTAGAAAGAATGGTTAGGAATAATTGCATACACAATGGACTCATGGCACTGACGTAATTTGCATTAAGGAGGTCAACTGAATCAGTGGAACGCCTGATTTTGCATTAGATAAGGACATATACACACTATGCATAAAATCATGCAAGCATTAAAAATATTTTTAAGGACAATGGATGCCTGTGTTTAATGGTTGAGTAGATGGACGATTGGATGGTAGGATATAGGTTCTCTTTGACTTGAAGATTTCGGGGACAAAATCCTTTAAGGAGGGGAGAATGTAACACCCTAAATTTTCTGTGTTTATTAAGGTAACGAATTAAAGAATACTTAATTTTAAAATTTAGAATTAAGGGAAACGGGTTATGTCGTTGCGTTCATCTTGGAATTTTGCTTCAGATAGAGTCCGAGTTTGCGTGAATCGGACTCTGTATGAAGAAGTTATGGAGTTCAGAAGATTTCTAGTTTAATCAAAAAATTAAATTTAAACAATAATTAATTCAGAAAAACAGTTCGAATTTCAAAATTCGGAGATTCAGTTGGACGGGAAGATTCCTGCCCATAGGGGTCGACTCCCCCAAGGGGGTGCCGACATAGGTGTCGACCCCCAAGAGGGGTGTCGATTGGGGTGTCGATCCCCTCTGTAGGGGTCGACCGCCTTCCGTAGATCCGAACAATGACGATTTCTGACCTGTTGCTGAGTCATTAGAGCATAGGTGGCTGTTTCTGGATAACTCTATCTTATCTGGATGGTCCTGATTGCACCTAGGTTGATCTAACGGCTCACATAAGTCTAAATCTCTATAAAAGCAACCCCAACCGTCAACCCTAGATCATACAAAAATTCATTCCAAGAGCCGCCATGCTGTCCATGGTCAACCTAGAGTAGCCGCCATTCTTTTCCAACTAGGAGGCAAACTAGAAAGCAAGTTAGGAGCCTCAAATCAAATTTAAATTAGAGAAAAAATAGTCTACGTCAAGGGAAAGCTTTTCAGTTTCAGAAAACATATCCCAGAAAACAAGACTGTTCTTTTGTTTGTAAGTTTGGTTATCTTTTAGATGTGAAGAAATTAAAGACATGATTTGTAATAAAATGAAAACTAGAATTGTACCAAGTTGTTTGATAATAGTGATGCTGATTCATGTCTACTCATGTGATAATTCTATCATGTATGCCTGTGATACTATTGCGGTTTATTGAACCTATCATGTTGTGTAGAATTTGGTGAATGAATCAATTATGCTGTATAGTAATTCGGGAATGTCACTATTATGTTGTATAAGTTTGGTGATTCTATCATGTTACATTACATGCAAGTTTATAGGCTAAGTCATTTTATATATGCCTAAATGTTTTAGATCCACATGCCTCTATGTTAGATCTATTTTAACTTGATTCAACCCAAATGCCAGTTCACATCTACATACCAAATTAAGTTGTATAGTTCTATGTAAACGCCTATTTATATACTTATGATTCATGTTTAATAGATCTAAATTGCAAGTTCATAATTAAATGTATATTGTTCTATGCCAAATTCATATGACAAATGTTTAGTTGGATCCATATTATGCTTGTTGTAATGTTACATGTTCCCTCCTCTTCCCCTTTTGTTTATGAGTTAGGCTAAATTGCGAAGCCTAACATTCTATGTGGTTTATGCGAACGTATAACGAGGGTACTGATGGGAAAATTATAAATTTACATATTATTGGCATAGTTTGGTAGCATGAATGGTATAATTTATATACCTAAAAATTATGAACATGGATTAGGGGATATTTGGGGCATGACTTGAATGACAACAATTGATTGATAATTTACATATAAACATGAAGGATAAATATGTAAATTAAGCAAAAGACGAATATGCCTAATCCGAGGTTAGATTAAGTTACGATGTAAGACTGCCTGGAACCGCCCGGCACATCCAGCAACCGTAATAATATAGATCTAATGTGAGAGGTTAGCGCATCAAGCCCAAAAGAACCCGAGGTTAGACTGAGTTACGGAGTAAGACTGCCAGGATCCGACCGGCACATCCAGCGACCGCAAAAATACCTGTCTAATGTCAGTGGTTGGTGCTTTAATGAATAAATTAAAGCTAATACAGGAATGGTAGGGTTAAGTTAATTAAGGCAACACTTAACCAATACAACATGTTAACTGAACTGATGGGTGGGGTTAGGTTAATTCGAACACTTAACCATTTTAACCTGTTGATTAGGAAACCCTAGTGATAGGGACCCATTTCAGCAGTAACCCACATAGATGTATCATGGTACCCTGAACTAGGCAGGGTGGGGCATGATTACTGGGCTGATTATATGCAGTCAAAACAACGGCGGGTGGTGCGTCAGTGTAGGCTCCGACGGAGTACGGGCCTGCACGTACTCCGTAGTGGAAAAAGCAAGTACTTGGCATCAGTAGTGATACATTGTGCATCTTGAATTATGTCGGGATACCACCATAGGATTTGATACACCCCATGGTGGGACCTGCGCAGGTATCTATAATCAAGCGGGGGTCGAGTGATAAAAGTGGAAAACGTATACGAGTAGGAGCCGATCGAAAAAAGGGGATCACTTTGTTATGAACACGTGAGGCTGGTTGAACCAATAGTTAGTAGGTGTAGAGAAATAGAAATGGGTGCGATAGTATATTCAGTTTAAACTGCCTTATGTTGGTTTAGGTTATCTTGTTATTCTTGTATTGTCCTATTTTCAGTTTATTCATGTCATGATCCTTTTTCTTGTTCACATGCTGAAAAATCACTGAACTTACCAGACTTATGTCTGACCCATTTTTCTTTCGTCTTCTTTTCTTCCGTTCCCTCCCCCCCCCCCCCCCCCCCCCGGGGTCCGCATAGAGGGAATACTCCAGCTTAGTTCAAACCTTTTGAATGCTTGAAGAGAGTATATGTATGGCTTGGACTCTCTCTTCTTGGGCTATGGATTTGGATTCACTCTTAATGGGGATTTATGCTACTTTATTGTTGTTTTATGCTTCTTTATGTTTTAATCAAGATAGAGATTTTTTTATAATAATTTGGAAGTTATTTTGAGACAGTTATTGAAATGTTTTGACTGAACCATGTACTTATGAAATAAATTTATGCTTTTCGCTGCTTATATGTCTGTCTTGTAAATTTTCTGTATCTTTTACCTACAACGCTCCACCGAAGTTAAGGCATTCCCCTTGTGAGTGACCTTAACAGAGGTGAGGTGTTTCAAAAAACCTCGTGTACTTCATTTATTTACTGTTTCTGCATTCTATTATCTGTGATCTATGATTGTGGGGACTTCACACCGTATTTGGGTGTTAGTACCAAATTTCGGTCTATCATTTTAGCTTATCGACTAGGGGGCACACGATACAATTTCTTCTACTAGCTTCCGTCTGCTTTGGAAATGGATTGCTTGCCTTTTTGAATTAATGGCCAAATGAAAAATCCCCCGTCCTGAGGATGAAGGCATGAGAAACGAGGAAAGCCAAGTGGCTTCCACTATTGGAAATCCGTCAGGATACTTGAAAAGAGAAGAGATAGATGGAGTAGTCGTTGAATTGGGAATCCAAATGGCAAGGCAAGATGATCTCCTCTGCAAACAGTAGGAAATGATAGATGGATTCTTTCCTAGGATGGACGAAAGGCCGAGCAACGGCGTACAACCCACTGGAAATAATGAAACGAACTCAACATCAACAGGTGCACCAAACCGTATCGGACCAGATCCGAACCGCAGGAGTTGGGGCAATCTGCCTCCTTCTAGGAATGAACAACGTGCAGCTACGACACTTAACGTTTTGGATGAAGAAATTGTCAACCTCGAAAACTCAAATCGAGCACGACCAATCTCCGCCCTAGTTCGGATAGGCAATGTTGTTCACGATTCATCACAACTTTAGCATGAAATGCCTCGACCAGAAAAACGTGAATCAGTTCGGTTCAGCCCGTCTAATCCGAGTCAGTTTCAACCTCCGACCCGAACTGGACCTCCGACCCGAACCGGATGACATTCCCGGTACTCCATCACTCTTCAGGACTCAACGTTGGGGGCATCACATCTGACGTTGGCAGCTTGCAATAGCTCTTTGAAGGCGATCGGCTCGCCAATCTCATTCAATGCCTCTCGAGGGGCCGCATTTACGAAAATGACATGGATGACATCCATCACAATCCATCCACCTGGGAAATAAGGTATTCACGCAATCCCCAAGATTCCAAACTTCCAAGTCTCGAGTCATACAACGGCAGGACAGATCCTACCGTGCATCTGATGCGCTAGAAATAGCACATACAAGTTCAATCGGCGTTAGAAAACATCATGGCTAAATGCTTCCCTCTCTTCTTGAGTGATATAGCTGCTATGTGGATTTGGCACCTGGAATCTGAATCAATCAACAACTGGAATATGTTGGTCGCTTGCTTTATCGAACAATTTAAGGTCCACATTGTGCGACCCAAGAATGTCATGTCACTCATTACAATCAAGCAGAGGCCCAGAGAAACTCTGCGCTCATTTCTGGAAAGTTTCAACGTTGCAACCGCATCGGTTGATTGACCCGAACCATCTATGGTATTGATGGAAGTAGTATTAGGTATCCTGGATAACTCAAAATTCAAGATATCTTTGCACCGAGAACCAGTGTGAAACCGCAGTGATTTCTACCTTGAAGCAGACCCATTTCTGCGGTAAGAAATGCAACTTCCATGAAGAACTTCTCGAGGTCAACATGCTTAAAGACGGAGAACCATCTGATTATAGAAAAGGCATAGGAAAAGTCGTCAAGAATGACCGTAACACTCAGCCGTGGAGAGGGCCCAGATATGAAAAGTACACTGAAATTCAACACTGACTAACATCTACATGGACACGAACAGTGTCATATACTACCCAAAGCCTCCCAGGAGGGAGCCATCGCAAAAGGAACATGATTCTGGAAAACATTGCATATTCCATGACATGGATGGTCATGACACGAATGACTTTAGGCGTTTGCGAGATTTGATTGAGGAACAGATTAGATGTAGAGAGCAACCCGAATATATGAAACAACCAACAGAGCCTGCATCCGCGTTGCCACCACCCGCTCCCCGGAGAAGGAATGACCCTGGATCGAGCTCTTGTGGGCTCATCATCAACAAATCAGGATGAGATCAGCCTAGATTCCCTGCATTTCTAAGGATTTAAGATATTTTTTTTGCTTTCTTTAGGTTTTCCGATTAGCTAGATCGGAGTGCACATGTACGGGGCTAGAATTTAGCCCCAAAGCATGCTCTGGACTCAATAACAAACCAATTAGGATTTAATTTGGTTTTGTACTTTGAATTGAATAAGGAAGGACTATCCGAGCATGGATTATGCTCGGCAAATTTAAGTATCCTCTCAGGTAGTGACATGATTCTCAATCTCAGTTAAAGTATGGCTTATACTTTCTCGAACCCCTGGGTATGGATTATGCCTAGGGGCGGAATATCTTGTCAGGCTATAGCAAGTGTAGCTCCATTTCGGTATGATATTGATTATACTATATTAAATTTATAAGTATGTATTATGAAACACCCCACCTCCGTTAGGGTCACTCTCAAAGGGAATGCCCTAATTTTGGTGGAGGTTTATAAGTACAAGTCACAGATATACAAGACAGATATAATAACACATATTTGTAAACAGCGGAAGAACAACAAACTTTATTTCATAAAGTCAAATACGTGTTACAACAACATCCTTTTCAAAAACATAACATAACACTTCATAATCTGTCTTGAGTACATTATTTTTAAAGAAGCATAAATAAAACATAGATAAACTGCAAAAGCCCCATAGTGGATTGTCCAAAGCCATAGTTCAAAACAGGAAAGTCCAAGCAATACATTTCTCTTCTTCAAGCTGGATGTTGAGGTAGGTCAAGCTGCTGTGTTCCCTCCCTGAGGACCTGGGGGGGGAAACGGAAGAAAGAAGACGAAAGAAAATAGAGTCAGACATAAAGCCTGAGTAAGTCTAGTACTACTTTGTCTATGAATAAAGAACTGGGTATGATAAGTAAAACAGGAAGTGGGCAACATTATAAACTTGGTTAAGTTATCTAGGGTCAAATATACTATCGTACCCCATGTTAATCTCTGAACCCATATAAACCAGTTTCCAACTGGCACCCCATAATCAGGGTGATGTGATCCATTCTATGATGATCGGCTCCTACTCGCATAGTTACATGTGTCTTACGGCCCCCGATGTCTGTAGTTACCTATGCTGGTCCCACCATGGGGTGTATCAAGTCCCATAGTGGCAACCCGACACAACCTTAGAGTGCAAAGGTATGCTACTGGTGTCCAGTGCTTTATTTTTCTGCGCCGGAGTGCGTGCACGCCCGCACACCGTTAGAACCTACACTGCTACACCACCACCGCCGATTTGACCTCTTACAATCAGCCCAGTAATCGTGCCCCACCCTGCCTAGTTTCAGGGTATCCTGATACACCTTTTAGGGTTACTGCTGAAAAGGGTCCCCCCGTTACTAGGTTTTCTATCTCTAGCCAACATGCTAAGTTGGTTAAGTGTTTCCTAACCTAACCCCACCAGTCCGTTTAGTTTAGCATGTTCTATTTTGATTAAGTCTTTAGTTCACTTAATCCTAACAATCCTGACTCAGCCTTAATTGTCTTATTAAGGCCCGGACCTCTCACATTAGACAGGTATTGTTGTGGCTGCCTGTTGCCGGTTGGTTCCGGGCAGTCTTACGCCACAACTCAGTCTAACCTCGGGTCCTTGCTGGGCTCCATGTTTAACCTCCCACATTGGATAGGTATTGTTGTGACTACTGGACAGCCGGGCGGTTCCGGGCAGGTTTACATCACAACTCAATCCAACCTCGGGTTAAACACATCGTCTTTTCTACATTTACATATTTTGTCATTCTTCTTTATTTATATGTAAATATTTGCGGCCCATTATTAAGCTAGTGGTGTAAAGATTACACCAACCACGGGCCCAACCCATACTTGAATTTGGGCCCTTCTATTTTATATTTTCATTCATTAATTAATTTTAACCCAACGTTATTTTCCCCCGTTTTACACGTCCGTTCATATATATTGGGCTTAGCCTTTTAAAGCCCAATTTAGCCATGCGAAAAGGGGAGGCTTATGGCGTATACACAAAGAGGGGAAGGTGAGCGCATGAACTTTCATATGACGTTGGAAATACAAAATAGAAATTGGTGTACTTGCATAGTGGTAACATAGGTAACATGAATCAAAGCATGTGAACTTGCATAGGTTTAACTACAACATGAACCTATATTCTTATTTGGGCATAATGTCAAACATAAGTATGTCATCAATATTCCTAGCATAGGCATAGCATAAACACAAACAAGTCATGTTCATAAGGTTTCTACATGTTTACAAAGGGGATACTTTGTTACTAACATAAAAGCATAGTTCAACCTAATCATGATTTAAGCCTAATCACATAACGATGGTATAAACGTACTTATGCACAAATATTCCTAAACATGGTGTTTGCTTTAAACTTGCAAAAAGGGATTTTTTTGAGTCTAACCTAGCCATGTCTCACATATGTCATCATATAATTCTTTTAAACAAGATGAATTCCAATTATGCCAAATATCATTCATAGCCTAGCCATATTCATAAGTTTGCAAAAGCATGTCTTAATACGTGGATTATGGTGTAAAAATTCCAACATAGATTCATATGAACTATAACAACCAAACTTGTCTCAATTGCTTGCAAAACGATTTATGCACAAAATATACATCATGACAACATAATAACAAAGCCCCAAACTTGCATGAATTTCAATTAACTACATACATGTAGCTTCAACATAGATTACACAATTTGCGCAATATTCAAACGTATATTTGCATAGAACTACCGCATGTAGTTCTTTATAATGAATAACATAATTTTGCACAAATATGAATTTCTTTCATTACCACAATTCAAGCATACACATCAACACAGTTGTTTATTATACCAAAGTAATACTCTACTTACAATGGTTTGATGAATTCTCTAGTTTAGGGATTGAAGACGCAAATTCCTTTGTTGAATTGATTAGCTTTAGGTTGCTTTGAATTGCCTTAGGCCTAGAACTTTCTTCCTAATCCTCTCTTTAGTTGGCGGCTATTCTTTGTCGTTCCTCAGCAACATGGCGGCTATAATCTTATTTTGAATGAATAGATTAGGGTTTAGTCTAGTGTTGTTTATATAGAGGTTAGGAATTGATTAGGACCATTGATGTTGCTAGGTTAGATCATAGCCATTCATTAGGAAGAGAGACCAATAAAAACCCGCCACCTAGCCCTAATGACAAAGCAGACCACAGAAATTCGACCACACACCGACCTGGCCAGCCAGGTTGACTGGGCTCGACCAGGTCGATACCCCTGTCGACAGGGCTGTCGACAGCCCTGTCGACATGGGTAGCCCAGGTCGACAGCCCAGTCGACCTGGGTGGCTAGGCGGGTGTTTTATCCGCCTGGCCCATTGGGCCCTATTTCAAATTATTATTTTATTCTGTTTGAAATTTAAATTTAATTCAAAACTTTCGAAGGCCATATCTTCTTCATACGGACTCCGTTTTTCGAAAACTCGGACTCTATTTCGTGTATTTTTCCGAGACGAACGCAATGGCGTATCCCGTTTCCCTTAGTTCTTTGATTTGAATTTGATTATACTTTAATTCATGAATTTCACAGTTATAGAATTTTCGGGGTGTTACATTCTCCCCCACTTAAAAGGATTTCGTCCCCGAAATCTTCAAGTTAGGAGGAATGTAAATCCTAACATCCAATCATCCATCTACTCATCCATCAAACACGAGCATCCATTGTCCTTAAAAGACTTCTAATGCTTCATGATCATATGCAAAGTGTGTGTGTATACATGAACTTATCTAATGCAAAATCAGGCGGTCTACTGATTCAGTTGACCTCCTTAATGCGAATCATGTAAGTGCCATGAATCCATTATGTATGCAAATTTTCCTATTCTTGATTCTACATGAGTGCACAATCATTCAATACAAATGCAACATCCACATGTCAACATATTAATGTTCAACCATAGACGAAAGCAAACATATATGCATATGCAATATGAAGTGACTGAGCCGATCTAAAACCTAGATTGTGTGTGTATATGCAACCACGAGCAACCACTAGCAATCACTTGCAACCACTTGCAACCATCATACATAACATGTTTCAATTACATGTTTCATCCAAAAAGTTTCTACCTAAAAGATATGGTCGAGGAAGTATACCTAAAAAAATAGATAAAAGCGCAACTTAAGGAAAAATGAAAGATCAAGGATGTACCCTCGAACAGAAAAGGGTAGGCAGTACGTATTCTAGCTTCAGTTTCCCAAGTCGCGTCTCCCTCGGCGTCGCTCCACTGAACTTTGACGAGCTTGACTTCGCGGTTGCGTAGCTTCTTCATTTCCGTTCCTAATATGCGGGTTGGAACTCTCCTTATGGTTGCTTCGCGTTCCACTGCTTCTTGTAGACTCCGCCAAAACTCGCTGGTGAAGATGGGGTCTCGGTCACTAACAATGCTAGATGGTATTCCATGGAGTCGAACGATTTCCTTAAGGTAAAGTGATGCTAGGGATGAGGCAGTTCTTTTACTTTTGACAGGTAAAAAGTGGGCGCTTTTAGTAAGCCTATCCACTATTACCCAAATACTAGTGTTGCCTCTCCTAGACCTAGGCAGCCCATCGATGAAGTCCATTGAGATGCTATCCCACTTCCACTGCGGGACCTCCAGAGGATGTAGCAGTCCGCCAGGCTTTTTCTGTTCCGCCTTAACCTGTTGGCACACCATACACTTAGAAACGTATTCTGCCACGTCCTTTTTCATGCCGTTCCAAAAGAAAGTCCTTTTTATGTCTTTGTACATTTTATCTCCGCCTGGGTGTATCGTCATCTTGGAGTGATGTGCTTCCTCGAGAACCTTCTTTATTAAATTGTTTGTCTGTGGGACGCATAGTCTTCCATCTCGCCTTAGTACACCCTTATCGTCAATGGAGTATCTGTTGAGGTGACTTGAAGTCTCACCCCTAATTAGCCTATCAATTATTTCCACAAGCTGAGGGTCTTCGCGTTGTGCTGTCCCTACTGAATCCACTAAAGTTGGGCGCACTTCGAGAGATGCTAGCAAGCCCGGTACAAAATCGGAGGATGGCCTAAAGTCGAAGCTGGCTATAAACTCTAGGCTTTGTCTTTCAACAAACAACGGGTTTAGGGTCAATTTCTTTCGGCTCAACGCGTCTGCCACTACGTTGCCTTTGCCCGGAGTGTAGGAGATTTCGAAATCGTACGAGGCAAGAAACTCCATCCATCTTTGTTGCCTCAAGTTAAGATCTTTCTGCGAGAAAAGATATTTCAACGATTTATGGTCAGTGTAAAGTTCGAACTTCTCACCTAGGAGATAGTGTCGCCAAGATTTGAGTGCAAAGACGATGGCGGCTAGCTCTAGATCGTGGGTTGGGTAGTTCTTTTCGTGCACCTTCAATTGCCTCCCGCCATAAGCTACTACCCTTCCTTCTTGCATTAAGACGGCGCCTAGCCCTGTCCCACATGCATCCGTATAAACAGTGAACATCTTGCTCCCATCTGGCAGCGTCAAAACTGGGGCTGTTGTAAGAGCCCTTTTGAGTCGTTGGAAAGCAAACTCGCAATCCAAGTCCCAATTGAATACTAGATTCTTCTTGGTCAATTTCGTGAGCGGAGCTGAAATTTTCGCAAAATCCCTTATGAATTTTCGATAGAAACCTGCTAGTCCTAGAAAGCTTCGGACCTCAGTTGCATTCCTTGGTGTCTTCCAATCCTGTACCGCCACTACCTTAGCAGGGTCCACTGCTAACCCTTGTTTGGATACTATGTGCCCAAGGAACCTCACCTCTTCTCTCCAAAAGTGGCATTTGGAGAATTTGGCTTTTAGTTGATGGACTCGCAAAGTTTCCATGATTGCCCTTAAGTGCTGAGCATGTTCCTCTTCACTCTTTGAAAAGATAAGGATATCATCTACGAAGACCACTACGAATTTGTTGAGGAAATCTCTAAATACCCTACTCATCAGGTCCACGAAGTACGCAGGTGCATTTGTCAAGCCGAAAGGCATGACAAGCCATTCAAAGAAGCCGTCTGGGGTTCTGAAAGCCGTTTTATCGATGCTATCTTCAGCCACTCTTAGCTGATGAAAACCGGTTGCTAAATCGAGTTGGGAGAAAACAGACGCTCCTACAAGCTGGTCAAATAAATCGTCAATTCTAGGGAGAGGGTGCCTATTCTTTTTCGTTAGCTTGTTGAGCTCCCTATAGTCAACACATAGACGGAGTGAACCATCCGCCTTTGTAGCGAACACCACTGGAGCGCCCCATTCTGAAATGCTCCTCCTAATGAACCCCTTTTCTAGAAGCTCTTTAATCTGTTTACTGAGCTCTTTCCTTTCTCGTGGAGCCATATGTCTAACGGGCAACGCAACGGGCTTTGCATTATCTACAAGATATATGCGGAAGTCTATTTCCCGCTTCGGAGGCAAGCCCTTCACCTCTTCGAAGACATCCGGATATTCCCGGACCACTCTAACTGATTTCAAATTTTCAACAGAGGCATCTAGCGATTCAAGATAACTAAGCATAACCGAATACGAGGGATTACAAGAAATTTCCAAAGTATTACCGAGCTGGGTTAGGAGCCTAACAACCCTTTTTTCACAATCAAGGATGGCCCCATTACTGGATAGCCAATCCATACCCAAAATCAAACCATACCCCGAAAAGCCCAAAACAAAGGCACTACATTGAAATTCTACACTTAGAATGGAAATTTTCAATCCCACACAGATCATAGACAAATGAGCTGGGCCCCCAATTGGGTTTGAAACAATTAAGGGGTCCTCTACCATACTAGTTTTTAGGTGCAGAGATTCTACTAAAGCAGACGAGATAAAGGAGTGTGATGCGCCGGAATCAAATAAAGTGCGAACGGGGTGATCATAAAGATAAACTACACTTTCTACAGAAGTATTGGTACCTCGCTGTTGCAATGGTGGCGCTTCTAGCACATGAACCTGTGCCCCTGGGGTGGATCCAGCCCCCTGCCCCTGCCCTCGTTTCCTTGGGCAGTCCTTAGCCCTGTGGCCTGTCTGACCGCACGAAAAGCACCCACCATTCTCCTTGGCCTTCTTCTTCCGGCAGTCCTTTACTAAGTGCCCCACTTTGCCACAGAAATTACACTTCCTCTTCTCCTTATTGCCTTTTCCGCCCTTCTTAAAGTCCGTCTTCTTAGGCTGCAAACCCTCTTTCTTCCCTTGAGAGCTTTCTGCCTTTGTCTCCTTCTTGCCCTTGTCCTCTTCGTTCAGCAATGCCATTTGCACCAATCTTTCATACGTGGCTCCCATGGGTATATGGGTCATGGCCAAACTATGTAATGGCTCATTTAACCCCTTGACGAAACGGAGAGCCTTCTTGTGCGGGGTGTTGACTAGGTCAAGCCCAAACCTAGCCAGCTCATCAAACTGATTCACATACTCTCTAACAGTCTTGTCTCCTTGCTTAAGAAATAAGAATTTCTCCAACTGCAAACTTCTTTCCGCATCTGAGAGAAATTTGGTCTCAAACCTTGCCCTAAAGTCCTCCCATGTCTCTACTGGTCTTTCAGCATTAGTGACTTCCCACCAGTAGGAAGCCTCGCCCTTCAATAGCCACACTGCCAATTGTACTTTTTGTCTGTCCTCTACCTCAAAGATGATGAATAGGTCCTCCGTTTCTTTTAGCCAATTCCTAGCTGCTACGAAGGACTCAGTTCCATGGAAATCCCTTCCTCCCATAGCTTTAAAATCTTTACATATCTTAGCGAACGCGTTTCCCCGTGGAGGAGGTGGAGGAAAAGGTGCTGCTGCAGCTGGATGATTCCCTTCAGCTGGAGGAGGAGGAATGGTAGGACCTGGCTGAGTTGCCCTAGCTTCTAAGAACCGTCTAAACCAACCGGGTATTGGCACCCCTTCAGGCAAGTTAAGATCTTCAGACATGCTGAAACAAAAAGGATAGATTCAAAACGAAGGATAAGAGATAGTACCTATGGCTTTGGGGGGTGGACTTTGCCTTTTTAAAATAAAATAATATTTTCTTTTAAAAATGCTTCTTTAAATTTCCTTTTTGAAAATAATTTTTCAAAACTTTTTATCTTATCTGGTAAACCTATGCTCTGATACCAAGTGAAACACCCCACCTCCGTTAGGGTCACTCTCAAAGGGAATGCCCTAATTTTGGTGGAGGTTTATAATTACAAGTCACAGATATACAAGACAGATATAATAACACATATTTGTAAACAGCGGAAGAACAACAAACTTTATTTCATAAAGTCAAATACGTGTTACAACAACATCCTTTTCAAAAACATAACATAACACTTCATAATCTGTCTTGAGTACATTATTTTTAAAGAAGCATAAATAAAACATAGATAAACTGCAAAAGCCCCATAGTGGATTGTCCAAAGCCATAGTTCAAAACAGGAAAGTCCAAGCAATACATTTCTCTTCTTCAAGCTGGATGTTGAGGTAGGTCAAGCTGCTGTGTTCCCTCCCTGAGGACCTGGGGGGGGGGAAACGGAAGAAAGAAGACGAAAGAAAATAGAGTCAGACATAAAGCCTGAGTAAGTCTAGTACTACTTTGTCTATGAATAAAGAACTGGGTATGATAAGTAAAACAGGAAGTGGGCAACATTATAAACTTGGTTAAGTTATCTAGGGTCAAATATACTATCGTACCCCATGTTAATCTCTGAACCCATATAAACCAGTTTCCAACTGGCACCCCATAATCAGGGTGATGTGATCCATTCTATGATGATCGGCTCCTACTCGCATAGTTACATGTGTCTTACGGCCCCCGATGTCTGTAGTTACCTATGCTGGTCCCACCATGGGGTGTATCAAGTCCCATAGTGGCAACCCGACACAACCTTAGAGTGCAAAGGTATGCTACTGGTGTCCAGTGCTTTATTTTTCTGCGCCGGAGTGCGTGCACGCCCGCACACCGTTAGAACCTACACTGCTACACCACCGCCGCCGATTTGACCTCTTACAATCAGCCCAGTAATCGTGCCCCACCCTGCCTAGTTTCAGGGTATCCTGATACACCTTTTAGGGTTACTGCTGAAAAGGGTCCCCCCGTTACTAGGTTTTCTATCTCTAGCCAACATGCTAAGTTGGTTAAGTGTTTCCTAACCTAACCCCACCAGTCCGTTTAGTTTAGCATGTTCTATTTTGATTAAGTCTTTAGTTCACTTAATCCTAACAATCCTGACTCAGCCTTAATTGTCTTATTAAGGCCCGGACCTCTCACATTAGACAGGTATTGTTGTGGCTGCCTGTTGCCGGTTGGTTCCGGGCAGTCTTACGCCACAACTCAGTCTAACCTCGGGTCCTTGCTGGGCTCCATGTTTAACCTCCCACATTGGATAGGTATTGTTGTGACTACTGGACAGCCGGGCGGTTCCGGGCAGGTTTACATCACAACTCAATCCAACCTCGGGTTAAACACATCGTCTTTTCTACATTTACATATTTTGTCATTCTTCTTTATTTATATGTAAATATTTGCGGCCCATTATTAAGCTAGTGGTGTAAAGATTACACCAACCACGGGCCCAACCCATACTTGAATTTGGGCCCTTCTATTTTATATTTTCATTCATTAATTAATTTTAACCCAACGTTATTTTCCCCCGTTTTACACGTCCGTTCATATATATTGGGCTTAGCCTTTTAAAGCCCAATTTAGCCATGCGAAAAGGGGAGGCTTATGGCGTATACACAAAGAGGGGAAGGTGAGCGCATGAACTTGCATATGACGTTGGAAATACAAAATAGAAATTGGTGTACTTGCATAGTGGTAACATAGGTAACATGAATCAAAGCATGTGAACTTGCATAGGTTTAACTACAACATGAACCTATATTCTTATTTGGGCATAATGTCAAACATAAGTATGTCATCAATATTCCTAGCATAGGCATAGCATAAACACAAACAAGTCATGTTCATAAGGTTTCTACATGTTTACAAAGGGGATACTTTGTTACTAACATAAAAGCATAGTTCAACCTAATCATGATTTAAGCCTAATCACATAACGATGGTATAAACGTACTTATGCACAAATATTCCTAAACATGGTGTTTGCTTTAAACTTGCAAAAAGGGATTTTTTTGAGTCTAACCTAGCCATGTCTCACATATGTCATCATATAATTCTTTTAAACAAGATGAATTCCAATTATGCCAAATATCATTCATAGCCTAGCCATATTCATAAGTTTGCAAAAGCATGTCTTAATACGTGGATTATGGTGTAAAAATTCCAACATAGATTCATATGAACTATAACAACCAAACTTGTCTCAATTGCTTGCAAAACGATTTATGCACAAAATATACATCATGACAACATAATAACAAAGCCCCAAACTTGCATGAATTTCAATTAACTACATACATGTAGCTTCAACATAGATTACACAATTTGCGCAATATTCCAAACGTATATTTGCATAGAACTACCGCATGTAGTTCTTTATAATGAATAACATAATTTTGCACAAATATGAATTTCTTTCATTACCACAATTCAAGCATACACATCAACACAGTTGTTTATTATACCAAAGTAATACTCTACTTACAATGGTTTGATGAATTCTCTAGTTTAGGGATTGAAGACGCAAATTCCTTTGTTGAATTGATTAGCTTTAGGTTGCTTTGAATTGCCTTAGGCCTAGAACTTTCTTCCTAATCCTCTCTTTAGTTGGCGGCTATTCTTTGTCGTTCCTCAGCAACATGGCGGCTATAATCTTATTTTGAATGAATAGATTAGGGTTTAGTCTAGGGTTGTTTATATAGAGGTTAGGAATTGATTAGGACCATTGATGTTGCTAGGTTAGATCATAGCCATTCATTAGGAAGAGAGACCAATAAAAACCCGCCACCTAGCCCTAATGACAAAGCAGACCACAGAAATTCGACCACACACCGACCTGGCCAGCCAGGTTGACTGGGCTCGACCAGGTCGATACCCCTGTCGACAGGGCTGTCGACAGCCCTGTCGACATGGGTAGCCCAGGTCGACAGCCCAGTCGACCTGGGTGGCTAGGCGGGTGTTTTATCCGCCTGGCCCATTGGGCCCTATTTCAAATTATTATTTTATTCTGTTTGAAATTTAAATTTAATTCAAAACTTCCGAAGGCCATATCTTCTTCATACGGACTCCGTTTTTCGAAAACTCGGACTCTATTTCGTGTATTTTTCCGAGACGAACGCAATGGCGTATCCCGTTTCCCTTAGTTCTTTGATTTGAATTTGATTATACTTTAATTCATGAATTTCACAGTTATAGAATTTTCGGGGTGTTACATATTATACTTAGGAACAGTTTTTCGTTTTGTCAGAATTTGCAAAGGAACTCAATAAAACTCGAGTATGGCTTATGCTCAGTTTGATCTTCCTGGTATGGCTTATGCCTGGAAGGTTAGGTCCCATGCCAGGTTTTGGTAGGATGATTCGAACGTCCCTCGAGTATGGTTTTGCTCAATTGAAAGCCCTAGCAAGTTTCATACTCGAAAAGGTTAATCAGCTATGTCATGTTTTGGATGCATTTGTTTTCCTTTTTTTGTACGTATGGATTGTACCTACAGCTGGCAGGCCCGGTGTGGCCTTGGTTTTCTTGGATTATCTAGAACACATCTTCCTTCAACCAGTAAGATATGTTCTAAGGGAAAAATGTTGACATGCTTTTTAGTCAAAGCAGCCACACATGGAATTACTGGTTAGCAACGCGCTCAAGCGTTACGGGTATCATCAGAAAACAGGAAGCGATTCGGTTTAAGTCGCATCGTGAACAAAGAATGGCTTGAAACTCCTAATAAATGACCTCTAAATTAGCTTCAGGTAGAGCTTTCGTTTGGGCAAAACAGACTTACGGTTAGGAAGTTAAGTCCGTTTCCGTGAACGTTCGCAGAATGGGAATAACTTGGATTCTTACATTGAAGAAACCCTGTATCGGGTCGTCCCCGTCGGATTGGATCGGCCTCATAGGGACCCTTCATCACTTCAATGCCGCATCGGATTGAAGTTAATGGATCAGATCGACTTCGTTGGACCGGATCGGTGTCATACCGAACCACTTGGAGCTGCTCCTACGTAGTAACTTTGACCTGTTCTACTGGCATAACCAACTCCTACAAATGCGGATCAGACTCCACTTGGCTTAGCCCGATTTTGGGATGATTTTCCACTGCTACCCGAGATCGCCTCCGGTCGTGACACGTGGCATCCAACTCGGAGCTCCTCCACAGCTATAAATACACCACTACATGGCATTTTGAAGGGACTTTTGGCTTTAACCTATCATGGCTTCCACCATTACTCCACGCAAGGCCATTGCGCAACATAGAAGCCAAATTTCATAATATAACACGAGAATTTCATGTATAATCTTCTAATTTCATACCGCTTTTCATTGTAAACACGAAGATTTTGTGTATAAATCGGGAGAATTGTACTTGTAACTTCTTAGGATTTAAGAAGAGATAAAGTGGTCGTAGGCTTGGTTTGGGCCTAACCACTGTAAAAACCTCGTGTCTCTCCATTTATTTACTGTTTCTGCATTCTATCATCTGTGATATGTGATTGTGAGGACTTCACGCCGTATTTGGGTGTTAGCATCAAATTTCGGTTTAACATTTTGGCGTGCCGGGCAAGGGGCACATGATACACCTTCTTTGACTAGCTTCCTTATGCTTAGGAAACAGATTGCTTGCCTTTTTCAATTAATGGCCAAATGAAAACTCCCCCGTCCTGAGGAAGAAGGCACGAGAAACGAGGTGAGCCAGAAGGCTTCCTCTCTTGGAAATCCGTCAGCATACTTGATAAGAGAAGAGATGGATGGAGTTCTCAAAGAATTGATAACACAGATGGCAAGTCAAGATGTTCTCCGTTGCAAACAGCATGAGATGATAGATGGATTCTTTGCTCGGATGGACGAATGGCCAGGCAACGGCATACACCCTGCTGGAAATAATGCAAGGAACTCAACACCAACAGGTGCACCGAACCGGATTGGATCAGACCCGATCCGAGCCGTAGGAGCTAGGGCAATCTGCCTCCTTCTAGGAATGGAAAACGTGCAGCTATGACACTTAACATTTTGGATGAAGATGTTGTCAACCTCAAAAACTCATATTGAGCACGAACAATCTCAGCCCCCGGTTCAGATAAGCAATGGCACTCATGACTCATCACAACTTCAGCAAGAAATGCCTCGACTAGAAACATGCAAACCAATCCAGTTCGGCCCCTCTAATCCGAGTTGGTTCGAAACCACCGAGCCGAACCAGACCTCCAACCCGAACCAGATGACATTCTCGGTACTCCATTACTCTTCTGGACTCAACACTGGGGGCATCAGCTCTAACCATGGCAGCTTGTAACATTTCTTTGAAGGCGATCGGCTCGCCAATCTCATTGAATGCCTCTTGAGGGGCCGCATTTATCAAAGTGATGTGCATGACATCAATCACAATCCGTTCACTTGGGAAATCAAGAATTCCAGCAATCCCCCGGATTTCAAACTTCCAGTTCTCGAGCCATTCAACGGCAAGATAGATCCTAACATGCATCGATGCGCTACCAACGACACATGGAAGTTCAATCGGCGTCAGAAAACATCATGGCTAAATGTTTCCCTCTCTTCTTGACTGCTATAACTGTTATGTGGATTAGGCAGCTGGAATCTGAATCGATCAACAAGTGGAATATGTTGGTCGCTCGCCTGATCGAACAATTTCGGGTCCACATTGCACGACCCAAGAATGTCATGTCACTCACTACAATCAAGCAGAGGCCTAGAGAAACTCTGCGCTCATTTCTGGAAATATTTAACGTTGCAGCAACATCGGTTGATCGACCTAAACCATCTATGGTATCGATGGCTGCAGTATCCGATATCCTGGATAACTCAGAATTCAAGAAATTTTTGCATCGAGATCCACCGCGAAATCTCGATGAATTCTACCTTAAAGAAGATAGATTTCTACGGGAAGAAGATGTGACTTCCGAGAAGAACGTTCTCGAGGTCAACATTCTTAAAGACGGAGAACCATCTGATTATGGAAAAGGCAGGGCAAAAGCCGCTGTCAAGAATGACTGTAACACTCAGCCCCGGAGAGGGCCTAGATATAAAAAGTACAATATATTCAATTCAACCCTGACTGACATCTACATGGACACGAACGGTGCCATCTCCTACCCAAAGCCTACCAGGAGGGAGCAATCACAAAAGAACGTGATTCTAGAAAATATTGCATATTCCATGACATGGATTGTCATGACATGAATGACTACAGGAATTTGCGAGATTTGATTGAGAAACGGATTAGATGTAATGAGCTACCTGAGTATGTGAAACAACCAGCAGTGCCTACATCCGCATTGCCACCACCAGCTCCCCGGAGAGGGAATGACCCTGGATAAAGCTCTCATGGGCTCATCATCAACTGATCTAGATGAGATGGCCTATATTCCATGCATTTCTTAGGATTTAAGATATGTTTTTGCTTTCTTTAGGTTTTCCGATTGGTAAAATCGGGTACACACGTACGGGGTTTGGATTTAGCCCCAAAGCATGCTCTGGACTCAATAACAAACCAATTAGAAATTGCTTTGGGTTTGTACTTTGAATTGAATAAGGAAGGACTATCAGAGCATGGATTATGTTTAGCAAATTTAAGTATCTTGTCAGGTTCTAACAGGATTCTCAAGCTCAGTTAATGTATGGCTTATACTTATCTCGAACCCCTGGGTATGGATTATGCCTAGAGGTGGACTATCTTGTCAGGATGTGGCAAGTGTAGCTCTATTTCAGTATGAGTATGGATTATACTCTATTGATTTATAATTATGGATAATACTTAGGAATGATTTACCGTTTTGTCCGGATTTGGCAAAGGAACTTAATAAAACTCGAGTATGTCTTATACTCAGTTTGAACTTCCTGGTATGGCTTATGCTTGGAAGGTTAGGTCCCTCGAATGGTTTTGATATGATGATTCTAACGTCCCTCGAGTATGGTTTTTGCTCAATTTAACGCCTAAGCATGTCTCATGCTCGAAAAGATTAATCAGTTATGTCATGTTTTGACGCATTTGTTTTCCTTCTTTTCTTTGTAGGTATGGATTGTACTTGCAGCCGGCGAGCCCAACGTGGCCTTGGTTTTCTTGGATTATCTAGAACAAATCTGCCTTCAAACAGTAAGCTATGTTCAGGGGGGCAAAATGTCAATATGATTTTTAGTCAAAGCAGCCACACATGGAATTCCGGGTTAGCAACGCGCTCGAGCGTTGAGCACATCGTCAGAAAACAGGAAGCGATTCGGTTGAAGTCGCATCACAAACAAAGAATGGCTCGAAACTCCTAATAGATGACCTCTGAATTAGCTTTAGGTAGAGCTTTCTTTTGGGCAAAACGGATTTACGGTTGGGAAGTTACGTCCTTTTCCGTAAATGTGCGCAGAATGGGAATAACTTGGATTCTTACGTTGAAGAAACCCCGGATCGTGTCGGCCTCGTTGGAATGGATCGGCCTCACAGGGACCCTTCACCACTTCAATGTCGAATCAGATTGACTTTAACGGATTGGATCGGCTTCGTTGGACAGGATCGATGGTCGTACCGAACCACCTAGAGCTGCTCCTGTGCAGCAGCTTTGACCTTTTCACCTTGCATAACCAACTCCTACAAATGCGGATCGGAATCCACTTGGCTTAGCCCGATTTTGGGATTATTTTCAACTACTTTCCGAGATGGCCTCCAGTTGTGACACATTGCATCCGACCAGGAGCTCCTCCACGGCTATAATTACCTACTACATGGCATTTTGAAGGACTTTTGGCTCTGACCTATCACGGGGTCCACCATTGCTCCACGCAAGGCCATTGCGCAACATAAAAACCAAATTACACATTATAACATGAGGATTTCATGTATAACCTTCTAATTTCATACCGCTTTTCATTGTAAACACTAAGATTTTGTGTATAAGTCGAGAGAATTGTACTTGTAACTTCTTAGGATTTAAGAAGAGATGAAGTGGACGTAGGCTTGGTTTGAGCCGAACTATTATAAAAACCTCGTGTGTCTCCATTTATTTATTATTTCTGCATTCTATCATCTATGATCTGTGATTGTGAGGACTTCACACTGTATTTGGGTGTTAACACCAAATTTTGTTTTAACATTTTGGCGTGCTAGGTAGGGGGCACACGAGACAACTTCTTCTACTAGCTTCCTCCTGCTTAGGAAACAAATTGCTTGCCTTTTTGAATTAATGGCCAAATGAAAACTCCCTCATCCTGAGGATGAAGGCACGAGAAATGAGGCGAGCCAGGAAGCTTCCTCTCATGGAAATCCATCAGCATACTTAACAAGAGAAGAAATGGATGGTGTTCCCGGTGAATTGAGAACCCAGATGGGAAGGCAAGATGATCTCCTCCGAAAATGGCAAAAAGTGAAAGATGGATTGTTTGCTCGGATGGATGAAAGCCCAAACAGTAGCGTACAACATGCTGGAAATAATGCAAGGAACTCAACACCAGCAGGTGCACCGAACCAGATCGGATAGGACCCGATTCGAACCGCAGGAGCTGGGGGCAAACCTGCCTGCTCCTAGGAATGAACATCGTGCAACGAGGAAACTTAACGTTTTGGATGAACACATTATCAACCTCAGAAACTCAGATCGATCACGAACAATCTCCTCCCCTGTTCGGATAAGCAATGCTACTCACGACTCCTCACAACCTCAGCACGAAATGCCTTGACTAGAAATAAGCGAACAGGTTCGGTTCGGCCCTTTAATCCGAGTCTGTTCGGAACCTCTAATCCAAACAAGACCTCCGACCAGACCAGATGACATTCCCGGTACTCCATCACTCTTTTGGACTCAACGCTGGGGTCATAAGCTCTGACCTTGGCAGCTTGCAACAACTCTTTGAAGGCGATCGGCTCACAAATCTCATTGAATGCCTCTTAAGAGACCGCATTTATCAAAATGACGTGGATGACGTCAATCACAATCCGCTCACCTAGAAAATCAGGAATTCCCGAAATCCCTTAGATTTCAAACTTCCTGTTCTCGAGCCATATAACGGCAAGATAGATCCTACCGTGCATCTGATGCACTACAAACGGCCTATGGAAGTTCAATCGGCATCAGAAAACATCATGGCTAAATGCTTCCCTCTCTTCTTGACTGATATAGTGCTATGTGGGTTCAACAGTTGGAATCTGAATTGATCAACAACTGGAAAATGTTGGTCGCTTGCTTTATCAAACAATTTTGTGTCCACATTGCATGACCTAAGAATGTCATGTCACTCACTACAATCAAGCAGGGCCCAGAGAAACTCTGCGCTCGTTTCTAGAAAGATTCAACGTTGCACCAGCATCGGTTGATCGACCTGAGCCATATATTGTATTGATGGCAGCAATATCCGGTATCCTGGATAACTCAGAATTGAAGAAATCTTTGCACCAATACCTACAACAAAACCTCGGCGAATTCTACCTTGAAGTAGACAGATTTCTACGGGAAAAAGATGCGACTTGCGAGAAGAACGTTCTCGAGGTCAACATGCTTAAAGACGGAGAACCGTCTGATTATGGAAAAGGCATGGGAAAAGCTGCTATCAAGAATGACTGCAAAACTCTGCCCCGGAGAGGGCCCAGATATGAAAAGTACACTAAACTCAATTCAATCCTGACTGACATCAACATGGACACGAATAGTGCCATCTCATAACAAAGCCTCCCAGAAGGGAGCCGTCACAAAAAGAATGTGATTCTAGGAAAAATTGCATATTCCATGACATGGATGGTCATGACACGAATGACTGCAGGCATTTGCGAGATTTGATTAGGAACGGATTAGACATGGAGAGCTACCTGAGTATATGAAACAACCAAAAGAACCTGCATCTGCGCTGCCACCACCTACTCCCCGGATAGGGAATTTCCCTAGATAGAACTCTCGTGGGCTCATCATCAACTGATCTGGATGAGATTGGCCTGGATTCCATGCATTTCTTAGGATTTAAGATATATTTTTGCTTTATTTAGGTTTTCCAATTTGCAAACTTAGAGTACGAACATACGGGGTTAGGATTTAGCGCCAAAGCGTGCTCTGGACTCAATAACAAACCAATCAGGATTTGCTTTGGTTTTGTACTTTGAATTGAATAAAGAAGGAGTATTTGAGCATGGATTATGTTTAGAAAATTTAAGTTTCTTGTCAGGTAATGATAGGATTCTCAATCTCAGTTAAAGTATGGATCATACTTATCTCAAACCCCTAGGTATGGATTATGCCTAGGGGCGGACTATCATGTCAGGCTATGGCAAATGTAGCACCATTTCGGATGAGTATGGATTATACTTTATTGAATTTATATGTATGGATAATACTTAGGAATGGTTTACCGTATTGTCAGGATTTGGCAAATGAACTTAACAAAACTCGAGTATTTCTTATGCTCAGTTTGAACTTCCCGGTATGGCTTATGCCTAGAAGGTTTCATCCCTCGGTAGGTTTTGGTAGGATGATTCGAACGTCCCTCGAGTATGGTTTATGCTCAATTGAAGGCCCATGCATGTTTCGTGCTCAAAAAGGTTAATCAGTTGTGTCAGGTTTTGATGCATCTTTTTGCCTTCTTTTCTTTGCTAGTATGGATTGTACATGCAGCTGGCGGTCCCCACATGGCCTTGGTTTTCTTCGATTATCTAAAACACATCTTCCTTCAACTTGTAAGATTTGTTCTGGGGGTAAAATGTTGACATGCTTTTTAGGTAAAGTAGCCACATATGGAATTCCTGGTTAGCAACGCGCTCAAGCATTGAGGACATCGTCAGAAAACAGGAGGCAATTTGGTTGAAGTCGCATCGGAAACAAAGAATGGCTCGAAACCCCAATAGGTGACCTCTTTTGGGCCCAAAAACATCAATTACGGGACCTTTCCTAGTAAATCTTGTAGCCCTCTTAATTAACTTTAGCTAGAGCTTTTGTTTGGGCAAAATGGACTTACGATTGGGAAGTTATGCCCGTTTCCATTAACGTGCGTAGAACGGGAATAACTTGGATTCTTACATTGAAGAAACCCGGGTCCGGGTCGGCCTCGTCGGATTAGATCGGCCTCACAAGGACCTTTTACCACTTCAATGCCGGATCGGATCGACTTCGTTAGACCGGATCGATGGCCGAACCGAACCACCCAACTCCTACAAATGCAGATTGGACTCCACTTGGCTTAGCCCGATTTTGGGATGATTTCCCACTACTTTCCGAGATCGCCTCCGGTTGTGACACGTGGCATCTGACCCAAAGCACCTCTACGCTATAAGTACACCAGTGCATGGAATTTTGAAGGGACTTTTGGCTCTGCTCTATCACGGCTTCCACCATTGCTCCACGCAAGGCCATTTCGCAACATAGAAGCCAAATTTCACATTATAACACGAGGATTTCGTGTATAATCTTCGAATTTCATACCGCTTTTTATTGTAAACACGAAGATTTTGTGTATAAGCCGAGAGAATTGTACTTGTAACTTCTTAGGATTTAAGAAGAGATAAAGTGGACGTAGGCTTGGTTTGAACCGAACCACTATGAAAACATCATGTATCTCCATTTAATTACTGTTTCTGCATTCTATTAACTGTGATCTGTGATTGTGAGGACTTCACACCATATTTGGGTGTTAGAAATTTTGGTCTAACATTTTGGCACGCCGGGTAGGGGGCATGTGAAACCCCACGTCCGTTAATGTCACTCACTAAGGGAATGCATTAAGTTCCGTGAAGCATTGTTGTAAACAGACACAAAATAATTACATGATAGATATAAAATAACAAGCACGGTTACACCATATGTTTGAAAATATATAAACTCGGTACATCATTAAAACTTCTGTCTTGTACTTTAATTATAAGAGTGCAATAAAAAAGAAAGCACAATCCTCAAATCATAAGCCATACTACCAAAATAGAAGCGTGAGCAATACATCTATAAGCTCCAAGCAAGACGATAGCAGAAGCCTGACTAAGCCTGAGAATTCCCTCCCTTGAGAACCTGGGGGTGGAAAACAGAAGAAAGAAGGAGAGACAAAAAGGGTCACACATAAAGTCTGGCGAGTCCAACTACTTTTATCCAGTAAATAAACAAAAGCAACATGATACGCATATAAAGTGGATAAGAGTGGTCATTACATAAATGGTAGGTGTGACAAGGTAGACAGGATAAGGTATATATGCTTCTAATGATTACTCTGCATGGTTACTAGCATATACAAAAAGAGATGATCCCTTCAACTATAAGGTGGTAGACTTAGGTACACGCCCAAAAGTATCCTAACTACTACCCTGATCGATCAGCTCCCTAACCCACGAATATACCTTGTGATGGCCCCACAATAGGAGATATCACTTCCTAAAGTGTCAACCCCTCATCGTAACAATGTGCAGAACCATATCTACAGGTGTCATGGTCGTCTTATCCCCTTCTGCCCGGCTCATGCACGTATATGGCCCGGTAGATTTGCATCGCCTACACCGGCTTCCTCGTTTGGATCACTTACAATCAGTCGGTAAGCGTGCCCTTCTTCGCCTAGTATGGAGTATTTTGTTTGATGCCTACTTCGGGCTACTGACTTAAATGGATCCCACACAATATGATACAAGCTCTCCCCTTTGTCTTATACCCCCGCTAGGTTTTCACTGACAATGTATACCACTAGGTGTCTTTAATTACACAGCCTTATTTATTTCGACCAGTTATGCTTACCCTAAAGGGTGTCTGTAATAACATAACTCTAATCTTTTTACCAGTTAAGCTTACCTACAGGTGTCATTAATACATAACCCCCAAACTTCCAACTGGTTATGCTTACCTATAGGTGTCTTTAATACATAACCCTATCATTTCTACAAGTTATGTTTAACCACAAAGGTGTCTTATAACTTTCATATTTTCCACCGGTTATGTATACCTCTAGGTGTCTTTAATTACATAAACTTAACGAGTTAAGTTTGTAGGCCTGTACGTGAATATTACCAGTCCCCTCTTCAGATTTACTTAACCCACCCCCTCAACCATGTTTACTTAACCCCCAACTTAAATTTAAGTTCATACAATCCCTATGGATTAGCTTAGGTTAAGTAGTCCAATTCTTTACCATGTCCATTTTTGGTTTCATAATGGGCCAGACCTCCCACATTAGGCCTACAACATGCGGACGCTGGATATGCCGGTCGGGTCCGGGTATGTTTATTCCACAGTTGTGCCTAACCTCGTGTCATAGCCCGATTCGTATTTACGTACTTAGACCTCCCGCATTAGGTTCAACATTAGTGGGAGCAGACTTCCACCACTAATGCAACCTAACCTCGTGTCATAAGTACGATTACAATTCCTAATTGTAATAACTAGACATTCCATTTTTAATTAATTAATAAATTAATTAATCCTTTCCTTTTATAGGTGTCAATACCTATTTTAGCCAATAATTTGAATTACAAGTAACAACCCGGAAAATCTGAGCCAGTTTAAAATTTTTAATTTGGCTAATTTAGTGGATTTTAGATATTTAAAATAAATATTTTAAATAGTAACGACGAACAGTGGGTTTGAATTGATGTTTGAAAATAAATATAATTATTTTAAATTATAAACATGGCCTGAAATGGCGCGGCAGTTTCAAAATTTCAATTCAAACTTTGACTGACTGTACCGGGTGCAAAACAAAACAGATTTTAGTGAAACCAAAAATATTTAAATTTGTTTATGAATATCTTTATAACGAATCTGAAAAATTGAAGTTTCATAGAGGGAATCAAAAGTTATGGCCAAATGAATTTTCAGAAAGGTCGCTATAGAATTTATATAGCCCGTAAAAATAGACATTTTGCAAACGGCCTTAGAATTCGATGAAACCACTTTTGTCGGATCTGGATGTCAATTTATTGCTAGGTTTCAAATTTCATAATTTTTGAAGTTAATATGTGAGCGTGGATAAGGAAAATGTGTTTGTTTAATTTTTGTTAAATTGGATCGACCGGAAAAAGGCCATTTTTCAAACGGTCTCAGAATTCGATGAAAGTAGTTTTGTTGGGACCGTATCATCAAAACATAGCTAGATTTATTTTTCGGGAACTTTTAGAAGCAGTTTGTGGCCCCGGTAAATTGAAATGTACGTTCAAATCAAATATTGAATGTTTTATATTTTAATTTGAAGAAAAACCAACTGAAACAGTCGAATGGGCCTTCGAAACATATCCCATTGTGTTCGGAATGGGGGTATTAAGCTAGGGACGACAGTTGTTGGGTTTGGATTGGAGTTCGTATGAGATGAGGGGTATTTTTGGATTTTTTAAAAATATATAAATATAAAAAAATCTGATTGGCCAAATCAGTTTTCTCCCTTCCCGTATTCTCTCTCCCCCATCGCATTATATGGCGGAAAACCGCTCCTTCCCTCCTCCTTTTCTTCCTCCACACGCACCGATAGCCAACTCCTCTTCAAATCCGTGCCAGGCACGACCCCCCATCGTGCAGTGTGCCTCGAGAATCGAGCCCAAGAAGTCAGTGACTTCAAGCCACCGCCGAGCACGCCTCCGACCACCGAAGTGGACCCCACCACCCTATGCCTGCTCGCCTCTCCTCCCTCTTCCACGTGGCAGTGGCCGATCGTCGTATCGTGCAACGGATTCGACGAAAAATCCAAACCTAGTTTGAAACGAAAACTGAAAGGTACGGCCTTTATATTTTAAACTGATTATAGAAATTTAAAGTGCTACGGTTTTTGATTTCACTGTAAAAATCATATCGTTTTCGTTTGTGGTCGAAATCCAGTGAAAGAAGAGATGCCGGGGCCGTAAGGACGTCTTCTACATTTTAGAAGAGACCGCATATTTTTCTGAGCCTTCTGCAATTTTCGGTGGAGTGGAACCCAATGTGAGATTTCTGAATTATAAACGAAATGGAAACGATGATGTATAAATTATATAGTCGATGTATGAGTTATATAAACGTTGTACACCTCATGTATAAGCATTGTATAAGTTGTATGTTCGATGTATAAGTTATATATGCGTTGTAAAAATTATATATGCGATGAAATGACATTGAAATGAATTGAAGTGAATTGAAATATATTTATATACGAATATATATACATATATATATACACACACTCCCCTCGTCCACAGACCATGGACGATATATATTGGTTATGATATTGGTTGATGTGAAATTTGGTGAATAATGCGAATGGATGATAGAATTGTTTGTGGTTGAGAATGATTGCTTGTGGTTGAAAAATTCCCATTTGTGGTTAAAAACAAATTAGAATAGGATTGTGGAAATGAAAATAAAACATGCCGCCTACGTGCGAACTAGATGCATGAATCCCCATTGTCAAAAACCGCAAGGTTTAAAGGTAGAGCAAGGAGCCGTACATCGATACGGTCCCGGTTTTAACTACCCTGCCGTTATGCTACCGAAATTTTCAATAATATTCATGTGTTAGAATTATTTTCATGTGTTGAAAACTATATTCATGTGTTGAGTAGAAATTCATGTGTTGAATGAAGTTCACGTGTTGAATAGATTGTTTTACAATAAAAATCACATTTTTATTATATATATTGGCTATTTTACCTTATGTATAGACTATATAAAATAATCATGTTTTGGAATAAATTTTTTTACAATAAAAATCACATTTTTATTATATATATATAAACTATAGAAAATATTCATGTGTTGAATAAAGGACTAGAACGATAAAAATCATATTTTTATCGTATGTGTGAAGTCGAAAATATACATTTGTTGAATATATAGATTGAACAATAAAATCTACTTTTTTTATTGTGAAAATGAAGTGCTAAAAATATTCATGTGTTGAATAAATATTTTTGATGATAAAAATATCATTTTTATCAAATATATGAAATAAATATAGTTTTGATATCGAAGGAAGAATTATATTTATATATATTTATATAAATATAATTAAAATAAATCGAATAACGAAGCTGTAGTTCATGTTTTGAAACTGTGATTTCAAACAATTAGTTCGGGAGATCCGACCGTCGGATTTTCCCGAAACTAAAACCGTTGGGTTCGCTTTGGAAATATCTTTCCAACATCACCAATTTTGTGAAGATCCAACGGTTGGATTGTCTGGAATGTTTAATTCAAATCTTAAAAAAAACAGTGCCAGAATCGATTATATATATATATAATTAAATTAAAGCGAATAACGACGCTGTAGTTCGTATTTTGAAATCGTAACTTCAAACGATTAGTGTTGGAGATATGACCGTCGGATTTTCCCAAAATTGAAATCGTTGGGTTCATTTTGAAAAGATCTTTCTAATGATATAAAATTTGTGCAGATCCAATGGTTACATTTTCAGATATGTGTAAATCAAATCTGAAGAAAAACAGCGCCACGGCCGCGTTATGGCCTGAAGCATCATTTGAATGAATTAGCTATTTTTAAATAAATAAAAATAGCGATAAATCATGATAAAATATTTTAAACGATATGGAATGGAAATAAACTAAATTTGCTCGGTTTATGTGATATTTGATGGTTGAATGTATTTGGTGTGAAAATTACATTAAAGAACAGAATTAGTGATATCAAATAATTTAACCATTGAAATGAATTGATTTGAAATTCTAAATATACGTGAATTATTTGAAAAGGCCGAGTTGATTCTCATTTCAAATAATTGATTGACGATTGAAAGTCGAAGATATGAAGACGGTGCAAGACCGATGATCTTCACGTCGAATGGAGGGGTGCTACTAATGCTCATGATAGGAGTAGATACCTTGAAAGGGCTGAAGGAGTAGCCGTCCGGACGTACTTGTTGATTGTACGGATATGCGAGGTATTGAGTACCTACAGTTTTGTTCAGAGCCAGAACGAACTTGTAAATGTACTGTGTGTCTAACTTTGGATTTTGTTCTATGCTGATTGATCGCTATTAAATATATATCTATTTGGCGGCGGAGAATTTATTCTCTTGCTTAACGCCCTTCTCTGTGACATATGAGCTCAGAGGTTTTATATCGATAGAAATCAGTCGCGTGGAGTAAATTGCCTGTGTAGCATGCCTAAGTGGCAGATGATCAACGCTTCTGTTGAAAAGCAAAGTCTTGTGGTTGATGATCAAAGCACGGCCTGTGTGGCATAACTTTGTGTATAGCGTTGTTTCATCGAGCCTCACACCCCGGTATGAGCCAGAAACGGGAGAAGGACTTCAGGGAGGACATGCGTTTCCTTCTAGCTAGGAGTGGTGCTTTGGGTTTTGCACGCCCGGGTATTTTACTTATGTGGATGATGGAAAGCGAGGCCTCGGTTTGCTTCGGTCTCTTTGGAGCCGATGGTGTGGTCAGATATGACCAGTGACGCCCCTATAGGGCGGGGAAATGCAGTGTTCAGGAATTTTAATCCACATCGGTTGATCGGCCCTGACGATCTAAGGCTTGACTGAGTACTTGCCTGAGGGGCGGGCTAGAGCGTCTCGAATTCGCTAAGGACGACCCTTGCCTTGGTTCATGACGGAAATCCAATTTCCAAATACGATACTGTGCGGTTTTGATTGTACATATATATATATATATACATACATATATATATATATATACATACATATATATATATATACATACATATATATATATGGCGACATGATATATGGTACCCATGCCGCCTATGATTGATAATTATGATTGAAATGGTTTTTGAAACATATATACACTAGCAATAATATCAAATGATTTGTTTTGCTCGTATCAAGCATATTTTGGCCATTATAAGGTAAAACTCTATCCTCCGGTTTGTGTTGCATTGTGTGATGGGAACTGAGTCTTATAATGGCTTCATTTTTATACAAAGCTTTGCGATATTTAAAGGATTTACTTGTTTTAAAGCACTGGCAATCCAATGGAGTAAACCCGTTCCGCGAAAGTGGCGTGGTCCTGTGATTGGCCATATTATAAAATATGTTAAGTAGATTTCTCATATCTGTCCCATGACTGACTCGTAGTTTGTTTCACTTGCAAACTCGGGTGCCCCTATTTCTACACGGGCTACCTTGTATTCAGGTTTTAGTAGGCTCTTTCTGGATAGCTGGGGTTGAAGATGGATTCTATCATTTATCTCTTTTTATGCTATTCAGCTCCTATTGTACATATTATGTTTGTTATCCGCTGTAGACATTTATGTATAGCTGAACTGTATTTTGTACTAAGTATGATCCTGTATATTGAGTAACTCTGATGATTATGTTTATCTAGTGTATTCTATTGTACATTATTTGGTGTATTTATTTTTTTCTGTTCTGCTATTATCTGTTTATGTGTTATATTCCAAAGATTACCCTTGCCACCGTCTTATGGGGTTTGGGGTCGTCACAAACGTGGTATCAGAGCCTTGGTTAGGCTTAGTTCTGGAATATAACATATGAACGAACTCGTCAGTAATAGAACCAGTAGTGTTCTAGGACGAGTAACTCATTACAGATAGGATCAGTAATATCCTAGTATGAGTATAGCAGAATGAAATACACCTCGATAGACACATTTACGTTCAAGTATATGTCTCTATGTTTTAAAATTACCTTTTCTATTGACATGAGACTTGGTCTGCTAATTGCAGAAGTACTAGAAAATGAGTGTCAGAAACAGAAGGAATGCAGAACCAGATCTAGAAGCTCTATTAAATAAATATCGAAATCTGGGTGGAGTATCATTCTCTGGAAATGAATCCATTAGTCAAACCCAAGATTGGGTGTGGTCTGTTGAAAGAATTCTTGAACGTCTCCAGCTGGGAGATGATCAGAAAAGATTAATGGCATCTTGGGCACTCAAAGACGAAGCTTTGTTCTGGTGGGAGACAATCAGTAAGGATAATCCAGAAGGTGATATCACCTGGGGTAGAATCAAAGAGATTTTCAGTGAAATATTTACTCCTCCAGAAGCAACTGAGCGGTTATGTGATGAATTCTACTATTTGATACAAGGAGATATGAATATCCCAGAATATCATAAGAGATTCAATGAACTTTCTCATTTTTCCTCTCATCTAATTCAAGATCCAAAGAGGAAGAATCTGAGGTTTATTAATGGTCTTCAAAGAAAATACCAAAATAAAGTAATGGGGCATGTGAAGCTTCCTTTTTCTAAAATGATATACATGGCTTATTAGTACGAAGATCTAAATAATCGAGGTCTTTTAGTCGATGAAGAGCAAGTCAGTTCGGGCAACAAAAGGAAAACTAAAATAGATAGCCCAGAGACAAGTACGCAGGTTGAGCCATGTACGACGTCTAGAGTCAGAAAGAAACCTAGACTCAATAGGAGGAAGGTTAAATCTGAGGAAGTGCCAATAACGACTGCCACATGTTCGAGCTGCAATAGGCGAGGACATTTGGCGATAAATTGCAAATCTTGGAACAAACGAATGAAGGGTAAATTTAAATCCAAGGACAAGCTTCAAGAGAATAGGGGATGCCATAAGTGCCACCAAGCTAGACATATTGCGAAAAATTTCCGACTAGCAAAGAAATCTGAAATGGTACAGGTAAATAAAGTAGCAGAAGTTCCTGCATCCTCAACTAGTCAGGAAAGGCCAGATGTTTTAGAAAGCACGCTTACTATCAAAAACATTCCAGTTAAAGTACTGTTTGATACAGGCACGTCGCGAAGTTTTGTTGCAAAGAATGCGGTTAAGAAACTGGATTTGAATTTGAAAATCTCAAAGCACCAATTACTGTTCATAATCCGGTTGGGGGTTCCCTCGATCTTAGTTGGGTTTGCGGAGTGTCGGTTTCTTTTTCCTGCTATCGATTCCCTACTATCGCGATCGTCATAAATTTTACAGAGTTTGATCTTATTATGGGAATGGATTGGTTAACCAAATCGAAGCTGAGGTTAAATGCGCCGACAGAGTCGTAAGGGCGAAGATTAAATCAGGCAATTATATAACCATTCCATGTGAAGGGCCGAATTCAGATAGAAAAGATTTTTGGTCAGCTTTGGATGTTTCTCCTGCTCAAATAGAACCTGTTCCTGTCGTGACGGAGAATATTCCTGTCGACATTGAAAATATACTTGTTGTCAAGAACTATGCAGATGTGTTCAAAGAAGTTGTTAGCTTACCTCCGCAAAGAGAAATTGATTTCAAAATCTCTTTAGTTCCGAATGCAAGGCCAGTAGCTCACGCTATTCAAAGAATGACCTTGAAGGAAAAAAGAAGAGTTAGACAGTCAAACACGACAGCTTGTGTGGAAGGGTCTAATCAGGCCTAGTTTCTTTGATTGGGGAGCAGCGGTGGTATTTGTCCCAAAGCCGGACAGTACTCTCAGACTATGTGTAGATTATCATGACTTGAATAAGCAGACGCTGAAAAAAAATATCCATTGCCGAGGATTGATGATTTGTTAGATCGATTGAATGGCGCACAAGTGTTTTCACGAATGGACCTAGCTACAGGTTTCCGTCAGCTTCGTATTGGCGAAGAGTGTGTTCCTTTGACAGCATTCAAAGGCCCAGATTTATTCTATGAGTGGTTAGTAATGTCGTTCGGCTTATGTAACGCTCCAGCTTATTTCGTCGATCTAATGAACCGGGTATTCAGAGAAGTATTGAATAAATTTGTTCTGGTTTTCATTGATGATATATTGATCTTCTCTAAATCAGAAAGCGAGCATGAAAAACATTTGGAACAAGTGTTAGAAATTCTCAGAAAGAATGTTTTAAAAGAAATTTTTTCCAAATGTATATTCTGGCAAGAAGAAGTCAAATTTCTTGGCCAAGTCGTGTCAAAACAAAGAATTTCAGTGGATCCCAGTAAAATCACTGCTATTCAGAATTGGAAACAACCTCGTATGCCCATAGAAGTCGGAAGTTTTCTCGGATTGGCCAGTTATTATCGGAAGTTCATTAAGAATTTTTCGAAGATATCCAGTCACTTAACAAAGCTTACTAAGAAACATTCGAGATTCAACTTGACTCCCGAATGTTAGGCAGCTTTCCAGGAGCTGAAGTTAAAATTGACAACTGCTCCAGTGCTCACAATTATTGATGGCAACCAAGACTTGAAAGTCTGGACCAATTCTTCTAAAGAAGGCCTTGGCGCGGTATTAATGCAAAGAGGCCATGTAGTCGCTTATGCTAGCCGTCAATTGAAACCACATGAAAAGAATTATGTAACTCACGATCTTGAGTTGCTAGCTATCGTGTTTGCTATGAAAAACTGGAGGCATTATCTATTGGGTAAGAAGTTTGAATTATATACTGATCATCAATCATTGAAATATTTATTCACCCAGAAGGATCTGAATATGAGACAGCAGCGTTAGTTAGAATTTCTCACAACTTATGATCTAGATATTTTATATACTCCAGGAAAAGCCAGTGTTGTAGCTAATGCGCTCAGCAGGAAGAATGTGATCTTCACCATTATTATCATTACACCATCGTTGATTGATAGAATAACTATTCTTCAGAAAGACGATAGTTTTATTAAGGAGATGATCAGAAGAATTCAAAAGGGCGAAGTCTCCAGTTTCCAAGTGGATGGCGCAGGAGTTCTGAGATTGAAAGGTAGAATTTGTGTTCCCGACAATCTTGAGCTCAAAAGAGAAGTAATGGACGAGAAACACAAGTCCAAACAGAGCATCCACCCAGGGGTTAGTAAAATGTACAATGAACTCAAGCGAACTTTCTGGTGGAAGGCAATGAAAAGAGATATCTCTATATATGTTAGCTGGTGTTCCACCTGTCAGCAAGTCAAAAGCGATCACCAAAAGATCGCTGGATTGTTGCAACCTTTAGAAATTACAGGTGGAAAGTGGGAACATATTTCTATGGATTTCATAGATGGTTTGCGCAGAACTAGGAAAGGAAATGACAGTATTTGAGTGATCGTAGATCGTTTCACGAAGACCGCCCATTTCATACCTGTCAGATCGAATAGAACTGCTTAGAGTCTGGAGCAGATTTATTTCAAGGAAATAGTTAGACTGCACGGAGTTCCCATGAGCATCGTTAGTGATCGTGACCCGATTTTTGCTAGTTAATTCTGGGAAGCATTCCAAGTAGAATTGGGAACGAAGTTGAATTTGAGCACCACATATCGTCCTCAAACAGATGGCCAAACTGAGAAGGTGAATCGTATTCTTGAAGATTTATTGCGGGCTTTTGTTATTGATTTTGGTAGATCATGGGAAGACCATTTACATTTGGCCGAATTCTCATATAGCAACAGCTACCAGGCGAGCCTGAAAATGTCTCCATTCGAAGTATTGTATGGTAGACCATGCCGATCCCCTGCTTGTTGGGTAGAACCTGGCAATAGACTCGTATTGGGGCCTGATATGATTCGCGATGCTGCGAACAAAGTCGATTTCGTTAAGAAATGATTACTAGCCGCTCAACGCCGACAGAAGAGCTATGCGGATAAGAGAAGAAGACATATATCATTTGCCGTTGGCGAATAAGTATATTTGAAGGTATCTCCGATGAGAGGAGTCATCCGATTCGGTAAAACGGGGAAATTGGCACCCAAATTTATTGGTCCGTTTCCTATTCTTAAACGGATTGGAACTCTCGCATATAGGGTTCAATTGCCTGATTGGTTATCTGGAGTGCTTGATGTATTTCACGTATCTCAACTGCGAAAGCATGTGCATGATCCAGATCTCGTTGTAGAAGAAGCCGCACAACAAGATTTGGAAATCACTCCAGAATTGGCAGTTAGAAGAGAGCCGATGAAGATCATTGGCAAAGAAACCAAAGAGCTTGAGGAACAAAAAGGTTCACTTAGTCAAAGTGCAATGGAGTGGAGATCCACGAGATTATACTTAGGAAACTGAGGAGAGTATTAAGAAAGCCTATCCTAAGTGCAGGGTGGATGTCTCTGATTGACTCTGGTGCAAGGTATACTTACCATATTTTTTGCATTTCCATTCTGTTCTTTACTTTGTTGTTGTCTTCTTTGCATGGATGTAAACTTTTAATCATATAGTCCGAATGATTTTAAAAGAATATATGAATTATTTGGTATATTTTTGAAAAGTTAAAAACAAATTGATTGTTGGTTGCGTTGTGTGATTGTGGATTTGATTAATCAAATTATTAGAACGATAGCTAATTTAATCAATAAGAGAACGATTGTAAATTCATGTAATTAAATCAAGTTTTGAACTGATTTAAAAATAGTTAGAAATATATACATGTACATTATATATGTGTGAATAGGAAAATGGATTAGCTGTTGAGTAAAGAATTTATTTGCGTGCCCGACAAATAGGTAAACCTTAATGAGTTGGATGCGCAATTTGATTATTATATCAACTCCTGTGAATGCCACTGGATGCGGAGTGCTGGTTGTTCTGTGTGTAATAATAAACGTCGCCATAGGATAGTAACAATTAATTTTGAACTACACTCATCGCATACTTCTTGAAGATAGGCATACTTCATCTTATACCACATAAGCATTCGGAGCTTGTGTGACGAGGTTGAAGATTTACCATACGAGCGAGAGGCTTGTATGGAGATGACTTTATATTACAGGTTGAAATGTTGACTGATCTGGACTATATAAATTGTAACGGTAAATTGCAAGATTAATAAAAACACCACACGGGTCTGGAGATGATAATAAACACGTCTGTCTGGTCATTAAGGCACAAAAACCATTTATAGGGTGACGAGAATTTATTCTCTAGAGTTATGATCTATACACAATCCCCTATGGATACCGGAATATATCACTATAAATATGTGCATGCTTATTAGGATTTATTAGGTACCTAATACGGCCCAATAAATTTCCAAACCCCTCCCCGTACAAAGGAGGTTATGGCGAAATTTTTCGATAATTTAGGGTGTTAGTCAAATTTTTCGAAAAATTAGTTGAAAATTCTTAGAAACTGAAAAGTTGGAGAATGGAAGCCAGAAGGAAAGTTGAGTTGGTTAATTAAACCACTTTTGACTTAGTTCCTTTTCGGGGACGAAAATTTTTAAGTGGGGGAGATTGTAATAACCCAAAAAATCTGAGCCAGTTTAAAATTTTTAATTTGGCTAATTTAGTGGATTTTAGATATTTAAAATAAATATTTTAAATAGTAACGACGAACAATGTGTTTGAATCGATGTTTGAAAATAAATATAATTATTTTAAGTTATAAACAAGGCATGAAATGGCGCGGCAGTTTCAAATTTTCAATTCAAACTTTGACTGACTGTACCGGGTGCAAAGTAAAACCTATTTTAGTGAAACAAAAAAATATTTAAATCTGTTTATGAATATATTTCTAACGAATCTGAAAAATCGACGTTTCATAGCGGGAATCAAAAGTTATGGCCAAATGAATTTTCAGAAAGGTCGCTATAGAATTTATATAGCCCGTGAAAATAGACATTTTGCAAACTGCCTCAGAATTCGACGAAACCACTTTTGTTGGATCTGGGATGTCAAATTATTGCTAGGTTTCAAATTTCATGATCTTTGAAGTTAATATGTGAGCGTGGCGAAGGAAAATATGTTTGGTCAATTTCTATTAAATTGGATCGACCAAAAAAAGACCATTTTTCAAACGGTCTCAGAATTCGATGAAACTAGTTTTGTTGGGACTGTATCATCAAAACATAGCTAGATTTATTTTTTGGGAATTTTTAGAAGCAGTATGTGGCCCCAGCAAATTGAAATGTACGTTCAAATCAAATATTGAATGTTTTATATTTTAATTTGAAGAAAAACTGACTGAAACAATCGAATGGGCCTTCGAAACATATCCCATTGTGTTCAGAATGGGGGTTATTAGCTAGGGACGACAATCATTGGGTTTGGATTGGAGTTCGTATGAGATGAGGGGTATTTTTGGATTTTTTAAAAAATATATAAATATAAAAAAAATTGATTGGCCACCTAACTTTTCTCCCTACCCGTATTCTCTCTCCCCGATCGCGTTATACGGCGGAAAACCGCTCCTTCCTTCCCTCCTCTTTTTCTTCCTCTACACGCACCGATAGCCAACGCTCCAGTTGAACTTTTTGTAGAGCGCACTCTCCTCTTCAAATCCGTACCAGGCACGACCCCCATCGTGCACTGTGCCTCGAGAATCAAGCCCAGGAAGTCAGCGACTTCAAGCCGCCGCCGAGCACGCCTCTGACCACTGAAGTGGACCCCACCACCCTTCACCTGCTTGACTCTCCTCCCTCTTCCACGTGGCAGTGGCCGATCGTCGTACCATGCAACGGATTCGACGAAAAATCCAAACCTAGTTTGGAACGAAAACTGAAAGGTACGGCCTTTATATTTTAAACTGATTATAGCACTTTAAAGCGCTACGATTTTTGATTTCACTGTAAAAATCATATCTTTTTCGTTTGTGGTCGAAATCCAGTGAAACAAGAGACGCCAGGACCGTGAGGACGTCTTCTACATTCTAGAAGAGGCCGCATATTTTTCTGAGCCTTCTGCAATTTTTGGTGGAGTGGAACCCAATGTGAGATTTCTGAATTATAAACGAAATGGAAACGACGATGTATAAATTATATAGTTGATGTATGAGTTATATAAGCATTGTACACTTCATGTATAAGCATTGTACAAGTTGTATGTTCGATGTATAAGTTATATATGCATTGTAAAAATTATATATGCGATGAAATGACATTGAAATAAATTGAAGTGAATTGAAATATATTTATATACGAATATATATATATATATATATATATACACACCCCCCTCATCCACAAACCATGGACGATATATATTGGTTGTGATATTGTTTGGATATTGGTTGATGTGAAATTTGGTGAATAATGCGAATGGATGATAGAATTGTTTGTGGTTGAGAATGATTGATTATGGTTGGAAAATACCCATTTGTGGTCGAAAACAAAATTAGAATAGGTTGTGGAAATGAAAGAAAAACATGCTTGCCTACGTGCGAATTAGATGCATGAAATCCCCATTGTCATAAACCGCAAGGTTTTAAGTTAGAGCGAGGAGTCGTACATCGATACGGTCCCGGTTTTAACTACCCTGCCGTTTTGCTGCCAAAATTTTCAATAATATTCATGTTTAGAATTATTTTCATGTATTGAAAACTATATTCATGTGTTGAGTAGAAATTCATGTGTTGAATAAATTTTTTTAAAATAAAAATCACATTTTTATTATATATATAGGTTATATAAAATATTAGTATTTTAAATAAATTGTTTTAACACCAAAAATAACATTTTTACCTTATGTATAGACTATATAAAATAATCATGTTTTGGAATAAATTGTTTTACAATAAAAATCACATTTTTATTATATATAAAAACTATAGAAAATATTCATGTGTTGAACAAAGGACTAGAACGATAAAAATCATATTTTTATCGTATGTGTGAATTCGAAAACATTCATGTGTTGAATATATGGATTGAACAATAAAATCTACATTTTTATTGTGAAAATAAAGTGCTAAAAATATTCATGTGTTGAATAAATATTTTTGATGTTAAAAATATCATTTTTATCAAATATATGAAATGAATATAGTTTTGATATCGAAGGAAGAATTATATTTATATATATTTATATAAATATAATTAAAATAAATCAAATAACGAAGCTGTAGTCCGTGTTTTGAAACCATGATTTCAAACAATTAGTGTGGGAGATCCAACCATCGGATTTTCCCGAAACCGAAACCATTGGGTTCGCTTTGGAAATATCTTTCCAATGACACCAACTTTGTGAAGATCCAACGATTAGATTGTCTGGAATGTTTAATTCAAATACGCCAGAATCGATTATATATATATAATTAGATTAAATCGAATAACGACGCTACAGTTCGTATTTTGAAATCGTAACTTCAAACTGTTAGTGCGGGAGATCCGACCGTCGAATTTTTCCAAAACTGAAACCGTTGGGTTCGTTTTGAAAAGATCTTTCTAATGATACAAAATTTTGTGAAGATCCAACGGTTAGATTTACATATATGTGTAAATCAAATCTGAAGAAAAACAGCGCCATGGCCGCATTATGGCCTGAAGCGTCATTTGAATGAATTAGCTATTTTTAAATAAATAAAAATAGCGATAAATCATGATAAAATATTTTAAACGATATAGAATGGAAATAAACTGAATTTGCTCGTTTTATGTGATATTTGATGGTTGAATGTGTTTGGTGTGAAAATTACATTAAAGAACAGAATTAGTGATATCAAATAATTTAACCATTGAAATGAATTGATTTGAAATTCTAAATATATGTGAATTATTTGAAAAGTCCGAGTTGATTCTCATTTCAAATAATTGATCGACGATTAAAAGTCGAAGATATGAAGACGGTGCAAGACCGATGATCTTCACGTCAAATGGAGGGGTGCTACTGATGCTCATGATAGGAGTAGCTACCTTGAAAGGGATGAAGTAGTAGCCATCCAGATGTACTTGTTGATTGTACGGATATGCGAGGTATTGAGTGCCTACGGTTTCGTTCAGACCCAGAACGAACTCGTAAATGGACTGTGTGTCTAACATGGGATTTTGTTCTATGCTGATTGATCACTATTAAATATATATCCGTTTGGCGGCAGAGAATTTATTCTCTTGCTTAACGCCCTTCTTTGAGACGTACGTGCTCAGAGGTTATATATCGATAGAAATCAGTCGCATGGAGTAAATTGCCTGTGTAGCATGCCTAAGTGGCAGATGATCAACGCTTCTATTGAAAAGCAAAGTCTTGTGGTTGACGATCAAAGCACGGCCTGTGTGGCATAACTTTGTGTATAGCGTTGTTTCGTCGTGCCTCACACCCTGGTATGAGCCAGAAACGGGAGAAGGACTTCAGGGAGGACATGCGTTTCCTTCTAGCTAGGAGTTGTGCTTTGGGTTTTGCACGCCCGGGTATTTTACTTATGTGGATGATGGAAAGCGAGGCCTCTGTTTGCTTCGGTCTCTTCGGAGCCGATGGTGTGTTCAGATATGACCAGTGACGCCCCATAGGGCGGGTAAACGCAGTGTTTAGGAATTTTAATCCACATCGGTGGACCGGCCCTGACTATCCAAGGCTTCACTGAGTACTTGCCTAAGGGGCGGGCTAGAGCGTCTCGAATTCGCTAAGGACGATTCCTTGCCTTGGTTCATGACGGAAATCCAATTTCCAAATACGATACTGTGCGGTTTTGATTGTATATATATACATACATATATATATATATATATATATATATATGGTGACATGATATATGGTACCCATGCCGCCTATGATTGATAGTTATGATTGAAATGGTTTTTGAAACATATATACACTAGCAATAATATCAAATGATTTGTTTTGCTCGTATCAAGCATATTTTGGCCATTATAAGGTAAAAATCTATCCTCCGGTTTGTGTTGCATTGTGTGATGGGAACTAAGTCTTATAATGGCTTCATTTTTATAAAAAGTATTGCGATATTTAAAGGATTTACTTGTTTTAAAGCACAAGCAATCCAATGGAGTAAACCCGTTCTGCGAAAGTGGCGTGGTCCTGTGATTGGCCATATTATAAAATATGTTAAGTAGATTTCTCATACAGTCCCATGACTGACTCGTAGTTTGTTTCACTTGCAAACTCAGGTGCCCCTATTTCTACACGAGCAGCCTTGTATTCAGGTTTTAGCAGGCTCTTTTTGGATAGCTGGAGCTGAAGATGGATTCTATCATTTATCTCTTTTTATGCTGTTCAGCTCCTATTGTACATATTATGTTTGTTATCCGCTGTAGACACTTATGTATAGCTGAACTATATTTTGTACTAAGTGTGATCCTGTATACTGAGCAACTCTGATGATTATGTTTATCCAGTGTATTCTATTGTACATTATCTAGTGTATCTATTTATTTCTTTTCTGATATTATATGTTTATATGTTATATTCCAAAGATTACCCTTGCCACAGTCTTATGGGGTTTGGGGTCGTCACATTACATGTCCAAAATTGTTCATATTCAAATTATGCCATTTTTAACCCTTGTTCCCCCGTTCCTTAACTAGAACCCTCACAAAATTGGCAACATGCCTAGGCTAGACAGTAGCCTAGTCATAAGCGATAATAGGGAAAATAATGGGAATATAACTAAAATGATTATCTTGGCATAAACATAAACTTGTATGATAATAAGGTGAAGATACATGCTGGCATTGACATGAAATTGTCATCATAACAAAGTGGACATAAAACTGATGAACGGTTGATAGTCAATAACTATGATGTCACAATAAGCATGGTAAGATCTAAATTAGCAATTTAGATGTGCCATTGGTTTAGATCTAATGATAATCACAAGTTGATAAATTAGATCACATAATTCAGGTCTATCGTGATAACATAAGGTGACAATTTAGATCACATAAAATAGATCTGACATGATACATAAGGTTATAATTTAGATCACATAAAATAGATTTAACATGATAATCACAAGGTGATAAGTTATATCACATAATTCAGATCTATCATAATAACATAAGGTGAGAATTTAGATCACATAAAATATATCTAGTAGTTTCAATGTCCACATAAATTAGATCTACTAGTTTAGAAATAGATCTACACACATCCATATCATAGCATGTCCTAAAAGTTATAATTAAGATATAGGTTTAGATAAAATCCTTAACAATTCAAGGTGACATATGTTCATGATTTACATAAATGATTACATTTATCCAATGATATAACTGTCCAAATTAATATATCTATATAAAACCAAGATCCACAATAATAACATAGTAGAACAATCACAATTGAATTGGATCTAGAGAAATAGTTCTATCATAAGATCTAACAATAACATAGATTCAAGGTTTAAAATGTATCCAAATCACAGTCTTTCATAATTCACTTTTTTTATCTAAACCTAAAAGCAACTTGAAACCCGCTGTGATTGGATGCTAAGATGATAGAATAAAGGTTTGTGTTGAGTCTATGCTTGAATCTCAGAATTTGATATGATTTAGTTGATAGAAAAAGATGAGAGACACTAGTTCTGATCAAACATCGGCAGAGTTTTGCCGCAATGATTTCTAATGAAGAAATATGTGAAATAGCTACGTATTTATGGTTGCAGAACCCTCTAGAACCAACTGCCACATAAGTCCTAGGGTAAATCAGGTCACGGGTCGCCTCCCACTTGGGCAAAGGCCCGAATACCCAAAAAAAAACTATTCTAGGTGCACTTTAAAAGTGCGCAAGTGTAAAAATACATGAGCACACTTGTCAAGTGTGCCGAGAATTTCTACTTTTTCTGCCAAACTTCAATCGTACATAACTTCTTCATACGTTATCCGTTTTATGCAAACCAAGTGTCTATCTTGACTAGAATTTCGAGACGGACGCAATGGCGCAGTCTGTTCCCTTAATTATGAATATTAAATAAAATATTCTTTAATTTGTCCACTTTAATGTTGTTAAAATTTTACGGTGTTATATTCTCCCCTACTCAAAGGATTTCATCCCCAAAATCTTCGTGTTGAAAAGAATGTATCCTACCATCCATCATTCATCTACTCATCCACCAAACACTGGATCCTATTGTCCTTAAAGATTTCTAATGCTTATATGAGTGAAAAGATGTGTGTATATGTCCCAATACTAATGCAAAGACCAGGCAGTTTACTAATTTAGTTGACCTCCTTAATGCAATGTATGTTAATGCTATGAATCCAATATGTATGCAAATAATCCTATTATAACATGTAAGTTGTATATGTGTGCACACTCATTCGTCCAAATGCAACATCCATATGATAGTACATCCATTTCCATTCATGAAAGAAACGAAAATGCACACAATCCATATGCGGTATGAGAGTGATTGAGTCAGTCTAGTGCCTAATGTGTGTGTATATGCATCCACAGGAAACCACTAGCAAACACTTGCATCCATCAAACATAACATGTTTCAAATACATGTTTACATCCATAGGATTCCTATCTAAAGGTCAAAAAATACTATGGATAAGATATACTCAAATGAATAGAAACAAGTACTGATAAAGTCTTGGAAAAAGGAGTTAAGAACATACCCTCGAAAAGAAAAAGGTATGAAGCATGAATCTTGTCTTCGGTCCACCAAGTCACATCCTCTGTGTTATCTCCCCATTGAACCTTTAGCAACTTGATTCTTTGTTGCATAACTTCTTAACTTCTGATCCAAGAATACGGGACGGAACTCGCCTGACTGTCGCCTCCCATTCCACTTCTACCACTTCCAATACACTCGGCTCAACAATTACTGCGGTGTCATGCAGGCACTTCCGCAGATGGGAAACGTGGAAAACATCACGAATGTCAGATAGATTGTCTAGGAGTTTAACTCTATAGGCCATTTGGCCAATCCTCTCGGTTATGGGAAATGGTCCCATAAACCTAGGTTCCAACTTCCCTATTGATGCGAAGCGAACCACATTCCTCAGAGGTGACACTTTAATAAAAACCAATTCTCCTACTTCAAATTTGAGGTCAGTCCTTCTCTTGTCTGCATAGGATTTCTGCCTATCTTGAGCTGTCATCATCCGCCGTCAGATAAGGTCAGTCTTTTCGAATGTTTCTCTAACCATATCTGGTCCAAGTAGTAATCTTTCTGTAGATTCCCACCAATAAGTTGGTGATCTAAAGGGTCGTCCGTACAATGCTTTGAAGGGTGCGATGCCGATGCTGGCCCGATAGCTGTTGTTATATGCAAATTAACTAAAGGAAGATGCTCTTCCCAAGTCCCTCCGAAGTATAGGATACACAGCCTTAAAAGATCTTCTAGAATTATGTTCATCCTCTCTGTTTGCCCTTCGGTCTAGGGATGATAAGCGGTGCTCAAACGCAACTATTTACCTAATGCTTGTTGCAAGCTCCTCCGAAATTCCCTGGTAAAGATAGGGTCACGATCGCTCATGATGCTGGAAGGAACTCCATGAAGACGAACTATCTCTTGGACATAAATTGCTGCTAACCGTGATGTCATCCTCTTACTCTTAACTGGAATAAAGTGAGCTCTCTTTGTGAGTCTATCTACCACAACCTAGATTACTGGTGTTGCCTTTCTTCGATCTAGGCAAACCATCTATGAAATCCCTAGAGACACTCTCCTATTTCCGCTGAGGAACCTCCAAAGGATGAAGCAAACCACCAGGTTTCTTTTGCTCAGCTTTGACTTGCTGGCAAACTAAACATTGAGAAAAAATTGTTCACATCTTTCTTCATCCCAGCCCAAAAGAAAACCCTCTTCATGTCCTTGTACATCTTATCACCGCCTGGATGAATGGTCATCCTAGAATGGTGGGCTTCTACTAGGACTGTCTTTATAAAGCTTCCAGTTTGAGGAACACAAAGCCTTCCATCTTGTCGCAACCACCCCTTTTCATCTATGGCATATTTGCTGATGCGACTAGAAGTCTCCCCTCTTCTGAGCTTATCCATGATGTCTAGAATCTATGGGTCACCTTGTTGCGAAGCTCCTATCTGGACCACAAGAGTCGATCGAATCTCCAAGGATGCAAACAAATCAGGCAAAATCTCGATGGAGGGTATAAAATCAAAAGCTGATATGAACTCCAAGTTCTTTCTCTCCAAAAATAGAGGACTCAGGGCCACCCTCTGCCAACTTAGTGCATCTGCCACCACGTTACCCTTGCCTGGGGTGTAAGAAATCTCAAAATCATAAGAAACTAGAAACTCCATCCACCGTTGTTGTCTTAAATTGAGATCCTTTTACGAGAACAAATATTTGAGAGATTTGTTATCGGTGTATAACTCGAACTTCTCTCCAAGTAATGACGCTACATCTTTAATGCAAACACTATGGCAATTAGCTCTAGATCATGGGTGGGGTAGTTATTTTCATGAACTCTCATATGTCTATCCCCATAAACACTACTTTCCCTTCTTGCATTAGAACCGCACCAAGTCCTGTACTGTATGCATCAATGTAAATGGTAAACACTTTATTCCCGTCAGGTAAAGTCAAGACTGGGTTGTTGTTAGAGACCTCTTTAGTCGTTGGAAAGCAACGTCATAGTCTATATCCTATGAGAATGCCAAGTTCTTCTTCGTCAGCCTGGTGAGTGGGGATGATATCTTTGCGAAGTCCTTAATGAACTTCCTATATTAACCTACTAACACTAGAAAGCTTCTCACCTCGGCTGCATTTTTAGGAACCTACCAATCTTGCACTACAACCACCTTCGTGGGATCTACAGTTATCCCTTCTTTGCAGACCACATGCCCTAAGAATCTCACCCATTTTCTCCAAAAATGGCATTTGGAGAATTTTGTTTTAAGTTGATGGTCACGGAGAGTTATCAAAACTTCTCTCAAATTTTGGGCATGCTCTTCTTCGCTTTTGGAGAAGATCAAAATATCATTGACAAAGACTACAACAAATTTATTTAGGAACTCCCGAAACACCCTACTCATCTGATCGATAAAATAGGCAGGTGCATTTGTCAACCCAAAAGGCATAATTAGCCATTCAAAGAAACCGTCTGCATTCATAAAGGCAGTCTTATCTTTGCTGTCCTCAACCACCCTCAACTGATGGAACCCAGTGGCCAAGTCTAACTAGAAAAATACCGAGGCACCAACAAGCTGATCAAATAAATCATCAATCCTCGAAAGCGGGTGCCTATTCTTCTTAGTGAATTTATTCATCTTCCTATAATCAACACACAAACAAGTCGAACCACCCGACTTAGTTGCGAATACTAATGGAGCACCCATTCAGATATGCTTCGTCTGATAAAACCTTTCTCAAGTAGCTCCCCTACTTGCTTATCCAGCTCTCTTCTTTCCCTTAGAGCCATATGGCGCACTAGTAATGCAACTGGTTTTGCACTGTCTACCAGATATATATGAAAATCGATCTCATGCCTCGGAGGTAAACCCTTAACCTCATCAAGAACATCGGAAAAATCTCGGACTACTAGAATAGATTGCAGATCGTCGATAGATGCATCAAGGGACTCTACGTAACTAAGCATAACCGACCCTTGTGGGTCACAAGAAATCTCGAGGGTCCTCCTATGACAAGTCAGAAGCTTAACGACCCTCCTCTCACAATCCAGAATGCCACCATATGTGGTAAGCTAGTCTATTCCTAGAATCAACCCATAGCCTATAAATCCGAGCACATATGTGTCGCACTCAAACTCGAAACCTAACATAGATATTCTCAAACCCCGCCAAATCATAAATAATGAGCCGAACCACCAATGGGTTTGAGACAACAATAGTATCTACTAACATACTAGTATTTAAGTGCAGAGATTCAACTACAGAACTAGATATAAGTAAGTGTGAAGCACCAGAATCAAAAGGGTTTTAATAGGATGACTGGAAAGAGAAATCAAACTTTCCGTGGAACTTTCCTACCTCTATCTAGTGCACTAGCCACGAGAGCATTCGCTTGCCCTCTAGAGGTTCCTGTCCTTTGACCTTTCCCTTGCTTCCTTAGGCACTCACCAGAATAGTGTCCAACATCTTCACAAATGAAGAAAGCGTTCGTCCATTTCCTGCAGTCCTGGGCCAAGTGACCCTCTCGCCCGCAACTATGGCACTTCCTCTTATCCTTAGCCTTATCATTCTTTCCGCCTATCTTCTATTGTTGTTACTATCCTTTCTTGGGACATACCTTTTTATTTTTCGTTTCCTCAATCTTAACTTCTTCCTTCCAGATTTATTTGAACTTTATCTATGTTCCGTTTCTTGGCCATCATTTTTCTCATCCTTGGGTTGTGCTCCTTAGCCCTAACTCCCTTGTTTTACTATTTACCATACTTGTGTAACAAGCTAACAAGTCTCTTGAAAGTTGCCTCCATCACATAGAAATCCTTATGAAGCTCGAGAAAATTTGCTGTAGGTAATACTACTGCAGCTATAGATGGACGTTTGGTACTTCGTTGCCCTTCGACATGTGCCGCAGTTTAAACATGCCTACGACATTATGCCGGAACAGGGACACCTTTCAGGAAGAATCGGTTCCCCAAACAAAAATAAGAAGGAATCAAGTGGGGAATCGAGAGATATTCCTTATGGCTTTGGGGAATATGTTTTTCAAAACAGACTTTTCTTTTTGAAAATACTTTCTTTTAAAACCTTTTAAAAAAATTCATAAACTTTGTCCAATCTGGTAACCTTCAGCTCTAATACCAAGTGTGACACCCCACGTCCGTTAATGTCACTCGCTAAGGGAATGCATTAAGTTCCGTGAAGCGTTGTGGTAAATAGACATAGAATAATTACAAGACAGATATAAAATAGCAGCGGAATTAAAAACTTTTATTAATCTTAAAGCAAGGTTACACCATATGTCTGAAAATACATAAACTCAGTAAATCATTGAAACTTCGATCTTGTACTTTAATTATTAGAGTGCAATAACAAAGAAAGCATAATCCCTAAATCATAAACCATAGTACCAAAGATAGAAGCTTGAACAATACATCTAGAAGCTCCAACAAGACGATAGCAGAATCCTGAATAAGCCTCAGAATTTCCTCCCTTGAGAACCTCGAAAGGAAACAGAAGAAAAAAGGAGAAACAAAAAGGGTCAAACATAAAGTCTGGCGAGTCTAGTTACTTTTAGCCAGTAAATAAATAAAAGTAACAAGATAGGAATATAAAGTGGATAAGAAAGGTCACTACATAAATCGCAGGCGTGACAAGGTAGACAGGATAAGGTATATATGCTTCTAATGATTACTCTACACTGTTAATAGTATATCTAGAAAGAGATGATCCCTTCAACTATAAGGTGGTAGACTTAGGTATAAGTCCAAATGTATCCAAACTACTACCCTGATCGATCGGCTCCCTAATACTCGTAGATACCTTGTGCTGGCCCCACGGTAGGAGGTATCAGTTCCTGAAGTGGCAACCTCTTGCCGTAACAATATGCACAACCATATCTACATGTGTCACGCTCATCTAATCTCCTTCTGCCTGGCTCATGCACGCACATGGCCCGGTCATTTTGCGCCGCCCATACCGTCCTCCACGTTTGGATCTCTTACAATCAGTCAGTAAGTGTGCCTCTTCTCCACCTAGTACGGAGTACTTTGTTTGATACCTACTCCGGGTTACTAACTGAAATGGGTCCCACACAATATGATACAAGCTCTCCCCTTTGTCTTGTATCCCCCACTTGGTTTTCACTATGTATACCACTAGGTGTCTTTAATTACACAACCTTATTTATTTCTACCAGTTGTGCTTACCCTAAAGGGTGTCTTAAATTACATAACTCCAATGTTTTTACCTGTTATGCTTAACTACAGGTGTCTTTAATACATAACCCCAATCTTCCAACTGGTTATGCTTACCTATAGGTGTCTTTAATACATAACCCTATCATTTCTACAAGTTATGTTTACCCTAAAAGGTGTCTTACAACTTTCATATTTTCCACCGGTTATGTAAACCACTAGGTGTCTTTAATTACATAACCTTAACGGGTTAAGTTTTTTTTTTGAAGGAAAAGGTAGTGAATCAACATGATTCACGCCTAAAATATATAGCATCCATCAGGTAACATAAAGTAGCAGTGCGTGTATGTACAACATATATACAACCAAAACAGGCCATCGCTAGATACGGCCACACAAAAAGGAACCATACATCATAATTAACATTACATAGCTTTAAACATAACAGTAAAACAACAAAAGCCAAGGCCAGTGAACATCATCATCAAGCGTGTGGACCAGTGATGCTCCGCACCCGCTTGCGCACTCGGTCTGCAATGCTTCAACTTGTCTCTTGCGCTCCATGCCTGCCCAGTCATAGACAAAATTAAGGATAGAGTAAATAATACTGTTAGGAGCTTTCAATTTGCGGTTAAATTTTCTGGAGTTGCGTTCATGCCAAAGCAACCAAGTGTAAGCAAAGTTCAACAAAGCGAAAAGAAAACTATCATGAGAGGCATGCAAGGTCGAGTAAATTGAATGCCAAAAAACAAATTGGTCAGCAATGAAGTCACTCCAGTGCAAATCAAGGTAAAGCGCAACCAAACATTTCGTCCAAATATAAAAAGCAAAGTCGCAAGCCAAAAATAGATGATGATAGTCCTCGTCGTCATGACCACAAAAAACACAGCCATCCATAACATGCACACCTCTCTGACGAATTCTGCTAACCGTGTTCAATCTACCATGTATCACAACCCACATATGAATTTTGACTTTATCAGGGATTTTGAACCGCCACATATGCTCGAACCCCAACCTCCTAACCCCAGCAAAATTGAACAACTTGTAAATGCTACGAATGCTAAACAACTTCCTCTCCCCCTCCAACATCCAAATAAAATCATCCCTCTCATTATTCAAACTCACCACTTCAAGCAAATCAAACAAACTGCATAGTTGAACCAATGCATTACCAGCCACTAACCTTGAGAAATTCAATCTCCATTTGAAACTCGCTGCATCATTATCGTACATCTCTCTAACAGTGAAGTTTTTGTTGCAAGCAATACCAAAAAGCTCTGGAAACTCCACACGCAAAGGGACATTAGTTAGCCAGCTATCCAACCAAAATGATGTGTTGTGTCCATTCTTCACCACAATCTTAGTACCCAACTTCGTCCACTGCGCATGAACCATAACATTGCGCCAAAACACAGAGCATCTTGAGAAATCAGTGTTCCAACCAAAATTGCCATTGTAACATGTACTAATGATCCATTCCTTCCATAAAGCGTGCTTGTCAGAGATCATAAACCACAACCATTTACAAAGTAGAGCAGAATTCATTGTCTTTAAGTTTATAACATCAAGTCCCCCTTGCTCTTTAGATTTGCAAACTTGGTTCCAAGATATCAAACAGCTAAGCTTCTTCGTCTCTTTAGAACCAGTCCAGAAAAAGTTACGACGAATTGCGTCAATCTTCTCCAACACCCACCCTGGAAAGTGATAGAAGGACATCCAGTATAGTGGAATCGATGAAAGGACAGAATTGACAAGCACAAGACGACCAGCTCTGGATAATGAGTTGCCTTTCCACCTCGCCAGTCTATTGTCCACCTTCTCGATCAAGTGCTGCCAGTCTTTCTTCATTAATTTCTTGGGGCGAATGCACATACCTAGACAATTCAAAGGAAAAACTTCAGCCTTGCAATTAAACATTTCAGCACATGACCTGCGTAAATCATCACTACAACCCAACGTGTAAACACTGCTCTTATGAAAGTTTATTTTTAAGCCAGATAAACTTTCAAAAGCATAGAGAATAAATTTAAGTGCAACAAGGAATTTACAGTCAGGTTTGCTGAAAATGATGGTGTCATCAGCATATTGCAAAGAGTTGATGCCCCCAACCACATGGTCACTGCCAAAACCGCTAATAATCCCCTCTGCACAGCCCAGCTTCAGAATTTTTGAAAAAACATCTGCCGCCAAATCGAAAAGGAGAGGGGAGAGTGGATCGCCCTGTCTCAGTCCACGCTTAGAATGGATAGTAGAGCCAGCAACTCCATTAACACAAATGTAGGATTTACTTGATGAAAGAATCATGGAAATCCATTCAATCCACTTGGTGGGGAAGCCTCTTGCCTTCAGCACTTCAATCATAAATCACCAGTCAACTGTGTCAAAAGCTTTGGCGAAGTCCAGCTTAAGGATAGCACAAAGGACATCAAATCTATCACAATGAGAAATCACTTCGCCAACCAACGCAGCACCATCCAAAATGTTTCTTCCTTTAATAAAAGCAGTTTGGGATATATCAATCAGCGAATCCATCTTAGTTTTCAGCCTATTGGCCAAAACCTTCGTGATTAGTTTGAAACTAGTGTTGAGGAGGCTAATCGGTCTGAAATCAGCGGCAGAAACATTACCTTCCTTTTTGGGGATTAAAACTACGTTAGCATGGCTAATCAAATCCAACCTCAAAGAGCCTTTGTGGAACTCGTGAAACAAACGCAAAACATCATTTTTCAACATGCCCCAGTAGTGTTTGAAGAAAAAAGTGGGGAATCCATCAGGCCCAGGTGCTTTGTCACCAGGCATCTCCTTCAAAGCATTCAGAATTTCCTCTTCAGAAAAAACACTTGCAACATCCGAGAGATCAGTTACATCAGGGTACAATTTGCGCCATTCAACAGAAATACGGTTCTCAATGCGAGCACCGAAGGTACTTTTATAGTATTCAGTGAAAGTATCACTCAAAAGTTGTTGCTCACAAATCTCCACACCATCCTTCCAAATACTGTGTATCAAATTGGTACGGCGTCTACCATTGGCAACTCTTTGAAAATACGCAGTATTTCTATCTCCTTCCTTCATCCACTGAGATCTGGATCTTTGTCTCCAAAACATCTCTTCTTGATCCAATACTTTGTTGAGTTCTCTCTCTCGCTGTTGAAGCAAATCTCTTTCAACAGCATCGAGTCCTCTTTCTTCTTCCAGTACATTAAGTTCAAGAATCAGTTTTTCAATCCTCTCCTTTTTAATTCTAATATGACCAAACTCCTCTGTATTCTACTTTTAAAGAAATTTCCTCAAAAATTTAAGTTTATTACAAAGAGTACTCGCTGCATCACCACTCTCCCCAAATTCAGACCATTTATTATACAAAAAATCATCAAAGTTATCTTCCAGACACCACATTTTTTCAAATCTAAAAAAGGCTTTTTCCTAATGGCATCTCCAGAATCTAATACAACAGGGCAATGGTCGGAAATAATCGTAGATAAGCCTTTTTGGGAGGTTAAAGGATGAAGATCCTCAAAGTGAGCGTTAATGAAGAAACGATCAAGTTTCACAAGCGTCGGTGGAGTTCTACCGTCAGACCAAGTGAACTTTCTATTAGTAAGAGGGAGGTCAATCAACTCACACTCCCCTACAAACTCACTAAAATCAGCCATGTCACCATAGTGATTAGCACCTGAGATACTTCTTTCATAACCAAATCTAGTAACATTAAAGTCTCTTCCAATAACCCAAGGGCCATACATCAAACTATGAAATTCCATCGCTTCTCTCCACAAAATTTTCCTTTCACTTCCAGTGTTTGGACCATAAACGTTTGAGAAAAAGTATAGCTTCTTAGTCGCTACGCATTCCAATGCAACATGCAGGCAATATGTTTGACAAATCTCTTGTTTAAACGTCCACAAATTACTATCCCAACCAGTGAACAATCCTCCAGCACTTCCAGTGGCCGGTATAAATCTCCACTCATCAATAACCCCCCAACCCAAAGTTTTAAAAATAAGAAAATCAGGATTATCAAGTTTAGTCTCTTGAAGCAACACAATGTGGGGCTTGACCGATTTGAGATAATTTTTAACTCTAAGACGTTTATCATAATTACCCAAACCTCTAACATTCCAAGTTAAGACAATCATTGGGGTGTGTCAGCCCTATCTAACTCTTTACTTCTAATATCACTAGCAACAGAATCATTTAACAGAAAACTAGAGCTACTAGCCATAGCATGCATTTGATCGGAAGATAAAGAACTGAGGATAGCAGGGACAAAAACGCTACCTTCCAAAGGATGAGGGAGGCCGCGAGCACTTCGCCTTAGAATGACTACGCCAGGTTCCGCTGGCTTCTTGCCTTTTCGTCAACTAGTTGCACAAGAACGTTCGTCAGAGTCTGAAATGGCCAAAGCATTACCCCCTCCACCAAGATCATAATCATTGTCGTCCCCCCCAAGATCATAGTCCTCTTCATTGTCGTCCCCAAACATAAACCCCAATCCATCATATCCACTCTCCTCCTTACCAGCATCGGCCTTACCACCTTCATCAATATCCACATCAAGACCAAGAGCTTCCACGTTATCATTTACAACATTTAGATCCTCAGCAGCAGCCTCTCCTTCAACAGAAATTGGAGCAAAAGAATTGCTACCCAACCCTACATTATCCATGGGAGCACTAACACTTCTAGCCTTCAGCATTTTCATCTTGCCATCCTCCCCTCTGACAAAAACTGTTTTACGAATTTCTTGTCTATTAACGGGTTAAGTTTGTGGACCTATATGTCAATATTACCCATCCCGTCTTCAGATTTACTTAACCTACCCCTCAACCATGTTTACTTAGACCCCAACTTAAATTTAAGTTCATACAATCCCTATGGATTAACTTAGGTTAAGTAGTCCAATTCTTTACCATGTCCATTTTTGGTTTTATAATGGGCCAGACCTCCCACATTAGGCCTACAACATGCGGATGCTTGATATGCCGATCGGGTCCCGGCAGACTTATTCCACACTTGGGCCTAACCTTGTGTCATAGCCCAATTCGTATTTACGTACTTATACCTCCCACATTAGGTTCAACATTAGTGGGGGCAGACTTCCACCACTAATGCAACCTAACCTCATGTCATAAGTAAAATTACAATTCCTAATTGTAATTACTAGACATTCCATTTTTAGTTAATTAATAAATTAATTAATCCTTTCCTTTTATAGGTGTCAATACCTATTTTACCCAATAATTTGAATTACATGTTCAAAAATGTTCATATTCAAATTATGCCATTTTTAACCCTTTTTTCCCCGTTCCTTAACTAGCGCCCTCACAAAATTGGCATCATACCTAGGCCAGACAATAGCCTAGTCATAAGCGATAATATGGAACATAATGGGAATATTACTAAAATGGTCATCTTGGCATAAACATAAACTTGTATGATAATAAGGTGAACATACATACTGGCATGGACATGAAATTGTCATCATAAAAAGGTGGATATAAAGCTAATGAATGTTTGACAGTCAATAACAATAATGTCACAATAAGCATAGTAAGATCTAAATTAGCAATTTAGATGTCCCATCGGTTTAGATCTAATATGATAATCACAAGGTGATAAATTAGATCACATAATTCAGATCTATCACGATAACATAAGGTGACAATTTAGATCACATAAAATAGATCTAACATGTCATGAGGTGATAAATTAGATCACATAATTCAGATCTATCATGATAACATAAGGTGACAATTTAGATCACATAAAATAGATCTAACAGTTCCAATGTCCACGTAAATTTGATCTACTAGTTTAGAAATAGATCTACACACATCCACATCATAGCATGTCCTAAAAGTTATAATTAAGATAAAGGTTTAGATCCAATCCTAACCAATTCAAGGAGACATATGTTCATGATTTACATAAATGATTAGATCTATCCAATGATATAACTGTCCAAATTAATAGATCTATATTAACCACAATATAGTTACAAACCAAGATCCACAAAAATAACATAGTAGAACAATCACAATTAAATTAGATCTAGAGAAATAGGTCTATCATATGATCTAAAAATAACATAGATTCAAGTTACAACGTATCCAAATCATAGTCTTTCATAATTCACTTTTATTTATCTAAACATAAAAGCAACTAGAAACTTATTGTGATTGGATGCTAAGATGATAGAAAAGAGGCTAGTGCCGAGTCTATGCTTGAATCTCAGAATTTGTTATGCTTTAGTTGATAGAAAAAGATGAGAGACCCTAGTTCAGTTCAGACTCTGGCAGAGTTTGGGCGCCATGATTTCTAATGAAGAAATATGTGAAATAGTTATGTATTTATAGGTGCAGAACCCTTTAGAACCGACTGCCATATAAGCCCTAGGGTAAAATCAGGTCGTGGGTTGCCTCCCACTTGGGCAAAGGCCCAAATACACAAAAAACTATTTTGGGCAGACTTTACAGGTGTGCCAGTGAAAAAAATGGGCGCACTTGTCAAGTGCGTTGGGAATTTCTTCTTTTTCTGCCAAACTTCTATCGTCCATAACTTCTTCATACGTTATCCGTTTTACACAAATCATGTGTTTATCTTGACCAGAATTTCGAGACGGACGCAACGACGCAGTCTGTCTCCCTTGGTTCTGAATATTAAATTAATTATTCTTTAATTTATCCACTTTAATGTTGTTAAAATTTCAGGGTGTTACAGGGCATACGATACAACTTCTTCTACTAGCTTCCTTCTACTTAGGAAAAGATTGCTTGCCTTTCTATATTAATGGCCAAACGAAAACTCCCCCGTCTTGAAGATGAAGGCACGAGAAACAAGGAGAGCCAGGAGGCTTCCTCTCATGGAAATCCATCAGCATACTTGGAAAGAGAAGAGATGGATGGAGTACATGCTTAATTTGGAACCCAGATGGCAAGGCAAGATGATCTCCTCCGCAAATAGCAGGAAATGATAGATGGATTCTTTGCTCGAATGGATGAAAGGTCAGGCAATGGCGTACAACCCATTGGAAATAATGCAATGACCTCAACACCAATAGGTGGACCGAACTGGATCGGATTCGATCCGAACCACTGGAGCTGGGGACAATCTGCCTACTTCTAGGAATGAACAACGTGCAGATACAACACATAATGTTTTGGATGAAGACGTTGTCAACATCAGAAACTAAGATCGAGCATGACCAATCTCCTCCCCGGTTCGGATAAGCAATGCTATTCACGACTCATCACAACTTCTGTACGAAATGCCTCGACTAGAAACAAGCGAACCTGTTCGGTTTGGCCCCTCTAATCTGAGTTAGTTCGGAACCTCCGACCCGAACCGGACCTCCAACCTGAATCAGTTGACATTCCCTATACTCCATCACTCTTTTGGACTCAACGCTGGGGGCATTAGCTCTGACCTTGGCAGCTTGCAACAGCTCTTTAAAGGCGATTGGCACGTCAGTCTCATTGAACGCCTCTAGAGGGGCACATTTATCAAAATGACGTGGATGACGTCAATCACAATCCATTTACCTGGGAAATCAGGAATTCCTGCAATCCCCCGGATTTCAAACTTCTAGTTCTCGAGCCATACAACGGCAAGACATATCCTACCGTGCATCTGATGCGCTACAAATGACACATGGGTGTTAAATCGGCATCAGAAAATGTCATGGCTAAATGCTTCCCTCTCTTTTTGACTGATATAGCCACTATGTGGATTTGGCAGTTGGAATCTAAATCGATCAACAACTGGAATATGTTGGTCGCTCGCTTTATCGAACAATTTCGGGTCCACATTGCACGACCCAAGAATGTCATGTCACTCAATACAATCATGCAGAGGCCCAAAGAAACTCTCCGCTCATTTCTGGAAAGATTCAATGTTGCAGCACCATCGGTTGATCGATCTGAACTATCCATGGTATTGATGGCAGTAGTATCCGGTATCCTGGATAACTCAGAATTCAAGAAATCTTTGCACCAAGACCCACCGTGAAACCTCGGCGAACTTCCTCGAAGTAGATAGATTTCTGCAGGAAGAAGATGCGACTTGCGAGAAGAATGTTCCCGAGGTCAACATGCTTAAAGACGGAGAACCGTCTGATTATAGAAAAGGCAATGGAAAAGCCACCATCAAGAATGACCGCAACACTCTGCCCCGGAGAGGGCCCAGATATGAAAAGTACATAGAACTCAATTTAACCCTGACTGACATCTACATGGACACGAACGGTGCCACCTCCTACCCAAGTCCTCCTAGGAGGGAACCATCACAAAAAGAACGTGATTCTAGAAAACACTGCATATTCCTTGACATGGATGGTCATTACACGAATGACTGCAGGCATTTGCGAGATTTGATTATGGAGCGAATTAGATGTGGAGAGCTAATCGAGTATGTCAAACAACCAATAGCGCCTGCATCCGTGTTGTCACTACCTACTCCCCGGAGAGGGAATGACCCTGGATAGAGCTCTCGTGGGCTCATCATCAACTGATCTGGATGAGATCAGCCTGGATTCCCTATAATTCGTAGGATTTAAGATATGTTTTTCCTTTCTTTAGATTTTCTGATTGGCTAAATCGGAGTATACATGTACGGGGTTAGGATTTATCCCTAAAGCATGCTCTGGGCTCGATAACAAACTAATCAGGATTTTCTTTGGTTTTGTACTTTGAATTGAATAAGAAAGACTATCCGAACATGGATTATGTTCGGCCAATATAAGTATCTTGTCTGGTTGTGACAGAATTCTCAATCTCATTTAAAGTATGGCTTATACTTATCTCGAACCCTTGTGTATAGAATATGCCTAGGGGTGGAATATCTTGTAAGGCTATGGCAAGTGTAGCTCCATTTCTGTATGAGTATGGATTATACTCTACTGAATTTATATGTACGGATTATACTTAGGAACGGTTTATCGTTTTGTCAGATGTTGGCCAAGGAATTTAATAAAACTCATGTATGGCTTATGCTTAGTTTGAACATCCCGGTATGGCTTATGCCTAGAAGGTTAGGTCCCTCGCCAGGTTTTGGTACGATGATTCGAACATCCCTCGAGTATGGTTTATGCTCAGCTGAACACCCAAACATGTTTCATGCTTGAAAATTTATATAGTTATGTCAGGTTTTGACGCATATATTTGCCTTCTTTTCTTTGCAGGTATGGATTGTACTTGCAGCTGGAAGGTCTAGCGTGGCCTTGGTTTTCTTGGAATCTAGAACACATCTTCCTTCAACCAGTAAGATATGTTCGGCGAATTCTACCTAGAAGCAAATAGGTTTATGCGGGAAGAAGATGTGACTTTCAAGAAGAACGTTCTCGAGGTCAACATGTTTAAGATGGAGAACCGTCTGATTATGGAAAAGGCAAGGCAAAAGCCGCTATCAAGAATGACTGCAACACTCAGCCCCGGAGAGGGCTTAGATATGAAAAGTACACTAATATCAATTCAACCGTGACTGACATCTACACGGACATAAATGGAGCCATCTCCTATCCAAAGCCTCCCAGGAGGGAGCCATCACAAAAAGAATGTGATTCTGGAAAACTTGCATATTCCATGACATGGATGGTCATGACACGAATGACTGCAGACATTTGCAAGATTTGATTAAGGAAAAGATTAGACGAGGAGAGCTACCCAGGTATGTGAAATAACCAACAGTGCCTGCATCTACGCTGCCACCACCTACTCCCAGGAGAGGGAATGACCCTGGATCTAGATCTTGTGGGCTCATCATCAACTGATCTGGATGAGATCAGCTTGGATTCCCTGCATTTTTTAGGATTTAAGATATTTTTTCTTTATTTAGGTTTTCCGATTAGCTAACTCGGAGTACATACATACAGGGTTAGGATTTAGCCCCAAAGCATGCTCTGGACTCGGTAACAAACCAATCGGGGTTTGCTTTGGTTTTCTAATTTGAATTGAATAAGGAAGGACTATCCAAGCATGGATTATGTTTGGAAAATTTAAGTATCTTGTCAAGTTGTGAGAGGATTCTCAATCTCAGTTATATATGGCTTATACTTATCTCGAACCCCTAGGTATGGATTATGCCTAGGGGCGATACTATCTTGTCAAGCTGTGGCAAGTGTAGCTCTATTTCAGCACAAGTATGGATTATACTCCGTTGAATTTATAAGTATGGATTATACTTAGGAACGGTTTATCGTTTTGTTAGGATTTGGCAAAGGAACTTAATAAAACTCGTGTATAGCTTACGCTTAGTTTGAACTTCCAGGTATGGCTTATGCTTGGAAGATTATGTCCCTCGCCAGGTTGTGGCAGGATGATTCGAAAATCCCTCGAGTATAGTTCATGCTCAATTGAACGCCCAAGCATGTTTCATGCTCGAAAAGGTTAATCATTTATGTCTAGTTTTGACGCATCTGTTTGCCTTTTTTTCTTTGCAGGTATGCATTGTAGTTGCAGCTAGCAGGCCCGGCTTGGCCTTGGTTTTCTTGGATCATTTAGAACAAATCTTCCTTCAACCAGTAAGATATGTTCTAGGGGGAAAAATGTTGACGTGCATTTTATTCAAAGCAGCCACACATGGAATTCCTGGTAAGCAACGCACCCAAGCGCTGAGGACATCGTCAGAAAACAGGAAGCAATTTGGTTCAAACCGCATCGCAAACAAAAAATGGATCAAAACTCCTAATAGACGACCTCTTTTGGTCCTGAAAACATCAATTATGGGGCCGTGCCCAGTAACTCCTGTAGCCCTGTGAATTAGCTTCAGGTAGAGCTTTCGTTTGATCAAAACGGACTTAGGGTTGGAAAATTACGCCCGTTTCCGTGAACGTGCGCAGAATGGGAATAACTTGGATTCTTACATTGAAAAAACCCAGGATGGGTCGGCCTCGTCAGATCGGATCGGCCTCACAGGGACCCTTAAACACTTCAGTGCCGGATCGGCTCAACTTTAATGGATCAGATCGGCTTCGTTGGATCGAATCGGTGGCCGAACCGAACCACCTGGAGCTGCTTCTACACAGCAGCTTTGACCTATTCTCCTAGCATAACCAACCCGTACAAATGTGGATCGGACTCCCCTTGGCTTAGACCGATTTTGGGATGATTTTTCACTAATTTCCAAGATTGCCTCCGGTCATAACACATGGCATCCGACCCGGGGCTCCTCCACAGCTATAAATACACCACTACTTGGCATTTTGAAGGGACTTTTGGCTCTGGCCTATCATGACATCCACCATTGCTCCACGCACGGCCATTGCGCAACATAGAATCCAAATTTCACATTATAACATGAGGATTTTGTGTATGATCTTCTAGTTTCATACCTCTTTTCATTTTAAACACGAAGATGCCATGTATAAGTCAAGGGAATTGTACGTGTAACTTCTTAGGATTTAAGAAGAGATAAAGTGGACGTAGGCTTGGTTTGAGACGAACAACTATAAAAACCTCGTGTGTCTACATTTATTTACTGTTTCTGCATTCTATTATCTATGATCTGTTATTGTGTTGACTTCACACCATATTTTGGTTTTAGTACCAAATTTTGGTCTAACATTTTGGTGTGTTGAGTAGGGGGCACACGATACAACTTCTTCTACTAGCTTCCTTATGCTTAGACAATAGATTGCTTGCCTTTTAGAATTAGTGGCCAAATGAAAACTCCCCCGTCCTAAGGATGAAGGAACGAGAAACGAGGCAAGTCAGGAGGCTTCCTCTCATGAAAATCAATCAGCAAACTTGACAAGAGAAGAGATGGATGGAGTTCTCGTTGACTTGAGAACCCAGATGGTAAGGCAAGATGATCTCCTGCGCAAATAATAGGAAATGATGGATGAATTCTTTGCTCAGATGGACGAAAAACCGGGCAACGGCGCACAACCCACTGGAAATAATGCAACGAACTGAACACCAGCACGTGCACCGAACCGGATCGAATCCGATCGAAACCGCAGGAGCTGGAGGTAATCTGCCTCCTTCTAGGAATGACAACGTGTAGCTACGACACCTAACGTTTTGGATGAAGATGTTGTCAACCTCAGAAACTCAGATCGAGTACGACCAATATCCACCTTGGTTCTGTAACACCCCACGTCCATTAATATCACTCACAAAGGAAATGCATTAACTTCCATGGAGGTTTTAAGTGAATATAGAACAGAAAAATTACAACAAGACAGATAATAAGTAGTACTTGGAAATCTAAAACTTTATTTCATTGTAGCGGAAATTAAACATGTTTTTTACATCATAAAACCATAAATCAGAGTCAAGTACAATATCCATCTTGATAAAACAAAATACATAATCCCATTACATAAATAGCCATTAAAGAAGATAACAAGCTGGACTTTACTTCAGCGGTCCAAGCTTTCCAAAAGAGAGAAAAAGCAATCCAATCAAACTCCTCTAGAGCTGGGCCCACCCTGAGGACCTGGAGGGGGGAAAAGATAGAAATGGAGGGGGTCAGACATAAAGTCTGGCGAGTATGATAATTCTAACAATACTATTATCAAAATAATTATACTGAGGCACAAGCTGGAAAATAAGGAAATGTCTATGAACTATTGGGTATGGAAGAGCAGATAAAGATAACGTTAAAGGCACACCTAATACTAATGAATAATTACTACACTGCACCACTCCAGTCACCCTAAAGGTTGATCCCACTTGCTTCACATAGAAATTATATAAATAGCTTTGTGTACCCCTTGCTGACTACATAAGTGTCGCCTGCCCCTATCTCCGCTAGGTGTACCCTACTACCCACTTGCGATCGTCTCCATACTCGTAGATACCCGTGTTGGTCCCACAGTGGGGTGTATAACTCCCCTAAAGTGGCAACCCGATACAGCTAAAGAATGCACGACTTATACCTACACAATGCAACAACGTCTTACCTACCAGCCCGGGTTCACACACGCATATGAAACCCGTTGGACTTGCGTTGCCACCGCTAACCCGTTTGGCCTCTTATAGTCAAGCCCAGTATGCGTGTCCCGTCCTCGACTTGGGTCGAGCCCACAAAGATACGTTTGGGTTACTGGTTGAAATGGGCCCCCATTTACTTACCACAAGCTATCCAGCTAAGCTTGTCCCCACTAGTATATCCCACTTAACCCTCTTCTTAGTCATGTTCATTTACATGTGTGTTTGGTTAAGTCTTACTAATCGTATTTCAAATGCCACTAATGGCACCCACTAGATTCCTCATGCCACCCAAGGCACCTGCTTAACCCCCATGTCCCACTTCACATGTTTATCTGGTTAAGTATTTCTTAATTCATTCATGCCATAACCTCATAAAGACCTCTCACATTAGACTGGCATTTATGGCAGCTGGATTCGCCGGGCGGGTCCGGGCAGTCTTACACCATAAAAGAGTCTAACCTCGTGTCTTTACAACTGTTATGCTTTTATTTGGGCCTAGGACCTCTCACATTGGGCTGACATTTGTGACTACTGGATTCGCCGGGCGGGTCCGTGCAGTTTTACGTCATAAACGAGTCCAACCTTGTGTCCTAAGCATTGATTAACACTTATAATCTTTTACCCCAGTTTTAAATATATCCCTATTCAAATCATTAATTAATTCCAATTTTAATGATGTCCATAATTGACTCAATTATGGCCATCCACTTACGGTATGCAAAATCATATCAATTGCACCCCAATTTCTTAATATTAAATCCTTGATATTACCCCTACCCCACGTTATATGTTCGCTAATTCAACGCAAAATATACATTAGACTCGAATAGTCTAACTCATAGCACAAAGATAAATTATCACAACATATAGACAAATAAAATAGATCTAATCATAATAGGGGTGAAACTTGCATAAAACTACACATGTCATGGATCTAAAGGTGTCAACTTGTTTGGTTTAGTGTCACAACTTACATAATATGATCATAACCCAAGTTCATGTATAAACTTGCATATGTGGTTTATGCAACATAATGATGGTGTGAACTAGCATCTAACACATAGAACTCACACATGTCATAGCATAATTCTAGATCTAAATAGATGTCATAATTCTAGATCTAAATAGATGTCATACAATATGTGGGATTATACATACTAATAAATCTAAACTTGCATAGGTACATGTGATTTATCATGTGAATCATCATAGCCCAAATATATATAATCAACATCATGATTCATAAGCTAACTACAACATAATAACATCATGGCTTTGTAACATCGCAACTTAGCATAGAAACTTGCAACATATATAATATCATCATAGCATGATTTACAACATATAGGATATCATCATCACATAACATAGGATTTACAACATACATGATAGCATAAGGTTTACAACAACATATATGACAATTCACATCATTTTCTTATGATCCATATCACATCTTAATCTAATTAGTTTGCTAATAATCTTATTAAGATCATCATACTCACAATTAGAAAAGAAAGAGAGTCTTGATTTGCTTGAGAGTTGAGTAGAATTAGAGTTTTGATTAGCTTTCTTCCTTCTTAGTTGGCGGCGGCTACACTAAGTTCCATGGTGATGGCATGACGGCGGCTATTCTATTTTTCATGTGATTTTAGAGTGAGAGACTACCTAGGTATATATAGAGTTTAGGATTTATTTAGACCGTCAGATCAACTCAGAACTAACCTGAACCGTTAAATTAGCCAACTCAGCCCTAAAGACACATCAGCAGCTCAAGATTAGGCTTTGCCAAAACCTGGCCGACTTGACCAGGTCGACACCCAAGTCAACTGCGCAGTCGACCTGGTCCTGGGGGTGTCGACTGCCCAGTCAACTCCCCAGTTGACCTGGGGTGCTGGTCGGGAAATTTCCCGCCTGGCCTGTTTGACTTCGAATTTTGAATTTTCTGAAAATTCTGATGGACATATCTCCTTCATACGAAGTCCAAATCACGCAAACTCGGACCCTATTTAAACCAGAATTCCGAGACGAACACAATGGCGCAACCCTTTTCCCACAATTCTCACATCTGAGATTAGTTATTCTTTAATTTGTGAATATTTATATTAACAGAATTACGGGGTGTTACATTCTCTCCTCCTTAAAGGATTTCGACCCCGAAATCTTCAAGTCAAGATGAATGTATATCCTAACATCCAATCGTCCATCTACTCAACCATCAAACACAGACATCCATTGTCCTTATAGACTTCTAATGCTTTCAAGTTTAAATGCACAGTGTGTGTATATGTCCATGTCTAATGCAAAATCAGGCGGTCCACTGATTCAGTTGACCTCCTTAATGCAAATCATGATAGTGCCATGCGTCCATTATGTATGCAAAAGTTCCTTAATGCTACATATTATCTCTATATGCGTGCACAATCATCATCTAAATGCAGCATCCATATGATAAAAAAAATCCTCATACATCCATTCTGCTAAATACATCCATATATATGCAATATGCAATGCGAAGTGACTGAGCCGATCTAGTGCCTAATAGTGTGTGTGTATGTGTCCACGAGCAACCACTAGCAAACACTTGCATCCACTTTGCATCCATCATACATAACATGTCTCAAACACATGTTTCAACCATAGGATTATCCTAACTAAAGGTTAAAGATACTAGCGAGAGGACATACTAAAGATAAGATAAGTACAAGCTAAGCGATAAAGGAGAAATTAAAAGACATACCCTCAAAAAGAAAAGGGTAAAATGAACGCATCTTCTCTTCTGTCTCCCAAGTAGCGTTGCTCTCATCATCTCCCCATTGCACTTTGACTAGTCTGACCTCTCGATTTCTCAGCTTCTTGATCTCCGACCCAAGAATGCATGTAGGAGCTCGTCGAATCGTCGTATCACGCTCTATCTCCACCTCTCTATGCAAGCTCGGCTATACCACTTCTGCGGTCTTGTGCAAGCACTTCCTCAAATGTGACACATGGAATACGTCGTGTACACCACTAAGTCTCTCAGGCAACTACACTCTATACGCCATTTGTCCAATCTTCTCCTTAATAGGAAACGGCCCTACAAACCTTGGTGCTAATTTCCCAAAGGACCCAAAGCGAACAATCATTCCGTAATGGAGACACTTTGATAAAGACCATGTCCCCAACATCAAACTCAAGATCTGTCCTTCTTTTGTCTGCATAAGATTTCTACCTATCTTGCACCGTCTTCATCCTCCTTCGAATCAAGTCGATCCTTTCTGAAGTCTCTCTAATCATATCGGGCCCAAGTAAGATCTTACCCGTAGATTCCCACCAACATGCAGGTGAACGACAAGGTCGTCCATAAAGAGCTTCGAAAGGTGGCATGCCAATGCTAGATTGAAAGCTGTTATTATATGCGAACTCTACCAACGGAAGATGCTCTTCCCATGTACCCCTAAAGTCTAGGATACATAGCATCAAAAGATCCTCTAGAATGCGATTCACCCTCTTAGTCTGGCCGTCCGTCTGAGGATGATACGCGATGCTCAAACATAACCGAGTCCCTACCGCCTTTGCAAGCTCTTCCAAAATTTGCTAGTGAAGATAGGATCACGGTCGCTTACTATGTTAGAAGGAACACCATGCAAATGAGCTATCTCTCGAACGTATACAGAAGCTAACCATGGGGCAGTCCTCTTACTCTTCACGGGAATGAAATGGGCGCTTTTAGTAAGTCTATCTACTATAACCCAAATCCCCATATTACCCTTCCTTGATCTTGGTAATCCATCCACAAAATCCATCGAGACATTTTCCCACTTCCATAGTGGAACCTCTAATGGGTGGTGAAGCAACCCACCGGGTTTCTTTTGCTCCGCTTTTACTTGTTGGCACACCAAGCATCTAGCAACATACTCGGACACATCCCTCTTCATACCGGCCCAAAAGAAAACTTGCTTCATGTCTTTGTACATCTTGTCCCCGCCGGGATGAATGGTCATCTTCGAATGATGTGCTTCGTCAAGAATAGCCTTCCTCAAACCTTCGTCTTGAGGTACACAAAGTCTACTATCCCTACGTAACCAACTCTTATCATCCAGGGTATACCTACGGAGATGGCTTGATGACTCCCCTCTTTTGAGCTTTTCTACTAACTCAACCAACTGTGGGTCGTCTCGCTGTGCCTGACCAATCCGTCCCAAAAGCGTAGGTCTGACCTCCAAGGATGCTAGCAAATCGGGTACAAAGTCAACGGAAGGTCTAAAGTCAAACCTAGAGATGAATTCTAAGTTTCGCCGCTCAACAAACAATAGGCTCAAGGATAACCTTTTCCTACTTAAGGCATCTGCCACCACGTTACCCTTGCCAGGGTTATATGCTATTTCGAAGTCGTAGGACGCTAAGAAGTCCATCCACCTTTGCTGCCTTAAGTTCAAGTCCTTCTTAGAGAATAAGTATTTTAAAGATTTGTGGTCAGTGAACAATTCAAATTTCTTGCCAAGAAGATAATGGCACCAAGACTTAAGCGCAAAAACAATTGCGGCCAACTCTAGGTCATGCGTAGGGTAATTTTTCTCATGCACCCTAAACTGCCTTCCACCATAGGCTATTACCCTTCCCTCTTGCATTAAGACTACGCCTAGTCCTGTCCCACAAGCATCGGTATAAACAGTAAACGGCTTACTCCCGTCTGGAAGCACTAAGACTGGAGCTGAGGTCAAAGCTCTCTTTAAACGTTGGAACGCATCATCACAATCTACGTCCCACGCGAAGACTAGGTTCTTCTTCGTCAGGCGTGTCAATGGAGCTGATATTTTTGCGAAGTCTTTGATAAACTTCCTATAGTAGCTAGCCAATCCCAAGAAACTCCTTACTTCGGTAGCATTTTTAGGGACCTTCCAATCTTGGATGGCCACCACCTTCGCGGGATCCACAGCTATCCCTCCTTTGGAAACCACGTGCCCTAAGAATCGCACTTCCTCTCTCCAGAAGTGACACTTAGTAAATTTAGCTTTAAGGTTATGCGCTCGTAGAGTCTCCAACACTTCCCTAAGATGTAGGGCATGCTCTTCTTCATTCTTAGAAAAGATCAAGATGTCGTCTACAAAGACCACCACGAATATATTAAGGTACTCCCTAAACGCCCTACTCATCAAATCAACAAAGTATGCAGGGGCGTTTGTCAAACCGAAGGGCATCACTAGCCATTCATAGAAACCCTCCGGAGTCCTAAAGGCAGTCTTGTCAATGCTATCCTCAGCCACTCTCAACTGATGGAAATCAGTGGCTAAGTCCAACTGCGAAAACACTGAGGCGCCAACTAAATAATCGGAGAGATCGACAATCCTCGGCAGTGGGTGTCTGTTCTTCTTAGTAATCTTATTAAGTTCTCTATAGTGCACACAAAGTCCAAGGGACCCATCCGCCTTCGTGGCAAATACTACTGGAGCACCCCACTCCGATATACTTCGTCTTATGAACCCCTTCTCAAGCAACTCCTTCACTTGCTTATTGAGTTCCCTCCTTTCACGAGGAGCCATGTGGCGTACTGGCAAAGATACTGGTTTTGCATTATCCACAAGATATATTCGAAAATCTATCTCCCGCTTCGGAGGCAAGCCCTTCAACTCCTCAAACACATCCGAGTATTCTTGGACTACTTTAATAGATCGTAGATTTTCCAGCGACGCGTCAAGCGATTCTAGATAACTTAGCATAACGGAATTTATGGGATTACAAAAGATTTCGAGAGTGTTGCCAAGGTGAGTCATGAGCCTAACTACTCTCCTTTCACAATCAAGAACGGCCCCATTTCTGGATAACTAATCCATTCCTAAAATTAGCCCATAGCCCGTGAAGCCCAAAACATAAGCATCACATCTAAACCCAACGCTAAGTATAGAAATTTTCAAATCCAAACATATCATGGACAAATAAGCTGATCCCCCAATTGGATTCGAAACAACTAAGGGATCCTCTATTAAACTGGTGTTTAAGTGCAGTGATTCAACTAATGACGTAGAGATAAACGAAAGCGATGTGCCCGAATCGAATAAGGTACAGACAGGATGATCAAACAGAAAAACTAAGCTTTCAACAGAAATGGTTCTACCTCGTTCTTGCAGCGGTGGGACCGCGAGAGCCTGAACTTGTCCCCTTGCCTGCCCTGGTGCCATAAGATCCTGCACCTGTCCTCCCGAGGTAGACCCTGCCCTCTGCCCCTTCTTTGGGCAGTCCTTCACTAGATGTCCCGCTTCACCACAGTGAAAACAGCCAGTCTTCTTTTTCTTTCTGCAATCCTTGCTGAGATGGCCTAGTGTCCCACAGTTAAAGCATCTTTCCTTTTCTTTGCCATTATTGTCTTTACCACCCTTCTTGTTTTGCTGTTGTGGTTTCTTCTGATCCCCTTTCTTCTCGGGTGCCTTATTAGCATTAGCGCCTTTCTCCTCGTGCATGAGGGCCATGTCTACTAGCTTCTCAAAGGTGGCCCCCATAGGGATGTGGGTCATAGCCAACCCCTGCAATGGCTCATTCAAGCCATTAACGAACCTCAGAGCCTTCTCCTCCTGCGTGTTCACCAAATCTAAGCCAAACCTTGCCAATTGGTTAAATTTGTTGATGTACTCTTTCACTGATAGATTTCCCTGCTTCAATGTCAAGAACCTTTCCATGTATAGATTCTCTTCTGCCCTTGAGAGAAACTTTTCCTCAAACCTACGTCTGAAATCCGCCCAAGAATCAACAGGACGCTCCCCATTAGTGACCTCCCACCAAAACGAGGCCTCTCCCTTCATTAACCAAGCAGCTAATTTGACTTTCCTCCCTTCTTCTACTTCAAAGATTTCTAGCAATTCTTCCACCTCCTTAAGCCAATCTCTAGCTTCCACAAACGTTTCTGACCCTTGAAAAGGTTTTCCACCCATAGCCTTAAATTCCTTGCACGTCTTTCCAAAAGTATCAACGCAAGGAGGAGGAGGAGGAGGAGCGGGTACAGCTGGTGGTGGAGGAACATTGGCTGGACCTGCAGCGGCCCTAGCCTCTAATAACCTCCTATACCATCCTGGTATCATTACACCCTCTGAAAGGTTAAGACCTTCAGCCATGCTGAAAAGAAAAAGGAAAGATTCAAAATGGAGAATTCGAAAGATAAAGATATATGGATATTGGGGATTATGATTTTCATAAAAACTTTCCTCTTTAAATTACTCATCAAGACATGTTTTTGAAAACACTTCTTCCAAAAATACTTTAGAAAAATAGTTTTTCTAAAAAAATTATCTGTTCTTGTAACCTTAAGCTCTGATACCACGTGTAACACCCCACGTCCATTAATGTCACTCACAAAGGGAATGCATTAACTTCCATGGAGGTTTTAAGTGAATATAGAACAGAAAAATTACAACAAGACAAAAAATAAGTAGTACATGGAAATCTAAAACTTTATTTCATTGCAGCGGAAATTAAACATGTTTGTTACATCATAAAACCATAAATCAGAGTCAAGTACAATATCCATCTTGATAAAACAAAATACATAATCCCATTACATAAATAGCCATTAAAGAAGATAACAAGCTGGACTTTACTTCAGTGGTCCAAGCTTTCCAAAAGAGAGATAAAGCAATCCAATCAAACTCCGCTAGTGCTGGGCCCACCCTGAGGACCTGGAGGGGGGAAAAAGATTGAAATGGAGGGGGTCAAACATAAAGTCTGGCGAGTATGATAATTCTAACAATACTATTATCAAAATAATTAGACTGAGGCACAAGCTGGAAAATAAGGAAATGTCTATGAACTATTGGGTATGGAAGAGCAGATAAAGATAACGTTAAAGGCACACCTAATACTAACGAATAATTACTACACTGCACCACACCAGTCACCCTAAAGGTTTGTAACACCCAGTGTATTTTATAATAGTGAAATTCACAAATTAAAGTATAATAAATTTCAAATTAAAGTATTAAGGGAAACGGGATATGCCATTGCGTTTGTCTCGGAAAAATACGCGAAATAGAGTTCGAGTTTTCGAAAAACGGAGCCCGTATGACCAAATTATGGCCCGATGAAATTTCAGAAAATTCAAATTTCGAAAACAGATTTGAATTTCAGCCCAATCAGAGTAGGCGGGAAAATTCCCGCCCAAACCCACCAGGTCGACCTGGGGGTCGACCCTAGGGTCGACCTGCCAGGCCAGGTCGACCTGGGAGTCGACCTAGGTGTCGACCTGCCCCAGGCAGGTCGACTCTAGAGTCGACCTGGGGGTCGACTGGGGAGTCGACCTGGCCCCTGAGCCAGGTCGAACCCAGCCCACCCTGGCTGGCCTAGTCTGTGTTTAGTCGATTTTCTGAGCCTTGCCTTGTCACTAGGGCTAGGTGTCAGCTCCTAGTTGGTCTCTCCTTTGAACGAACGGCTATTATTGAACCAAGCTTCATCGACGGTCTAAATCAACTCACAAACTCTATAAAAAGGACCTAAGACTAACCCTAATTCACATAAACTAAAATGGAGATGAGACCGTCATGTTGCTGAGGAGAGACTGAGGATAGCCGTCAGAAATAGAGAGACAATTAGGAGATAAATCAAAAGCTTAAAGCAACGTTAATCAAATCAAAGCAACGCCTACAACAAAGGATAGCATCTCCAAATTCAGAATTCAGATTCCTGAATTGAAGATTCGTCATACGTTGTAAGTAGTGTGCTATTCCGATGTGAATTAAATAATTGTGTTGATTTGTGTAAAGTAAGAAATGGAATTGTGGCGATAATAATCTATATTTGTATGTTGCTTTGATGCTAAACGATTTGGGAATATTATGGTATACGATTGGATATTTGCAAGTACGCGATTTGCGTTGGAAGTTAACAACAAAATAGAATTGTGGCGATAATAACTTATATTTGTATGTTATTTTGATTCTAAATGATTTGGCAATGCTATGGTGTACGATTGGATTCATACAAGTATATGGTTTATGTTGACAACCACATGTTGTGGAATTTTAATTGGGATTCAAGCAAGCATATGATTCATCTTGAAAACTACATGTTTGTGGTAGTTATTTACAACACCCATTTGATAATTGCCAGTATATGATTCATGTTGAAAATAACAACTATATGTTGTAATAGTTTATTTGAAATTCATGCAAGTATATGATTTATTGTTATGCCAACATGATGTATAATTCTATGGTCATCTTTAGTGTAATTTGATCCACTTAAGTATTATGATTCATATGAAGGTTATGTTAGAATTAGCATCATAGTTCAAGTATAAAAATCATGATTTTGTGATAGTGACAAAAGCAAGCGTCTTTGTAAGCTTGTATTAATTTTATGAACATGACTAAACTATGTTTGTTATTATGCCTAGTTGAAAACATGTTTTTAGGCTTATGTTGTTATCATAATCATATGATAATATATTCGACACATAAGTTACATTAGAATTACACTAGAATTACATCCCACTTACAAGTTACATAGATAGGATAAAAGCCATGATTATATGAATAGTAGGATTCATGTTCAATTATATCTATGCCATGACTATATGAATAGAAGGACTCATGTTCAATTATGATTATGCCATAATTATATGATTAGAATGGTTCATGTTTAAGTATTACTTATGCCATGACTACATGGATAGAATGATTCATGTTTTGTTTATACCATGATTATGTAAATAGAATGATTCATGTTTAAGTATTGCTTATATTATATGATGTTACAATTGCAAGTTCACATGTGCCTACTTTATGTTAACTGAATCATCTGTTGCAAGTTCATGCGTTCACACTCCCCTTTTTCATGTTAACTTATAAATCTCCACCAAAATTAGGGCATTCCCTTTGAGAGTGACCCTAACGGAGGTGGGGTGTTTCACTTGGTATCAGAGCATAGGTTTACCAGATAAGATAAAAAGTTTTGAAAATTTATTTTCAAAGAAAAATTTAAAGAAGCATTTTTAAAAGATAAAATATTATTTTATTTTAAAAAGGCAAAGTCCCCCAAAGCCATAGGTACTATCTCTTATCCTTCGTTTTGAATATATCCTTTTTGTTTCAGCATGTCCGAAGAACTTAACTTGCCAGAGAGTGTACCAATACCTGGTTGGTTTAGACGGTTCTTAGAAGCAAGGGCCACTCAGCCAGGTCCTACCGTTCCTCCTCCCCCAGCTGCAGGAAATCATCCAGCTGCAACAGCACCTCTTCCTCCACCCCCTCCGCGGGGAAACACTTTTGCTAAGATATGTAAAGATTTTAAAGCTATAGGAGGAAAGGATTTTCATGGAACTGAGTCCTTCGTGGCAGCTAGGAATTGGCTGAAAGAAACCGAGGACTTATTCATCATCTTTGAGGTAGAAGATAGGCAGAAAGTACAACTGGCAGTGTGGCTACTAAAGGGCGAGGCTTCCTACTGGTGGGAAGTCACTAATGCAGAAAGACCGGTGGAAACATGGGAGGACTTTAGGGCAAGGTTTGAGGCTAAATTTCTCTCAGACGCGGAAAGGAGTTTGCAGTTGGAAAAATTCTTATTTCTTAAGCAAGGGAACAAGACAGTCAAAGAGTATGTTAATCAGTTCGATGAGCTGGCTAGGTTCGGACTGGACCTAGTCAACACCCCGCACAAGAAGGCTCTCTGTTTTGTGAAAGGGTTGAATGAGCCATTACACAGTTTGGCCATGACCCATATACCCATGGGAGCTACGTATGAAAGGTTGGTACAGATGGCATTGCTGAACGAAGAGGATAAGGGAAAGAAGGAGACAAAGGTGGAAAGCTCTCAAGGGAAGAAAGAGGGTTTACAGCCTAAGAAGACGGACTTTAAGAAGGGTGGGAAAGACAACAAAGAGAAGAGGAAGTGTAATTTCTGTGGCAAAGTGGGGCACTTAGTGAAAGATTGCCGGAAAAAGAAGGCCAAGATGAATGGTGGGTGCTTTTCTTGCGGTGAGACAGGCCACATGGCAAAGGACTGCCCAAAGAAACGAGGACAGGGGCAGAGGGCTGGATCCACCTCAGGGGCACAAGTTCATGTGCTAGAGGCGCCACCTCTGCAACAGCGAGGTATAAATACTTCTGTAGAAAGTGTAGTTTATCTTTATGATCACCCCGTTCGCACTTTATTTGATTCTGGCGCATCACACTCCTTTATCTCGTCTTCTTTAGTAGAATCTCCGCACCTAAAAACTAGTATGGTAGAGGACCCCTTAATTGTTTCAAACCCAATTGGGGGCCCAGCTCATTTGTCTATGATCTGTTTGGGATTAAAAATTTCTATTCTAAACATAGAATTTAAATGTAGTGCCTTTGTTTTGGGCTTTTCGGGATATGGTTTGATTTTGGGCATGGATTGGCTATCCAGTAATGGGGCCATCCTTGATTGTGAGAAAAGGGTTGTTAGGCTCTTGACCCAGCTCGGTAACACTTTGGAAATTACTTGTAATCCCTCGTATGTGGTTATGCTTAGTTATCTTGAATCGCTAGATGCCTCCGTTGAAAATTTGCAATCGGTTAGAGTGGTCCGGGAATATCCGGATGTCTTCAAAGAGGTGAAGGGCTTGCCTCCAAAGCGGGAGATAGACTTCCGCATATATCTTGTAGATAATGCAAAGCCCGTTGCGTTACCCGTTAGACACATGGCTCCACGGGAAAGGAAAGAGCTCAGTAAACAGATTAAAGAGCTTCTAGAAAAGGGGTTCATTAGGAGGAGCATTTCAGAATGGGGCGCTCCAGTGGTGTTCGCTACAAAGGCGTATGGTTCACTCCGTCTATGTGTTGACTATAGGGACCTCAACAAGCTAACGAAAAAGAATAGGCACCCTCTCCCCAGAATTGACGATTTGTTTGATTAGCTTGTAGGAGCGTCTGTTTTCTCCCAACTCGATTTAACGACCGGTTTTCATCAGCTAAGGGTGGCTGAAGATAGTAACGATAAAACGACATTCAAAACCCCAGACGGCTTCTTTGAATGGCTTGTCATGCCTTTCGGCTTGACAAATGCACCTGCTTACTTCGTGGACCTGATGAGTTGGGTATTCAGAGATTTCCTCAATAAGTTCGTAGTGGTCTTCGTAGACGATATCCTTATCTTCTCAAAGAGTGAAGAGGAACATGCTCAGCACTTAAGGGCAATCATGGAAACTCTGCGAGTCCATCAGCTAAAAGCCAAATTCTCCAAATGTCACTTTTGGATAGAAGAAGTGAGGTTCCTTGGGCACATAGTATCCAAACAAGGGTTAGCAGTGGACCCTGCTAAGGTAGTGGCGGTACAGGATTGGAAGACACCAAGGAATGCAACTGAGGTCCGAAGTTTTCTAGGACTAGCAGGATTCTATCGAATGTTCATAAGGGATTTTGCGAAAATCTCAGCTCCGCTCACAAAGTTGACCAAGAAGAATCTAGTGTTCGATTGGGACTTGGATTGCGAGTTTGCTTTCCAGCGACTGAAAGGGCTCTTACAACAGCCCCGGTTTTAACGTTGCCAGATGGAAGCAAGATGTTCACAGTTTATACAGATGCATTTGGGACAGGGCTAGGCACCGTCTTAATGCAAGAAGGAAGGGTAGTAGCTTATGGCGGGAGACAATTGAAAGTGCACGAAAAGAACTACCCGACCCACGATCTTGAGTTAGCTGCCATCGTCTTTGCACTCAAGTCTTGGCGACACTATCTCCTAGTTGAGAAGTTTGAACTTTACACTGACCATAAATCGTTGAAATACCTTTTCTCGCAGAAGGACCTTAACTTGAGGCAACAGAGGTGGATGGAGTTTCTTGCCTCGTATGATTTCGAGATCTCCTATACTCCGGGCAAAGGCAACGTAGTGGCAGACGCGTTGAGCCGAAAGAAACTGACCCTAAGCCCGCTGTTTGTTGAAAGACAAAGCCTAGAGTTTATAGCCAGCTTTGACTTTAGGCCTTCCTCCGATTTTGTACCAGGCTTGCTAGCATCTCTCGAAGTACGCCCGACTTTAGTGGACTCGATAGGGATAACACAACGCGAGGACCCTCAGCTTGTGGAGACGATTGATAGGCTAATTAGGGGTGAGACTTCAAGTCACCTCAACAGATACTCCATCGACGATAAAGGTTGGCTAAGGCGAGACGGAAGACTATGCGTCCCACAAATAAGGGATTTAGTAAAGAAGGTTCTCGAGGAAGCACATCACTCCAAGATGACGATACACCCAGGCGGAGATAAAATGTACAAGGATATAAAAAGAACTTTCTTTTGGAACGGCATGAAGAAGGACGTGGCAGAATTCGTTTCTAAGTGTATGGTGTGCCAACAAGTTAAGGCGGAACAGAAAAAGCCTGGCGGTCTGCTACATCCTCTAGAGGTCCCGCAGTGGAAGTGGGATAGCATCTCAACGGACTTCATCGATGGGCTGCCTAGGTCTAGGAGAGGCAACACTAGCATTTGGGTAATAGTGGATAGGCTTACTAAAAGCGCCCACTTTTTACCTGTCAAAAGTAAAAGAACTGCCTCATCCCTAGCGTCTCTTTACCTCAAGGAAATCGTTCGACTCCATGGAATACCATCCAGCATTGTTAGTGACCGAGGCCCTATCTTCACAAGTGAGTTTTGGCGGAGTCTGCAAGAAGCGGTAGGCACACAGTTATGCTTGAGCACAGCCTATCATCCCCAAACCGACAGCCAAACAGAAAGAGTGAACAGAGTTTTGGAGGACCTTCTAAGACTGTGCGTCCTTGACTTCGGAGGGACATGGGAAGACCATCTTCCTTTGGTGGAATTTGCCTACAATAACAGCTATCAAGCAACCATCGGAATGGCGCCCTTCGAAGCTTTATATGGAAGACCGTGCCGATCACCCACTTGTTGGTGGGAGTCTACTGATAAGCTCATACTTGGACCAGATATGATCCGAGAGACTTCAGAAAAAGTAGACTTAATACGAAGAAGGATGAAGACGGCCCAAGACAGACAAAAGTCCTACGCCGACAAGAGGAGGACCGACCTTGAATTTGAGGTTGGGGACAGAGTTTTTCTTAAGGTATCTCCGCTAAGGAACGTTGTTCGTTTTGGAACAACAGGGAAGCTAGCACCAAGGTTCGTAGGGCCATTCCCTATCATTGAGAAAATTGGGAAAATGGCCTATAGATTAGAGCTACCCGAAAAATTTGCCGGAGTTCACAACGTCTTTCACGTTTCACATCTCCGAAAATGTCTACATGAGTCTGCTGAAGTGGTAGAGCCAAATATCCTAGAAGAAGCTGAAGTGGAACGCGAAGCAACCGTAAGGAAAGTTCCAACCCGCATATTAGGAACGGAAGTGAAGAAGCTACGCAACCGCGAAGTCAAGCTCGTCAAAGTTCAGTGGAGCGACGCCGAAGGAGATGCAACTTGGGAAACTGAAGCTAAAATACGCGCAGCCTACCCTTTTCTTTTCAAGGGTACATCTTTGATCTTTCCTTTTTCCTTAAGTTGCGCTTTTATCTGTCTTTTTAGGTATATCTCCTCGGCCTTATCTTTTAGGAAGAAACCCTTTGGATGGAAACATGTAATTGAAACATGTTATGGATGATGGTTGCAAGTGGTTGCAAGTGATTGCTAGTGGTTGCTCGTGGTTGCATATACACACACAATCTAGGTTTTAGATCGGCTCAATCACTTCATATTGCATATGCATATATGTTTGCATTCGTATATGGTTGAACTTTAATGTGTTGTCATATGGATGTTGCATTTGTATGAATGATTGTGCACTCATGAAGAATCATGAATAGGAGGATTTGCATACATAATGGATTCATAGCACTTACATAATTCGCATTAAGGAGGTCAACTGAATCAGTAGACCGCCTGATTTTGCACTAGATAAGTACATGTACACACACACTTCGCATATTATCATGAAGCATTAGAAGTCTTTTAAGGACAATGGATGCTCGTGTTTGATGGATGAGTAGATGGATGTTTGGATGTTAGGATGTACATTCTTCCTGAACTTGAAGATTTTGGGACGAAATCCTTTTAAGTGGGGGAGAATGTAACACCCCGTGTATTTTATAACAGTGAAATTCACAAATTAAAGTATAATAAATTTCAAATTAAAGTAATAAGGGAAACACGATATGCCATTGCGTTCGTCTCGGAAAAATACGCGAAATAGAGTCCGAGTTTTCGAAAAACGGAGCCCGTATGACCAAATTATGGCCCGATGAAATTTCAGAAAATTCAAATTTCGAAAACAAATTTGAATTTCAGCCCTACCAGAGTAGGCGGGAAAATTCCCGCCCAAACCCACCAGGTCGACCTGGGGGTCGACCCTAGGGTCGACCAGCCAGGCAAGGTCGACCTGGGAGTCGACCTGTCCCAGGCAGGTCGACTCTAGAGTCGACCTGGGGGTCGACTGGGGAGTCGACCTGGCGCCTGAGCCAGGTCGAACCCAGAACACCCTGGCTGGCCTAGTCTGTGTTTAGTCGATTTTCTGAGGCTTGCCTTATCACTAGGGCTAGGTGTCAGCTCCTGGTTGGTCTCTCCTTTTAACGAACGGCTATTATTGAACCAAGCTTCATCGACGGTCTAAATCAACTCACAAACTCTATAAAAAGGACCTAAGACTAACCCTAATTCACATAAACTAAAATGGAGATGAGACCGTCATGCTGCTGAGGAGAGACTGAGGATAGCCGTCAGAAATAGAGAGACAATTAGGAGATAAATCAAAAGCTTAAAGCAACGTTAATCAAATCAAAGCAACGCCTACAACAAAGGATAGCATCTCCAAATTCAGAATTCAGATTCCTGAATTGAAGATTCGTCATACGTTGTAAGTAGAGTGCTATTCCGATGTGAATTAAATAATTGTGTTGATTTATGTAAAGTAAGAAATGGAATTGTGGCGATAATAATCTATATTTGTATGTTGCTTTGATGCTAAACGATTTGGGAATATTATGGTATACGATTGGATATTTGCAAGTACGCGATTTGCGTTGGAAGTTAACAGCAAAATAGAATTGTGGCGATAATAACTTATATTTGTATGTTATTTTGATTCTAAACGATTTGGCAATGCTATGGTGTACGATTGGATTCATACAAGTATATGGTTTATGTTGACAACCATATGTTGTGGAATTTTAATTGGGATTCAAGCAAGCATATGATTCATCTTGAAAACTACATGTTTGTGGTAGTTATTTACAACACCCATTTGATAATTGCAAGTATATGATTCATGTTGAAAATAACAACTATATGTTGTAATAGTTTATTTGAAATTCATGCAAGTATATGATTTATTGTTATGCCAACAAGATGTATAATTCTATGGTCATCTTTAGTGTAATTTGATCCACTTAAGTATTATGATTCATATGAAGGTTATGTTGGAATTGGCATCATAGTTCAAGTATAAAAATCATGATTTTGTGATAGTGACAAAAGCAAGCGTCTTTGTAAGCTTGTATTAATTTTATGAACATGACTAAACTATGTTTGTTATTATGCCTAGTTGAAAACATGTTTTTAGGCTTATGTTGTTATCATAATCATATGATAATATATTCGACACATAAGTTACATTAGAATTACACTAGAATTACATCCCACTTACAAGTTACATAGATAGGATAAAAGCCATGATTATATGAATAGTAGGATTCATGTCCAATTATGTCTATGCCATGACTATATGAATAGAAGGACTCATGTTCAATTATGATTATGCCATAATTATATGATTAGAATGGTTCATGTTTAAGTATTACTTATGCCATGACTACATGGATAGAATGATTCATGTTTTGTTTATACCATGATTATGTAAATAGAATGATTCATGTTTAAGTATTGCTTATATTATATGATGTTACAATTGCAAGTTCACATGTGCCTACTTTATGTTAACTGAATCGTCCGTTGCAAGCTCATGCGTTCACACTCCCCTTTTTCATGTTAACTTATAAATCTCCACCAAAATTAGGGCATTCCCTTTGAGAGTGACCCTAACGGAGGTGGGGTGTTTCAAGGTTGATCCCACTTGCTTCACTTAGAAATTATATAAATAGCTTTGTGTACCGCTAGCTGACTACATAGGTGCCGCCTGCCCCTATCTCCGCTAGGTGTTCCCCACTACCCACTTGCGATCGGCTCCCTACTGATAGATACACGTGCTGGTCCCACAGTGGGGTGTATCACTCCCCTAAAGTGGCAACCCGATACAGCTAAAGAATGCACGGCTTATACCTACACGATGCAACAACGTCTTACCTACCAGCCCGGGTCCACACACGCATATGAAAGCCGTTGGACTTGCGTTGCCACCGCTAACCCGTTTGGCCTCTTATAGTCAAGCCCAGTATGCGTGTCCCGTCCTCGACTTGGGTCGAGCCCACAAAGATACGTTTGGGTTACTGGTTGAAATGGGCCCCCAATTACTTACCACAAGCTATCCACCTAAACTTGTCCCCACTAGTATATCCCACTTAACCCTCTTCTTAGTCATGTTCATTTACATGTGTGTTTGGTTAAGTCTTACTAATCGTATTTCAAATGCCACTAAAGGCACCCACTAGATTCCTCATGCCACCCAAGGCACCTGCTTAACCCCCATGTCCCACTTCACATGTTTATCTGGTTAAGTATTTCTTAATTCATTCAGGCCATAACCTCATAAAGACCTCTCACATTAGACTGGCATTTATGGCAGCTGGATTCGGCGGGCGGGTCCGGGCAGTCTTACACCATAAAAGAGTCTAACCTCATGTCTTTACAACTGTTATGCTTTAATTTGGGCCTAGGACCTCTCACATTGGGCTGAAATTTGTGACTACTGGATTCGCCAGGAGGGTCCGGGCAGTTTTACGTCACAAACGAGTCCAACCTCGTGTCCTAAGCATTGATTAACACTTATAATCTTTTACCCCAGTTTTAAATATATCCCTATTCAAATCATTAATTAATTCCAATTTTAATGATGTCCATAATTGACTCAATTATGGCCATCTACTTACGGTATGCAAAATCATATCAATTGCACCCCAATTTCTTAATATTAAATCCTTAATATTACCCCTACCCCACGTTATACGTTCGCTTATTCAACGCAAAATATACGTTAGACTCGAATAGTCTAACTCATAGCACAAAGATAAATTATCACAACATATAGACAAATAAAATAGATCTAATCATAATAGGGGTGAAACTTGCATAAAACTACACATGTCATGGATCTAAAGGTGTCAACTTGTTTGGTTAAATGTCACAACTTACATAATATGATCATAACCCAAGTTCATGTATAAACTTGCATATGTGGTTTATGCAACATAATGATGGTGTGAACTAGCATCTAACACATAGAACTCACACATGTCATAGCATAATTCTAGATCTAAATAGATGTCATAATTCGAGATCTAAATAGATGTCATACAATATGTGAGATTATACATACTAATAAATCTAAACTTGCATAGGTACATGTGATTTATCATGTGAATCATCATAGCCCAAATATATATAATCAACATCATGATTCATAAGCTAACTACAAAATAATGACATCATGGCTTTGTAACATCGCAACTTAGCATAGAAACTTGCAACATATATAATATCATCATAGCATGATTTACAACATATAGGATATCATCATTACATAACATAGGATTTACAACATACATGATAGCATAAGGTTTACAACAACATATATGACAATTCACATCATTTTCTTATGATCCATATCACATCTTAATCTAATTAGTTTGCTAATAATCTTATTAAGATCATCATACTCACAATTAGAAAAGAAAGAGAGTCTTGATTTTCTTTAGAGTTGAGTAGAATTAGAGTTTTGATTAGCTTTCTTCCTTCTTAGTTGGCGGCGGCTACACTGAGTTCCATGGTGATGGCATGACGACGGCTATTCTATTTTTCATGTGATTTTAGAGTGAGAGACTACCTAGGTATATATGGAGTTTAGGATTTATTTAGACCGTCAGATCAACTCAGAACTAACCTGAACCGTTAAATTAGCCAACTCAGCCCTAAAGACACATCAGCAGCTCAAGATTGGGCTTTGCCAAAACCTGACCGACTTGACCAGGTCGACACCCAAGTCGACTGCGCAGTCGACCTGGTCCTGGGAGTTTCGACTCCCCAGTCGACCTGGGGTGCTTGGCGGGAAATTTCCCGCCTGGCCTGTTTGACTTCGAATTTTGAATTTTGAATTTTTTGAAACTTCCGATGGCCATATCTCCTTCATACGAAGTCCAAATCATGCAAACTCGGACCCTATTTCAACCAGTATTCCGAGACGAACACAATGGCGCAACCCGTTTCCCACAATTCTCACGTCTGAGATTAGTTATTCTTTAATTTGTGAATATTTATATTAACAGAATTACGTGGTGTTACAGGTTCAGATAAGCAATGCTACTCACGACTCATCAAAACTTCAGCACGAAATGCCTCGACTAGATACATGAACTGGTTCGGTTCAACCCCTCTAATCCGGGTCAGTTCAGAACCTTTGACCCGGACCGAACCTCCGACCCGACCCGGATGACATTCCCGGTACTCCATCACTCTTTTGGACTCAACACTAAGGGCATCAGCTCTGACCTTGGCAGCTTGAAACATCTTTTTGAAGGGGATCAGCTTGCCAATCCCTTTGAATGCCTCTCGAGGGGGCACATTTATCAAAATGGTGTCGATGACGTCAATAACAATCCGTTCACCTAGGAAATTAGGAATTCCTACAATCCCCTGGATTTCAAACTTCGAGTTCCCGAGACATACAACAACAGGATAGATCCTACCGTGCATCTAATGCGCTACAACCAGCCCATGGAAGTTCAATCGACATCAGAAAACTTCATGGCTAAATGCTTCCCTTTCGTCTTGACTGATATAGCTGCCATGTGGATTCGGCAGCTGGAATCTGAATCAATCAACAACTGGAATATGTTGGTCGCTCGATTTATCGAACAATTTCGGGTCCACCTTGCACGACTTAAGAATGTTATGTCACTCACTACAATCAAGCAGAGGCCCAGAGAAATTCTGTGCTCATTTCTGGAAAAATTCAACGTTGCAACATCATCGGTTTATTGACTTAAACCATCTATGGTATTACTGGCAGCAGTATTCGGTATCTTGGATAACTCAGAATTAAAGAAATCTTAGCACCGAACCCACTGCGAAATCTCGGCGAATTCTACCTTGAAGTAGACAGGTTTCTACGGGAAGAAGATGTGACTTTCGAGAAGAACGTTCTCGGGGTCAACATGCTTAAAGACAGAGAACCGTCTGATTATGGAAAAGGCAATGGAAAAGCCGCTGTCAAGAATGATCGCAACACTCAGCCCCAGAGAGCGCCCAGATATGAAAAGTACACTGAAATCAATTCAACCCTGACTGACATCCACATGGACACGAACAGTGCCATCTCCTACCCAAAGCCTCCCAGGAGGGAGCCATCACAAAAAGAATGTGATTCTGGAAAACAATACATATTTCATGACATGGATGGTCATGACACGAATGACTGTAGGCATTTGCGAGATTTTATTAAGGAAAAGATTAGACATGGAGAGCTACCCGGGTATGTGAAACAACCAACAGCACCTGCATTTGCGTTGTAACCGCCTGCTCCCTGGAGAGGGAATGACCCTGGATCGAGCTCTTGTGGGCTCATCTTCAACTGATCTGGATGAGATCAGCCTGGATTCTTTGCATTTCTTAGGATTTAAGATTTGTTTTTGCTTTCTTTAGGTTTTCTGATTGGCTAAATTGGAGTACATACATACGGGGTTAGGATTTAGCCCTAAAGCGTGCTCTAGACTCGGTAACAAACCAATCAGGATTTGCTTTGGTTTTCTAATTTGAATTGAATAAGGAAGGACTATCCAAGCATGGATTATGTTTGGAAAATTTAAGTATCTTGTCAAGTTGTGAGAGGATTCTCAATCTCGGTTATAGTATGGCTTATACTTATCTCGAACCCCTAGGTATGGATTATGCCAAGGGGCGGACTATCTTGTCAGGCTGTGGCAAGTGTAGCTCCATTTCGGCATGAGTATGGATTATACTCTATTGAATTTGTAAGTATGGATTATACTTAAGAACGGTTTATCGTTTTGTTAGGATTTGGCAACGGAACTTAAATTAAACACAAGTATAGCTTATGCTAAGTTTGAACTTCCTAGTATGGCTTATGCTTGGAAGGTAAGGTCCCTCGCCAGGTTGTGGTAGGATGATTCGAACATCCCTCGAGTATGGTTTATGCTCAATTGAACGCCCAAGCATGTTTCATGCTCGAAAAGGTTAATCATTTATGTCAGGTTTTGACGCATCTGTTTGCCTTCTTTTCTTTGCAGGTATGGATTGTACTTGCAGATGTTGGGCCCAGTGTGGCCTTGGTTTTCTTGGATTATTTATAAAACATCTTTCGTCAACCAATAAGATATGTTCTGGTGGGGGAAATGTTGACATATTTTTAGTCAAAGCAACCACACATGGAATTCCTGGTTAGCAACGCGCTCAAGCATTGAGGACATCGTCAAAAAACAGGAAGCGATTTTGTTGAGGTCGCATCGCAAACAAAGAATGGCTCGAAACTCCCAATAGATGACCTCTTTTGGGCCTGAAAACATCAATTACAGGGATTTGCCTAGTAATTCATGTGGCCCTTTGAATTAGCTTACGGTAGAGCTTTCATTTAGGGAAAACAAACTTACGGTTGGGAAGTTATGCCCGTTTCCATGAACGTTTGCAGAATGGGAATAACTTGGATTCCTACATCGAAGAAACCTTGGATTGGGTCGGCCACGTCGGATCGGATCAGCCTCAAAGGGACCCTTCACCACTTCAGTTCTGAATCATATCGGCTTCTTTGGACCGGATTGTTGGCCGCACCGAACCACCTGGAGTTGCTCCTGCGTAACAGCTTTGACCTTTTCTCCTGGCATAACCAACTCCTACAAATGCAGATCGGACTCCACTTGTCTTAGCCTGATTTTGGGATGATTTTCCATTACTTTCCGAGTTCGTATTCGGTCATGACATCTGGCATCCGACCCGAAGCTCCTCCACCGCTATAAATACACCACTATATGGCATTTTGAAGGGACTATTGCTCTACGCAAGGCCATTGCGCAACATAGAAGCAAAATTTCATAACATAACACGAGGATTTCATGTATAATCTTCTAATTTCATACCTTTTTTCATTGTAAACACGAAGATTTCGTGTATAAGTCGAGAGAATTGTACTTGTAACTTCTTTGGATTTAGGAAGAGATAAAGTGGGCGTAAGCTTGGTCTGAGCCAAACCACTTTAAAAACTGCGTGCATCTCCATTTATTTACTGTTTCTGCATTCTATTATCAGTGATTTGTAATTGTGAGGAAACAGATTGCTTGCCTTTTTGAATTAATGGCCAAATGAAAACTCTCTCGTCCTGAGCATGAAGGCACGAGGAGTGAGGCGAGCCAGGAGGTTTCCTCTCATGGAAATTCGTCAGCATACTCGACAAGAGAAGAGATGGATGGAGTTTTGGCTGAATTGAGAACCCAGATGGCAAGGCAAGATGATCTCCTATGCAAACAGCAGGAAATGATAGATGGATTCTTTGCTTGGATGGACGAAAGGTCGGGCAATGGCGTACAACCCGCTGGAAATAATGCAACGAACTCAACACCGGCAGGTGCACCGAACCATATCGGATCGGACCCAATACGAACCGCAGGAGCTGGGGGCAATTTGCCTCCTTCGAGGAATGAACGACGTGCAGCTATGACACTTAACGTTTTGGATGAAGACGTTGTCAACATCAGAAACTCAGATCGAGCACGACCAATCTCCGCCCCGGTTCGGATAAGCAATGCTACTCACGACTACTCACAACTTCAGCACGAAATGCCTCGATTAAAAACACGCTAACCGGTTCGGTTCGGCGTCTCTAATCCGAGTCGGTTCGGAACCTCCGACCTGAGCTGGACCTCCGACACTAACCGGATCACTCTTCTGGAATCAATGCTGGGGGCATCAGCTCTGATCTTAGAAACTTGCAACAACTCTTTGAAGGCAATCGGCTGGCCAATCTCATTGAACGCCTCTCGCGGGGCCGCATTTATCAAAATGACGTGGATGACGATAATCACAATCCATTCACCTGGGAAATCAGGAATTCCCCCAGTCCCCTGGATTTCAAACATCTAATTCTTGAGCCATACAACGGCAGGACAGATCCTACCGTGCATCTGATGCACTACAAACGGCACATGGAAGTTCATTCAGCGTCATAAGACATCATAGCTAAATGCTTCCCTCTCTTCTTGACTGATATAGCTGCTATGTGGACTCGACAGCTAGAATCTGAATCGATCAACAACTAGAATATGTTGTTCACTCGCTTTATCGAATAATTTTAGGTCCACATTGCATGACCCAAGAATGTTATGTCACTCACTACAATTAAGCAGAGGCCCAGAGAAACTCTGTAACACCTCGTATTTTTAACGACACTAAAAAGAGAATAAATTAAATTATAATTAATTTAATATTCAGGATTAAGGAAAACGGACTGCGCCATTGTGTCCGTCTCAAAATTCTGGTCAAGATAGACATTTGGTTTGCATAAAACGAACACTGTTTGAAGAAGTTATGAGGATTTTAAGCTTGTATACGCATAGAAGAAATATGTATATACACTTGATACACATATGAGTCAGATATGATTCAGCACTAATCCAGAAAGGGTCCAAAAATCGAAAATTCATCTAGCGACAAATTTTCTGCTATAGGGGGTCGACCCCCCTTAAGGGGTGTCGACACCAGGGCCGACCCACCTATAGGGGTGTCAACACCCATAGGGATGATGTGGTAGTCGGTTTCAGAGGGGCTGGCAGCTATAAATACATGGTCATTTCTCTTGTTTTCTTCACTGAGAATCCATGGAGGCTAAACTCTGCCGGTGTCTGAATTGGACTAGATCCCTCCTACAACTATCAACTTAATCAATTCAGTAGAGATTCAAGATATGTTCTTCTTCTATTTTTCTTATCCAAACACCGTGAGTTCCTAGTTGCTTTTAGATTTAAATATATAAAAGTAAACGTGGTATGATAATAGTTTGGATTTGTTCATATGCGTATATTATATTGGATCCATTGTAAATTGCGAACTTATGACATTCTAAATTGAGTATAACTTGGATCTAAATCTCTATATTGTTGGATCTATTATAACTTTTGTGGCATTCTACGATGTGGATCTTGACCTTATTTGTGTTAGATCTATTTTTAACTATTGATCTAAATCTCTATCTTGTTGGATCTATTGTAACATTCTTTGATAAGGATCCTTACCTTATTTGTGTTAGATCTAGTTTATCAAATTGTGCCTACCATATTAGATCTAAACCAGTTGGATATCTAAATTGTTAATTTAGATCTTATTGTGCTTATTATGACATCGTAGTTATGTTAGAATCAATTATCTGCCACATGTTCATTAGATTTATGCTTACATGTCCACCTTATCACCATGCTAGTTTATGTTCATGCCAAAACAATCACCTTTGTCATATTCCCATCACCTTTCCCTTTATTGTAATGACTAGGCTACTTTCTAGCCTAGATGCTGCCAAATATAAGCGAACGCGTTAGTTAGGGAACGGGAGAAAAAGGTTAGAATTGGTATAATTTAAGTAATGTTTATATGAATTGGACATATAATTCAAATGGGGAAAAATGGGCATAATCACCTATAATACATAGGTAAATTTGGATAATAATGGAATGTTTAAGATTACAGGTGTAACACCCCATTCCCGTTAATGTCACTCACAAAGGGAATGCATTAACTTCCATGAAGCATTATAAGTAAACATAACAGAATATTACAAGACAGATACATAAAGTAGTACTTAAAAATTTTGTAACTTTATTACAGCAGAAACAGAAATAAGTTTGGTTACATCACAATACCAAAATCCAAGTACACAAATATCAGTCTTATACAAAATCCTTCAGAATGCATAATTTTTAAATCCATAATCCCCAACATAAACTGCCATGAAAAGATAAAGTCAAAGCCCAGCAATACTTCAAATACTTCAAGCAGAGAGAATCTGAATCAAGCTCCTATGTTTCCACCCTGAGCACCTTGGGGGGGGGAATGGAGAGGGAAAGAAAAGGGGAGAAAACAAACAAGGTCAGACATAAAGTCTGGCGAGTCCAGTGACTTTCAGCATATAAACAGATAATAGTATCATGACATGTAAATAAAACTGGATGAGAGATAACAGCAACAGGAGTAGCAGGTATGCTTAAGTTAAACAGAAGAAACAGAATGATATAGACCAAGTTATGCTTCTTACTTATATCTGACTTCTCTGCACTAATACTAGTGTAACAGGATTAGGTGTTACCCTAATGTATAAACTGAAACAGAAAAGAAAACAGAATCATCTCTGCAGAAACAGAATGCTAGTAATTGGCCTTTACCACCCCAACAGAGACAGACGATACAGAAACAGAAGCATGAACGAAATCAGAGACGGAAACAGAATATTAGAATTAGATGTACACTAGTAATGTGCCTTTACCACCCCAACAGACGGTACCACACAGAAATAGGCAGGTGTTACCACCCCAACAAAAACAGACGATACCCCAACAGAAACAGACAGAACTAAGTGTACCCTAAATTCTACCCCAAGCGATTGGCTCCCTAATACATAAATACCCTGTGTCGGCCCCCAGAAGGGTGTATCATTGCCTAAAGTGGCAACCTATAGACACAGACCTATTTACAGATGTCACGGTGTCTTACATCCTCAAAGTAGACCGGATCCATGCATGCACATGACCTGGTTGGAATGCACCATCAACACCCCTTGCCATTATCAGAATGAACCTCTTATAATTAGTTTAGTAAGCATGCCCTGGACCCCTACCTAGTGTTGGGTCATAGTTTTGATACCAGAAAGGGTTATTGACTAATATGGGTCCCACACAACAGATGACACAAGTAATTACCCCCCCAACCTTGTGTCCCCAAACTAACAGATTTTAGATTAACTTGCTAACAGATTTCAGATGTACAAAGTTCAGATTAACTAGTCCTCAGATCAGACATACAGGTTAACAAATTTTCAGACTAATGGATCGGATATACAGATTATCAAACTCCTTGTATTGGGCCTACAGATTTACAAAATGGGTTTATTAGATTCATCCAACAAGTTGATTTAACCTTATCCACCCAACATGTTTTAGGCATCATATTGATCCTAGATTTGCATTAATTAATTACGATGCACAGACCTCTCACATTAGGTCGGTAGCTTGTGGCTGATGGATGTGTCGGGCAGTTTCGGGCAGACTTCTGCCACCATCCATACCTAACCTCGTGTCTAAGCATCTTTGTGCCTACGACCTCTCACATTAAACTAACAGTTTGTGGTTGCTGGTTAAGCCGGTTAGGTCCAGGCAGGCTTATACCTCAAACAGAGTCTAACCTCGTATCTCAGCATTCTTATTTTTAGCTAAAGTATTCATTCACGGATTATGCCAATATCAGACTAATTATGCCATTCAACAAATTAACTTTTTTACAAGTTACAGCAGATTATTCAAAGTTCTATTAACATGTTTTGCTCAATTTTAGATCGAGCCTACAGATTTTCATACCCCATATGACTATATTTAGTTTCAACAGATTAGGCAATTCAATAGATTTAATCATCCCTTAAAAATCCATTGACATATCTCTCCTAATCATAAAGATTAAGCCTAATTTTACATGCCCAAATTGTGGTCATAATTCACAATATAACATATGCCCCAGAATTTGGTTAAATTTACATAATATAGAATGTTCTCCAAAAACCCCAAATCATGATATACAATACGAATTTTGCCAAATTATAGCATTTGATTTCATTGTATCCCAAATATCCAAAAATCCCCATTTAGGCGTATTAACATTTGATAGTTATCTTATTATAATATAGATCTTTACGCCTAGGTCATATACACAATAATTCTCCTTCTTCCAAATCACAGACTATCATATATAGTATGCCCAGATCTAGATCTTAAATTACAACATATGTTCTTTTCTCAAATCAGTCACAAATCAGTCATGTCCAATTATGCATCATTCACTGTTTTCCCCAAATTTAGCGTTCGTGCGTCAACCTCTTATGAGTTTGGCTCAGGCTCTTGTAGCCTGGATATAGAACAGAAGGCAGGAAGAGATACAGAATAGTTACAATAATATTAATAAGATAGATCTACACAGAAAAATAGATCTGATAAACAAGAATATGCATAATCTCTAATTCAGATTTATAACCATGTCAAGATCATAATTAAATTTCATATCTGAAAATAACTGTACTCACATTTGTTGGATTCTAAAAGAAAAAGGGGTTGTAGTTGTTCTCTTTTAATCCTATTCAGATTGGCTGAAGAAGGAGCACTAGTTCTAGCTTAGGTTTCAGCAGAGCGACGCTATTGATTTATTTTATTATGAATTAGGGCACAGTATTGGCGTAATGAAGTTGTGTAGAGAAAACTGCAGCCTTAGGGGTGTTTATATAGCATAGGGGTCAAAGAATCTGGTCAGAACGAGCATCCAAATGCAGAAAAACGAACCTGTCCACGGATCTGGAAACAGGGGGAGGTCGACCCCCTGGTCAACATTTGTGACCCAGGTCGACCTCCAGGTCGACCCCTTGGTCGACCAGGGTCCTGGGCGGGAAATTTCCCGCCTAACCCAGGTGTCTGTTTTGAATTTCGAACTTTTAAAATTTGAATGCGGGCTGGTTTTATTTTAAATTCCTAAAACTTCTAAGTGCCATAACTTCTTCACACGAAGTCTGACTTACGCATACTGGAACTCTATGTCAAGCAGAATTCCAAGATGAATGCAATGGCGTAACCCATTTCCCTTAATTCTTCTTTTAAAAATTAAGTATACTTTGTTTTGTTACTTTTACGTTCATAGAAAATATGGGGTGTTACATTCTCCCCTCCTTAAAGGATTTCGTCCCCGAAATCTTCAAGTTAAGAAGAATGTGTCCTTCCATTCAATCACCCATCTACTCAACCATCATCCACAAGCATCCATTGTCCTTAGAAAATTTCTATTGTTGTATGAACATATGCAAAAGTGTGTGTATGTCTCTTATCTAATGCAAAGATTAGGCAGTCTACTGATTCAGTTGACCTCCTTAATGCGTATTATTTTAGTGCCATGAGTCCAATTATTTATGCAAGAAATCCTATTTGATACACATCATTTCTATATGAGTGCATAACCATTCATCCAAATGCAACATCCATGTGATGAGTCAATCATTTTGAATCCACAAAAATTGAAAAACGCACACACATCCATATGGAGTATGAGAGTGTTTTTGAGCCGATCTAGTGCCTAGTGTGTGTATATGCATCCACGAGCAACCACTTGCATCCACTTGCAACCATCAAACATAACTTGTCTCAAACACATGTTTACACCCATTAGTTTCTACCTAAAGGTCGAAGACACGATCGACAGGATACGACCGAGTGATAGAAGCAAGTACAATTAAAACAAAAGCTCTGTTCCCATTAGAGATCGGTTAAGAGAATAAATCCCTAAGTATCAACCCCGAAGGCCGAAATCAGCATCAGATTGACACTTATAGAACTACTTCCATTAAACAATGTCAAAACTGGAAATCTACTTCACGCCTTGAGTAAAAAACCCTAACCTTATCAGAAATATTCAGATACTTACAGACTACCGGTACAGATCGGATTATCGAATGATTCTTAGGAATCTAAGCATGATAAAACCCCACCATATCCCACAAAACCCAGAATGTATGCGTCATAGTCAACTTAACACCCAACACAGGTACCCTCAAACCCAACCTATCACAAACAGATGAGTCGTAATCCTTATGGGGTTCGAGACTATAGCGGGAAACAAGACTAGTATTAAAGTGCAAAGTCTCAATTACAGAATCAAAATGCCAGAATCAAAAAGAGTTTTAACTCAATAATCAGATAAGGAAATTAAACCTTCTACAGCAATTTTCCTATTTCTATCCTATCCACTAGCCACGAGAGCATTTGCCTGCCCTCCAGAAGTAGGTTCTATCCTCTACCCTTGCCCTCGTTTCTTCGGGCAGTCCCTAGTGAAGTGTCCCATTTCACCATAGTTGAAGCAAGCGCCCTTCTTCTTTCTAAAATCCTTGTTCAGATGAGTCAAGCTTCTACAAGTAAAGCACTTTTTCTCCTTCTTATCTTTAGACTTTTCATCCTTCTTTTGTGTTTCCTTTTTGGGCCACGCTTTCTTGTCCTATGATCCTTCCAACTTTTCCACTTTTTTCTCACTTTTGGCTTCCTCTTCATGCATCAATGCCATGTCAACCAATTTCTCGAAGGTAGCCCTTATAGGAATGTGGGTCATAGCCAACCCGTGTAGCAGCTCATTCAAACCTTTAACGAATCTCTGGGCCTTTTTCTAGGTGTGTTCACCAAGTCTAAACCAAATCTTGCCAAATGATTGAACTTGTTGATGTACTCCTTCACTGATAAATTCCCTTGCTTCAACGCCAAGAACCTTTCCATGTATAAATTCTCTTTTGCTCGTGAGAGAAATTTCATCTCGAACCTATGCCTGAAATTCATCCATGTCTCCACTGGACGCTCTCCATTCGTGACCTCCCACCAAAACGAGGCTTCGTCCTTCATTAACCAAGCAGCTAATTGGACCTTCCTTCCATCTTCTATCTCGAAGATACCAAACAAATCTTCCACCTCCTTTAGCCAATTTCGAGCTTCAACAAATGTCTCTGACCCATGAAAAGGTTTCCCGCCCATTGCCCGAAAGACCTTGCTTATCTTTGAAAAAGTATCAACGCAGGGAGGGGGAGGAGGAGGATCGGCTGCAGCTGGGGAAGGAGGAACGTCTGTTGGGCCTGCGGCGGTGGCTCTAGCCTCCAGATACCTTCTGAACCAAGTTGGTATCGGTATGCCCTCGGGTATCTCGGGTAACCCAGACATGTTGAAAAGAAAAAGGAAGAGATTCAAAATGAGAATCGAAGGAAAGATGTATGGCTCTTGAGGATTATGCTTTTCAAAATAAACTCTACTTTTGAAAATACTTCCTTTTTAAAACCTTTTTGAAAGTAGTTTTCAAAAACTTTTTATCAAATCTAGTAACCTTCAGCTCTAATACCAAGTGTAACACCCCATGTCCGTTGATGTCACTCACAAAACGGAATGCATTAACTTCCATGAAGCATTATAAGTAAATAGAACAGAATATTACAAGACAAATACATAAAGTAGTAATTGAAGAATTTATAACTTTATTACAGCAAAAACAGAAATAACTTTGGTTACATCACAATACCAAAACCCAAGTACACAAATATCAATCTTATACAAAATCCTTCAGAATGCATAATTTTAAAGCCATAATCCCCAACATAAATTGCCACGAAAAGATAGAGTCAAAGCCAAGCAATACTTCAAACACTTCAAGTAGAGAGAATCTGAATCAAGCTCCTATGTTTCCACCCTGAGCACCTGGGGGGAACGGAAAGAAAAGGGGCGAAAATAAACGTGGTCAGACATAAGTTTGGGAAGTCCAGTGACTTTCAGCATATAAATAGATAACAGTATCATGACATTTAAGTAAAACTGGATGAGAGATAATAGCAATAGTAGTAGCATGTATGCTTAAGTTAAACAGAAGAAACAGAATGATATCTACACTAATACTAGAATAACAGGATTAAGTGTTACCCTAATGTCTAAACTGAAACAGAAATGAAAACAGAATAATCTCTACAGAAACAGAACGCTAGTAATGGGCCTTTACCACCCCAACAGAGACAGATGGTACATAAATAGAAGCAGGAACAGAATCAGAGAGAAAAACGGAATAATCCCTACGGAAACAGAATATTAGAATTAGGTGTACACTAGTAATGGGCCTTTACCACCCCCAACAAATGGTACTACATAGAAACAGACAGGTGTTACCACCCCAACAGAAACAGACGGTACCCCAACAGAAACTGACAGAACTAAGTGTACCCTAAATTCTACCCCAAGCGATCGGCTCCCTAATATATAAATACCTTGTGCCGACCCCACAGAAGGGTGTATCATTCCCTAGAGTGGCAACCTATAGACACAGACCTATTTATAGATGTCATGGTGTCTTACATCCTCTAAGCAGACTAGATCCATGCACGCACATGACCCAGTTGGAATGCACCATCAACACCCCTCGCCATTATCAGAATGAACCTCTTATAATTAGTTCAGTAAGCATTCCATGGACCCCTACCTAGTGTTGGTTCATAGTTTTGATACCGGAAAGGGCAACTGACTAATATGGGTCCCACACAACAGATGACACAAGTAGTTACCCCTCCTAACCTTGTGTCCCTAGACTAACAGATTTCTGATTAACTTGATTACATATTTCAGATGTACAAAGTTCAGATTAACTAGTTCTCAGATCAGACATACAGGTAAACAAGTTTTCAGACTAACGGATCAGATATACAAATTAACGGACTCACAGATTGTTTCACCTAACCTTGCATTGGGCCTACAGATTTACGAAACGGGTTTATTAGATTCATCCGCCCAGTTGATTTAACCTTATCCACCCAACACGTTTTAGGCATCATATTTATCCTACATTTGCATTAACTAATTACTAATGCACAGGCCTCTCACATTAGGTCAGTAGCCTGTGGCCGCTGGATATGTCGGGCGATTCCGGGCAGACTTCTTCTACAAGCCAGACCTAACCTCGTGTCTAAACATCTTTATGCCTACGACCTCTCACACTATACTAACAGTTTGTGGTTGCTGGTTTAGCAGGTTGGGTCCGGGCAGGCTTCTACCACAAACAGTGTCTAAGCTCGTGTCTCAGCATTCTTATTTTTAGCTAAAGTATTCATTCACGGATTATGCCAATATCAGACTAAATATGCCAATTCAACAAATTAACTTCTTTACAAGTTACAGCAGATTATTCAAAGTTCTATTAACATGTTTGCTCAATTTTAGATCGAGCCTACAGATTTTCATACCCCATATGACCGTATTTAGTTTCAACAGATTTAGCAGATTAGGCAATTTAACAGATTTAACCATCCCTTAAAATTTCATTGACATATCTCTCATAATCATATGATTGTGCCTAATTTTACATGCCCAAATTATGGTCATAATTCACAATATAACATATGCCCCAAAATTTTAGTTAAATTTACATAGTACAGAGTATTCTCCAAAAACCCCAAATCATGATATACAATACGAATTTTGCCAAATTATAGCCTTTGATTTCAGCGTATGCCAAATAACCAAAAATCCCAATTTAGATGTATTCACATTTAATAGTTATCCTATTATAATATAGATCTTTACGCCTAAGTCATATACACAATAATTCTCCTTCTTCCAAATCACAGACTATCATATATAGTATGCCCAGATCTAGATCTTAAATTACAGCATATCTTCTTTTCTCAAATCTATCACAAATCAGTCATGTCCAATTATGCATCATTCACTATTTTCCCCAAATTTAGCATTTATGCGTCAATCTCTTATGAGATTTGGCTCAGGCTCGTGGTAGCCTGGCTATAAAAAAAGGAAGGAAGAGATACAGAATAGTTACAATAATATTAATAAGATAGATCTACATAGAAAAATAGATCTGATAAACAAGAATATGCATAATCTCCAATTCAGATTTATAACCATGTCAAGATCATAATTAAATTTCATGTCTGAAAATAACTGTACTCATCCTGGTTTGATTCTAAAAGAAAAATGGGTTATAGTTGTTCTCTTTTAATCCTATTCAGATTGGGAGAAGAAGAGCACTAGTTCTAGCTTAAGTTTCAGCAGAGTAGCGACGCCGTTGTTTTATTTTAATATGAATTAGGGCAGAGTATAGGCATAATGAAGTCGTGTAGAGAAAACTGTAGCCTTAGGGGTGTTTATATAGCATAGGGGTCAACGAATCTGGTAAGAACGGGCGTCCAAATGCAGAAAAAATAACCTTTCCACGGATCTGGAAATAGGGGGGAGGTCAACCCCCTGGTCGACCTTTGTAACACCCTGAATTTTCTGTAAATATAAAAATTTACAAATTTTAAAATACTTAATTATCAAATTGAGAATTAAGGGAAATGGGTTACGCCATTGCGTTCGTCTCGGAATTCTACTTGAGATAGAGTCCGAGTTTGCATGAATTGGACTCCGTATGAAGAAGTTATGGCCTTCCGAAGTTCTAGAATTCAAATAAAATAAAATAAAACAGTTCAAAATAATAAATTTGAAATTCAAATTCAAACAGGGGAGAAGGATGGACGAGAATTCTCCCGCCCAAAGGCCAGGTCGATTTGGGGGTCGACCTACCCCCTGGGCAGATCTGAAATGTGACGATGTTTTGACCACTGCTGAGTCATTAGGGCTGAGGTGGTTATTCTATCTTGTCTGGATTGTCTTGATTGCTTCTAGGTTAATCTAATGGTTCTTAAATAATTAAAATTCTATATAAGCAACCTAACCCTCAACCTAAAATCACACTAATTCATACCAAGAGCCATCACGCTGTCAATGCTGAACCTAGAGTAGCCGTCGTTCTTTCAACTCAAAAGCAAGATAGAAGCAAGAATCATAATCAAATCTAACCTAAGTTAGAATAAAAATTAGTCTACATTAAAGGCAAGCAATTCAGTTTCAGAATACAGATCCTTGAAAAACAAGACTGTTCTTTTGTTGTGAGTACTATTTCTTTCACAATAAAATTATTAAATTAATTATGATGGGTTGTAATTGGATTATGAGAACATGTCTGTTGAATCACATGATGTTATCTAACTTTGTAGATCTATTTCATATTTAACTTGATTCATTTTATGCAAGTTTGGGATGTTAAATCATATGTTAATTCATATGTGAATCTTATGCAAGTTTGGGTTGTTAATTCATATGTGAATCTTATGCAAGTTTGGATGTTAAATCATATGCTAATTCGTATGTGAATTTTAAGCAAGTTTGGGATGTTAAATTGTATGTTAGTTTGAATATGAATCTTAGGCAAGCATATATGTGAATTGTACACAAGTTTATATGTGAATCAAGTATATACATATGCTAGTTTATATGCAAAATCATGTGATAAATTCATATGCAAGTTGTAGAAATTCATATGCAAGTTGTAGAAATTCATATGCAAGTTGTAGAAATCCATATGAATTTTAGGTGTAAAACTATATTCACATTTTTGGGTGAAAATTTTATTCACAAATGCAAGTTAAGCAAGACCCATAATTTATATATGCAAGTTCACAATTTCATCTATATTTAGATCCATGGTAGTTCATGCAAATATATGATTCTATATGACATTGTCTATGCAAATTGTTGGCTATGCAATTTTATGTTAGAATTCCTATTTGCAAGTTTGATCTATTTTTATGTGTTATGCAAGTTGTGATGTTTCTTTTTATAAGTTAGACTATTTGCGAGTCTAACATATTTCATATTTGAACGTACGAATAGCGTGGGGACAAAGGGGAAAATATTAATTATGTATATTGTGAATTGGCATAAAATGGCTTTAAAAGCATAAAATTAAACTGAGACATTAATTGGTATAATTTTTTGACCTAAAAATTATGGACATAATTGATTTGGAAATTATTGGAAATTTGAATAGGGATAATTAATTCATATTGGGGTGAAATAATTTGTAATAATAAATGCCTAAGACACGAGGTTAGACTCGTTTGTGGTGTAAGACTGCCCGGACCCGCCCGGCAAATCCAGCAACCACAAACGGTAGTCAAATATGAGAGGTCGAAGGCATAAATTAAATGCGTAACAGTTGTAATGACACGAGGTTAGACACGTTTGCGATATAAGACTGCCCGGACCCGCCTGGCAAATCCAGCAACCGCAAACGGTAGTCTAATGTGGGAGGTCTTACAAGGTTACGGTTATAATGAATTAAGTAACACTTAACCAAGATAAACATGTGGTGGGACATGGGGGTTAAGTGGGTGACATGGGTGGTATGTGAAATACGATTAGAAACACTTAACCAAATTTAAACATGTAAGAAGGCATGAATAAGAAGGGGTTAAGTGGAAAATTCTAGTGGGAACCAAGCACAGGTGGAAAGCTTGTGTCAAGCATGGGGGATCCATTTCAAACCAGTAACCCATTAAGTATCTTTGTGAGCTCGAGTTAGATCGAGGACGGGACACAGTTACTAGGTTTGATTGTAAGAGGTCAAAACGGGTTAAAGGTGGCAAGGCAAGTCCATCGGGTTCATGTGCATGCGTGGGCCCGGGCTGGTAGGCAAGACAATGTTGCATCGTGCAGATATAAGCCATGCATCTTTAGTTGTATCGGGTTGTAACACCCCATGTCCATTAATGTCACTCACAAAAGGAATGCATCAATGTCCATGAAGCGTTATTGTTGTATAGAACAGATAAATTACAAGAATAAATAAATAAAAAAACACAACGGAAGTTAAAACTTATTTCATAGCATCAAAACTCAAAACGAGTTTACATAAGTAGTCTCCAAAACCATTACAACAGGATCAATAGTCTTTTCCAAAAACTTCAAAGTACGTAAAGAAGCTAATACTTAAATAACATAAATGCATAAATCCCCACTGAGCATAAGCAAATCCCTAAAGATGAGAGAGTCCCAAGCGATACATCTACTCTCTTCAAGCAACTGAAAGAAATCGGCACTAAGCTGTAGTATTCCCTCCTTGCAAACCTAAGGGGGGGAAAGGAAGAAAAGAGGTGGAAAGAAAAGGGGGTCAGACATTAAGTCTGACGAGTGCGATAACTTTAACAATATAATTATCAAAATAACTAGGATAAGGCATAAACTGGAAAATAAGGAAATGACTGTGAACAATTGCGTATGATAGAACAAACAAGGAAATAAGACGAACAAAAATAACGTTAAAGGCACCCCTAATCACTATAGGATAATTACTATACTACACCAGCACTAGTCACTCTAAAGGTTGATCCCGCCTACAGAACTTAATACTGCTAATGGTAGTTTCGTGTACCCCTGGCTACCTTCATAGGTGTCGTCTGCCCCTATCTCCACTAGGTGTACCCACTACCCCCATTCAATCGGCTCCCTAACTCGTAGATACCCGTGCTGGCCCCACAGTGGGGTGTATCACTCCCCAACATGGCAACCCGATACTACCAAAAATGCACGGCTTATATCTACACGATGCAACAACGTCTTACCTACCAGCCCGGGCCTACACATGCATATGAACCCATTGGACTTGCGTTGCCACCGTTGACCCGTTTTGACCTCTTATAATCAAACCGAGTACGCGTGTCCCGTCCTCGACTTGGGTCGAGCCCACAAAGATACTTAATGGGTTACTGGTTTGAAAAGGCCCCCCATGCATGACACATGCTTTCCACCTATGCTTGGTCCCCTCTAAGGTTTTTCCCCACTTAACCTCATTCTTATTCATGTCTTCTTACATGTTTCAATCTTGGTTAAGTGCATTTAATCGTATTACAAATGCCACCCAAGGCAACCACTAAATTCCACATGCCACCGAAGGCACCCACTTAACCCCCTAATGTCCCACTACATGTTTATATGGTTAAGTGTTTCTTAATTCATTAAGACTGTAACCTTGTAAAGACCTCCCACATTAGACTGGCATTTGTGGCAGCTGGATTTGTCGGGCGGGTCCGGATAGTCTTACACCACAAACGAGCCTAACCTCGTGTCTTTACAACTGTTACGCATTTAATTTATGCCTAAGACCTCCCACATTAGACTGGCATTTGTGGCAGCTGGATTTGCCGGGCGGGTCCGGGCAGTCTCACACCACAAACAAGTCTAACCTCGTGTCTTAGGCGGTTTCTTATTACACATTATCAATTATCCCCAATTTGAATTAATTTCCCTATTCAAATTGTCAATCAATTTCAAATTTAACTATGTCCATAATTAACACCTTAATTATGTCCATCTATTTATGGTGTATAAAATTATACCAACTAACATCACATTTAAGGCATTTATGCCAATTCTCAATATTAAATCTTTTAATGTTATCCCATTGCCCCACGTTATACGTTAGTTCGTTTAACGTGAAATATATGTTAGACTCGAATAGTCAACTTATGGTATAAAGAGAAAACATCACAACATGCATAGAATAAAAACTAGATCTAAACATAAGGGGTGAACTTGCATGTGTGAATAAGGTTTTTCATCTAAAACTTCCATAGGCCCAAGTCACAAACTTACATTACGTGATTCATATTCCAAACACACACACACATATATATATATATATATATATATGTGTGTGTGTGTGTGTGTGTGTGTGTGTGTGTACTTGCATATGTGATTTATGCAACATAAACTATGGTGTAAACTTACATCTAAACATGTAAATTAAGATCTACATGTAAACTAGCATATAGAATTTTGTATACTAGCATATAACTCACACATGTCTTAGCTTAAACTTTAGATCTAAACTTACACATAAAATAGATGTCATGAAACATGTAGGGTGGTATATGATTCTCATTAACATGCATATGATTCATATCTAAATTAACATCTAAACTTGCATATAGAATTATCAAGTTAAACTTACATATGATTTAACATATGAATTAGTTCCAACAGACATAACCAAACTAGCATATGAAGCATCATTATGAATTGATTGTACATAAGCCAACATAGATAATAACATCACAGCTTTACAACATAGATAATAACATCATAGATTTACAACATAGATAATAACATAACGGTCAATGATTCACAACATAACCATATAACCCAAATCATAACTCTACCTAATTAAATTGTTAATTATCTTATTAAAGAAAACGAACTCAAAACTTAAAGAAGGTCTTTAGTTCTGAAATTGATTTAGCTCTCCCTTGAAGAAGACAAATTCGTTGTTGTTTAGATTTGAGTTGAATAGAATTGAGTTGATTAGCTTTTCTTTCTCCTAAATGGTGGCGGCTACTCTAGGTTGCAAGGTGACAGCATAGCGGCCATGGCTCTAATTTTTATTTTGATTTTAGGGTTTGAGTCTACATGTGTTTATATAGAGTTTAGAATTAATTTAGGCCATCCAATCAACCTAGAATAAACCACAACCATTCAGTCAAGATAGGGTGACAAGTCAGCCATAATGACTCAACCAAGAGTCAGAAAATCTTCATCTTTTAAATCTTCCGAGGGGGGGGGGGGGCAGGTCGACCCCCAGGTCGACCTGGCCCCTAGCGGGAATTTTCCCGCCTAGCCCAATCTGGGTCTGAATTTGAATTTTTGAAATCTGTTTGAATTTTCCGAAACTTCCGATTGTCATAACTTCATCATACGAAGTCCAACTCACGCAAACTCGGATTCTATCTCAACCAACATTCCGAGACGAACACAATGGCGTAACCCGTTTCCCTTAATTCTCATATTTAAAATTAAATATTCTTTAATTCGTTACTTTAGTGTTAATAGAAATATGGGGTGTTACATTCTCCCCTACTTAAAGGATTTCGTCCTCGAAATCTCTAAGTCAAGAAGAACGTATCCTACCATCCAATCATCCATCTACTCAACCATCAACCACTAGCAACCATGGTCCTTACAAGATTTTTAATGCTTTTCATGTACATATGCATAGTGTGCGTATATGTTCGTATACAAATGCAAAATCAAGCGATCCACTGATTCAGTCGACCTCCTTAATGCAAATAATGATAGTGTTATGTATCCATTATGTATGCAAAGAATCCTATACATATCATTACTACATGTGTGCACAACCATTCATTTAAATGCAACATCAATATGATACACACATTTAATGTACATTCATTTTACTAAATACATCCATTTATATGCAATATGCAATATGAAAGTGACTGAGCTGATCTAGTGCTTAAAGTGTGTGTATATGCATCCATGAGCCACCATTATCAAACGGTACAAGCAAAGCGATAAAGGAGAAATTAAAAGACATACCCTCAAAAAGAAAAGGGTACAATGAATGCATCTTTTCTTTCGTCTCCCAAGTAGCGTTGCTCTCATCATCTCCCCATTGCACTTTGGCTAGCTTGACCTCTCGATTCCTCTACTTCTTAATCTCTGACCCAAGAATGCATGTAGGAGCTCGTCGAATCGTCGCATCACGCTCTTCTCCACCTCTCTAAACAAACTCGGCTCTACCACTTCTGCGGTCTCATGCAAGCACTTCCTCAAATGTGATACATGGAATACGTCGTGTACACCACTAAATCTCTCGGGCAACTCCACTCTATACGCCATCTGTCCAATCCTCTTCTTAATAGGAAACGACCCTACGAACCTTCGTGCTAACTTCCCAATGGACCCAAAGAGAACAACATTCCGTAATGGAGACACCTTGATGAAGACCATGTCCCCAATATCAAATTCAAGATCTGTCCTCCACTTGTCCGCATACGATTTCTGCCTATCTTGCACCGTCTTCATCCTCCTTCAAATCAAATTGATCTTTTCTAAAGTCTCTCTTATCATATCGGGCCCAAGTAAGATCTTATCCGTAGATTCCCACCAACATGTAGGCGAACGACACGGCCGTCCATAAAGAGCCTCGAAAGGTGCCATGCCAATGCTAGACTGAAAGCTATTATTATATGCCAACTCCACCAAAGGAAGTTGCTCCTCCCATGTACCTCCAAAGTTTAAAACACATAGCCTCAAAAGGTCCTCTAGAATACGATTCACCCTCTCGGTCTGGCCATCTGTCTGAGGATGATATGCGGTGCTCAAACATAACTGAGTCCCTACCGCCTCTTGCAAGCTCTTCCAAAACTCGCTAGCAAAGATAGGATCGCGATCGTTCACTATACTAGAAGGAACACCGTGCAAACGAACTATCTCTCGAATATATACAGAGGCTAACCATGGAGCAGCCCTCTTACTCTTCACGGGAATGAAATGAGTGCTCTTAGTAAGTTTGTCTACCACAACCCAAATCCCTGTATTACTCTTCTTCGATCTCGGTAACCCGTCAACAAAGTCCATCGAGACACTCTCCCACTTCCATTGTGGGATCTCCAATGGGTGAAGTAACCCACCGGGCTTCTTTTGCTCTGCTTTTACTTGTTGGCACACTAAGCATCTAGCGACAAACTCGGCTACATCCCTCTTAATACTAGCCCAAAAGTAAACTCATCTCATGACCATGTACATCTTATCCCTTCCGGGATGAATGGTCATCTTCGAACGATGTGCATCATCAAGAATGGTCTTCCTCAAGTTCTCGTCTCGTGGTACACAAAGTCTACCGTCCCTACGTAACCAACCCTTATCATCTAGGGTATACCTACTGAGACGGCTCGATGACTCCCCTCTTATGAGCTTCACTACCAACTCAACCAACTATGGGTCATCTCGCTATGCCTTACCAATCCGTCCCAAAAGCATAGGTCTAACCTCTAAGGATGCTAGCAAATCGGGTACAAAGTCAATAGAAGGTCTAAAGTCAAACGTAGAGATGAACTCTAAGATTTGCCGCTCAACAAACAATGGACTCAAGGACAACATTTTCCTACTTAAGGCGTCTACACCACGTTACCCTTGCCAGGGGTATATGTTATCTCGAAATCGTAGGACGCTAAGAATTCCATCCACCTTTGCTGTCTTAAGTTCAAGTCCTTCTAAGAGAACAAGTATTTTAGCGATTTGTGGTCTGTGAACAATTCGAATTTCTCGCCAAGAAGATAATGTTGCCAAGAATTAAGCGCGAAAACAATAGCGGCCAACTCTAGGTCATGTGTAGGGTAATTTCTCTCATGCACTCTCAACTGCCTTCCTCCATAGGCTATTACCCTCCCCTCTTGCATTAAGACTGCGCCTAGTCCTGTCCCACAAGCATCGATATAAACGGTAAATAGCTTACTCCCGTCTGGCAACACTAAGACTGGGGCTATAGTCAAAGCTCTCTTTAAACGTAGGAATGCATCACCACAATCTACGTCCCATGTGAAAACTAGGTTCTTCTTCATCAAGCGTGTCAATGGGGCCGATATCTTTGCGAAGTCCTTGATTAACTTCCTATAGTAGCCAGCCAACCCCAAGAAACTTCTCACCTCGGTAGCATTTTTAGGGACCTTCAAATCTTGGATGGCCACCACCTTCGCGCGATCCACAGCTATCCCTTCTTTGGAAACCACATGCCCTAAGAACCGCACTTCCTTCCTCCAAAAGTGACATTTAGAAAATTTAGCTTCAAGGTTATGCGCTCGAAGGGTCTCCAACACGTACCTAAGATGTAGGGCGTGCTCTTCCTCGCTCTTAGAAAAGATCAAGATGTCATCCACAAAGACCACCACGAATTTATTAAGGTACTCCCTAAACATCCTACTCATCAAGTCAACAAAGTATGCGGGGGCGTTTGTCAAACCGAAGGGCATTACAAGCCACTCATAGAAACCGTCCGGAGTCCTAAAGGCATTCTTGTATATGCTATCCTCAGCCACTCTCAACTGATGGAAACCAGTGGCTAAGTCCAACTGTGAAAACACTGAGGCGCCAACTAACTGATCGAAGAGATTGTCAATCCTCGACAGTGGGTGCCTATTTTTCTTAGTAAGCTTATTAAGTTCTCTATAGTCCACACAAAGTCAAAGGGACCCATCCGCCTTTGTGGCAAATACTACTGGAGCACCCCACTCCGATATACTACGTCTTATGAACCCCTTCTCAAGTAACTCCCCTACTTGCTTATTGAGCTCCCTCCTCTCACAAGGAGCCATGTGGTGCACTGGCAGAGATACTGGTTTTGCATTGTCTACAAGATAAATACGAAAGTCTATCTCACGTTTTGGGGGTAGACACCTCACCTCATCAAAGACGTCGACATATTCATGGACTATACGAACAAAATGTAAATCATCATTGGATGCATCAAGTGACTCAAGATAACTAAGCATCACTGATCCTCTAAGGTCACAAGAAATATCAAGGGTCTTTCCATGACGAGTCAATAATTTTACTACCCTTCGTTCACAATCTAGGATGGCGCCATATCTGGCTAGTCAATCCATCCCTAGAATCAACCCATAGCCCATAAAACCAAGCACAAAAGCATTACATTCAAAACCAACGCCTAAGATAGACAATCTCAAATCCCTACAACCCATGGATAAATGAGCCGACCCACCAATAGGATTTGAGACTACAATGGGATACACAACAAGACTAGTATTTAAGTGCAGTGTTTCAACTAATGATGTAGAGATAAACGAATGTGATGCGTCAGAATAGAATAAAGTATGGACAGAATGATCAAACAGAAAAACTAAACTCTCAACGAAAATGTTTCTTTCTCTTTCTTGCAGCGGTGGGACCGCGAGAGCCTGGACCTGCTCCCTTGCATGCCCCGGTGCCATGAGAGCCTGAAGCTACCCTCCAAAAGTTCTTTGACCTTGTCCCTGTTTCCTTGGGAAGTCCTTAACTAGATGACCTGCCTCTCCCTAGTGGAAACAGCCAGTCTTCTTCCTTTTCCTACAGTCTCTTCTCAGATGGCCTGGTGTCCCACAATTAAAGCACTTCTTCTTTCCTTTTCCATTATTGTCTTTACCATCTTTCTTGTTTTGTTGTTGCTGCAGCGGTTTCTTTTGATCCCCTTTCTTCTCGGGTGCCTTATTAGCATTGGCGCCCTTCTCCTCTTTATGCATAAGCGCCATGTCAACTAGTCTCTTAAAGGTAGCCCCTATAGGGATGTGGGTCATAGCTAACCCATGTAGCGGCTCCTTCAAACCCTTGACAAATCTCAGGGCCTTCTTTTCGGGTGTATTCACCAAGTCCAAGCCAAATCTGCCAACTGATTGAACTTGTTGACGTATTCTTTTACTGACAGATTCCCTTGCTTTAACGCCAAAAATATTTCCATATATAAATTCTCTTCAGCCCGTGAGAGAAACTTTGCCTCAAACCTACGCCTGAAATTTGGCCATGTATCAACTGGACGCTCCCCATTAGTGACCTCCCACCAAAACGAAGCTTTGTCCTTCATTAAGCAAGCAACCAATTGGACCTTCTTACAATCGTCCAAATCGAAAATGCCAAACAGATCCTCCACTTCTTTCAACCAATTTCTAGCTTCAATGAACGTTTCAGTCCCACTCAAAGATTTTCCACCCATCGAACGAAAGTCTTTACATATCTTAGAGAAAGTATCTCCACGTGGAGGAATGACTGGAGCTGGGGGAGGAGGAGGAGGAGGAACGTAGGCCGGACCCGCGGCACTAGCCTCGAGATATTGAGGAAACCAACAGGGTACTGAACACCCTCTGGTATCTCAGATGCTCCAGACATGATGTAAAGAAAAAGAAAGAGTTTCAAAACATGGGAAGCGAAAGAGAGATGCATGGCTTGCGGGGATTATGCCCTTTAAAGTAAACTTTCCTTGAAAATAGCTTCTTTAAAACAAGTTTTTGAAAATACTTTCTAGGAAAATAATACTTTTGAAAAAACATTTTTCAAAACTTTTTATCTGTTCTCGTAACCATAGCTCTAATACCACGTGTAACACCACATGTCCATTAATGTCACTCACAAAGGGAATGCATCAATGTCCATGAAGCGTTATTGTTGTATAGAACAGATAAATTACAAGAATAAATAAATAAAACTACACAGCTGAAGTTAAAACTTATTTCATAGCATCATAACTCAAAACGAGTTTACATAAGTAGTCTCCAAAACCATTACAACAGGATCAATAGCCTTATCCAAAAACTTCAAAGTACATAAAGAAGCAAATACTTAAATAACATAAATGCATAAATCCCAACTGAGCATAAGCAAATCCATAAAGATGAGAGAGTCCCAAGCAATACATCTACTCTCTTCAAGCAACTGAAACAAATCGGCACTAAGCTGTAGTATTCCCTCCTTGCAAACCTGAGGGGGGGGGAAGGAAGAAAAGAGGTGGAAAGAAAAGGGGGTCAGACATAAAGTCTAGCGAGTGTGATAACTTTAATAATATAATTATCAAAATAACTAGGATAAGACATAAGCTGGAAAATAAGGAAATGACTGTGAACAATTGGGTATGACAGAACAAACAAGGAAATAAGATCAACAAAGATAATGTTAAAGGCGCCCCTAATCACTACAGGATAATTACTATACTGCACCATCACTAGTCACTCTAAAGGTTGATCCTGCCTACAGAACTTAATACTACTAATGGTAGTTTCATGTACCCCTGGCTACCTTCATAGGTGTCGTCTGCCCCTATCTCCACTAGGTGTACCCACTACCTTCATTCGATCGGCTCTCTAACTCGTAGATACCCATGCAGGCCCCACAGTGGGGTGTATCACTCCCCAAAGTGGCAACCCGATACTACCAAAAATGCATGGCTTATATCTACACGATGCAACAACGTCTTACCTACCAGCCCGGGCCCACACACGCATATGAACCCGTTGGACTTGCGTTGCCACCGCTGAACCGTTTTGACCTCTTACAGTCAAACCCAGTACGCGTGTCCTGTCCTCGACTTGGGTCGAGCCCACAAAGATACTTAATGAGTTACTGGTTTGAAAAGGGACCCCATGCATGACACAAGCTTTCCACCTATGCTTGGTAGACTCTAAGGTTTTTCCCCACTTAACCCCATTCTTATTCATGTTCTTCTTACATGTTTCAATCTTCGTTAAGTGCATCTATTTCAAATGCCACCCAAGGCACCCACTAAATTTCACATGCCACCCACTTAACCCCCTCATGTCCCACTACATGCTTATATGGTTATGTGTTTTTTAATTCATTAAGACCGTAACCTTGTAAAGACCTCTCACATTAGACTGGCATTTGTGACAACTGGATTTGCCGGGCGGGTCTGGGCAGTCTTACAACACAAACGAGCCTAACCTCGTGTCTTTACAACTGTTATGCATTTAATTTATGCCTAAGACCTCCCACGTTAGACTGGCATTTGTGGCAGCTGGATTTGTCGGGCGGGTCCGGGCAATCTTACACCATAAACGAGTCTAACAACGTGTCTTAGGCGGTTTATTATTACACATAAATAATTATCCCCAATTTGAATTAATTTCCCTATTCAAATTGTCAATCGATTACAAATTTAACTATGTCCATAATTAACACCTTAATTATGTCCATCTATTTATGGTATATAAAATTATACCAATTAACATCACATTTAAGGCATTTATGCCAATTCCTAATATTAAATCATTTAATGTTATCCCATTGCCGCACGTTGTACGTTCGTTCGTTTAACGTGAAATATACGTTAGACTTGAATAGTCTAACTTATGGAATAAAGAGAAAACATCACAACATGCATAGAATAAAAACTAGATCTAAACATATGGGGTGAAATTGCATGTGTGAATAAGGTTTTTCATCTAAAACTTGCATAGGCCCAAGTCACAAACTTACATTACATGATTCATATTCCAAACATATATATACTTGCATATATGATTTATGCAACATAAACTATGGTGTAAACTTACATCTTAACATGTAAATTAAGATCTACATGTAAACTAGCATATAGAATTTTGTATACTAGCATATAACTCATACATGTCTTAGCCTAAACTTTAGATCCAAGCTTACACATAAAATAGATGTCATGAAACATGTAGGGTGGTATATGATTCTCATTAACTTGCATATGATTCATATCGAAATTAACATCCAAACTTGCATATAGAATTATCAAGTTAAACTTACATATGATTTAACATATGAATTAGTTCCAACAGACATAACCAAACTAGCATATGAAGCATCATTATGAATTGATTGTACATAAGCCAACATAGATTTACAACATAGATAATAACATCACAGCTTTACAACATAGATAATAACATCATAGATTTACAACATAGATAATAACATAACGGTCAATGATTCACAACATAACCATATAACCCAAATCATAACTCAACCTAATTAAATTGTTAATTGTCTTATTAAAGAAATCGAACTCACAACTCAAAGAAGGTCTTGAGTTCTGAAATCTGAGTTCTGAAATTGATTTAGCTCTCTCTTGAAGAAGACAAATTCGTTGTTGTTTAGATTTGAGTTGAACAGAATTGAGTTGATTACCATTTCTTTCTCCTAAATGGTGGCGGCTACTCTAGGTTGCAAGGTGACAGCATGGCGACCATAGTTCTAATTTTTATTTCGATTTTAGGGTTTGAGTCTACATGTTTTTATATAGAGTTTAGAATTAATTTAGGCCATCCGATCAACCCAGAATAAACCACAGCCATTCAGTCAAGATAGGGTGACAACTCAGCCCTAATGACTCAGCCAAGAGTCAGAAAATCGTCATCTTTCAAATCTGCCCCGGGGGGGGGGGGGGCAGGTCGACCCCCCGGTCGACCCGTATGGGTAGGTCGACCCCCTGGTCGACCTGGCCCCTGGCGGGAATTTTCCCGCCTAGCTCAATCTGGTCTGAATTTGAATTTTTGAAATCTGTTTGAATTTTTCTGAAACTTCAGATCACCATAACATCTTCATACGAAGTCCAATTCATGCAAACTCGGACTTCATCTCAACTAGAATTCCGAGATGAACACAATAGTGTAACCGTTTCCCTTAATTCTCGTATTTAAAATTAAATATTCTTCAATTTGTTACTTTAGTTTTAAAAGAAATACGGGGTGTTACACGGGTTGCCACTTTGGGGAGTGATACACCCCACGGAAGGGACCAACACGAGTATCTACGAGTTAGGGAGCCGATCGCATGGGAGTTGTAGGTACAACTAGCGGAGATAGGGGCAGGCGGCATCTATGAATGCGGCTAGGAGTACACGAAACTACCATTATGATTATTATGTAGGCGGTATCAACTCTTAAGGTGACTAGTAGTGGTGCAGTATAGTAATTATTCTATAGTGATTAGGAGCGAGATTAACGTCAGAATATTCCTCCTGTTCGTTTTGCCTTGCCCACTTGTTTCACAATCATTCCTTATTTTACCAGTTTATGCCTTATCCTAATTACTTTCATAATCGTATTGTTAAAGTTATGGTACTCGCCAGACTTTATGTCTGACCCCCTTTGTTTTCGCCTCTTTTCTTCCTTCCCCCCTCCCAGGTTCTCAGGGCGGTACTAGTACTAGTGGAGCTTGATCAGTATCTTTCTCTCTCTTTTGGAAGTGCTTAGATTGCTGAAGTAAAGTTCATCTCATCTCTTTTATGGCTACTTATGTTGGGGTTATGCTTTTTATTTTATGTACTCAGAAAACAAATTTTCAAGATGGTTACTAAGTGTACTTGGTTTTTCTGTTGGTTTATGATGTTGTTGTAATCAAACTATTTCTCCGTTGCAATAAATGTTGTTTTGAAAATTTTCAAGTACCAATATATGTATCTACTTGTTATATTCTGTTCTATTCACCAATAATACTCCATGAAAGTTAATGCATTCCCTTTGAGAGTGACATTAATGGACGTGGGGTGTTACACGTGGTATCAGAGCAAGGTAAATAGAATAAATAAGAGATTTTGAAAAACTGTTTTTCAAAAGCGTTTTATAAAGAAATACTTTCAAAAGTATGTTCTAAGGTGAGTATTTTCAAGAGAAAAGTTTGTTTTAAATACATAACCCCCAAGAGCCAAGTATACTAGATGAAGTAGAATTGGAACGAGAAGCGACTGTGAGAAGAGTTCCAACTCGTATCTTGGGTACGAAAGTAAAAAAGCTACACAACCGTGAAGTCAAGCTTGTTAAAGTTCAATGGAGTGATGCTGAGGAAGACGCGACTTGGGAAACTGAGAGGAAAATACACGCAGCCTACCCTTTTCTCCTTGAGGGTACCTCCTTGATCTCTTTTTCCATAAGTTTATTCATGCTTATATCTACCTTTTAAGTATATCTCCTCAGTCCTATTCATTATCCTTAGGTAGAAACCGATGGATGTAAACATGTATTTGAAACATGTTATGATTGATGGTTGTGAGTGGTTGCAAATGGTTGCTAGTGGTTGCTCGTGGATGCATGTACACACACTTTAGGCACTATATCGGATCAGTCACTTTCATATTGCATATAAATGTGTGTGCATATTTAAATTAATGGATGTATAATGGTTGTGTTATCATATGGATGCTACATTCTGATGAATGGTTGTGCACACATGTAGAAGTAATATGTATCGTTAGGATTCTTTTGCATGCATAATGGACGCATGGCACTATCATGATTTGCATTAAGGAGGTCAACTGAATCATTGGACCGCCTGATTTTGCATTAGATAAGGAACATGTACACACACTTTTTGCATATGTTCATACAGCATTAGAAATCTTGTAAGGACAATGGATGCCTGTGTTTGATGGTTCAGCAGATGGATTATTGGATGTTAGGATATACATTCTCCTTAACTTGGAGATTTCGGGGGCGAAATCCTTTAAGTAGGGGAGAATGTAACACCCTGAATTTTCTGTGAATATAAAAATTTAAATTTAAGAATACTTAATTATTAAAGTGAGAATTAAGGGAAATGGGTTACGCCATTGTGTTCGTCTAGGAATTATGCTTGAGATAGAGTCTGATTTTGTGTGAATTGGACTCCGTATGAAGAAGTTATGGCCTTCTGAAGTCTCAGAATTCAAATAAAATAAAATAAAAACAGTTCAGAATAATAAATTTGAAATTCAAATTCAAACAGGGGAGCAGACTGGGCGGAAATTCTCCCACCCAAAGGCCAAGTCGACCAGGGGGTCGACCAGGGGGTCGACCTCGGGGTCGACCTACCCACACAGGTCGATCAGGGGGTCGACCCACTCCCGGGGTAGATCTGTAATGTGGCGATGTTTTTACTCACTACTGAGTCATTAGGGCTGAGGTGGTTATTCTATCTTGTCTGGATGGTCTTGATTGCTTCTAGGTTAAACTAACGGCTCTTAATTAATTTAAATTATATATGAGCAACCTAACCCTCAACCTAAAATCACACTAATACATACCAAGAGCCATTATGCTATCAATGGTGAACCTAGAGTAGCCGTCGTTCTCTTTCAACTCAAAAACAAGATAGAAGCAAGAATCATAATCAAATCTAACCTAAATTAGAATAACAATTAGTCTACATCAAAGGCGAGCAATTCAGTTTTAGAATATAGAACATAGAAAAACAAGACTGTTCATTTGATTGTGAGTACTATTTCTTTCACAATAAAATTATTAAATTAATTATGATGGGTTGTAATTGGATTATGAGAACATGTCTGTGGAATCACATGATGTTGTCTAACTTTGTAGATCTATTTCATATTTAACTTGATTCATTTTATGCAAGTTTGGGATGTTAAATCATATGTTAATTCATATATGAATCTTATGCAAGTTTGGGTTGTTAAATCATATGTTAATTCACTCTGAATCTTATGCAAGTTTGGATGTTAAATCATATGCTAACTCATATGTTTTTATGCAAGTTTGGGATGTTAAATTGTATGTTAGTTTGAATATGAATCTTATGCAAGTATATATGTGAATTGTACACAAGTTTATATATGAATTAAGTATATACATATGCAAGTTTATATGCAAAATCATGTGATAAATTCATATGCAAGTTGTAGAAATTCATATGCAAGTTGTAGATATCTATATGCAAGTTTAGGTGAAAAACTATATTCACATTTTTGGGTGAAAATTTTATCCACATATGCAATTTAAGCGAGACCCATAATTTATATATGTAAGTTCACAATTTCATCTAGATTTAGATCCATGGTAGTTCATGCAAATATATGATTCTATATGACATTGTCTATGCAAATTGTTGGCTATGCAATTTTACGTTAGAATTCCGATTTGCATGTTAGATCTATTTTTATTTGTCATGCAAGTTGTGATGTTTCTTTTTATAAGTTAGACTATTTGCGAGTCTAACATATTTCATATTCGAACGTACGAATAGCGTGGGGACAAAGGGGAAAATATTAATTACGTAAATTGTGAATTGGCATAACATGGCTTTAAAAGCATATAATTAAATTGATACATTAATTGGTATAATTTTAATACCTAAAAAGTATGGACATAATTTAGGTGACAATTATGGACATAATTGATTTGGAAATTATTGGAAATTTGAATAGGGATAGGGATAATTAATTCATATTGGGGTGAAATAATTTGTAATAATAAACGCCTAAGACACGAGGTTAGACTCGTTTGTGGTGTAAGACTGCCCAGACCCGCCCGACAAATCCAGCAACCACAAACGGTAGTCTAATGTGAGAGGTCGAAGGCATAAATTAAATGTGTAACTGTTGTAATGACATGAGGTTAGACACATTTGCGGTATAAGACTGCCCGGACCCGCCCGGCAAATCCAGCAACCGTAAACGAGAGTCTAATGTGGGTGGTCTTACAAGGTTACGGTTATAATGAATTAAGTAACACTTAACCAAGATAAACATGTGGTGGGACATTGGGGTCAAGTGGGTGACATGGGTGGCATGTGAAATACGATTAGAATAACTTAACCAAATTTAAACATGTAAGAAGACGTGAATAAGAAGGGGTTAAGTGGAAAATTCTAGTGGGAACCAAGCATAGGTGGAAAGCTTGTGTCAAGTATGGGGGACCCATTTCAAACCAATAACCCGTTAAGTATCTTTGTGAGCTCGAGTTAGATCGAGGACAGGACACGCTTACTGGGTTTGATTGTAAGAGGTCAAAACGGGTTAACGGTGGCAACGCAAGTCCAACGGGGTCATGTGCGTGTGTGGGCCCGGGCTGGTAGATAAGACGTTGTTGCATCGTGTAGATGTAAGTCGTGCATCTTTAGTAGTATCGGGTTGCCACTTTGGGGAGTGATACGCCCCACGGTAGGACCAACATGGGTATCTACGTGTTAGGGAGTCGATCGCATGGGGGTAGTAGGTACAACTAGTGGAGATAGGGGCAGGCGACACTTATGAAGGTAGCTTTGGGTACACAAAACTACCATTATGATTATTATGTAGGCGGGATCAACTCTTAGGGTGATTAGTAGTGGTGCAGTATAGTAATTATCCTATAGTGATTAGGAGCGAGATTCACGTCAGAATATTCTTCTTGTTCGTTTTTCCTTGCCCACTTGTTTCACAGTCATTCCTTATTTTACCAATTTATGCCTTATCCTAATTACTTTCATAATTGTATTGTTAAAGTTATGGTACTCGCCAGACTTTATGTCTGACCCCCTTTGTTTTCTCTTATTTTCTTCTTCCCCCTACAGGTTCTCATGGTGGGACTAGTACTAGTGGAGCTTGATCAGGATCTTTCTCTCACTTTTGGAAGTGCTTGGATTGCTAAAAGTAAAGTTCAGCTCATCTCTTTTATGGCTACTTATGTTGGGGTTATGCTTTTTATTTTATGTACTTAAAAAACAATTTGTCAAGATTATTACTAAGTGTACTTGGTTTTTCTGTTGGTTTATGATGTTGTTGTAATCAAACTATTTTTCCGCTGCAATAAATGTTGTTTTGAAAATTTTCAAGTACCAACATATGTATCTGTCTTGTTATATTCTGTTCTATTCACCAATAATACTCAATGAAAGTTAATGCATTCCCTTTGAGAGTGACATTAATGGACGTGGGGTGTTACAACCTATGTGACCCAGGTCGACCCCCTGGTCGACCTGGGTCCTGGGCAGGAAATTTCCCGCCCAGCCCGGGTGTCTGTTTTGAATTTCGAACTTTTAAATTTTGAATTCGGGCTGGTTTTTATTTTAAATTCCTGAAAATTCTAAGTGCCATAACTTCTTCATACGAAGTCCGATTTACGCAAACTCGGACTCCATCTCAAGCAATATTCTGAGATGAGCGCAATGGCGTAACTCGTTTCCCTTAATTTTTCTTTTAAAAATTAAGTATACTTTGTTTTGTTACTTTTATGTTCACAGAAAATACGGGGTGTTATAACAATTAAAAATTGCACTTGCACTTATGACACGAGGTTAGGTTGCATTAGTGGTGGAAGTCTGCTCAAACAAATGAAATAAAAAAATAAATATACGCGGGCGGCTATTAGGACATAGAATTAAACACAAAAAGGACCCATAGCCTCGATCGTTGGATCTTTTTGTCTTTATATGGAGGAGTGGAATTCATGGGAACGGTCCAAATCAATTATGTCACAAATTATGTCTAAATAGACATTCCCTATATATACACACACACATAATGTTTGTATTTATTTCTTCATTACAATATCAAACTAATTCACAATGTGCGACTTATTTTTCGCTTGTTTTTATTTCTAGCATATTAAATTCTAGACTATTTTTATTTGTTCGTATATTTTTATTATATTCTTTAACAATTTTGTCATGCATTTTAAATTCCAAATTCAAAGGCATAAGTAATATTCACATATATTTTAAAATAGTCTCAATTCATTACTAGTTTCTGCATTCGACAACCAACAAGGGAGGGACGTTGAGTGGACATTGCATCCCGATAGGTCGGAGCCTTAATGAGTTGACTTGAGAGAAATTCGGCTATATGGATGGGGGAGAACTACTCTTTCTTCTCGGGTTTATGTATAATTACATAATATTTCAAACATTATATTTATTTCCTTTTTTATTCCCTGTGCATTAATTTTCTTCCAATTTCCACCATTTTCCACACACGTTTAATTTTAGTTTCATACACTTAACTTTTCTGGAATTAATACACACATACTCACTTTAAATTAGAACGTTACTTAACGTCGTTAAATATATATACACACTCACATACACATATCTATATAAATATATATACATACATATATATATATATATATATATATATATATATACAGAAATATATATACACACATAAATATATATACAAATATTGTATACGCACATATATATAAATACACATATATGTAACCTTTTATTTGTACTTGTGCGTACATATACATGTGCATCCTTTTGCTTGGTCTACTTAAACTTTAAAAATATGTTGTTGGTGGGAATCGAACTCACAACCTCTACCACTCCACCTAACATAATTTTTGTTCACAAAATTAGAACATTGGAAATTATTGGCTTTATGTGCATTTCTTTTAAATTTACAAACTCAATATTCTCTAAACCATAAGTCCTAATATACAAAAATTATATATCAAAATGATTGTCTTGAAAAGATCTTCGCAATGGATACAAATAAAACATCAATTTATCTCCTACTAGAAATTAATTCTTATTTACTATTTTATTTTTGCATGTTACTTCTCAAATTCCCATGCGTGCTTTAACATTTTTAATTTAATACTCTTTGTTAGTTTTTAATGTTATGTTTAAAACGTTCATATTTATTTATTCCTTTATAATGTTACTGTGAACGTTTCCATTAATTTAATTTGTTAAATTGTAACATTATATTTTTACAACGTTAACTTTTAAATGTTCAAATCTGTTAATTTAAAATTTTGGGTTGTTATATTCTCCCATCCTTAAAGGATTTCGTCCCCAGAATCTCCAATGTTAGAAGAATGATATAAGTATTTTCATCTTGTATCTGTAGCCATCTACTCAAGCACCATCCATTAGCATCCATTGTCCTAAAATTTTCTAATGCTATTTATGCATTTATGTAATAATGTAATGTGCATGTCCCTACCTAATGCAGAAGATAGGGCGGTCTACTGATTCAGTTAGCCTTCTTTTTATGTAATTATGCATGTGCCATGCATCCAAATGTATGCAAAAAATAATGATATAAGTAATTCTCTAGGCGTGCATCAAACGTCATCCATATGCAATAGCCATACGATGACATCTGCATATTACAACCACAGAAACAAATAAAATGCACACACATCCATAAGCATATGCAAGTGTTTTATTAGCCAATAATTAATGAATAGTGTGTGTATATGCATCCACTGCATCCATTTGCAAACACTTGCATCTATTTGCAAACATCAAACATAACATGTTTCAACCTTATCCAACTATCCATGGCTTTAATCCTAAGATTTACCCATCCCAAGGATATTTAGAAGAAAGTCTCTAATCAAAGGAAGAAGCTAATGATAAAATATCAAAAAGGAAACATTTGTCAAAAGAACTCAGTTGGGAAACTTAAATTCTCTGCATTAGATAAACAATTTTTATTACTAAATTTGTCAACGCCTCACCACATGATGGCATACTATTAACTCTTAATTCCTATAAAACTTCCAAATTGGATGGCTTCTTTTATATCTACTGAGCTATTCTAACCAAATTTGCTAGAGAAATTTCCCATCCTAAGTACTTTAGGAAGAAATATTTCATTTGCGTCAATCCATTAATTTTTAAGTTTTCCGTTTACTTCCATTTTAAACTATTTCAGCATAGCTTACTCATTTGGTTTTAAAATCATATTCAAAGTCCAATTTCAAGCATTTATCTTTACTGTCTTGTGTTCCTTTATTTATTGCACTTATATTGTCTTACCCCATAAGGACTTACTTCTTCTATGTATATTCAAAACTCATTTTACTACTTCGTACATTTTCAAAATTTCATTTGAAATATCTTAGTGAAATAACTTATTATTCGTAAGGTTAAATAAAATTAAATAGGATGCAATGGTTGGACCATTATAAAAACCATTGTGGTGGACAGTCAACCTTAAAAACCAATTGTAGTTGATTGGTTATCTTCCTATCACGTGTAGTTGTTTGTAATTATTATTTGTTATAATAATAAGTGTTACATATTACTATAAAAATCAGTCGGCTATGTCAATAAAGCCAATTCTTTCTAAAATATATATAGTAACTTTTATGAAATTCCCAAAAATATAGATTTCGTCTATAAATGTATTAATCCATTAAATTTTCTATCTCTACAACCATACATATGTGGTTTAGACTCAAAGTTATCATATAGATTTCCTTCCTTCTGAACAAACTATCTTTCTTCAAAATTCCTTTTCTTGGAACAAACTTTTTTTTTGGGCTGAAGTCCAAGGCTTCCTCAATACGCATATGGAAAGTTCCTATCATAGGTACCCGCTCAATCTACAAAAAAAATTAATCTAAGATGTGCAGTTAAAGTGGTTATATAGTGGTAGAGGTGCAAAAAGGTGCAACGAGGATAGAGCAGGGAAATAGCTGGGATATAGAGGAGGAGTAAAAAGTTTCACAAGATGTAAAACCAAATATTAGATGATTAATTAATCATTTTTCTCATAATATATGTGTACCAGAAACAAATATTGATTAAGCTTATATAACATATCAAGGAAAATCATAGTTTAGCATGTTAAATTTAATGAGTGTAATTGGTTGTTACCATATATTATGCACTTATGCCTTAAATTTATCCATTTACACTTAATTTACTGAATTTTTTAAAAGCAGCACTATTCAAATCAAGCTCTATACATTAATATTGATAAAGGGGATGCTAAAAAGCTATGATTTAGCAGATGTAGCAAAATATAGCGGGGCTAAAAGCGAATCTACCTTTTATTAGTGCTAAATTGAAACATCATAGCTTTTGAAGACCGCTAGGCTAAAGTTGAGGTATTTGCAGGGTTTTAGCTGGTATTTAACTGCATAGGGTCAAAGAAATAAAATAATCCATTTCGATTGATTCTTCACTGATCAACAATGAGGTGCGCTTGTATGCGTCACCCAAAGTTACTATCCTCCTCTCAACATCTAAGATGGCTCATCATTAGGTAAACTATCTAAAATCCGAACCAGTCCTTGGTAGACAGTACTACAAGCTTAATCAATATTTAGAAAAGATTCTAGTCATAAGAATGAGACTCAGTTCTCCATTATTTCCATATAACCATATGCTTTCTCGGTCATGCAGCAAGCATAGCACTGTCATAAATATAGATCAAAAGTATCAATCTCTCTTCTAAGAGACAACTTCCAAACCTCTAACAATATTCATAATATAAGCATAATGAGAACTAAATCGATATCACCAGAGATGTACGATGGAAAAGTAGGAAAATCAACATGACTGACCCCTTGTGTAGCAAGAAATCTGATGAGTTAGTCCACTACACATCCTTGCCCGACAATCCTCTTCTTATAGTCAAGATAGCTATGTACTTGGCTAACTAATTCATCCTTCAAATTTCCTATCTCAAAAACATCAGAATATAAGCACCTTAATCAAACTCTACTAGCAGTTTCAAAATATGAGATAACCAATTATATCTGAAACTAACTAGACCAAAAATCAACCCTCACCCGTAATTGCTCCAACCATCTCCTGAATCAAGATTTCTAATTTTAATCTCGACTTACCATACATAATCATGTTGAACTCCCTACAGGGTTCAAAAACTACTATTGGGCCTAGTGGTCCTAAGTGCAAAAAATCAACTATTGCTATCAGTACATACTCGGGGATTTACCATATCTATAATGGACAGCTTCGTTAGACCTATAATTCAAATGCCTTACATGGCCTATCTCATATCAGTGTGGCTATGAATCCACACAGCCACGTGACTAGTGAATCAAAGATAAAGGGACATAATACTCCTAAATCAGATAATGTAGGGGAACTAGAAAGTACTAAAGATAGAAAAACCAACCTTTACCTTCATCCATTCATCGATCTTTTTGATCAATCCCTTTCCTATAACCTTTTCGACATTAACATATTTATGTTACTCTTTCACCTACCATCATTGTAAGTTTATCTTATAGGTAGTTTAGCTCATTTCTTATTGATTAATTATTAAAAATATAAAAAAATGTATTTCCATAGTATTAGAAAATCAAATTAATAATATGTAATTGCAAGGTATTCCTTCACATTATTTCTTGGTTGTCGAATAGTTCACAATATGGAAAAATCCCTATTTCACGCTAGTCCATATCCTTCTTTTATTCTTACGATTATGTTTTCTATCTTAATTACAATTTAAACTATGGAAATGTATCATTTTTAATATACTAACCAATATAGGTTGTACCTAACTTCTTGACTTCCTTTTAATCCCTAAGCTAATAACATGTTTACAAAACTTCACAGTGATACTTCTCTGTGTCTCGCGTTTTTTTCCTTTAAGGTTGTCCCATCAATGGCTAGCTTTACTTAATATTTTTCAAGAAGCAATTTTCTCACTAACATTGATTTTTTCCTATCCAAAAGTCAAAACATGAACCTACAAATATTTTTGGTTTCTATACAAGAAAAGCTAAGATAAGTCTCCATGTAGATAACTCAATGAAGAAAGTCTCTGATGCCAAATGAGACACCCTACACCCCTTATCATTACGCAAATTAAGATCCCATTCAAGAATATAAAGTGTAATAGGTATAAAGGCATAAATACATCATAGATAATCAGAACAAACCAGGATAGTACATAAACAATAAATAAATGATTTGAAAATAAAACCTCACCTACAACTATTATTGTTCCAATTTACCCAAACTTATTCAAAAATATGAATAATCACAATATCTCACCAATCAATTGCTTTCCCTATGGCCTCGGTAGAATCTCTAGAATATATGTATCAATAATCCTCCAGAATATGTGTATAAAATGTTTTATTTTAAAACTCCATTTCTCTCAGAAAGAAAATTAGAATAAAGGAGGCATAGGGGATGAAATAAATGTAAGAGAAGAAGAGGGGTGAAGAATATTTTTTTTTTTTTGGAGTAGAAGACCATCAAAGAAGAGGGGTGAAGGTTTTTTATTTCAGAGTAGAAGACCCTCAAAGAAGAGGGGTGAAGGTTTGTTTATTTTGGAGTAGAAGGCCCTCAACCATTTTATTTTAGGTTTTTAATCCAAACAAACCAAGCCACATCAGCACAAGGCTTGAAAATAAACTATTAATGATGTGCCTAGTTAGAAAAAAATTAAAATCAGTATCACTGACGATTCTAGGAAATAAATTCCTATTAAACAATATTGATTGACACATGTGTCAATCAACTCTTAATTAACTCCTAATGTGCATAATTAATTCTCTATGGTCCATGTACTTAAAGACATCCCAACATATACGTATTTAGAGCAATTCAAATTCATACTAGTTAATTGCAAGAATGTGCCTTTATATATATATATATATATATATATATATATATATATATATATATTATAACAAACAAATTTTCGGGTAAACGGGAAGTGCAGATTTATGGTTTTTTGTTATTCTTAAAACAGTATGTTAGTGATACGAGTTTATGAGACCAATCCGAATAATATTTAAACAAAAAATTAGGGAATTGAGTATTTTGAATAAATTAGATAAATATGTTATAATAGAAATTTATTCCAATCTATAATCTTAAGATTACAATTAAATGATTATAGGAATAGTGAAAATATATAATATTTATTAGGAATTAATTTTTAAGAGGAAATATATTTTCAATACTAATGGTAAATTGTTGGTTGAAATAATGATTAATTTGGGGATTTTAAATTCAAGATGTATTCTTGACAGTAATATTAATTGGGGAATAATGTTCTAAACTACATTAGTGAATTAAAGAGAGTTTTTGGCTTCTAAATGATAATAAATGAATTTGGTGGTTTGTTGTTTGTGTGACAATATAAATATTAGTTGTGAATCAATATTTATAAAATTTATTTATTTTATTATTGATGATAATAAATTTGAATTTTTAAGTCAATAAAGTGTAAAATAACATTGTTGTATAAATAAATTAGTAAGTTTGTATTTCTCAAATACAATATATATATATATATATTTATTTACATAAAAGTATGTATATGTTGTAGTATTGAGAAAAAGGGTTTTATGGGGTAATTATTGAGTTAAAACTATTTTATCACGGTATGATAACAATAACTGTAAATATTGGGTGACCAAAACAATAGTAATGTTGAGCTACAATATGCTTTTGTATAAACTTTAATGGTTGCAAAAAAACAATAAATCGAAGAATATGTGTTTTAACATGTTTAATGATTTTTTTTTTGTTAAGAATAAGGCATTTGTAATATGTATGTTGGTTTTATTATGAAGATTTCACAAACTTAAGTAAAGTTATTATTTTTGTTAAACATAATTAATTTAGCGTATTATGTTGGATTTGATATATAAACTTGGTGTAAATACGTTATGCGTTGAATTTAGATGTTGAATTATGAAATCTATCACAACGTGATTTATTACATATAAGGAAATATAGAAAAATATGTATACATGTATATGAGAGTATATGCGTATATATGTTCAGAAATATATATATACAAGAGATAAATTCAAGATATAACTAGATCAATTAAATATGGCAAGAATCAAATAATGGTGCAACACCGTTTGAACTTTGAAAATGAAAAAAAAAGTTGCGTGTATATATATACGCGTAAAATGGACATTAGAAGATTTGTATACGCATAAGAAGATTACATGTGAATACAACAGATAAATAAATTTTTAGAAATTCAAACATTTGAAAATCAAATTTGGGCGCCAAAATAGCTTGTAGGACCCATAGGGGGGCCGAAACTAGGGTTAACACCCCCTGTAATAACCCGGAAATCTGAGCCAATTTAAATTTTTTATTTTAGCAATTTTAGCGATTTTTGAATATTTAAAATGAATTATTTTAAATAATAACAACGAGAAATTTATTTTGAACAGAATTAGAACGTATATATTTATTTGAATCGTTGTTAGAATATAAATAATTATTTACAATTATAAAAGGAATTGAAAATGGCGCGGTAGTTCGAAAATTGGATTTCTAATTTCAAATGAATGTACCGGGTGCAAAATAAACCAGATTTTGGCAAAACAAGAAATATTAGAATCTATTCGAGAATATCTTTCCAACGAATCCGAAAAATCAAAATTTCATAGCGGGAATCAAAAGATACGCCCAGTTGAAAATTCAGAATAGTCGCTATGGAATTCTGGCCCTTAAAAATGGGAATTTTGCAAACGACCTCGATTTTCGGCGAAACCACTTTTGTTGGATCCATGATGTTAAGATATTGCTAGTTTCCAAAATTCGTAATTTTCTGAATCAATATGTGAGCGTGGCAAAGGAAAACGCATTTGATCAGTTTTAGTTGATTTTAATCGACTGGAAAATGGTCATTTTTCAAACGATATCGGAATTTGACGAAATTGGTTTTGTTAGGACCGTATCATCAATACGAAGCTAGAAAATATTTTTCGGGAATTTATAGAGTCAGTATGTGGCCCCGGTAAATTGAAATACGTGTTCAAATTCAATGTATAGGGTTATATTTTGATTTTGACGAAAACTGATCGAAACAGTCGAATCAACCTACGATACATATCACATTATGTTCGGAATGGGGGTAATTAGCTATGGACGACAGTCGGCGGGCTTGATTTCGAGGTCGAAATAAAAAGTTGCCTTTTGAAATTAAATAATTAAAAAAAAGTCAACCCTCCCTTTAATCCTCTCTCTCTCTCCTCAAACACCCCCCTCCCCGTTCAGTTTTGACTAGAGAAAAAAATTAAAAAGAAAAAAAACCGACTCCTAAGGTCGAGGGCGACCCTCGCCATCGCCGCCACAGGCACACCCCCCTCGTCGCCTAGCCAGCCTCTACCCCAGTTACCCTCCTCCGTTCACGCCACCGCAGCCCCCAAAACCCTAACCCGTTCTAGCCTCCCCCCACCAATCGAGCCCCACATCGCCTGAACCACCCAGCGCCCCGCCTCCTCCACCCCTGCCACGCCTCCGACATCCTTCGCCGCCCTAGCAACCCCCCCATTTCGCTGTAAGCTCCTTTTTTCATTTTATTTTATTTTGTCTTGTTTTAGTTTATTTTAAATATTCAGTTTAGGTTAATCAATTTAAAATCGGATTTTTATGAATCTTAAAATAAGAAGTTATAGTTTTTATTGTATAAAGGTTGGATTTTTTATAATATGAAAGGTAGGATTTTTATATATGGATTTACAAAATAAAAATATGATTTTAATATATGTATGATAATAAAAATATAATTTTTATATATGTAGAGATATCAAAATATATTTTTTATATATGTAGAGATATAAAAATATGATTTTTATATGTGTAACGAAGTAAAAATTCGATCTTTATAGAAGAAGTAGAAATATAAAAATATAATTTTTATATAGAAAGAAGCATTGTAAAATATAAGAAGTAGAAATAAAAAAATATGATTTTTATTTATTGAAATGAAGCAATAAAAATATAATTTTTATTATGAACAGCGGCAAAAGGACTGCATTGGAATTTCAAATAGATTCAAACGGTTCAGCAGTTCAACAGTAAAGCACGACGGAAAGGAACCCTCTGTGAGAACTCCTCACCTTTAATTTATTTCTAGTTTGAAATATATACTAGGATGCAGATGGTGCTTAGCAGCACCCGACACCCGTCGTCCACAGACCATGGATGACTAGTTTGTTTGATTTTTGTGTAGTGAAATTTGATTGTGTGATGGTGAATGAAATAAAAAAAATTATAGTGGAAAATATTTTATAGTTAAAAATATGATTTTTAACGTATATATAAAATAAATATTTATAAACAAATCAGACGATTTGTTTATAACACTGATTTGACTGATATTGATTGAGACGATAAATTTTACACATCGCCCAACTGCACGAATAAAATCTGTGTTTGTTGATTTGAAACCCCACACGGGTATTGGGATGAGATTTGACGTACACTAATCCCGATTGTTTAGTTGTATGTCAATTGATGGATTGACAGACTGTGTAAGCGTTAATTAGTTATATTTAATGCTTGTGCAGTTGTGTGGTGCACTCTGGATGATGGTTGATTGTTTACCGTTGCTATTATATATATGTGTTGTAAAAAATCCATATAATTAACTTTATATGGTAATTGATTGGGCCTCATTCCAATTTAGAAAATAAATTCATGTGTTGAATAGAAATGTAAATTCATGTGTTGAATAGAAATATAAATTCATGTGTTGAATTGAAGATAAATTCATGTGTTGAATAGAAATATAAATTCATAATTTGAATAGAAATGTAAATTCATGTGTTGAATAGAAATATAAATTCATGTGTTGAATAGAAATGTAAATTCATGTATTGAATAGAAATATTAATTCATGTGTTGAATAGAAATATAGATTCATGTGTTGAATAGAAAATATTCATTTGTTGAATAGAATAATGAAGTTATTGAGATATACAAAGCCGTGTTGATTAGGTTGATGTCATTTTGACGTGAACGACATTTATATCAATTTTATTCATTTTTATAATGAGTATAGAAAAGAAAGTGATTTCAAAATATAACGGTTTGAAAATATTATCATTTGTATATCGATGATGTGGAATATTCAATTTTGATTACAAATTGAATATAAATTTGAATTCGTTTTGAAAACAAATTTAAAACGATTTATAAAATACGTTTTGAAAGGAAATCGATGAAATATATATAATATATATTATATATATAATTGCCTGAATAGAACGCGCCGTGCCGCGGTAGTTCGCGAATTTCGACCATTGATTTCGAATGGATATTATGGGAGATCCGACCGTCGGATTCTCCTAAAACTGGAACTGTTGGGTTCGTACTGAAAAGAGCTTTCTAAGAATATTAGAGATTTGAAATCTAACGGTTGGATTTGGAATTATGTCCAAATCAAATTTGGAAAAGGTCGCTGTAAGTGCAGTTCGATGGCCGTTGATGGAAATCAACTGTATGGGCCTTGATAAAATTATTAAAAATATCAATAATTTGTGTAAAATCATAAGAAGTAATTTGTGAAGAATTGGGATGAAAAATTCCATATTTGAAAAGATAAAAATAGATTTTTATCGAAATGAACTAGTTTTGAACTAGAATAATAATTTATTTGTTTTCAAATAAATAAATTGGATTTGAAATGGTTTTAAAAATAACCAGAATTTCCAATAATTGAATTGGAATGGATTTGAATCGAAATTATCTTTGGGATATTTCGATGTTGGATTTCGTGATTATACAGATTTTGTTGTGGAAATTTGAAAGATATTTATATCGTTATTTCCAATACGATATTTGTTGGTCGTAGAATTTGATATTGAATATAAGCCGATATATTTTCTATTCAGAGCCTTGTATATAATATCAAATGTGATTTGGGTTTTTTGTGAATGGTGTCTTCTTTAACACTGTTCTTAAACCCAGTTGAGAAAAAGATTAAATCTTTTTATTTAGATTTAATGAAGTGTACCAATTAAATGGTATTTATTTGGAATTGAATTTGAATTGACTTTTGGGTTTATCGTGAACATTGTTTTAAATAACACTTGTTCTTTAACCCGATAATTAATGAATGTGATTTTGGGTTTATCGTGAACCTGTTTTTGATGACATTGGTTCTTTAACCCAGTTAAAGGCGGGATGTTGATTTTTGGGAAGATTAAAACAAGTGGAGTTTTAATGAATCTTTAATCAGATTGAAATGATCGAGAATGGGGTATAACCAGTTTTGCTCCAGGCGATAGTTAAATCTTTAATTAGATTTGAACGTGAAATGGTAATTAAATTTACCGATAACACTGTGGTGTTAGATATGAAGTATGACCTGTTTTACTTCATGGGATGAATAGGTTGGGATTGGGAAATAAAATAAATGATTACTTCGGTGTGGTTCGCTAATCCCAACTAGTTTGAATTGATATTCAAAAGAAGATTAAAGAATAAATTTAAAGAATATTTGAATAAAAGAATATTCTGAATTGGAATGAGCCGTATGTTGTGTTTGTGTAACACTTGTTTATTATATACCGAGTTATTCAGAAAGACCGGGTTTATCCAATTCTGAATAACTGATTTGACGTGGTGTCGAGTATGAAGACGGTGGTTGAAGACCGGAGGTCTTCACATCGTTTGGGTGATTACTTATGATCTTGATTGGGCTGTACACCAAAGAGGAGGGAATCAGTTGGTGATCATCCAGACGTACTTGGAGATCGATGGATATGTGAGGTACAAGGTGCCTCCGGTTTCGTTCAGACCCAGAACGAACTTGTAAATGGACTGTGTGTCTGACATTAGATTTTAGTATGTGTGATTGATTTCTATTAAATATACATCTGTTTGGCGGCGGAGAATTTATTCTCTTTCTTAACGCCCTTCTCTGAGACGTACGAGCTCAGGGTTTATATATTGATGGATATCAATCGCATAGAGTGAATTGCCTGTGTGGCATGCCTAAGTGGCAAATGATCAAGGCTTCTGTTGAAAAGCTAAGTTTTTTGGTTGACGATCAAAGCACCGCCTGTGTGGCATAGCTTTGTGTAATGTGAATTCGCGAGCCTCACACCCCGGTTGTGAACCAGAAACGGGAGAGGACATCAGGGAGGGCATGCGTTTCCTTCTAGCTAGAGGGGATGTTAGTGCTTAAACCGGTTGACATTTATATTATTTTCACCTGTGTGGTTGTTGCTGTTGCGAGGCGCCTCGGTTATATCGGTCGATCCGGGACCGATGGAGTCATTCGTTGGCTCATTTACGCCCCAAAGGGCAGGGAAACGCAGTGTTCAGTCATTTTAATCCACATCGGTGGACCGGACCTGACGATCCAAGGCTTGTCTACGCGCTTGCTTGAGACATAGGCTAGATTGTCTCGAATCGGTAGAGGACGATCCCTGGCCTCAGTTCACAGTCGGAAATCCAATTTCCAAATACGTGAGTTTGCAGTTTTGATTGTAGAGCCTAGTATTGGCGACATGATATATGGTACCCATGCCGTCTATGATTGATATTTATGAATCAAAAGATACGCCCAGTTGAAAATTCAGAATAGTCGCTATGGAATTCTAGCCCTTAAAAATGGGAATTTTGCAAACGACCTCGGTTTTCGACGAAACCACTTTTGTTGGACCCGTGACGTCAGGTTATTGCTAGTATCCAAAATTCGTAATTTTCCGAATCAATATGTGAGTGTGGAAAAGGAAAACGCGTTTGACCAGTTTCAGTTGATTTTAATCGACTGGAAAATGGCTGTTTTTCAAACGGTCTCGGAATTTGACGAAATTTTTTGTTAGGACCGTATCGTCAATACGAAGCTAGAAAATATGTTTCGGGAATTTAAAGAGTCAGTATATGGCCTCGATAAATTGAAATACACGTCCAAATTCAATATATAGGGTTATATTTTGATTTTGAAGAAAAATGATTGAAACAGTCGAATCAGCCTACGAAAAATGATTGAAACAGTTGAAACAGTCGGTGGGCTTGATTTCGAGGTCAAAATAAAAAGTTGCTTTTTGAAATTAAATAATTAAAAAAAGTCAACCCTCCTTTTAATCCTCTCTCTCTCCTCAAACACCCCCCCCGGTTCAGTTTTGATCAGAGAAAAAAAATTAAAAAGAAAAAAAGTGACTCCTCAGGTCGAGGGTGGCCCTCGCCATCGCCGCCACAGGCGCACCCCCCTCTTCGCCTGGCCCGCCTCTACCCCATCACCCTCCTCCGTTCACGCAACCTCAGCCCCCAAAACCCTAACCCGTTCGAGCCCCCCACCCAATCGAGCCCCACATCGCCTGAACCGCCCAGCGCCGCCCCTTCTCCACTCCCGCCACGCCTCCGACATCCTTCGCCGCCCTTAACATCCCCCCTCCCCAATGTAAGCTCCTTTTTTTCATTTTATTTTATTTTGTCTTGTTTTAGTTTATTTTAAATATTCAGTTTAGGTTAATCAATTTAAAATCGGAGTTTTATGAATTTTAAAATAAGAAGTTATAATTTTTATTGTATAAAGGTTGGATTTTTTATAATATGAAAGGTAGGATTTTTATATAAGGATTTACAAAATAAAAAAAAGATTTTTATAGATGTATGATAATAAAAATATAATTTTTATATATGTAGAGATATAAAAATATAATTTTTATATATGTAGAGATATAAAAATATGATTTTTATATGTGTATCAAAGTAAAAATTCGATCTTTATAGACGAAGTAGAAGTATAACAATATAACTTTTATATAGAAAGAAGCGTTGTAAAATATAAGAAGCAGAAATAAAAATATGATTTTTATTTATTGAAATGAAGCTATAAAAATATAATTTTTATTATGAACAGCGGGAAAAGGACTGCATTGGAATTTCCAACAGATTCAAACGGTTCAGCAGTTCAATAGTAAAGCACGGCGGAGTGGAACCCTCTGTGAGAACTCCTCACCTTTAATTTATTTCTAGTTTGAAATATATACTAGGATGTAGATGGTGCTTAGCAACACCCGACACCCGTCGTCCACAGACCATGGATGACTTGTTTGTTTGATTTTTGTGTAGTGAAATTTGATTGTGTGATGGTGAATGAAATAAAATATTTTATTGTGGAAAATATGATTTTTAACGTATATATAAAAAATATATTTATAAACAAATCGGACGATTTGTTTATATACACTGATTTGACTGATATTGATTGGGACGATAAATTTTACACATCGCCCAACTGTACGAATAAAATCTGTGTTTGTTGATTTGAAACCCTACATGGGTATTGGGATGAGATTTGACGTACATTAATCCCGATTGTTTAGTTGTATGTCAATCGATGGATTGACAGACTGTGTAAGCGTTAATTAGTTATATTTAATGCTTGTGCAGTTGTGTGGTGCACTCTAGATGATGGTTGATTGTTTACTATTGCTATTATATACATGTGTTGTAGAAAATCCATATAATTAACTTTATATGGTAATTGATTGGGCCTCATTCCAATTTAGAAAATAAATTCTTGTGTTGAATAGAAATGTAAATTCATGTGTTGAATAGAAATATAAATTCATGTGTTGAATTGAAAATAAATTCATGTGTTGAATAAAAATAAATATTCATGTGTTGAATAGAAATGTAAATTCATGTGTTGAATAGAAATATAAATTCATGTGTTGAATAGAAATGTAAATTCATGTGTTGAATAGAAATATAAATTCATGTGTTGAATAGAAATATAGATTCATGTGTTGAATAGAAAATATTCATTTGTTGAATAGAATAATGAAGTTATTGAGATATACAAAGCCGTGTTGATTAGAATGACGCCATTTTGACATGAACGATATTTATATCGATTTTATTCATTTTTATAATGAATATAGAAAAGAAAGTGATTTCAATATATAACGTTTTGAAAATAATATCATTTGTATATCGATGATGTGGAATATTCAATTTTGATTAGAAATTGAATATGAAGTTGAAATCGTTTTGAAAATGAATTTAAAACAATTTATAAAATACGTTTTGAAAGGAAATCGATGAAATATATATAATATATATATATTACATATATATATATATAATGGCCTGAATAGAACGCGCCACACAGCGACAGTTCGCGAATTTCGACCATTGACTTCGAATGGATATTACGGGAGATTCGACCGTCGTATTCTCCTAAAACCAAAACCGTTGGGTTCGTATCGAAAAGAGATTTCTAAAGAATATTAGAGATTTGAAATCTAACGGTTGGATTTGGAATTATGCCCAAATCAAATTTGGAAAAGGTCGCTGCAGTTCGATGGCCGTTGATGGAAATCGACTGTACGGGCCTTGATAAAATAATTAAAAATATCAATAATTTGTGTAAAATCATAAGAAGTAATTTGTGAAGAATTGGGATGAAAAATTCCATATTTGAAAAGATAAAAATAGTTTTTTATCGAAATGAACTAGTTTTGAACTAGAATAATAATTTATTTATTTTCAAATAAATAAATTGGATTTGAAATGGTTTTAAAAGTAACCAGAATTTCCAATAATTGAATTGGAATGGATTTGAATTGAAATTTTCTTTGGGATATTTCGATGTTGGATTTCGTGTTTATACAGATATTGTTGTGGAAATTTGAAAGATATTTATATCGTTATTTCCAATACGATATTTTTGGTCATAGAATTTGATATTGAACATAAGCCGATATATTTTCTATTCAGAGCCTTGTATATAATATCAAATGTGATTTGGGTTTGTTGTGAATGGTGTCTTCATTAACACTGTTCTTAAACCCAATTGAGAAAAAGATTAAATCTTTTTATTTAGATTTAATGAAGTGTACCAATTAAATGGTATTTAATTGGAATTGAATTTGAATTGATTTTTGGGTTTATCGTGAACATTGTTTTAAATAACATTTGTTCTTTAACCCGATAATTAATAAATGTGATTTTGGGTTTATCGTGAACTGTGTTTTTGATGACATTGGTTCTTTAACCCAGTTAAAGGCAGGATATTGTTTTTTGGGAAGATTAAAACAAGTGGAATTTTAATGAACCTTCAATCATATTGAAATGATCGAGAATGGGGTATCAACAATTTTGCTCCAGGCGATAGTTAAATCTTTAATTAGATTTAAACGTGAAATGGTAATTAAATTTACCGATAACACCGTAGTATCAGATATTAAGTATGACCAGTTTTACTTCATGGGATGAATAGGTTGGGATTGGGAAATAAAATAAATGATTACTTCGATGTGGTTCGCTAATCCGACTAGTTTGAATTGATATTCAAAAGAAGATTAAAGAATAAATTTAAAGAATTAATCTTTGATAATATTAATGGGAACCTTTCCCGAAGTGTAAGAATATTTGAATAAAAGGATATTCTGAATTGGAATGAGGCGTATGTGTGTTTGTGTAACACTTGTTTATTATATACGCGAGTTATTCAGAAAGACCGGGTTTATCCAATTCTGAATAACTAATTCGACGTGGTGTATAGTAAATGGACTGTGTGTCTGACATTGGATTTTAGTCTGTGTGATTGATTTCTATTAAATATACATCTGTTTGGCGGGGGAGAATTTATTCTCTTGCTTAACGCCCTTCTCTGAGACGTACAAGCTCAGGGGTTATATATTGATGGATATCAATCGCATGGAGTGAATTTCCTGTGTGGCATGCCTAAGTGGCAAATGATCAAGGCTTTTGTTGAAAGCAAAGTCTTGTGGTTGATGATCAAAGCACCGTCTGTGTGGCATAGCTTTGTGTAACGTGAATTCGTGAGCCTCACACCCTGGTTGTGAACCAGAAACGAGAGAGGACATCAGGGAGGGCATGCGTTTCCTTCTAGCTAGAGGTGGTGTCAGTGATTAAACCGGTTGACATTTATATTATTTTCACATATGTGGTTGTTGCGGTTGCGAGGAGCCTCGGTTATATCAGTCGATCGGGGACCGATGGAGTCATTCGGTGGCTCATTTACGCCCCAAAGGGAGGAGAAACGCAATGTTCAGACATTTAATCCACATCGGTGGACCGGCCCTGACGATCCAAGGCTTGTCTGCGCGCTTGCCTGAGACATGGGCTAGATTGTCTCGAATCGGCAGAGGACGATCCCTGGCCTCGGTTCACAGACGGAAATCCAATATCCAAATACGTGAGTTTGCGGTTTTGATTGTGGAGCCTAGTATTGGCGACATGATATATGGTACCCATGCCGTCTATGATTGAAATTGTTTTGACACTATACACTTATAGTAATATCAAAATAATTTGTTTTTGAACGTATCAAGCATTCTTTGGCTATTATAAGGTAAAACCCTATCCTCTGGTTTGTATTGCATTGTGTGATGAGACCTGTGTAATAACCCGGAAATCCAAGCCAATTTAAAATTTTCATTTTGGCAATTTTAGCGAATTTTGAATATTTAAAATGAAATATTTTAATTAATATCGACGAGAAATTTATTTTGAATAGAATTAGAACGTATATATTTATATACGTCGTCATTAGAATATAAATAATTATTTATAATTATAAAAGGAATTGAAAATGGCACGGTAGTTCGATAATTCGATTTCAAAGTTCAAATGAATGTACAAGATTCCAAATAAACCATATTTTAGCGAAACCAAAAATATTTGAATCTAATTGAGAATATCTTTCCAACGAATCCGAAAAATTGAAATTTCATAGCGGGGATAAAAAGATATGCCCAGTTGAAAATTCAGAATAGTCGCTATAGAATTATGGCCCTTAAAAATGGAAATTTTGCAAACGACCTCGGTTTTGGACGACACCACTTTGTTGGATACGTGGTGTCAGGTTATTGGTAGATTCCGAAATTCATAATTTTTCAAATCAATATGTGAGCGTAGCAAAGGAAAACGTATTTTGACAGTTTTAGTTAATTTTAATCGATTGGAAAATGGCCATTTTTCAAACGGTCTTAGAATTTGACGAAATTAGTTTTGTTAGAACCGTATCGTCAATACGAAGCTAGAAAATATTTTTCGGGAATTTTTAGAGTCTGTATGTAGGCCAGGTAAATTGAAATGTGCGTTCAAATTCAATATATAGAGTTGTATTTTGATTTTGATGAAAACTGATCGAAACAGTCGAATCAGCCTGTGATACATATCCCGTTGTGTTCGGAATGAGGCTAATTAGCTATGGACGACAATCGGTGAGTTCGATTTCGAAGTCAAAATAAAAAGTTACTTTTTGAAAATTAAATTAAAATAAATATATATTATATGAATAACCTTCCCTCTTCTCTCTCCTTGTCATTCAGTCAACGATATTAAAATAAATAAAAAACCCTCGCAATCGAATCCCCGTCGCCCCCCCCCCCCCCCAAACTGGCGTCGCACGCCACCGTGCGCCCAACTCTGGCCAACGCGCCTCCCTCTCACTGATCCCCTCTTGCTCCGAAGCCCCTCTTCTCTCCCCTCCTCAACCCTCGTCGCCCAGCAAGAACCCAACCCCCCTGAACACCCAAAACCGCGCCTAAACCCAATCCCTTCAAAGAACCGCCCACCGCTCTCCTATTCCGCCGCCACCCGGTGGACCCACCAGCACCGTAGTTCGCCTACGCCATCTCCCCTCCATACTCGACCGCTAACAACCCCCCTCTCAAACCCTTCGCTGTAAGTGTTTTGATTTGTTTTTATTTATTTATTTTGTATATTTTCTATGTAATTAACTTTATAAGTTTGAAAATATAATTTTTATTCAAGTAGTAAGATAAAAATATAATTTTTATTATATGTAGAGATTAAAGATATGATTTTTATGAAATAGAGAATATAAAAATACGATTTTTATATATGTAGTGAATCGAAAATATAATTTTTATATGATGTAGAGTATAAAAATATAATTTTTATAGATGTAGCGAAATAAAAATCTGATTTTTATTATATATATGTTCAAATAAAAATGGTTTTTTTATAGCGACGATATAAAAATTCGATCTTTATATTAGAAGTAGATATAAAAATATAATTTTTATATAGGAAGAAGCGTTATAAAAATATATTCTTTATTGGAAGAAGAGCGATATAAAAATATAATTTTTATATAGAGAGTAGTGTGATAAAAATATAATCTTTATTATATGAACACCATTATAAAAATAGAATTTTTATCTATATAGTAAGAATATAAAAATGCGATTTTTATATATATAGTGGCTACGGGCAACGAAATTGACAAAAGGCGAGCACGATGAAGATTTCCACATAAGAAGAGTCGTGGCGTTTGGTTTAGCTAGTCGGTGAGAACTCCTCACTTTTATTTTTATTTCTAGTTTGAAATATATACTAGGATGCAGACGGTGTTTAGTAACACCCGACACCCACCGTCTCCAGACCATGGATGGCTTGTTTGTTTGATTACTGTGTAGTGAAATTTGATTGTGTGATGGTGAATGAAATAAAATATTTTATAGTTAAAAATATGATTTTTAACGTGTATATAAAATAAATATTTATAAACAAATCGGACGATTTGTTTATATATACTGATTTGACTGTTATTGATTGGGACGATAAATTTTACACATCGCCCAACTGCACAAATAAAATGTGTGTTTGTTGATTTGAAACCCCACACGGGTATTGGGATGATATTTGACGTACACTAATCCCGATTGTTTAGTTGTATGTCAATCGATGGGTTGGCAGACTGTGTAAGTGTTAATTATTTATATTTAACGCTTATGCAGTTGTGTGGTGCACTCTGGATGATGGTTGACTATTTATCGTTGCTGTTATGTACATGTGCTGCATGAAAACCATATAATTAACATTATATGGTAATGGATTGGGCCTCATTCCAATTTGGAAAATAAGAAATATAAATTCATGTGTTGAATAGAATAAATATTTATGTGTTGAATAAAATAAAATATTCATGAGTTGAATAAAAGCCGTGTTGATTAGATTGACGCCATTTTGACGTGAACGATATTTATATCGATTTTATTCATTTTTCAATGAATATTGAAAGTGATTTTGAAATTCGAATTAAATTGAATAGATTTGAAATTCGAATTAAATTGAAACGAATTGAAATTCGAAGTAGATTGAAATTGAATTGAAATCAATTTGAAATGAAATTAAAACGAATTTATATTGAAAATTTTCGATTTTGATTTGAATTTGAAAAGGAAGTTGAAATCGTTTTGAAAACGAATTTAAATGATTTATAAAATACGTTTTGAAAGGAAATCGACGAAATATATATAATATATATTATATATATTAAATGGCCTGAATAGAACGCGCCGCGTCGCGGTAGTTCGCGAATTTCGACCATTGACTTCGAATGGATATTACGGGAGATCCGACCATCGGATTCTCCTAAAACGTGAACCGTTGGGTTCGTATCGAAAAGAGCTTTCTAACGAATATTAGAGATATGAAATCTAACGAATGGATTTGGAATTATGTCCTAATCAAATTTGGAAAAGGTTTCTATAAGTATAGTTCGATGGCCGTTGATGGAAATCGACTGTACGGGCCTTGATAAAATTATTAAAAATAGTAATAATTTGTGTAAAATCATAAGAAATGATTTGGGAAGAACTGGGACGAAAAATCCATATTTAAAAAGATAAAAGTAGATTTTTTATCGAAATGAACTAGTTTTGAACTAGAATAATAATTTGTTTATTTTTAAAATAAATAAATTGGTTTTGAAATGGTTTTGATAATAACCAAAATTTCCAATAATTGAATTGGAATGGATTTGAATCGAAATCGTCTTTGGAATATTTTGATGTTGGATTTCGGGATTATATAGATATTGTTACGGAAATCTGAAAGATATATTTATATCGTTATTTCCAATACGATATTTGTTGGTCATAGAATTTGATATTGAATATAAGCCGATATATTATCTATTCAGAGCCTTGTATTTAATATCAAATAGGATTTGGGTTTATCGTGAATCGTGTCTTCATTAACACTGTTCTTAACCCCAGTGGAGAAAAAGATTAAATCTTTGTATTTAGATTTAATGAAGTGTACCAATTAAATAATATTTAATTGGAATTGAATTGGTATTGATTTTTGGGTTTATCGTGAACAATGTTTTAAATAACACTTGTTCTTTAACCCGATAATTAATGGAATGTGATTTTGGGTTGTCGTGAACGGTATCTTCAATAATATTGTTCTTAGACCCAAAGGAGTTAAGAAAATCAGAAACAAACTGGAGATTATTAAGTTGAATGTTTTCTGGGGTATTGATCTGATGTTGATTTTGGCCTTTGGGGTTAATACTTAGGGAATTGCTCACTTCCTAATTTACGGTTAGGGACTGATTGAAATGTGATCTGATTTTGGGGTTTATCGTGAACCGTGTTTTAAATAACACTGATTCTTTAACCCAGTTAAAGATTAAAACTAAGTGGAGTTTTAATGAATCTATAATTAGATTGAAAAGATCGAGAATGGAGTATAACTAGTTTTACTCCAGGCGGTAGTTAAATCTTTAATTAGATTTGAACGTGAAATGATAATTGAATTTACTGATAACACCGTGGTGTTAGATATGAAGTATGACTAGTTTTACTTCATGGGATAAATAGGTTGGGATTGGGAAATAAAATAAATAATTACTTCGGTGTGGTTCGCTAATCCCAACTAGTTTGAAGTGATATTCAAAGGAAGATTAAATTTAAAAGAATTTATCTTTTATAAAATTAATGGGAACCTTTCCCTAAGAATGTGAAATTTAGAAACTAACTATAGGTTGGCTAAGATGAATGGTTTCCTCGGTATTGATCTGATGTTAGTTTCGGTCTTCGGGGTTAATATTTGGGGAATTGTTCTCTTACTAATTTACGGTTTGTGACTGATGAATTGGAATGAGGCGTATGTTGTGTTTGTGTAACACATGTTATTTATATACGCGAGTTATTCAGAAAGACCGGGTTTATCCCATTCTGAATAACTAATTCGACGATTAGTCGAAGATGAAGACGGTGTTTGAAGACCGGAGGTCTTCACGTCGTTTGGATAATTACTAATGATCTTGATTGGGCCGTACACCCAAGAGGAGGGAATCAGTTGGTGATCGTCTAGACGTACTTGGAGATCGATGGATATGCGAGGTACAAGATGCCTCCGGTTTCGTTCAGACCCAGAACAAACTTGTAAACGGACTGTGTGTCTGACATTGGATATCGTTCTGTGTGATTGATGGATATCGGTTGCATGGAGTGGTTTGCCTGTGTGGCATGCTAAGATGCAAATGATCAAGGCTTCTGTTAAAAAGCAGAGTATTTTGGTTGATGATCAAAGCACGGCCTGTGTGGCATAGCTTTGTGTAGCGTTGATTCGCGAGCCTCACACCCCGGTAGTGGACCTGAAACGGGAGAGGGCATCAGGGAGGGCATGCGTTTCTTCCAATACGTGACAATTGCGGTTTTGATTGTGTACCTATATATGGCGACATAGTGGCACGGGACGCTCATGTCGCCTAGGATTGATATTTATGATTGTATATAAAATCAGAAACTAACTGGAAACGAACTAAGATGGGTGGTTTCCTGGGTATTGGTCTGATGTTGGTTTCGGCCTTCGGGGTTAATACTTAGGGAATCGTTCTCTTACTAATTTACGGTTGGAGTCTGATTAAGAATCAAAAGATGAAATTTAGCGTATAAAGCATTCTTTGGCTATTATAAGGTAAAAACCCTATCCTCCGGCTTGCGTTGCATTGTGTGATGGGACCTGGGTCTTATAATAGCTTCATTGTTCTTTATTTAGCATTGCCTGTTTGTTTTATGCACTGGTGTTCTTGGGATGAAACCCGTACCGTGTTATACGGCGTGGTCCCTTGATTTACCTAACTTTAAAATAAAGATTAATAACTGTTTTAGTTCTCACACCAGTCACATGACTGACCTGGAGTTTATTGTTTTAACCTAAACTCTGGGTGCCCCTATTTTGACACGGGCAGCTAGTAGTTTTGGTTTTGCAGATTTATATTCACAGGAACCTGGTTTACAGCTGGAATGATATCCGGAAAGCTCTGTATCCGTGTATTACTTCTAGTTGTGTTTTGTATTATATTTTCCGCTGCTATGTAGTTTATTATAATCTCTGATATTTATCGAATGTATTTTATTCATTCATACTCTGTATATTCTTGTAATCTGATGAATTGTTGTAATTAACAATGAAATGTTCTTCTATCTGCGTTCTTTTGTGTGTTGTTCTTAAAGTATCCGGGCTTTCCTTACCTGGGAAGTCATAGGTTATCACAACCTGGGTCTTATAATAGCTTCATTTTTCTTTATTTTGCATTGCGCTTTTGTTTTATGCACTGGTATTCTTGGAAGGAAACCCATTCCGTGTTATACGGCGTGGTCCCTTGATTTATCTAACTTTAAAAATAAAGATTAATAACTGTTTTAGTTCTCACACCAGTCGCATGACTAACTTGGAGGTTATTGTTTTAACCTAAACTCTGGGTGCCGTTATTTTGATACGGCCAGCTAGGAGTTTTGGTTTTGCAGATTTATATTCACAAGATCCTGATTTACAGCTGGAACGATACCCGGAAAGCTCTGTATCTGTGTATTACTTCTAGTTGTGTGTTGTATTATTTTCCACTGCTATGTAATGTATTGTAACCTCTGGTATCTATCGAATGTATTTTATTCATTCATACTTTGTATATTCTTGTAATCTGATGAAATTGTTGTAATATACATTGAAGTGTTCTTCTATCTGCGTTCTTTTGTGTGTTGTTCTCAAAGTATCCGCTCTTTCCTTCATGGGCAAGTAACGGGTCATCACACCCCCTAGATCCCAGAAGATTCCTTGGCGTATCTAGATAGTTTTCTTAACTGGGTTCAACGCTGACTCAGCGCTGCGTGTATGATAAGATCCTGAACACCTAAAAATAGGCTAGTAGAGCCTAGGCGAAATCTCACATTCTCCGAGACAACATCTAAGCTCTGCCATTCTTCATCCTCCTCAAATCTCTTTAGAAAAATATGATAATTAGTTTAGGAAAATTATGAATCAAGATCTGGAGGAAAAGAATGAAAATTAATAAGAAGCTGTTCAGAATCATAGGCGAAGTATGGTAAATTCTTAGATCTGGTCCAATTTTCTTCCACTTTCTTCCCTTTTTCTTTTAGTAAGAATTGTGGATCCATGGTTGTTAGGTTCTAAATCCAGTTAGGGAAAAACCATGGAATGCTAAACCTAGACCAGTTTCAGGAATGGGAAAGCAATCAAGGTGAGTGGATTTAAGATATATCATTTTTGATAATGATATATTATCGTTTAACATTCCCAGTTATTATGCAATGTAAAGTGATCAAATGCTAATATAACATGTTGAAATATTAATATGTTGGAAAATTCATGTGTCGAAACGTTTAATATGCTGAAATGTTCATCTGTTGAACGCAAACTTGTTAAAATATATGTAATGATTACTTTTGTAGTTACATGATTCACTTGTGGCATATTATGTACTTGAATTATTAGCTGTAGAATTGAGAAAATGACATGTTAACTTGGTAGATTTGAACAATTACATGATTAAATGATTACATGTTAGAATAGATCAATTACATGTTAGAAATAACATGCCACATAAAATGGGCATAATATGATGACATGTAAAATAGATTACAGTAAAGACTTGAAAAGAATAGTATGCCTAAATTTACAGTAAATAGAAATTTGTAACACACCTAGACACGAGGTTAAATTCAACATGTGGTAGAAGTCTGCCCGGAACCGCTAGGCAAATCCAGCGTCCACAAGTTGTTAATTTAATGTGAGAGGTCTAGTGCATAAATAAAACATGTAACGGTGCTAAGACATGATATTAAGGCAACTTATGGAAGAAGTCTGCCCGGAACCGCCCGGTAAATACAGCATCCACAAGTGGTAGGCTTAATGTGAAAGGTCTAGTGCATAAGAAAATATATAAATATATATATTTATATATATAAGGATAGAATTAAATGGCACTAATTGTGATTAATGGAAATGAATAAGGAAATGAATAAGGAAATGAATGAAAGATAATTACAACATTAAAGAAGTGGAATGAACGGGGAATGATAATAACCTATTATAAATAAATTGTATTAATGAGAATGTTATATAATAGGTAGGCTTGTCCTAGGGACAAGTGGGGATTATAACTTAGGTTATAATAAACAACAAGAAAATTGGAATAACTTATGTAATAAGATAAGTTGTAATTAATTATAAATTAAGTTTTATGTGAGAATGAGAATCCGAGATATGCTGATAAGGACAACATAAGTTGTATTTATAAAAAGGGAACATATTAATAAACCTTAGTTAAGATAACTAAGTTAATAAGTAAACAACGATAAGATGTAGTGACAGCATAAGATGGAATAATGATTAAATAAGAAAGAATGAGGCAAACTTATGAAATGAAATAAGTTATATATAATCATAAATAATGACTGACATGTTAAACAAAAACATGTGAGTTGAGATATACTTAATTACATATTAAGTAAAACGTGTTATGGTAATTATGAAATCAAACAAGAATATAAAGGGATTGCGGATTACAGACCTTGGATCACAATCTAGAGAATAACATGTTGCGAGCTTATTAATAGGCTTAAATGGGTTAAGTTATAAGACCGAAATTAATAAGCAAGAGGAACTTGGTAACTTGAATAAGAAGTCAATGTGAATGGGAATAACCAAGTTAAATGGAAACCTGATGAGGTAAAGAACGCGCATAAAAAATTGTTTATACATAGGGTCTAATAACATATTAAAGTGAGGCGCTTGGACCAATCCGCACGTTTGAGGGTGAATAACCCAACGGGTAGATCATTGTGGTGTTATAAGGCACAAGGAGAGTGCACGTTCATCAAATTATTTTGTCAGCTCCGAAAGATTAGATGGGGAAGCATACGGCTTTCTGAGATACGTAAGGTGCTCCTGGTTTTCCTCTATGCGGTGGCAGATGTTTAGGCTGTGCTCGCAGAGGTGGGGTCTGCAAGTAACTACCAAGTAGGTGGGCCTTAGCTGAAAAGTTGCTTTGCAGTAAGAATGCTATGACGAGGTGACACTAGGTTGATTTGGCGATCACCTCAACAGAACACGAGGATAGGACCAACAAGGATAGTAGATCGTCAGATACCCTTCATCGACAACCAGTGGGATGCAAAAAGACTAGAGCTAAACCCAAGATGCCATTCACCTTTCACTATCGAGGTACGGTGGTTGAGGGTAGATGCCAACTAGATGTTTATATTGTTTGTTAGGGGCAAGTCGCTTAACTCTTGTAGTCTTTACTAGTTGAGGGAGGGGCCGAGGTGGGGCCATAGCCACCATGAAAAACAGACCCGCGGGATATATGTATTTTGAAGCCCTTAATGGGGGGCCAGTACAGATATGGAAAAGCTCCCGGCCGAGTTTTGTGTTTCTTGTATAGCGCTGCCACGGAACTCAGTGCACATTAGAGGTTATGTGCATTTAAGGCCTCGAATACGATTGACGATACCTAAGCATAGTAATGACAGATATATGCGGAACGTCACATTGTTATGTAGAGATCCGTACATCACTCCAGTGTAGGATGAGGGACTGCGTTCATTTCTATGGCATTACGATGGAGACTGTACGAATGGGTACCATATACCTCAATATTGGGGGGTGGCTACATATGTACTATATTAGATTAATCCACTAGGAAGTAAATGGGTATGACGTGTGTGTAAGCCTTGAGTGTTGTTAACCCAAGTAACCTAATAAGTAAGAAAATGTGATTGAAAGGTATATGTAGGATTATCCAAAGTGTATAGTTTAAATCCAGTCTTGTGTTCTGACCCCCCCTCCCCCTCTTCATAATATACTCACAGGTTAGATTTGTGGCAAAGATATGACAGCTTTGGATATTGGTTAGGCAGTATTATTACTACGGTAAGGCTATACTTTGATTATATTACACTTTATCCATTCCGCTGTGAGAGAGCTCTGATATATTTTATATCTCTATCTTTTCTGCAGGATACCAGAGCAACAACATAGGTTTCAATGGATTAGAATTTTGAAAAAAAAAATCAGTTTGTCGGAATTCGGGTTGTTACAGCAATATTCTAGTAAGTACTATGCTAATGGCTAACTCCAGCATATAGAAGCAGCTAGAGTGAGCAAAGGTAGACGTTGAAGGTTGGCACTATAACATAAAAGAGCTTCATAGGAACAAGGCCAAGGAGAAAATGTTTTTGAGGACTCCAAGCCAGAATCACAGAACCATCAGTAACCAAAACAGACTAGCAATGCATTAGAACCAACGCGCTGAGATTGGAGAGGTATAGCAGGTGATTGAAGAAAGCTTAGTTGTATATAGTTAAAGCAATGCTAAATTGGAAATTGGCTCATATCTCAGCAAACAACCAAGAAATGGAACAACGTCATAGCATTAATCAATATAAACCTTCTATTCCAGATCGAAACAAAACCACAAAAAAACAATAGCCAAATAAAGCTAAAAACCAATTAACCACGCACACCACCTTAATAAACTCTATGACGACACACACAGAAAATGTTCGACCACTCTCAGGGAACCGTAGACCATAAATAACATATAGATACAACACTACAAAATTAATCCAAGTAGAAACCCAAAGCCTTGCCGATACGTCACCAACTACCATCAACTCGTCGCTAACAACAGAGCTGGTCTGATGGGGGAGACAAGCAGAGAAGGAGACTGGTGAAGAGCACTATCTCCAACTATATAGACTCTAGCATCAAAAATAGCCTAAAGGGAGGAACAACCTAAGGAATAATTATCTTTAAAACGAGTACGGCAGTAGGGATAGGAGTCAGAGAAGACTCAAAATGGATCGAAGGAACTCTAGATCTATGGTTTAGGGTAAGGAAAAGAAAGGAGCGATAGGATGTCAAAAAGGAGGATTTTAGGGGGAGATAGGGGCATAGGAAATCAGCAGAGGTTAGAAGGTGATTGAAGCGAAAAGGCTTAATTTCAAATCTGGTTGTAGAGCATATATTCCATAGTGGAGAAAGCTAGGGTTAGGAGCAGTAAGGAGGAGAGCAAAAGCCGATCACCGACATGAAGGGCAAGATATGTTAGCGATTGAACAGAAGAAAGAAAAGGGGGAGGAAGGCGGCTACCCTACTCGCCATGGAGATATATAGCTTATTCCTCTTGATGTTTAAAGGTGTGTTTAACTTAAAATAGTGTAATTTGGGTTTAATTAAACTGTGACACCCCACGTCCGTTATTGTCACTCACTAAGAAAATCCATTAAGTTTTGTGAAGCATTATAGGTAAACAGAAACAGAAACATTAAAAGACAAATATAAAATAGCAGCGGAAATTTAAAACTTTACTAATCATGAAGCATCGTCGTTCAAAACATGGTTACATCATATGTCTGAAAAACATAAAACCCAGTACATCACTAAAATTATGCCTTGTACTTAAAACATCAGAGTACAACAATAAAAGAAGCATAATTCCCCAAATAAAAACATAGCCATAGTAGATAAGAACTCGAGCAATACATCCAAGAAGCTCCAAGCAAAATGAAAGCAGAATCCTGAACAAGCATGAGTATTCCCACCCTAAGAACCTAGGGGGAGACGGAAGAGAAAGAAGAGGAAACGAAATAGGTCAGACATAAAGTCTCACGAGTCCAGTTACTTTTAGCATATAAATAAGTAAAAGTATCATGATAGGCATATAAAGTGGATAAGAGAGATAACAACATATAAGGTAAGTATGGCAAGGTAAACATGACAACTGGGTTGAATAAATAGTTCTTCTCTAACACTTTCCTTTTCCTCTTTCTCTAGACCAATACTTGTGTCTCATTAACAAGACGATTGTAACGACCCAGCGGATTCGACGCCCGAACTTTGACAATAATACATAAAACTCGTCTTACTTGCCAAAACCCAAGTATCGAAAACACCGGATGGTTATTAGGAATAAATTAAAGGGTGAGATAAGAAAGAAAGAAATATTAGAATAGAAGAAGAAGAAGAACAAATACAACTCAGAGTCTCACATCGCTGCGGAACAAAATATAGTATGGAAATAATCTTTATTGAGAACTTGAAAATACTTACAAATATCAGAGTAAGGCTTGCAGCCAACACATCTAGAAAGTTATAATAATCTATCCATATATACAACACATAGCGGAATAATATAATATTATAATTATTAACTCTTCCAACTCGTCTCTTCACAACATCCGATAACCTAAACATATACCACCCAGTCTAACCCGAGCATTACAAACATCGGGTCAGTCTGGTGAACCAGAGTGAGAAAAACCCGCACAGTTTAAGGGGATCATCCAACTTGATTTTAAAGTTTCAAATTCTTTTTGAAATAAAAGGATAATCGTAAGACCAAATCCACACATACACACGGACGATTTTTACCTTACGATAACCCAAAACATTTTGAAATCACGTATATATTCTGATAATTTAATAATGTCTAAATACAAATAAGTAGCAATCTAGCGGAATGCTTACATCTCATGCTCCACATATATAGTATACATTCAAAAACCGCGGGCGCTTATTAGAGATTGGATTCTGACTACGACAAGATATGGAACCACCTGCATATAGTGTATCTCTAGAGGTGAATACACTAGGTTCAACAAGAACGTCTTGCAACCCGGCCACACATGACCGACCACTCATTTTGCTTGAGTGTATCGAATGTATATCACCAACGGTTGGAATCGGAAACTGTTTCCTAAAAAGGGACAGCATCGATAGACTAAAAAGGAGGAAAAGGAATTTCTCTAGATAGGTGATTATACACCCTAATGGAAGCGACCCACATAGCCATATTGCCTGCCCGATTTTTGTCATTTCCTGGTTATGAATATTGAGGTCATAATGTATCAATTGGAACACTTGGCCACCATTCACTTTGAATGCCACATCATCAAATCCGCCATAAATCACTAATTGATTTCCATAAAAATACTCGGGTTGATAAGCTAAGAGAAGGTGTCATCTTCGCTGCCGCAGAAATACGTTTTAGGAAATCAACGTACGTAACTCCTTTGGAAATATTCTGTCAGACATACGTCCATGAAAGTTGTCCTGGGACTGGGCAAACCGAAGGCACTCTCCTACTGCATCCTTGAATTACACTATGGATCAGTAGCAAGTTGTCCTTACAAACCGCAAAATCTCAACCAAGACCGAATCACGTCAGAATACCTCTGGTTGTACGGCCAGAAAATATTCGATAAGTAATCCTTCCGCTTATGAAGATCCATAGTCTTCAATTGCTCCATCTCTCTCAACATCTGATATCTTCAGCGTTCACGTATTCATTGGTCGGAATGGTTTTTGAATATAAATTTGATCCCGGCCTTTCCATACCAATAATTGTATTGGCCAGATTTGATAGTTGGTTATTTAACTATCAAATAAACAACCATTCAATCATAAAAATAAAATGAATTCGTTGATTCAGAACTCAACAACATTTGGCCCTTTTAATTATAAATAATTATGAATTAAATAATTCAACTTCTAAAACTTTTAATAATTAAAATACGGTATCTACTTCTTAGTAATATTCTCAAAAACCATTTCATTTCAATATTTGGGAAAAACAAATTGTAACTATAAACAATTTTCCATTTTACTATTATCTTCAAAGCATTAGTTACAACATTATTCGTATATGTCTTTACTCTAATAATCATTAGTCCCTAACCAAAAATTGGTAAGCAAATGATTTCCCAAGTATCAACCCCTAAGACCGAAATCAACATCAGACTAACACCTAGGAGATCATTCAACTCAACCAATCTTCAGTTAGGTTCTAGTTCCTACTTTAACTCATTGTAAATCCATATCATCCCCTGTATGATCAGTTCCACCATTTTCTATTTTGAATATCTCGTTTCACTTCCATTATTCGGTGATGTTAATTTAAAATTAATGTTTTTGCCTCACACCCTTTATTTATATATCGTTCATATGATTTTTTTTTAATATAAACCCTTTTACCGCACTTCCTTTTTCTTAGTTTAAACATTAAGTATAACATTTTCTTTAAACTACTGCATTGGCTACAAATCCCTTTTATAACCTTGTTTCAAACTTCAGTTTTAATAAAAACTCCTTCATAAGCTCTTCTTAAATTTTAACTATGTTTCAATATCAACTTACTTCAATCAATCTCATTTACGAATTGATTACTTAAATTATTATTCAAAAATAATATTTGCATCATCTTTAGCTATCGTAGAAATAATTACATTTTATTTAACCAAAACAAACCGGTAAACTTCACTTCAAAATTTTATTAAGCAATGTTCATTTATTTATTTCATTAGATTAATGAATACCAAACTAAATAAATCAATTATAAAACATGATCGTCTCGTTAACCAATTCCAATTATTCATTCTTATAAATTAATTTATAACATAATTAATTTAAATAAATTCCATTTAATTGTTTCTTGCAACAATTAATTTAACTATTGCATTAGTTTATGCTCGTCTCCTTATAAACCTCATTAACATTAGAATTTGATTTGTAAACTATTTAATAATACTTACAACTTCTAAAATAAATAATAAACCTTAATTTCCTTTATTAAACTTTTATATAAATATATAAATTTAAAAATCTATCTTCGGTTATAAAATGAATTTCATAACTTTATTCTGTCGATTCAACCGACGGTAAATCAACATTTGTAACACCATTTATTTTTAGGCCAACTGGTGCTAATTACCCAACCAATACTGTTTACTAGTTAAAACAAAACAACCTTTGAATTTTGATTCAATGATCAATCAATCATCCAATCATATTGGTTAAACAGTTCATATAAATGCAATATGAAAATAAATAATAAATTTGAGGAATCCAGTTGGATCCCTCCAACCTGTTTTTCCCTGCATCCAAATATGTTATCTCAACAATATCATTTTATTTCGATAAATGGATATAATATTCAACCATCAAACAATAACAGCAATCCAAACATCCATCAACCAATTTAAAATCATAGTACACAATTATTTAAACCCGACTTATATAAAATATAAGTAGGATAAAAACTAAGTGAGTTGAACTAACCTTGCTTTCCGTTCGTCGTTAAAATAGTTTGGTTCAGTTGTTTCAACTCCGTCCAAACCACCTCTGCAATATTACGCTCGTCGCAACAGGTCCGACATTTCTGGTTTTACTTGATCCTGTTAACATATGAGCAGAATACACAAATTATACGATTCTGTTTTTAATTTAAATTAATTAAACTTAATTTAAATCTTACTTTTACTAACTAGTTACACGTTAAATTGTTTTCTTATAAATATCGGCCACGTTCATTATATAATCAGGCATGTTCAATGTTTGGAGCTGTTAATTGTAAAAAGGTCGGTAGTTATCATATGCCTCTAACTAAAATGTGTACATGTATTCCTTATACGTATGCAAGTCGTCATAATAATCTTCAAACGTTTGAAAGATAAACTAGAGTTGTGTAATAACTTTGGGAATATTATTTCGCCAACAATTGCAACAGTTTATATGGGAAATAGATATTAAATATGATCAGCATGGTAGAGCAACCAGTTGTGTTATGTACACAACTTAAAGTAATAATATCTAATATAGACCAGTATCTTAATCCTAACTAACTTATATACTGCTACCATAGTAATTTAAAATCACTTATTGATTCAGTCAACATCATTTTACTTAACTTTATAAATATATAATAGGAACATTTTTAAAACATGGTTACACGCTGAAACAGTTCGGCACGGGTTAGGTGCATATATTTCTGAGTAATGTTATATATAAAATTTAGGCAAGACATACCAACCTCAGGCCGACTAACGTTTTAATATGTATATTAATTAGGCATATGATTTGGCGTATACTAAATATAATTAGGCGAAATTTAAAAAAACAATTAGGAGAATGAATTTATACCGACATATTTTAATATTACCTTCATTCCACTGTTCACTTTCTTCAACACTTCGCTTGCCGCCTGCTTCAAATCTATCCCATCTCCTGTTCGTTGCCCCACCATGCTGAACGCCCCTCCAACATTCACGAACCCATCTTTCTTTAGCTTCCCGCTTCTTCCTTCTTCTCTACTTTGAAACCGCACCATTCTCCCATGCACCGCTGTATATGTAACCACTGCTGTTACTTCCACGCAAAGACAAGCTCCTGTTCACCTTCCATGTAGTGTTCCCCTTCCTATGTTAGAAGAAAAATACTCTGGAGCTTCACTCCGTCCCCCGACTAACTACACCACTCTTTACCACCTTCCGTGCCACTATCCTTCACCAATCAACTCCACCACTTTGATAGCACTCAAGCCACCGCCCTTCAACGTTCCAACTTCCAAAACAGCAAATCCCTCAGTCTCCGACCTTCCCATACACAACGTGATGGTCCTCCAGCACTCGTCAGAGGACCGACGCCCGACTGCTACATCCATGTTTGTCACATCCTTTCCCTTGCTCGCACCGAAAGCAGCACACCCGAACACAGTTTGGATCCTACAGCTTCTCTTTTGGAGACAGCATCGTTTTGTTTGGATTATATATAATTCTATACTGATCAGCATTTTTTTATAAGGGTGCTTCATTTATTTGGTGCGGGAAAGAAGATGAATAAGGCACATATATATAGTAGTAGATTGAGATAAAAACTATGTCCCTTCTCTTTAGTACAGGCAGATGGTAGAGGAAGAGGTAGCTGATGGAAAAATTAAATTGATTTGCAGTGTGTTATCTTTTCACTAGGGTAGCTGTTGACGATGAAAACACACTGGGACGAAGACAGTAAGTGCATGTGCAAAGGATAGTAGGAGAAAAAGCTAGCTAAAAAAATAAAAAGGTATGGGGTGTAGCTGACATTTCATTTCAATGAGCTGGTTGATGTTTTGCGTGTTTTATTTTCAATACATTGATGGATGAATATGTGTTCTATTCACGTATAGCATAAGTTTTTACTGTGACATTTTATTTCGTGCAGGCAGAAAAATAGGATGTGCATTAGTTTATCACTACAGGGTAGGCTCGCACAGAATTAAAATAGGGTAGGCCATGCTTTCTTCTTTGGTCTGTACGTTTTGTTTTGTACACATAGAGTGGGAAAGTTTCAAAAAAGAAACATGTGCCTAAGAAAATAAGGTCCTCAATTGGTGCATGTATTTTCTTATCAACTTTAGGTAGGATGTCATGTTAGCTAAGCTGTCATGTTGTTAGGGTAGAGGAGAATATGGTACAAGGTAGTATAGACATGTACTATATTTAATATCTTAGTGTTCAAGAATGTATACTTTATACGGTTAATTTTACCCTACGTTATTTAACGCTAACCGTTAAATTCGTACTGACACACACAAATCCCAAACACAATGGAAACGGACATACCGCTACGTCTTTACATTCCAGTTCCAATGAAACTAGTTTCATTGAAAACCGACTCCGTTTGCACAACGACGTCATTTTAATTTATCGGTTCACCTTTAAATAACATGCACGATAAAACAACTCTGATTGGCTCTAAACTGGAAATCTAGCAATAATTAGCTATATGTATTCCAATAAAACTTGTTGCATCGGAAACGGAGGTTGTTTGAAAAATAAATCATTTCTAATGCCTATATCGAACAATTTCCCGTGTGTGGAGCACATGCCTCATCAGAAGGTAAGCAACGCATTGATTTGAACATTCTGTTTTGTATGATTATTTAATTTCATTGTCAATTTTCATTGAACGTTTTATATTCGTATCGATATACATGAATTTCACATCGTAAATTACGAAATACCGCAATATTTAAGAGTTCGAATTATATAAATATATGTTCAATCTTCGTTATATAAACGAATCATATATTATAAATCCATTTATAATTCTGAATTAATATTTAATATAATAAAATATATTAAATATGTAAACTATCAAAAATGCGGGACGTTACAATGATCCCCAACAAGTGTAAGATGGTAGACTTAGGTGTACTTCCAGTGAGAAACCCCATACAATCAACAGACAACCCAACATACCAGAGTTACTCCTAAGGGGATTAACAAGCTCCCAAACATACCGGAGTCTAAATGTACCATAATCACTACCCTAACCGATCGGCTCCCTACTCTATAGTTACCCCGTGTTGGCCCCACAGTAGGATGTATCACTTCCCAAAGTGGCAACCCTTCGTTTTCAAGATGTGCCTAGCCATATCTACATGTGTCACGACGTCTTATCCTCCTCTGTTCGGACCATGCACGCACATGACCCGGTCGGTACACCCCGCCCACACCGTCCCCCATGTTCGGATCTCTTACAATCAGCCCAGTAAGCGTGCCCCGACTCTGACCTAGTTCAGAGTACTCATTTGATACCTATATATGGGTTACTGACTGAAACGGGTCCCACACACAAGACGATACAAGCTTCCCCCTATGCTTGCATCCCCACTAGGTTTTCCACAGGTTATGCCATACTAGAGTAAAAGATTGTATAACCCCACAGGTTAAGTTTGTGGACCTATATATAAATATTACCCACCTACCCGAGATTTACTTAACCCACCCACTATTTGGAACAATTTTATTTAACCCCTACTCAAGTTATATGTTCATACAATCCCTATGGATAACCTAAGTTAAATATTCCAATTCAGTACCATATTCATTTATGGTTATAATGTGCTAGACCTCCCACATTAAGCCTACCACTTGTGGATGCTGGATACGATGATCGGTTCCAGGAAGACTTCTTCCACAAGTCGGACTTAACCTTGTGTCTTAGCACATCCAGTGTTTATGCACTTAGACCCCTCACATTATGTTCACCACTTGTGGTCGCTGGTTATGCCAGATGGTTCCGAATATACTTCCATCACATATGTAATCTAACCTAGCGTCTAGGCGCGGCTACATTTTCTAATTACTGCAATCCTAGGCATCTTCATTATTAACCAATTATTCCTATGTCGTTATAAGTTTTCATGCCCCTTTCCGAAGTTATGTTCATAGTGAACTATATGTCCCAAATTAAGATCTTTATTCACAATTCAATTTATGATCCAAATTCATATTCATAAATTGCATTCAAGTTACGCCCAAATCTATCAATACAAGTTATGCCCCAAATTTAATGTTTTCCCCTTGTTCCCAAATTAACGCGTACGCACATTTCAGCGGCATGCCTAGGCTCAAAGGTAGCAAGACTATGAAAAGAAAAAAGGAAAAAGATGAAGGGAAGAGAACAGAAATGATCATACTAACAAGATCGACATAAAAAGGCAGAAATAAGCATAAACATTTAGTGGCATAATGACAAGATAGGCATACAGGAACAAATCTGTTGAATATGTGACAGTAGAACTAATTCTAACATAATAGGGACATCATAAACAGGCACGATGAGATCTAAACAATGAACTAGTTGTCCAACTAACAACAGATCTGATTTGGCCACAAACATAAAAGGAACAGGCATGAGGTGATCTAAACAGTGAATTATATCTACAAACAACGGCAGATCATATGTGATAAATAGATATAGGTTTAGATCTAGTTCATAGTCATGTCAGAATAACTTAGATAAATAGGTTATAGCAGATCTGATATGATTCAAATAGTCACAGGCACAGATCCAAGTTATAGTCATGTCCAGTTTTACTTTTAAACATTTAGACCTAAAATTAACATGGACTCAAAGTGTTTGAGTTCAGAAAGATAGAAGAAAATAATTGAATCACAGATCTCTAACTTTAATAAATTGATTACACAAGAAGAAAAGACTTGATTTAATCTGGACAGAGGCAGCATCTAGTTCTCCATTATTTTTGGTGTGCAGAAACCATAAAAAAGAAGCCATATGATAGCCGTAAACCCCAAACCCTAATCTGCCCAGATCTGCCGTAGGGTGTTCGACCCCCTCCCCCTTGAGGGGTCGACCCAGAAGTCGACACCCCTTAGATGGGGTCGACTACTCTAGGTGGGAATTTTCCCGCTTCCTTGAGTTCTACGATTTTGAACTGATTTTGAATTTCTCAACCAATTATATGTGTATATATGTATATTCTTCTTATGCGTATACAAACTTCAAACCTTCATAACGTCTTCATGCGGTGTCCGCTTTGCATAAACCAGGTATCTATTTTGACCAGAATTCTGAGACTAACGCAATGGTGCAGTCCGTTTCCCTTAATTTTGAATATTAAATTAATTATTCTTTAATTTATCATCTTTTAGGGTTGTTAAAAATATGGGGTGTTACATTCTCCCATACTCAAAGGATTTTGTCCCCGGAATCTTTAAGTTAAGAAGAATGTATATCCTATCATCCACATCCATCTACTCATCCACCAATCATAGGCATCCAGTGTCCTTAAATGCTTTCTAATGCTTATATGAACATATGCAAAGGGGTGTGTATATGTCCCAATACTAATGCAAAGGTAAAGCGGTCTACTGATTCAGGCGACCTCCTTAATTCAATGTATGTTAGTGTCATGAATCCATTATGTATATGAATGATGCTAATATAACATGTAAGTTCTATATGCGTGCACAATCATCTGTCCAAATGCAACTTCCATATGATGATACATCAATTTTCGTCCATAAAAAGAAACGAAAATGCACACACATTCATATGTAGTATGAGAGTGATTGAGCCGATCTAGTGCCTAATGTGTGTGTGTATGCATCCACGAGCAACCACTAACAAATAATTGCATCCACTTGTATCCATCAAACATAACATGTCTCAAGAACATGTTTACATCCATGGGTTTCCTACCTAAAGGTCGAAGATTCGATTGATAGGATATACTCAAATGATAGAAATAGGCATAAATAAAAGATTTGGAAAGGAAGTTAAGAACAAACCCTCGAAAAGAAAAGGGTACGAAGCACGAATATGGTCTTCGGTTTCCAAGTTGCATTCTCTGGGTTATCTCCCCATTGAACTTTCATCAACTTGACTTCTCGGTTGCGTAGCTTCTTAACTTTTGATCCAAGAATACAGATAGGAACTCGTCTAACTGTCTCCTCCCGTTCCACCTCTACTTCTTCCAATAAACTCGGCTCAACTACTTCTGTGGTATCGTGCAAACACTTCCGCAAATGAGAAACGTGGAAAACATCATGAACACTGGATAGTCTTTCCAGTAGCTTTACTCTATAGGCCATTTTGCCAATCCTTTCTGCTATGGGAAATGGCACTACAAATCTTGGTGTGAGATTCCCTAAGGATCCAAAGCGAACCACATTCCTCAAAGGTGACACCTTGATGAAAACCATGTCTTGCACCTCAAACTCAATATCTGTCCTTCTCTTGTCTACATATGACTTCTGCCTATCCTATGCTGTCTATATTCCCGTCTAATGAGATCAACCTTTTCAGACATTTCTCTAACCATATCTGGTCTAAGTAGTCTTTCCACTCCACCATCTATTTTTTGATATTACAGTAAAAGGGAACTAATTAACTAATTCCCTTCCCTTCCTCAATCGAACTTCATGCATGTTAAAATCTCGAGTTCCTACTAAAACTAGCTTCTCTCTAATCCATTATTGAGTCAATTTTAGCCCAAATCCAATCTTTGTGAAGAGAAAATCCAAGTCCATAAGCTTTAGGGTGTCATGGCATCTACATGTCATTCTTTTGCAATTTTATGCTGCTAATTAGCCTTTTACAATCTCAAATTGAAGGGAATTCGTCGAATAAACCAATTAAGGTGAGTCAACTGACTCACACATTCTATTTTACTGTTATTTTAAGTTATCAATATAAATTTGTGCTATGTTGGGTGAAAATACGTGGTTTTTCTGAGTAATGTTGATCCTTTGTTGTTGTGCTGAAAGCACAACCCAACCTTGACTTAGTCTCTATAACTTTCCGTGCTTTAGATGTTTTGGGGTGAATCTATTTGAATGTTGTTGTAGAACATTTATTGAACTTTCATGTCAAATTTCATGGCAATCCAACTTCGTTTGGATAGGCAGCTACTGCTTTAAATTAGAGGTTTCGATCAGATTCCAACCTATAGCCTCCTAGATACGTTTTTGCGCTTAATTCCATGGACAGTTCGACCTAGTGATCAACCACTAGGCTCAAGAGGTTAACCTGGTGGTCTACCTCATATCTAAATGTGGTCGATCCTAGTGGTCAACCCCTATGAGGGGTATTGTGTGTTGTTTTTCATAAAGACCAAGTGTATGAAAAATAACGCCCAGGTCGAACTTTGGGTCGTTATATCACTCACAATATTGATCCCTTTTTTATGATTATTTTTGCATTATAATGCTCGGATTCTTTTCAATATGACTGCAAATTTTTAAACCAATTCAAGGTCGGTTATTCATTCGAACCAGGTCTCAAAGTTGGACGTAGAGGTGGTTTCAGACTAGGTCCAAAATTCTGCCCTAAATCCATGTTTGGAGCTTTATAACTTTTTCATATGATGTCGTAATTTAGTGATTCCTTTTTCATTTTATAGACGTGTTATTATAGTTTGTGTGTTTCAAATTTTAGACAAATCGGAGATCATTTGTCATCCAAAACTTACTCGAAAGTTTAAACATGAATTGAATTTGGGATGCATTTTCTTATCTCGATACTTGATTTCCATGTGTTTTTGTGGCTTGGTAGCTACCTTATTAACTTGAGAAACCAAGTTCATACATTGAACTATTCGAACTTTGGATTTTGGGGGAATTTATCTTGATTCGTTGTTGAGATGAGATTTTGATGGCACTGAGCACACAACATGGTCTGAAATTGTTTCCCGATATATAAATTAATATCAATTTCTCTATATAGTTTTGGGGGCAAAAATGGGTTTTTTGTTTTGGGTTTTGAAATAAATAGGCTCGAAACAAAAATATAAAAATCTATTTTTTTAATATAGGTATTTTATCAAGGAAAAAGGTGGTGCCTGGCGCAAACGGTAAGGTTACCCGACTAGTAATCTGGAGCGCACAGGTTCGAGCCTCGGCCTCTTCACATAATGTGAGGGAAAGGCTGCGCGCGCTAATTGACCACCCCCAGAGCCCAGAAAGCCGTGAGAATAGTACCAGATGGGAGACTGTCTAGGAAGTCCTCACGCTTGAGTACGGGAGCCTTCAGCACTGGGTATCCACCTTTTATTTTATCAAGAAATGCAATAATTTCGAAAAATTGGTTTATAAAATTGTTTTCATAAAACCAAGTATTTTCCAACATATATAAACAACACATCTTTGCACTCTTTGAGATGGAAAGACTGGTTAATCCCATTATCATCTTATTGTTGTTATGGAGATATTCATATTGACTTGGTGATTTGGTAATTTATAAGATCACTATGATTTGAGATTTTTTACTTTTCCCACTGTGTAGTTGACAAGCGGCTATTAAACCAAGTGTTCAGAACTTGCGATATGGGACGTACATTTACCACTGTTTTGGTTACTAACTGAGAGTCGGAAATTTATTCATGTTGAGAGCTGCCAGTGCTCCGCTTTGGGGAAGCTATGACTCGAGGAGTCATCTATACGTATTTACTTAGCTCAAGGAGTCATGATATACTCGGCCGGGTCGCGGTGTTGGGCGCCTATTTGGGTAGGTATAAGTACATGGCAAACTTCTTGGGGAGCCCTGTGTAGCTCAGGGAGATATACCATGTTGAGAGCGCACACATATTTATTTGAGATGGATCTATAATTTTCATGTTGTTTGACATTTGGGAATTTGATCGTTACGATCATATATTGAAATTTGAGTCTCTATGTTGATTTTATTTGGATCAAGGTAATCCTACATTCGAGATGAGTTTTGGATTTCTGATCCATATATTTGAGAGTTTGAGGTATTGGTGTAACAAACTCCAAGAATTTGACGTCCGAATTCTGACAATAATACATAAATCCCATACTACTTGTCAAAACTCAAGTATCGAAACACAACAAATTATTAGAAAGAAGTTAGAGAGTGAGATAAGAAAGAAAGAAATATTAGAGTAGAAGAATAAGAAACACATCAGAACCAGAGTCTGACATTGCAACGGAAAAAAAATACAATATAGAAATAAATCTTTACTGGGTGCTTTGAAAATACTTACAATCATCAGAGTACATCAACACATCTGGGCAGTTATAATAATTTGTCCTCATATACAACACACAGCAAAATAATATAATACCATATGTCTGAACTCCTCCAGCTCGTCTCTTCATAGTATCAGATAACCTGAACTTGTAAAACCCAGTATAACCCAAAAATTTCAAACGCTAGATCAGTCTTGTAAACTAGAGTGAGGAAAACACAATAATTTTAAAGGCATCACACAACTTGATTTTAACGTCCAAATCTTTTCAAAAGAAAAGTATAATCGTAAGCCTGAATCCACACATATATACGGACGGGTTTTACCTTATGATAACCCAATTTTTTTTTGAAAACAATATTATTTTGATATTATGATAGTGTCTAAATACAAATAAATAGAAATCTAGCGGAACGCTTGCATCTCACACTTCACGTATATAGTACACAATCAAAACCGCGGGCTCTTATTGGAGAATGGATATTCGGGTAAGGTATGGGACCACCTTCCTGATAATGTACCTCTGTAGATGAATACACTGGGGTTCAACAAGAACATCTTGCAACCCAGGCGACCCTCACTTTCTCTTGAGAGTACCGAATATATCATTACCACGGTTGTGGGCCATCAAATCAAAACGATAACATACATACAAAAAATAAAAAGGGATAACTAAAGGCATTTGATTTCTCTAGATCAGGTAATGATATACCCTTTTGATGGGTGCGACCCACATAGCCATGCGACCTACTCGATTTTGACCCATTTCCTATTTGATGAGGCTTGAGGCCATGAAAATATTTAGAAACATCTGGCCATCACTCACTTTGAATGCCACATCGCCAGATCTATCGGAAAATCACTGATTGACATTCCCAAAAATATTTAGTCGTTAAGCTAAGAGTGGGCCCTTCTCCGCTGCAACTTTGATATATTTGAAGAAATCAACATATGTGATCCCTTTGGGAATACTTTGTCAGACTTCTGTCCATGCAAGTCAACCAGGAACAGGATGAACCATAGGCACTCCTCCTACCATGTCCTAGGTATCACCCTACAGATTAGTAGCGAGTTGTCCTTGCAAATCTATTGATTTCAACCACGATAGAATCACAGTTTATCTCCAGGAGTTAACCAGAGAATTTGAGTAATCCTTCCATTTATAAAGATCCCTGGTCTTCATTGCTCCATCTCCAATCAGCATCTTCTAGATATTTGTTAGTTCAGAATGGTTATTGAATATAAATTTGATTCCAGTCTTTCCGTACCAACAATCATATAGGTCAGTTTGATAGTCGGTTATTTAACTATCAAATAAATAATTATGAGAATGAAATGAGTTCACTGATTCAGTACTCAGCATTATTTTTCCTAGTACTTTAAAATAATTAACGAATGGTTAATTTAAGATAAGAACGTTGTTGATCAAGGTCTGAGAGGTAAATAAATACCCCAACATGAATGAATTCAGGATTTTCTGAGGATGATATTAGTTTGTAATGGGAAAGAGGCTAAGAATAATTTATTATTTCCTTATGTGAAATAATAACGAAATTTTAATCGCAAGATTTGAGGATACATATTGATATTTCCAAAGTAATGGAAACAAAAAGGATGTGGGTATATATAATATAATTTCCAGGGTAACGGAAATGAGAAGATACAATTGTTTAATATTCGAATCAAATAATGTTGAGTACTAAATCAGCGAACTCATTTCATTCTCATGATTATTTATTTGATAGTTAAATAACCCACTATCAAACTGACCTATATGATTGTTGGTATGGAAAGACCAGAATCAAATTTATATTCAATAACCATTCCGAACCAACAAATACGTGGAAAAATAATGCTGAGTACTTAATAGTCAACGGAAATGAGAAGATTCAAATATATATATATATATATATATATAACAATATTTCCCAAGTAAGGGAAGAAATAAAAGGAGATAGTGAAATTGTAACGGTATTTTCGAGGTAAAGAAAATGAAAAGAAGAGTTTTGAAATGGATTTATTATAATCGAATAAGAGTTGGTCGTTGTTTTCAAATAGTGAAATGAAGAGATTTCGTAACGTTGTTTTACCAGTGATAAGATAAATTGTTTTCCCAATTATAGGAAATGAGTAAAGATGTAGCCAATGTTTCGAAAAATAATAGAACAGAAAATTGGATCTAATTATAGGATTTTTCCTAAGTATTAAAAAGAATTAGTTTTTAAGCATAATCTTATGTTAAATAAGCGAAAAAGCTATACTTGTAATATTGGAAAGGTTTAAGAGTTTTAAATAAACCATTCATTTATTATTTTAAAGTAAAAGGCCACGTAATGTTGAGTACTGAATTAGTGAACTCATTTCATTCTCATGATTATTTATTTGATAGCTAAATAACCGACTATCAAATCTGACCTATACTATTGCTGGTATAGAAAGACTGGAATCAAGTTTGTATTCAATAACCATTTTGAACCAACAAATACGTGGAAAATGCTGATTTAAGATGGAGCATTGAAGACCGTGGATCTTCATAAGAGGAAGGATTGCTCAAATTCTCTGATTAGCTACCAGAGATAAACTTTGATTCTGTCGTGGTTGGAATCAACAGATTTGCAAGGACTAATTACTACTGATCTATAGGGTAATATCTAGGATGTGGTAGGAGTGTGCATTCGGTTCATCCTGTTCCTGGATGACTTGTACGGACGGATGTTTGATAGAGTATTCCCAAAAGGATCACATATATTGATTTCTTCAAACGTATCAAGTTGCGGTGGAGAAGGGCCTGTCTCTTAGCTTAACAACTAGGTATTTTTAGGGACGTTAATTAGGATTTTATAACGGATCTAATGATGTGGCATTCAAAGTGAGTAGTGGCCAGATGTTTCTAACAATATTCATGACCTCAAGCCTCATCAACTGGGAATTGGCACAAATTCAGGTAGGTCGCATGGTTATGTAGGTCGCAACCATCAAAAGGGTATATCACTACTTGATCTAGGGAAATCAAATGCCTTAGGTTGTCCCTTTTTATTTCTATACGTATGTTATCGGTTCGGTTGGCCGGCCCCTACCGTGGTGATGATATATTTGTTACTCTCAATAGAAAGTGAAGGGTCGGTCATGTTTCGCTTAGGTTGCAAGATGGTCCTGTCGAACTGCAATGTATTCATCTCCAGAGGTACATTGTCTGGAAGGTGGTCCCATACCTTGCAAACACATCCATTCTCCAATGAGAGCCCATAGTTTTGAATTTATACTATATGTAACACCCCATATTTTCTATTAACATTATAATAATGAATCCAAGAATACTTAATTTAAAATATAAGAATTAAGGGAAACGGGTTACGCCATTGTGTTCATCTCAGTATTTTGGTTGTGATAGAGTCCGAGTTTGCGTAAATTGGACTTCGTATGAAGAAGTTATGGCCTCCAGAAATTTCCGAAATTCAAATAAATTCAAACAGCTCAAGCCAGATTTCAAAATTCAAACTGAAGTCAGAAGCGAGCTGGGAGGGAAAATTCCCGCCTAGGCAGGTCGACCAAGGGATCGACCCTAGTGTCGACCTCCCCCACTAGAGGTCGACCTGGGGGTCGACCTGGCCCCCGGCCAGATCTGAACTTTGAACGAATGGTGACTTGCTGCTGAGTCACTAGGGTTTCTAGATGGTCCTGATCTGGTCTGAGTGGCTGTGATTAAACCTAGGTTCATCCGACGGCTATAATTAAACTAGAATTCTATATAAACAACTCAATGCTCAACCTAAAAACACACAGAAAAATAATCCTAGAGCCGAAATGCTGTTAGTAGAGAACTTGGAGTAGCCGTCATTGTTTTCAATTCAAAGACGAGTTAAAAGCTTACATCAAAAATCAAATTAAAACTAGTCTAATTCAACGATCTTCATCAAAGGCGCGCATCTCCAATTTCAGAATTCAGATTTCAGAAATCAAGAATTCCTTTTAGTGTTTGTAAGTTAGTTATTACGCATATTTAAACATTCTTTCAATTGAATCATGACATGTTGTAATTTGGATATAGAATGATGCTTATGTATAAGATTTAATTCTCGTTTATCTTAAAGTATCATTGTAATTAATCATGTCTATATGCTTGTGGCCATGAACATGTTGGATATTAATCATGTCTATATGCTTGTGATGATGAACAATATTGTATGTTATTGGAATCTATTACGATTGGGTAAAGAACTTATTATGCCAACAAAATGGTGAAACATGTAATGTTGTAATTTGGCAGTTATTTGCAAGTTTATGATCTAAATCACATGCTTAAATGTTAGATTAACATTCATGAATATTTAGAACTATGTCAAGTTGAATCTATTTTTGTTGCAAGATTGGATTTGCAGTCCTCTTATGTTTTAACATAAAGTTATCATGCTAAGTGTGATTTAAACATGTTTATGGTAATCCTCTTATGTTTTAACACATAAGTTATCATGCTAAGTTGTGATTTAAATATGTTGGTAGTAGTTCTGTTATGTTGTAAACACATAAGTTATCATGCCAAGTTGTGATTTAAATATGTTCATTGTGGCTTTCTTATGTTTTGACATACAAAAGTTAGTATGCTGAATTGTGGTTTAAAATTTTGTTTATATGTTAAACCTCCATGTTAGACCCATGTCAAGTTTACATGAAAATTAAATCCAAATTAGTCACAAGTTCACCTTTACCTGTTTAGTTAAGATAATGATACATCTATGCCAAGTTACATGTGATAAGTTAAATGTATGTTATTTTATGTTTATTTCATGTTCCTTGTTTATTACCCCTCTTTGTTTATGGGTTTGGGATAATTTGCTAGCCCAACATTTTATGTGATTCATACGTACGTTCTACGGGGATAACGATGGGAAAACATGAAAATTCATGGCATAGGTTTGTTCATAAAATGGTATATTTGATATACCATTTATTGTGAGCAATCTTTGAAAAGATAATCATGGCATGAGTAAATTAAAATTAATTTACATAAAGAAATTTGACATATATAGAAAAATATGAATTTAGAAAAGACGAATATGCCTAACCCGAGGTTAGACTGAGTTGTGGTGTAAATCTGCCCGGAACCGACCGACATATCCAGTGAGCACAACAAAACCTGTCTAATGTAGGTGGTTAGTGCATCAACCCCAAAAAGAACCTGAAATTAGACTGAGTTGTGGTGTAAACATGCTCGGAACCGACCGGCACATCTAGTGACCACAACAAGACTTGTCTAATGTGAGTAGTTGGTGCTTTAATAAATTAAAGCTAAGTCAGGATTGGTAGGGTTAAGTCAAATTAGGAAAACATTTAACCGATTCAACATGTTAATTAAATGAATGGGCGGGGTTAGGTAAACTTGACACTTAACCAAATAAACATGTTGATTAGAAAACCCTAGTAACGGGGACCCATTTCAGCAGTAACCCACATAGATGTATCATGGTACCCTGAAACTAGGCAGGGTGGGGCACGATTACTGGGCTGAATTATAAGCGGTCAAAACATCGGCGGTTGGTGGGCCAGTGTAGGTTTCGGCAGAGTATGGGCGTGCACGTACTCCAGAGTGGAAAAATCAGGCACTGGGCATCAGTAGTGTACACTGTGCATCTTGAGTTGTGTCTGGTTGCCACCAGAGGGACTGATACACCCCATGGTGGGACCAGCACAGGTAGCTACAGTCAAGCGGGGCCGAATGACACAGGATATGAATGCATGCGAGTAGGAGCCGATCATTAAGTGGATCGTTTGTTATAAACACGTAGGGCTGGTTGAACCAATGGTAAAGTAGGTGCAGAGACTATAGTAATCGGTGCGATCACAAGTTCCTCTTATCTATATTAGGGTATTGTCCTATGTTATGTTATCACTGTCATGATCTCTTTCCTTGTTTAAATACTAGTAATCACTGAACTTACCAGACTTATTGTCTGACCCTTTTTCTCTCGTCTTCTTTTCTTCTGTCCCCCCCCCCCCCCCAGGTCCACATGGAGGGAATACTCCAGCTTAGTCAGACTCTTTGCAAGCTTCAAGAAACTAGATGTATGATTTGGACTCTCTCCTACCTTGGTTATGGCTCTTGGACATTATCCTTGGGGATTTATGCATTTTTACTTTTGGTTTATGCTTATTTCTTGAATAATCAAGACAGAAATTATGGTGTAATGTTTTGAAGTTATTTTGAGACAATTTGGGGTAATGCTTTTGTATTGAACTACGTATTAAATAAATATTTGAATTCCGCTGCTTAAATTTATCTGTCTTTTAAATTTTTCTGTGTCTTGAACCTATAACCCTCCACCAAAGTTAAGGCATTCCCTTTGTGAGTGACCTTGACGGAGGTGGGGTGTTTCACTTGGTATCAGAGCAAAAGGTTTACCAGATCAGATAAGAATTTTTGAAAACTATTTTTCAAAAAGAAATATAAAGAAGCATTTTACAAGGAAAAGTGTTGTTTTAAATTTAAAAAGGCATAATCCCCAAAGCCATATACACTATCTTTCTATCCTTCATTTTGAATCTTTTCTTTTCGTTTCAGCATATCTGGGAATCTTAACCTTCCAGAGGGTGTACCGATACCTGGCTGGTTCAGGAGGTACTTAGAGGCTATGGCCAATGACGCAGGCCCATCAGATATTCCTCCTCCAACTGCAGCGGCTCCTCCTCCTCCTCGTGCAAATGGTTTCTCAACGATTTGTAGAGACTTTAGGGCCATGGTTGGAAAGGATTTCAAGGGAACTGAATCATTCATAGAAGCAAGGAACTGGCTCAAAGAAACAGAGGATCTGTTCGTTATCTTCGAGGTGGACGATAGGCAGAAGATACAGTTGGCTGTATGGTTGCTCAAAGATGAAGCTTCCTATTTGGGAAGTCACTAACGCTGAAAGACCAATTGCACGTGGATGGATTTCAGAATAAGATTTGAGATGAAATTCCTCTCACAAGCTGAATGAAGTTTACAGCGGGAGAAGTTCTTATCTCTTAAGCAAGGAAGTATGACGGTCAACGAGTAAGTCAATCAATTCAATTAGTTGGCCCGATTTGGACTGGACTTAATGAATACTCCTCATAAGAAGGCTCTTCGTTTTGTCGAGGGGTTGAATGAGCCACTTCACTGCTTGGCTATGACCCATATATACCTATGGGGGCTAGTGGACATGGCACTCTTACGTGAGAAAGACAAGGGCAAGAATGAGGCAAAAGCAGAAGTGCCTCAAGATAAGAAGTGGGAAGGGTCGCAGAACAAGAACGCTGATTCACAGAAAGGCGGGAAGAAAAACAAACCCCATGAAAAGAGAAAGTGTAATTTCTGTGGCATTCCCGGGCATCTGATCAAAGACTGCAAGAAGAAGAAAAGGAAGATGGGTGGCTGTTTCCACTGTGGTGAGACAGGACACATGGCTAGGGCCTGCCCAAAGAAGCAAGGGCAGGGAGCTGGACATTCTTCTAGAGGACAAGTTCACGCTCTCACGGCACCTCCGCAAGAACGAGGTAGAAATATTTCTGTCAAAAGTTTAGTCTATCTTTTTTTATCATCCTGTTCGTACACTATTTGATTCTGGCGCATCACACTCTCTTATATCTACTGCTTTAGTGGAATCTCTACGCCCAGACACCGGTATAGTAGAGGATCCCTTGGTTGTTTCAAATCCAATTGGGGGCTCAGCCTATTTGTCAATGGTTTATCTGGATTTGAAAATATCTATACTAAGCGTTGGGTTTAGATGTAACGCCTTTGTTTTGGGCTTTACGGGCTATGGGTTGATTCTAGGCATGGACTGACTATCCAGTAATGGTGTCGTCCTCGATTGTGAAAAGAGAGTGTTTAGACTCATGACTCGCCTTGGTAGCACTCTCGAAATTTCTTGTAATCCCATGAACTCCGTCATGCTTAGTTGACTAGAATATCTTGATGAGTCTGTTGAGAACTTGCAGTCTATAAGGGTAGTCCATGAATACTCGGATGTGTTTGAAGAGGTAAAGGGCTTACCTCTGAAGTGGGAGATAGACTTCCGCATATACCTCGTTGATAATGCAAAGCCCGTTGTTTTACTTGTTAGGCACATGACCCTAAGGGAGAGAAAGGAGCTCAGTAAGCAAATCAAAGAGCTGCTTGAAAAGGGGTTCATAAGACAGAGTATTTCTGAATGGGGTGCTCTGGTAGTGTTCGCGACCAAAGCTGATTGTTCGCTTCGCCTGTGTGTTGATTATAGGGAGCTAAACAAGCTGATCAAGAAGAATAAACACCCACTCCCAAGAATAGATTATTTGTTTGATCAGCTTGTAGATGCGTCGGTTTTCTCCCAATTAGATTTAGCTAACGAGTTTCATTAGCTAAGAGTGGCTGAAGACAGCGTAGATAAGACCGCGTTCAGAACTCCCGATGGTTTCTTCGAGTGGCTTGTCATGCTCTTCGGCTTGACAAACGCACCCGCTTACTTCGTGGATTTAATGAGCAGGGTGTTCCCAGAGTTCCTCAATAAGTTTGTGGTGGTCTTCAAAGATGATATTTTAATCTTCTCAAAGAATGAGGAAGAGCATGCTCAGCATCTAAAGGAAGTCATAGATACTCTTCGTGCACATCAGTTGAAGGCGAAATTATCTAAATGCCATTTCTGGAGAGAAGAAGTCAGGTTCCTTGGGCACGTGGTGTCCAAAGAGGGGATAGTTGTGGACCCCGCAAAAGTGGTTGCTATGCACGATTGGAAGGTTCCTCGAAACGCAACCGAAGTCTGAAGCTTTCTCGGGCTAGCAGGCTTTTATCGAAAGTTCATCAAAGATTTTGCAAAAATCTCAGCTCCACTTACAAGGTTGACAAAGAAGAACCAAGCTTTCAATTGGGATTTGGATTGCGATATTGCTTTCCAACATTTGAAAAGGGCTCTAACAACAGCCCCAGTTCTGACATTGCCTGATGGAAGCAAGATGTTTACAATATACACAGATGCATGCGGAACGGGACTAGGCGCTGTTTTGATGCAGTAAGGGAAGGTAGTGGCTTATGGTGGAAGGCAGTTAAAAGTACATGAGAAAAACTACCCAACCCACGACCTAGAGTTGGCAGCCATCGTTTTTGCGCTTAAGTCTTGGCGCCATTATCTCCTAGGTGAGAAATTTGAACTGTATACTGACCGTAAATCGTTGAAATACCTATTCTCGCAGAAAGATTTCAACTTAAGGCAACTAAGGTGGATGGAGTTACTTGCCTCGTATGATTTTGAGATTTCCTACACTCCTGGCAAGGGCAATGCAATAGTAGACGCCTTAAGTAGAAGGAAGATGACCATAAGCCCTCTCTTTGTGGAAAGGCAAAGCTTGGAGTTCATAGCAAGCTTTAACTTCAGACCCTCCACTGACTTTGTATCTGGCTTGCTAGCAACATTAGAAGTGCGACCAACTCTATTAGACTCAATCAGAGCCGCGCAAAGAGAAGACCCTTAGCTAGCCGATGTGATGGACAAGTTAATTAGGGGTGAGACTTCTAGTCACCTCAATAGATACTCCATTGATGCCAAGGGCTGGTTGAGACGAGATGGAAGACTATGTGTCCCACAAGCAAGGGGTTTGGTAAAGGCGGTTCTAGAAGAGGCACACCATTCCAAGCTGACCATACACCATGGCGGAGACAAAATGTATAAAGATATCAAAAGAGTTTTCTTTTGGAATGGCATGAAGAAAGACGTAGCTGAATTTATTTCTAAGTGTTTAATATGCCAACAAGTCAAGGCGGAGCAGAAGAATCCTGGTTGTAACACCCCACATCCGTTAAGGTCACTCACAAAGGGAATACCTTAACTTCAATGGAACATTATGGGTACTGGAACAGAAATATTATAAGACAGACATATATAAAACAGCGGAAAGTAAAGTAGGAGTACTTCAAATCATTTATTAAATATAATTGTTTACAATAAAAGCCCATTAAGTTCCAATACCCAATTACATAGCTAAAATACTTGTCTTGCTAAAAAACAACGAAGCATAAAAATAAATTCTAATATTCCCCAATAAAGCAAGGCAAGTCATAGCCAAGAGAAATCCAAGCCGTACATGAAAGAGCCTTGGAGCTTGGTAAGATCTGAACTAAGCTGTATTCCCACCCTGCGAACCTGGGGAACGGAAATGGAAGAAAAAGAGGCGAAACAAAACGGGTCAGTCATAAAGACTGAGTAAGTCTTGGTGACTTTCAGCATCAAAATAGGTAAAGATAACATGGCATGAATAAACTGAAAATAAACATAAACATGATGACAAGTTAAGCTACAGGCACGATGAATCAAGTATAACATCCCATAATTCCTATCAAGAGTAGCATCACAAGGTTCCTACCAAGTATCACATCGCAAGGTTTCTATCAAGTATAACATCGCAAGATTTCTAAGCTTCGTCATTAAAATATTTCAGTGATATCTATTTGCTCTGCACCACCTGACTAGTGTCCCAACTAGTGATCTATATAAAATGATCATATGATAACGTGATCCCAATCCCTGAAATTGTGGTTGCTTTCAGGTGTACATCTATTATTTATCATTTATATCTAATCTAGGGTTTTCTATCGGGCGCTTCCTAGATTCAACCAGGGTTCACGCGACATATGTCCAACTAGGGTATATGCTACCAATTGAATGCTTCTCGGATTCAGGGTTGATGCGACCTAGGTCTAACTAGGGATTATGCTACCTGCGTGTGTCAAACGGCCCCCAATGATTGTAGATACCTATGCTGGTCCCACCATGGGGTGTATCAAGTCCCATGGTGGCGGCCCGACACAATTCTAGAATGCATAGTGTATACTACTGGTGCCCAGTGCCTGCATTTTCTGCTCCGAAGTGCGTGCACGCCCGCACTCCGTTAGAACCTACACTGCTGCACCACTCGCCGTCGCTTTGACCGCTTACAATCAGCCCAGTAACCGTGCCCCACCCTGCCTAGTTTCAGAGTACCATGATACATCTATGTGGGTTACTGCTGAAATGGGTCCCCGTTACTAGGGTTTCCTACTGGTTAATTTTGTGGGCCTGTATATACAGATATTACCCACCTACTCGTGATGTACTTAACCCACTGATTCAAGCATGTTTATTAATGGTTAAATTTGTGGACCTATATTTACTAATATTACCCACCAACCCGATATGTATTTAACTCTCTCCGTCCATCGCATTAAGTTGGCTAAGTGTTTTCTCTTGTTTTACTTAACCCTACCACACATCATGTTATATCAGTTGAGTGTTGCTCCTTGTGTTACTTAACCCTACCGCAAGTCTCGTTATATCGGCTAAGTGTTCTCCCTTGTGTTAACTTAACCCTACCGCATGTCATGTCATATTGGTTAAGTGTACGTTGACTTAGCCAACCTACTTATCATGTTGTGACGGTTAAGTGTTTCCCACTATTGTTACTAAACCTTACCACGCATCACGTTATATTGGTTAAGAGCATGTTAACTTAGCCCCATCCACTAGTCATATTATAATGGTTGAGTGTTACCCTCGTGTGTTTACTTAACCCTACCACACATTAGGTTATATCGATTGGGTGTTATCAACCCATTCAAGTTAAACCAACCCATCGGCTAGTCATGCTATAACGGTTAAGTGATATCAATCAATTCACACTAACTTAACCCACCCACTTATCATAGTATGTTGGTTAAGTGCTATTAATCTACTCAACCACACCCACTTGTCTAATTAACATGTTGTATTAGTTGAGTGTTCTCAATTTTCTTAACCCTGCCCACTTTGTCTAATTAACATGTTAAAATGGTTAAGTGTTCTCGAGCAATCAAGTTCAGGTTTACATAACCCACCCATTCATGTCATATCGGTTAAGTGTCATTAGTCTAGTCATATTACTTAACCTTTCCATTCTTAGCGTGTCTGTTTATTGGCATTAATTAATTATTAATGCATCAACCACTCACATTAGACCTGTTGTTGCGGTCACTGTATACGCCGGGCGGTTCCGGGCAGAATTAAACCACAACTCAGTCTAACCTCGGGTTTAAGCATGATATGACTAACTTCTCAAATTGGATCTTATTATTTGCAGTCACTTGATATGCCAGGCGGTTCCGGGCAGAATTACACTGCAAACTCAACCCAACCTCGAGTTAGCTATGTTCACGTTTGTGTTCATACTCATATTCATGTTCATGTTTCAACCACGTTCATATTTCCAGTTATATGCCAATTACCAAGTTCATAATTCACGTTTTTGCCCCAAAACGTATTCCCAAAGTATTATCATAATTCACTATAAAGTTATGCCAAGTTATAGCCTTTTATTTACAATACACGCCAACTACCCAAAACCCAACTTAGGCGCGTTCATATTAAACCTCTACCAAGTCATAAATTATCATATACGTTTCAACTCCAAATTTTACCTAATTAACATATGCCCAAGTTCTAGATTACATGTCAGTTTTACATATGCCTAATTCATATCAAATTTAAATATGTTCAATTCATGCTGTTTTAAATGCATGCCAATTTTATGCCAATTTACGCATATACCAAGTTTCATGTCGTTTTACATATGTCAAGATTCATGATTTACATGTTTACAAGGCTATGCTCAATTTACATAGATCAAGTTTTATACCCAAAGTTACATGTATACCACGTTTACACCAATTTACCCATAACAAGTTCTAGCCAAATTACATATATCAAGATCCATATCAAATTACATATATCAATCCCAATCGCGCAATAACCATTATAATGACAATACCCAAAATTACCTTGTTTCATGTTAATGGTAAATTATCCCCAAACATCCAATTTTCATATTATGCCTTCGATTCCACCAAACACATATATTCCACTAGGCAATATTCCAATATTTCCCCCGTATACCATCGCCCGTATATCGTAGTTTAGGCCTAGGTCTGAAATTGACCTAGGTTCATCAAAAGAAAATAAATAGGGGAAGGTAGAAGATTGCAATAAAAACGAGATCAAAGAGAAAACGGCATAAAAACATCATCTCAGGCATAAAAAATAGATCTTGATAATAATATCAACATGAACCAAGAAAATTGATTTACAACAAGCTGAATAGACCATAAACTTGTCATGAGAATAAAGATGGAAAGATTCCTAAAATCAAGATCCCAGAAGAAACAAGAATAGACTTGGATCAAAAGTCTAATTTCACTTCATCACATGTCCATATTATGTTTAATTATTTTAATCTGAAAATAACTAGAACTTATAGATCGTGGACAAGGAATTAACAACTGAATTTGTTGTAAAAATGTTGCGACGTTGTTGATTTATTGTCTTGAACCATTGTAGAAGCCTTAATCTTCGAATTGGATTGTGTATGAAAGCTTAGGAAGTTTATTAGAGGTGGCGACCATGATCAAGAGGGATCTCAGCAGCATTTTGGTGTAAGAATGATTTGTTATGAATTAGGTTAGATCTTAGGGTGTATTTATAGGTGTAGCAACTATTTAGGGCCTTTAGATCAACCATAGAATCAATCTGGACCATCAAAACACGTCCTGGGCTTCAAAAATGGATTCTGGGACAAAACAAGCCGACCAAGTCGACCTGTAAGGGGGGAGTTCGACCATATGGTCGACCTGTAAGGGGTAGTCGACCCCTAGGTTGACCATTTGGTCGATCTGACCCCCAGGTCGACCTGCCTGGTTCTGTGTTGCTTGAAATTTGTTGAATCTTCTACAGGCCATAACTTCTTCATCCGTACTCCAATTTTCGAAAACTCGGACTCTATTTCATGCAGAATTCCGAGACGAACGCAATAGCGAAACTCGTTTCCCATAATTCTCATTTTAAAAATTAATTATACCTTGATTTCTTGTTTCAACGTGTTATTAAAATTCGGGCTGTTACATTCTCCCCTCCTTAAAGGATTTCGTCCCCGAAATCTTTAAGTTAAGAAGAATGTGTCCTACCATCCAATCATCCATCTACTCAATCATCAATAACAGGCATTCATTGTCCTTAAGAGATTTCTAATGCTGTATGAACATATGAAAGAAGTGTGCGTATATGTTCCTTGTCTAATGCAAATGATCAGGCCTGGTTGATCTTCTTAAAGCAAAATATGTTTAGTGCCATGAGTCCAAGTCCTAGTCACATTAACACTATATATGTCCACAAACATCCATCCATATGCAACATCCACATGATAACACATCCAAATTCATCCATAAACAAGTATAAACACTCATGCATATGCAATATGAAAGGTGACTGAGCCGATCTAGTGTCTAATGTGTGGGTATATGCATCCCCGAGCAACCACTAGCAACCGCTTGCAACCACTTGCAACCATCAATCATAACATGTATCAAACACATGTTTACACCCAATTGTTCCTACCTAAATATATAGTCGAATGATAGAAGCAAGTAAAAACTTTGTGCCCATTAGGCAATGTCAACTGGAAATCTACGTCACATATATACTGATTAGAAGAAGAACTCCCTAATCACCAGCCCCGAAGACCGAAATCAACATTAGACTGACACACAAAGAATTACTCAACCCAACTAATATATATGATTCTAGGAAACTAAGCATGATAGACTCCTTTTAGGTCACAAGAAATCCCTTCCTAAAACAAACCCGTATCCTATAAAACCCAAAAAGTTTAATCAACCCAACGGACACCCTCAAGCCCCAACATGTATTACTAGCAGATGAGTCATACTCCCTATGGGGTTTGCAACAGAAATAGGATTGAGAATAGGACCGATGTGACGACCCCAAACCCCGTACTGACGGTGGCAAGAGTAATCTTTGGAATATAACACATAAACAGATAATAGTAGAATAGAATTAAATAAATACACCAGATAATGTACAAGTAATACACTGGATAAACATAATCATCAGAGTTACACAGTATACAGGATCATACTTAGTACAAATACAGTTCAGCTATACATAAATGTCTACAGCGGAAAACAAACATAATATGTACAATAGGAGCTGAACAACATAAAAAGAGATAAATGATAGAACCCATCTTCAGCTCCAGCCATCTTGGAAGAGCCTGCTAAAACCTGAATACAAGGCTGCCCATGTAGAAAAGGGGCACCCGAGTTTGCAAGTGAAACAAACTACGAGTCAGTCATGGGACTGGTATGAGAAATCTACTTATCACATTTATAATATGACTAATCACAGGACCACGCCACTTTCGTGGAACGGGTTTACTCCATTGGATTGCCAGTGCTTTAAAACAAGTAAGTCTTTTAAACATCGCAATGCTTTTTATAAAAATGAAGCCATTATACGACTCAATTCCCATCACACAACGCAACGCAAACCGGAGGATATAGTATTTACCTTATAACGGCCAAAATATGCTTGATATGAATAAAACAAAAGCATTTGATATTATTACTAGTGTTTATATGTTTCAAAAACAATTTCAAATCATAAGTATCAATCATAGATAGCATTAATGCCCCATACCACTATGTCGCCTTATATAGGTATACAATCAAAACCGCACAGTTATGTATTTGGAAATTTGATTTCCTTCATGAACCGAGGCAAGTGATCGTCCTCACCGAATTCGAGACGCTCTAGCCCGCCCCTCAGGCAAGTACTCAGTCAAGCCTTTGGATCGTCAGGGCTGGTCCACCGATGTGGATTAAAATGCCTGAACACTGCGTTTCCCCGCCCTTTGGGGCGTAAATGAGCCAACGAATGGCTCCTTCGGCTTCACATAGTCACCGGTATATCCGAGGCGCCTCGCAACAGCAACAACCACATAGGTGAAAGTAATATAAGTGTCAGCCAGTTTAAGCACCGACACCACCTCTAGCTAGAAGGAAACGCATGCCCTCCCTGATGTCCTCTCCCGTTTCTGGTTCATACCGGGGTGTGAGGCTCGCGAATTCACGTTATACACAAAGCTACGCCACACAGGCGGTGCTTTGATCATCAACCACAAGACTTTGGTTTTCAATAGAAGCCTTGATCACTGCATCTTAGAATGCCACATAGGCAATTCACGCCATGCAACTGATGGCTATCAATCACACAGAATGAATTCCAATGTCAAACACACAGTCCATTTACAAATCCGTTCTTGGTCTGAATGAAACCGGAGGCACTATATACCTCGCATACCCATCGATCTCCACTTACGTCTGGACGATCACCATTCATTATCCATATTTCGGGATGCCTCCCAGTCAGGACATCAGTTACCATCCAAACGAGGTGAAGATCTCCGGTCTTCGACCACCGTCTTCATCTTCGATTTCTTATCGTCGATTCAGTCATTCAAAATGGGATAAACTTGATCTTTCTGAACAACTCGTGTATATAATAAACAAGTGCTACACAAACACACATACGCCTTATTCAAATTCATTAGTCGCTAACCGTAAATTAGTAAGAGAACGATTTCCCAAATATTAACCCCGAAGGCCGAAACCAACATCAGATCACAACCCAGGAAACCATTCAACTCAGCTAACCTTCAGTTAATTTCTAAATTTCACATTCCATATCGTTTGTAACATTTTAAAATGATTTATCGCTATTTTTATTTATTTAAAAATAGCCTATTTATTCAAACGACGCTTCAGGCCATAACGCGGCCGTGGCGTTGTTTTTCTTCAGATTTGATTTACACATATCTAAAAATCTAACCGTTGGATCTTCACAAATTTTATTGCATTAGAAAGATCTTTTCAAAACGAATCCAAAGGTTCCAGTTTTGGGAAAATCCGACGGTCGGATCTCCCGGTACACTCGTTTGAAGTTTCGATTTCAAAATACGAACTGCAGCTCCGTTATTCGATTTAATTTAATTATATTTATATATATATATGTATATAATCGATTATGGCGCTGTTTTTCTTTAGATTTGAATTAAACATTTCAGACAATCCAACCGTTGGATTTTCACAAATTGGGTATCATTGGGAAGATATTTCCAAAGCGAACCCAACGGTTTCGGTTTCGGGAAAATCCGATGGTCGGATCTCCCGCACTAATCGTTTGAAACCACGGTTTCAAAACACGAACTGCAGCTTCGTTTTTCGATGTATTTTAATTATATATATATAAATAATCTATTCTTCGATTTCAAAACCATATTCTTTTCATACCTTTGATAAAAATGATATTTTTATCCAACTGACTTCTATTTCAACACTTCACTATTTTTAACAATTCATGTATATAATAAAAATGTGATTTTTGTTGTAAAACTATTTATTTCAAAACACGACTATTTTATATAGTTCATATATATGATAAAAATATGATTTTTATTATAAAACAATTTATTACAAACACGAATACCATTTAACACATGAATTTCTATTCAACGAATGAATTTCTATTCAACACATGAAGGTTTTCTATAGTTCGTATATATATAAAATGAAAATGTGATTTTTATTGTTAAAACAATTTATTTAAAACACGAATACCATTCAACATATGAATTTCTATTCAACGAATGAATTTCTATTCAACACATGAAGGTTTTCTATAGTTCGTATATATAAAATAAAATTGTGATTTTTATTATTAAAACAATTTATTTAAAGCACGAATACCATTCAACACACATGAATTTCTATTCAACGAATGAATTTCTATTCAACACATGAAGGTTTTCTATAGTTCGTATATATAAAATAAAAATGTGATTTTTATTGTTAAAACAATTTATTTAAAACACGAATACCATTCAACACATGAATTTCTATTCAACGAATGAATTTCTATTCAACACATGAATGGGGTCTCAACATATGAAAATAATTTCAACAAATGAAAATAATTCTAATACATGAATATTTCAGAAAAATTCAGCAGCATAACGGCAGGGTAGTTAAAACCGGGGCCGTCCCTAGTACGACTCCTCGCTCTGCCTTAAAGCCTCGCAGCTTTTGACAATGGGGATTTCATGCATCTAGTTCACACGCAGGCGGTATGTATATATTTTTTTCATTTCCACAAACTAATCCTATGCGGTTTCAACCAAATAATTCTCAACCACAAACGGGTATTTTTCAACCACAATCAATCAATTTCAACCACAAACAATTCAAATCAACCATTCGCTATCAACCAATTTTCACACCAATCACAACCAATAAATATCGTCCATGGTTTGTGGACGAGGGGCGTATATATATATATATTATTATTTCACTTCTATTTCAAAACATATATAATTTTTACAACGCATATACAACTTATACATCGAACGTACAACTTATACAATGCTTATACATGAAGTGTACAACGCTTATATAACTCATACATCGACTATATAATTTATACATCATCGTTTTCCATATCTTTTATAAATTAGAAATCTCACATTGGGTTCCACTCCACCAAAAATAGCAAAAGGCTCAGAAAAATATGCGGTCTCTTCTAGAATGTAGAAGACGTCCACACGAGTCCACTGCCTCTTGTTTCGCTGAATTTCGTCAACAAACGAAAAAGATATGAATTTTACTGTGAAATAAAAAACCGTAGCGCTTTAAAGTGCTATATTATAGTTTATTATAATTTAGGCCGTTACCTTCCTGTCGATGTTCAAAACTAGGTATCGATTTCTTGAGCAATCCGAACCACGATATGACGATGGAACTATGCCACCTTCTAGCGCTCCGAGAGGCGCACCTGGCGCTGCCCACCCTGATGAACTCGACTGGGTGGTGGTGGAGGATTTTGGCCTCGAACGGCGTGATTTGTGGAGGTTGGTTCGATGAAAATATTCCACGCGTCTGGGCGGGAGTCGTATCGATTTAAAGATCTCTCGACGCTCTAAAAAAAACTCCAAAGGAGGGGTGGGTTTCGTTGAGTGTGGGATGAGAAAACGAGGGAGGAAGGATTGAAGGTCTATCACTGCTAATCGTAAGGAGCAGGAGAGAGAAGACGGGGAGAGAGAAGATGACTTGGCCCAATGAGATTTTTTTATATTTTTAAATTTTTAAATTTCTAAAATGCCCTCTTTCACCAACGAACCCCAATCCAAATCCAACGACTGTCGTCCCTAGTTAAATACCCCTATTTCGAACACAATGGGATATGTTTCGTAGGCCTATTCGACTGTTTCAGTCAGTTTCTCTTCAAATTAAAATATAAAACATTCAATATTCGATTTGAATGTACATTTCAATTTGCCGGGGCCACATACTGATTCTAAAAATTCCAGAAAAACAAATCTAACTATGTTTTGACAATATGGTCCCAACAAAACTAGTTTCGTCGAATTCTGAGACTGTTTGAAAAATGGCCCATTTCTGGTCGATCCAATTTAACTGTAATAGACCAAAACACGTTTTCCTTTGCCATACTCACATACTAGCTTCAAAAATTATGAAATTTGAAATTTAGCAATAATTTGACATCCCGGATCCAACAAAAGTGGTTTCGTCGAATTCCAAGGTCGTTTGCAAAATGGCCATTTTCACGGGCTATATAAACTCTGTAGCGACATTTCTGAAAATTCGTTTGGCCATAACTTTTGCTTCCTGCTTTGAAACTTCGATTTTTCTGATTCGTTAGAAAGATATTCACTAACAGATTTAAATATTTTTGGTTTCACTATAATCTGATTTATTTTGCACCTGGTACAGTCAGCCAAAGTTTGAATTCAAATTTTGAAACTACCGCGCCATTTCAGGCCTTGATTATAATTAGAATTAATTATATTTATTTTCAAACGTCGATTCAAACTTACTTTTCATCACTATTATTTAAAATATTTATTTTAAATATTTTAAATTCACAAAAATAGCCAATTCAAAATTTTTAAATTGGTTCAGATTTTCTGGGTCGTTACAAATGAGAGGATATACTTAAATGATAGCATGCAAATAAGCTCTACAGGAAAAGAGGGATCAAGGATATACTCTTAAAAAGAGATATGATGTGCATATCTAGTCTTCAATCTTCTAAGCCGCATTTCCTTGAGCTTAATTCCATTGTGCCTTGACCTTCTTTAACTTCGTGATTTCGTAGCTTCTTAATTCCTATTTCCAAAATATGAGTTGGAACTCATTTCACTGTCGCCTCTCATTCCACTTTCACTTATTCTCTTTCTATTATACCCGATTCAAACATAACTGCGTACTCAAGGTTTCATGCAAGCTCTCCAAAATTCACTAATGAATCTCGGATTTGGTTCACTTACTAGAAGGTATTCCACATAAATGAATTATCTCTTGAAAATAAACAAATGCTAACCATGTTGCCAAGTGTACTTACTAAGGTGATTTTCTATAACTCATGCATAAGTGAGATAACCATCTGCCTTAGTGGCGAACACTACTCGAGCGGATCAATAAATGTATTAAGAGATTCTAGGTAACTAAGCATGGCAGAACCCTAAGGGTTACACTAGACTTCGAGGGTTTTACCGAGGCAAGTCAAGTGTCTAACTACCCTCTTTTCATACTCGAGAATGGTATCATTTCTGGATAACCACTCCATCCCTAGAGTCAACCCATAGCCCAAAAACATAAGCATTACTTCTAAACTCAACACATAGCATAGACATTCTCAAATCCAAACAAGTCATGAATAAATGAGCCGACTCCCCAACAGGATTTGAGACAAAAATGGGGTCCTCTACTATGCTAGTACTAAGGTGCAGAGACTCAACTATTGAAGCAGAATTAAAAGGATGCAATGTACAGAAACAAAGTTCTAACGAGATGATAGAAAAGAAAAACTAAACCTTTAACAAAAACATTACCACCACTCTAGGGTATGCTAGTAGTGAGAGCATACAATTGCCCTCTCGATGATTTTGTTCTTTGCCCTTTTCCTTGTCCTATAATACTTAACTACATGTCCCTTTTTACCATACTAAAAATACTCTCTCTTGTCATGGGTTTTATTATTCCTTCACTTTGGCCTCTTACCTTTCACCTTTTCCTCCTTCGTGGATTAGGCCATATCAACAAGTTTCTCATCCTTAGGCTTGTGTTCTTTATCCTCGTTCTTACTGTCCTTGTATAGCTTGCTGGCTGGTTTCTCTAAAGTTACCTCCATCACACTACAACCATACAAAGCTTGAAATAAGATTAGTCGCAGATGGAACTACTGCGGCTACAGATGGATGTTGGGCACTTCTTTGCCCTCCGACTTATGTCGTATACCTAAAAAATTATGGCGAAAAAGAAAGAAAGAAGAGATTCAAAGAGAGAATCAAAAGATAGTGCATATGGCATTGGGTAATATGCCTTTCGTAAAACAAAACTTTTCTTATAAGAATGCTTCTTTGTAAACGTTTTGAAAATAATTTTAGAAGGTTTTTAAAAGCTTTTGCCCAGTCGGGTAACCTTCTGCTCTGATACCAAATGTAACACCCCACATCCGTTAAGGTCACTCACAAATGGAATGCCTTAACTTCAATGGAGCATTATGGGTACTGGAACAAAAATATTACAAGACAGACATATATAAAATAACGGAAAGTAAAGTAGCAGTACTTCAAATCATTTATTAAATATAATTGTTTACAATAAAATCCCATCAACATCCAATACCCAATTTCATAGCTAAAATATCTGTCTTGCTCAAAAAAAAAGAAGCATAAAAATAAATTCTGATATTCCCCAATAAAGCAAGGCAATCCATAGCCAAGAGAAATCCAAGCCGTACATGAAAGAGCCTTGGAGCTTGGTAAGATCTGAACTAAGCTGTATTCCCACCCTGCGAACCTGGGGGGGGACAGAAGAAAAGGAGGCGAAAAAAAACGAGTCAGTCATAAAGGCTGAGTAAGTCCTAGTGACTTTCAGCATCAAAACAGGTAAAGATAACATGGCATGAATAAACTGAAAATAAGCATAAGCATGATGACAAGTTAAGCTACAGGCACGATGAATCAAGTATAACATCCCATAATTCCTATCAAGAGTAGCATTACAAGGTTCCTACCAAGTATCACATCGCAAGGTTTCTATCAAGTATAACATCGCAAGATTTCTAAGCTTCGTCATTAAAATATTTCAGTGATATCTCTTTGCTCTGCACCACCTGACTAGTGTCCCAACTAGTGATCTATATAAAATGATCATATGATAACGTGATCCCAATCCCCGAAATTGTGGTTGCTTTCAGGTGTACATCTATTATTTATCATCTAGATCTAATCTAGGGTTTTCAATTGGTCGCTTCCAAGATTTAACCAGGGTTTACGCGACCTAGATCCAACTAGGGTTTATGCTACCTATTGAACGCTTCTCGGATTTAGGGTTTATGCGACTTAGGTCCAACTAGGGATTATGCTACCTGCGTGTGTCATACGGCCCCCAATGATTGTTGATACCTATGCTGGTCCAACCATAGGGTGTATCAAGTCCCATGGTGGCAGCCCGACATAATTCTAGAATGCATAGTGTATACTACTGGTGCCCAGTGCCTTCTTTTTCTGCTCTGAAGTGCGTGCACTCCCGCACTCCGTTAGAACCTACACTGTTGCACCACTCGCCATCGCTTTGACCGCTTACAATCAGCCCACTAACCGTGCCTCACCCTGCTTAGTTTCAGGATACCATGATACACCTATGTGGGTTACTGCTGAAATGGGTCCTCGTTACTAGGGTTTCCTACTGGTTAAGTTTGTGGGCTTATATATACAGATATTACCCACCTACCCGTGATGTACTTAACCGACTGATTCAAGCATGTTTATTAATGGTTAAGTTTGTGGGCTTATATTTACTAATATTACCCGCCAACCCGATATGTACTTAACCCTCTCCGTCCATCCAGTTAAGGTGGCTAAGTGTTTTCTCTTGTTTTACTTAACCCTACTGCACATCATGTTATATCGGTTAAGTGTTGTTCCTTGTGTTACTTAACCCTACCGCAAGTCTTGTTATACCAGCTAAGTGTTCTCCCTTGTGTTAACTTAACCCCACCGCATGTCATGTCATATTGGTTAAGTGTACGTTGACTTAGCCAACCTACTTATCCAGTTGTGACGGTTAAGTATTACCCTCTGTTGTTACTTAACCTTACCACGCATCACGTTATATTTGTTAAGAGCATATTAACTTAACCCCATCCACTAGTCATATTATAATGGTTGAGTGTTACCCTTGTGTGTTTACTTAACCCTACCACGCATTAGGTTATATCGATTGGGTGTTATCAACCCATTCAAGTTAAACCAACCCATTCGCTAGTCATGCTATAACGGTTAAGTAATATCAATCAATTCAAATTAACTTAACCCACCCACTTATCATAGTATGTTGGTTAAGTGCTATTAATCTACTCAACCACACACACTTGTCTAATTAACATGTTGTATTAGTTGAGTGTTCTCAATTTGCTTTACCCTGCCCACTTGTCTAATTAAAATGTTAAAATGGTTAAGTATTCTCGAGCAATCAAGTTCAGGTTTACTTAACCCACCCATTCATGTCATATCGGTTAAGTGTCATTAGTCTAGTCATATTACTTAACCTTTCCATTCTTAGCGTGTCTGTTTATTGGCATTAGTTAATTATTAATGCATCAACCACTCACATTAGACCTGTTGTTGCGGTCACTGGATATGCCGGGCGGTTCCGGGCAGAATTACACTGCAAACTCAACCCAACCTCGAGTTAGCTATGTTCACGTTCGTGTTCATACTCATATTCATGTTCATGTTTCAACCACGTTCATATTTCCGGTTATATGCCAATTACCAAGTTCATAATTCACGTTTTTACCCCAAAACGTATTCCTAAAGTATTATCATAATTCACTATAAAGTTATGCCAAGTTATAGCCTTTTATTTACAATACACGCCAACTACCTAAAACCCAACTTAGGCGCGTTCATATTAAACCTCTACCAAGTCATAAATTGTCATATACGTTTCAACTTCAAATTTTACATAATTAACATATGCCCAAGTTCTAGATTACATGTCAGTTTTACATATGCCCAATTCATACCAAATTTACATATGTTCAATTCATGTCGTTTTACATGTATGCCAATTTTATGCCAATTTACACATATACCAAGTTTCATGCCGTTTTACATATGTCAAGATTCATGATTTACATGTTTACAAGGCTATGCTCAATTTACACAAATCAAGTTTTATACCCAAAGTTACATGTACACCACGTTTACACCAATTTACCCATAACAAGTTCTAGCCAAATTACATATATCAAGATCCATATCAAATTACATATATCAATCCCAGTCGCGCAATAACCATTACAATGACAATACCCAAAATTACCCTGTTTCATGTTAATGGTAAATTATCCCCAAACATCCAATTTTCATATTATGCCTTCAATTCCACCAAACGCATATATTCCACTAGGCAATATTCCAATATTTCCCCCGCATACCATCGCACGTATATCGTAGTTTAGGCCTAGGTCCGAAATTGACCTAGGTTCATCAAAAATAAATAAATAAGGGAAGGTAGAAGATTGCAATAAAAACGAGATCAGAGAGAAAACGGCATAAAAACATCATCTCAGGCATAAAGAATAGATCTTGATAATAATATCAACATGAACCAAGAAAATTAATTTACAACAAGTTGAATAGACCATAAACTTGTCATGAGAATAAAGATAGAAAGGTTCCCAAAATCAAGATCCGAGAAGAAACAATAATAGACTTGGTTCAAAAGTCCAATTTCACTTCATTACATGTCCATATTAAGTTTAATTATTTTAATCTGAAAATAACTAGAACTTACAGATCATGGACAGGGAATTAACAACTGAATTTGTTGTTAAAATGTTGCGGTGCTGTTGATTTATTGTCTTGAATCATTGTAGAAGCCTTAATCTTCGAATTGGATTATGTATGAAAGCTTAGGAAATTTATTAGAGGTGGCGGCCATGATCAAGAGGGATCTCAGCAGCATTTTGGTGTAAGAATGTTTTGTTATGAATTAGGTTAGGTTTTAGGTTGTATTTATAGGTGTAGGCACTATTTAGGGCCTTTAGATCAACCCTAGAATCAATCCGGACCATCAAAACACGTCCCGGGCTTCAAAAATGGGGTTTGGGCCAAAACAGGCCGACCACCTGTAAGGGGGAAGGTCGACCATTTGGTCGACCTGTAGGGGGTAGGTCGACCACCTAGTCGACCTTCCTGGTTCTGTGCTGCCTGAAATTTGCTGAATCATCTATAGGACATAACTTCTACATCCGGACTCCGATTTTCAAAAACTTGGACTCTATTTCATGCAAAATTCCAAGACGAACGCAATGGAGTAACCCGTTTCCCATAATTCGCATTTTAAAATTAATTGTACCTCGATTTCTTGTTTCAACATGTTATTAAAATTCGGGTAGTTACACTGGTGGTCTGCTCCATCCTCTAGAGGTCCCACAGTGGAAATGGGGTAGCATCTCGATGGACTTTATAAATGGGTTGCCTAGGTCAAGAAGGGGCAATACAAGCATCTGGGTAATAGTGGACAGGCTCACAAAAAGCGCCTACTTTATGCCCGTCAAAAGTAGGACTGCCTCATCTCTAGCATCCATATTTCTTAAGGATATAGTTCGACTCCATGGGATACCCTCCAGCATAATGAGTGATCGAGACCCTATCTTCACGAGCGAGTTTTGGAAGAGTTTACAAGAGGATGTAGGCACGCAGTTATGCTTAAGCACGGCATATCACCCTCAAACCAATGGACAAACGGAAAGAGTCAACGGAGTATTAGAAGACCTCTTGAGGTTATGCATTATTGAATTCGGAGGAACATGGGAGGATCATCTACCTTTGGTGGAATTCGCGTACAATAATAGCTACCAAGGCACCATAGGCATGGCACCTTTTGAAGCTTTATATGGAAGACCGTGCAGGTCACCAACTTGCTGGTGGGAGTCCACAGATAAGCTCATACTTGGACTAGACATGATTAGGGAGACTTCAGAGAAAGTGGACTTGATACGAAGAAGAATGAAGACTGCCCAAGATAGACAAAAGTCCTACGCAGATAAAAGAAGAACTGACCTTGAATTCAAAGTTGGAGACAAGGTGTTCCTTAAAGTATCTCCTTTGAGGAACGTCGTTCGCTTTGGATCCGCAGGAAAGTTAGCACCAAGATTTGTAGGGCCGTTCCCTATCATCGAGAAGATTGGGAAGATGGCTTATAGGGTACAACTGCCCGAAAGATTGGCCAGGATTCATAATGTCTTTCATGTCTCTCACCTGCGGAAATTCTTACATGAGTCTGCGGAAGTGGTAGAACCAACTATGCTAGAGGAAGTTGAACGAGAAGCAACTGTGAGGAGAGTTCCAACCCGTATCTTGGGAACAGAAGTCAAAAAGCTACGCAACTGTGAAGTTAATCTCGTCAAAGTTCAATGGAGCAACATCGAGGAAGACGCGACTTGGGAAACTGAGGACAGAATACGCGCAACCTACCCTTTTCTTTTTGAGGTTACGTCTTTAATCTCTTTTTCCTCATGTTTATGCTTGTATCTATCTTTTTAGGTAAATCTCCTCGATCCTATCCTTTATCCTTAGGTAGGAACCCATTTGGATGTAAACATGTAATTGAAACATGTTATGATTGATGGTTGCAAGTGGTTGCTAGTGGATGCATATAACACACAACAGGTATTAGATCGGCTCAGTCACTTCCATATTGCATATGCATATATGTATTGGTTTATGGATTAAAACTTGATGTGTTATCATATGGACGTTGCATTTGTATGAATGATTGTGCACTCATGTAAGAAATTTTGAGCAGGAAAAATTGCATTCATAATGGACTCATGGCACTGACATAATTTGCATTAAGGAGGTCAACTGAATCTTTAGACCGCCTTATTTTGCATTAGATAAGGACATATACACACACAATGCATATGATCATGAAGCAATAGAAATATCTTAAGGACAATGGACACCTGTGTTTGATGGTTGAGTGGATTGGTGTTTGGATGGTAGGAATAAGTTCTTCTCGACTTGGGGATTTCGAGGACGAAATCCTAAAAGGAGGGGAGAATGTAACACCCCGTATTTTCTATTAACATTATAATAATGAATCCAAGAATACTTAATTTAAAATATGAGAATTAAGGGAATTAGTTTACGCCATTGTGTTCGTCTCGGAATTCTGGTTGAGATAGAGTCCGAGTTTGCATAAATTGGACATCGTATGAAGAAGTTATGGCCCCCAGAAGTTTCAGAAATTCAAATAAATTCAAACAGCTCAAGCCAGATTTCAAAATTCAAACAGAAGTCAGAAGCGGGCTGGGCGGGAAAATTCCTGCCCAGGCAGGTCGACCAGGGTGTCGACCCTAGTGTCGACCTCCCCTACTAGAGGTCGACCTGGGGGTCAACCTTAGGGTCGACCTGGGGGTCAACCTTAGGGTCGACCTGGGGGTCAACCTGGCCCCCAGCCAGATCTGAATTTTGAACGACTGATGACTTGCTGTGTGATAACCCCAAACTTCCATGGACCGAAAGTAAGGATAATCCTTCTGGAATACAACATATTTACAACAAAAAAAATTTTCAGATAATTATCATAACACATAAACATTTCAGTGGAAATAAAATGTCATCAGCATCACAACAGAATCATCAGAGTATGCAGTTTTACAGGATCCACTTAGAATAATAGAAGTCATAACAAAAGAGAAACAAGTCCCAAATGAAAGGAAATAAGTTTCAAATCCCGTTACATACATCAAAAGCAAAAGATGGAAAAATGTCTCAAAAGCAGAATAAATGATGGATGAAAGGTCTTCTTCTTCTTCCTTCCAAAGCAAGCTCCAACCAGAAAGTATCACCTAGAAACCCGTCAATTGACTGCCCGTGTGGAAAGAGGGCACCCGAGTTTGAAAAAGTGAAACAAACTACGAGTCATTCACGGGACTGGTGTGAGAATTCTTAACTAAATTAACTATCAAGATGGCGAATCTCAGGATCACGCCGCTAACGCGGAACGGGTTTACTCCATTGGATTGCCAGTGCAATATTTTATAAAGTTTATATAAAACAGAGAAATGACTTTTGAAAATTGAAATCATCATAAGACTCGGATCCTATCACACAATGCAACACACACAGGAGGATAAAGTTTTTCCCTTATGATGATCAAACATACTTAATACGTGAAAGGTAATATTTTAATATTATCATTAGTGTTTAAGCAGTATTAAAATACTTCAATATAAATATAGCAATCCAAGACGGCATAGTACCCCATCCTACTATGTCGACGTATATAAGTTTACAATCAAAACCGAAATGTTGTCGTATTGGGAATTGGTTTTATGTCATGAAATCGAGGCTAGGGATCGTCCTCTTCCGATTCGAGACACTCTAGCAAATGCCTCAGGATCCCCGCAATGAACCCTTGGATGCGGTAGGGTCGGTCCCTACCTAACGGTAGTGGATTAGTTATGCCTGAACACACGTTTCCCGATCCCTTTGGACGTATAATATGACCACTTCCGGCCTATAAAAACCCGAGGTACCTCAATCCAAAATCCACATAAGTAAAATGCCGGGCCGTGTCAAAACCCAAGCACCACTCCTAGCTAGAAAGAAACGTGTGCACTCCCTACGGTCCATATCCCGTTTTTGACTCATACCGGGGTGTGAGCCTCACGAAGTCACGATATACACAAAGCTATGCCTAACCAGGCTATGCTTTGATCATCAGCCACAAGGCCTGCTTTTCAACAAAGCCTTGATCATTGCATCTTGGCGTGCCACATTGACAATTCAACGCCATGCGATCGATAACTATCACTACGTATCAGGGTGTTAAGTAGAGAATAAATTCTCTACCACCAAACAGACATATATTAATAGAAATCGATTTAATTACATGAAGTGAATTTCAACGTCAGACACGCATCCATTTACAAGTCCGTTCTGGGTCTGAACGAAACTGGAGACACCAAAGAGGTTCTCGCTTATCCGTACAATCAACACACACGTCCGTACAATTACTGCTTCAACCCAGTCATGGGAGCAAGTCAGTCCAGGGTATCAGAAGCCATCGTCCATTCGATGTGAAGATCACCGGTTTTCAACCATCGTCTTCTTACATCTTTGATTCAATCGCCGTTCAATTATTTGAAATGAGTTAAACTCGGCCTTTTCAAATAATTGTCGCATAATTATAGTTTAAAACATTTCATATATATTTATTACTATTTATCGCTATTTTTATTTATTAAAAATAGCTCGAGATAAATAAACGACGTTTCGGGTCAATGGGCGGCGCTGGCGCTACTTTTACCAAAATTTGATTTACACATATCTTAAAATCTAACCGTCGGATTTTGATGAAATTTACATCGTTGGAAAGCTCTTCCCAAGGCGGTCCTAACGGTTACAGTTTTGGGAAAATCCAATGGTCGGATCTTTCTATATATTCGTTTGAAATTACGATTGTCGATACGCGAACTGCCGCGCTCGTTTCGTTTAATTTTATATTTTATATTTATATAAGAATCATTGGGCGATTCCCTTTGTTAAAATCCATTTCTTTTATTCTATGAAAGTAATATTTTCGTCCGCCAATTCTAATGCGACAAAAATGATGGTTTCAACAATGTATCATTTTATATCAAATAAAAATGACATTTTTGTTCGCCAATTCTAATGCGACAAAAAATGATAATTCAACGATGTATATTTTTATATCAAATAAAAATGACATTTTTGTTCGCCAATTCTAATGCGACCAAAAATGATAATTCAACGATGTATATTTTTATATTCAACTAAAATGACATTTTTGTTCGCCAATTCTAATGCGACAATAATGATGTTTTGAAATGTATAATTTTTATTTATTATAAAAAAAATGTTCTTTTATCCTATGTGGTTTAAAGACATAAAAATGCACTTTTTATTCTATTTCATTTTAATGACATAAAAGTGATTTTTTTTTATCCTATTTCATTTTTATAACATAAAAGTGAACTTTTTATCCTATTTCAATTCATTTTTATAACATAAAAGTGAACTTTTTATCCTATTTCATTTTTATAACATAAAAGTGAACTTTTTATCCTATTTCATTTTTATAACTATTTCATTTCCTTTTCTTTTAAAATGAAAAATGTAAATTCTTTTATCTTCTCCTAGAAAGAGGTAAATCTTATATTTTAGATAAAAAAAAGTAAATTTTCTATCTCTCTTCATTACAATAGAAAAATGGAAATTTCCTATTACTTTATTACAATAGAAAATGTAAATTTTATACTACTCTTTATAACAATGGAAAAATGTAAATTTCCTATTCATTGTTTTTATTTACATATGTAAATTCTCTTTTTCTCTTTTACATTGAAAAATGTAAATATTTACTTTTCCTTTCTTTTACATTGAAAAATGTAAATATTTTCTTTTCTTTTATATTGAAAAATGTAAATATTTTCTTTACATAGAAAAATGTAAATGTTCTATCATTTTCCTAAGTTCAAATATTTTTTTTTCCAACACCAAAGTATGTTCATTTCAACTACAAAGACATAACAATGAAATTTTGATACATTTCAACTAAATTAACATACCTATGAAATTTTGTGTCATCACAACTAAATTAACATACCGCTAAATTTTGTGTCATTACCACTAAATTAGCATAACGGTGAATTTTGTGTCATTACCACAATGACAACATATGATCGGGTGTATATTTTCTATGAATCAAAATAAAAAGTCCCACCTTTATTTTGTGAAATCAAACAAAATATATGAACTTTATTTATTTTATAAATTAGAATAAAAATCAAATCCTTATTTATTATACAAATCCAACTTTCTTTTAAAAACAAAGTAAAAGGAAGTAAAAGATCAAATCTTTAATTAATTTATCTCAAAATAAAAGATCAAATCTTCTTTTATTATATAAAACAAAATAAAAGGCTCAACTTTATGTTGATTTGATTCAAGGACAATAGATCAAAACTTTTTTTTTTCAAAAACAAAGATTAAAACTTTATTTTATTTTGTTTTCATGAACAAAAGATCAAAACTTTTATTATATTTTGTTTTCAAGAACAAAAGATCAAAACTTTTATTATATTTTATTTTCAAGAACAAAAGATCAAAACTTTTATTATATTTTGTTTTCAAGAACAAAAGATCAAAACTTTTATTATATTTTGTTTTCAAAAACAAAAGATCAATTTTAAGAGAAGGGAATAAAAATAAAAATAAGAATAAAAATAAAGGTGAGAACTTTATTATGATTACATCTGAATTTTACAGATCCAAACTGTCAAACTATAACATGACATCACAACGAATATAATTCCACTATACAACAATCACCACCTAACAGATCAGAAATAACATACAATGATTCAACTGATCGAATAAAATTAAATTAAATTATTTAATTATTCAAATTCAGAAATCTCACTATCGTTGAAGATTTTTGGCCAAAATTCAAACTGTTCAGAATCAACTCCAGACAGTTTAGACGCGTAGATCTTAGTCACACGATCACAACACCGCTGAAATCATCGAATTTCGAATTGAAATGAGTTAGACATGATTAATCGAAGTTTTAAAACAATTTAAATTAATTAATTAATAAATTAATTAAGAAATAACCTTCTTCTTCCCTTAGCAAACACAGGCCGACGTTATCAACTACTAGCTCGAAATTAGGTTTCAGGTTTTCGGCCACTACAGGGCACGGGACTACGATCGGTGGGTGTCACGCTGAAGAGCTCGGAGAGGCGCACGAGGTGGGGGGGTGTTCGGCCAAGATCGGTCGTCCCTAGGGGGGCCCATGGCGACGATATGTGGTGGACTTCGGGGCGTTGGGGTGGCTGCTAGGGGCGATTTTAGGGGTGATGACTGTACGGATGTGAAGAGGAGAAGGTCCTCTACCATAAACTCCAGAGGAGCAGTGGGTTTTGGTGTTAGGATTAAGGGAAATTAAGAGGAGAAGGAAGGAGCAAATTTGGCCATGGGATTATGGTGGCGGCGACTACACGATGGAGGAATAGTGAATTAGGGTTTTGGGCTTTCTATTTTTATATTATTTTTAGTGCATTTTTACAAATAAATCCAAATCTTTCAAACCGTGCTGATTCCAGTCCAAACAAAGTTGACCCTAGCTAATTGCCCATATTCCGGACCCAATGGGATAGGTCCTGTCAGCCCAAACGGCTGTCTTTGGCCTGTATTATTTAATTTAATATTTAATTCCTTTATTACTTTAATTCGTCTGCATAAATAAATTCACCGAGGCCACAAACGGACTCAGAAAAATCCAGAAAAAATATATTTGTCTATGTTATGACGATACGGTCCTAACAAAATTAATTTCGTTGAGTTCTGACACTGTTTGAAAAATGGCTATTTTTCAGTCGATTAAATTTGACTGTAATCGACCAAACACATTTTCCTTCGCCACGCTCACATATTAATTCGAAAAATTCTAAAAATTGAAACCTAGTAATAATATGACATTCTAGTTCCAATGAAAGTGGTTTCGTCGAAAATAGAGATCGTTTGAAAATTGACTATTTTCACTGGCTTTAATATTATTTAAAAATGGAATTTTTTAATTTCTGCCACATTTTTCCACCAAATAATTTAAAATAAAATTTTTAAATTGGTTCGGATTTTCCGGGTCGTTACAATCTCCCCCACTTAAGAATTTTCGTCCTCGAAAAGGAAACAAAGTAAAATAGGAACCAAGATGGAAAATGTAAATTGGTATAAACGTACCTCGGTACAAGAGTTACTCGGAGATATCCACTCTGCACTTGGGGTAAGCCTTTTTGATGCTATCCTCTATCTCCCAAGTACAGACTCTAGGATCCCCACTCCATTGAACCTTGACTAGATTGATCTTCTTGTTCCTCAAGATTTTGGTTTCTTTGCCAATGATCTTAATCGGGTCCTTTCTCACTGTCAGATTTGGAGCAATATCTAGGACCTGTTGGTTTAATTCGTCCTCAATCAGATCTGGATCGTGCACATGCTTGCGAAGTTGAGACACATGAAATACATCATGCACCCCTGGCAACCAGTCGAGCAGCTGCACTCTATAAGCGAGAGTACCAATCCTTTCGAGAATAGGGAATGGACCAATAAATCTCGGTGCCAACTTTCCTGTCTTCCCAAAACGAATCACGCCTCTCAAAGGAGAAACCTTCAAGTATACTCGATCACCCGCAGAGAATTCTAGATTCCTTCTTCGCTGGTCTGCATAGCTCTTTTTTCGGCTCTGAGCAGTCAACAAGCGCTTCTTAATCAAGTCAACCTTATCCGATGCTTCACGAACCATGTCGGGGCCCAAGACTAGTCGATTGCCTGACTCCACCCAACATGCCGGAGATCTGCACGGCCTGCCATAAAGTAATTCAAACGGTGACATCCCCAAGCTTGCTTGGTAGCTATTATTATAGGAGAATTCCACCAAGTGCAAGTGGTCCTCCCATGAACCGCCATAATCAAGAATACAAGCACGCAATAAGTCTTCCAAAACACGATTCACCCTCTCAGTCTGGCCATCTGTCTGAGGGTGATAGGCAGAGCTCAGATTTAACTTGGTCCCAAGCTCTTCTTGAAAAGCTTCCCAGAATTTACTGGTAAATAATGGATCCCGATCACTGACAATGCTTTTGGGAACCCCATGCAGTCTGACTATCTCTTTAAGATAGAGCTGTGCTAAACTTCGAGCTGTTCTATTGGACCGAACAGGGATGAAATGGGCAGATTTTGTTAAGCGGTCGACAATCACCCATATGATATCGTTGCCTTTTCAGCTTCAGGGCAAGCCATCTATAAAGTCCATAGAAATTTCCGCCCACTTCCAACCAGGAACCCCTAGCGGTTGCAACAAACCTGCCAGTTTCTGTTGATCACTTTTGACTTGCTGACAAGTGGGACATCTAGCAACATAAGTAGAAATATCTCTCTTCATCGATTTCCACCAAAAGGTGCGCTTGAGATCATGGTACATTTTATTTACACCTGGATGGACGCTGATTTTAGATTTGTGGCACTCATCCATCACTTCTCTTTTTAGCTCAGCAATGTCTGGCACACAAATTCGCCCTTGTAATCTAAGGGTCCCGTTATCGTCAATCTGGAAACTTGAGGCTTCGCCCTTACGGACTCGCTCACAAAGCTTCTGAATAAATTCATCAATCTTTTGAAGAGCAGAGACTTTATCAATCAGAGTAGGAGTGATGATGAGGTTGGCGATAATGAGATTGTTGCATTCTGCATTCTTTCTACTGAGTGCATCGACTACAACGTTGGCTTTTCCCGGAGTATATAGGATATCCAAGTCATATGATGCAAGAAATTCGACCCAGCGTTGCTGCCTCATATTCAAATCTTTTTGGGTAAAAAGGTGCTTCAAGGATTTGTGATTCGTGTAAATTTCAAACTTCTCACCCAAAACATAATGCCTCCATATTTTAAGAGCAAGCACAATGGCCTTTATTTCAAGGTCGTGAGTAACATAATTCTTCTCATGCGGTTTCAGTTGGCGGCTAGCATATGCGACTACCCTGCCTCTTTGCATCAGCACCGCACCAATACCTTGCTTAGAGGCATCGGTCCAGACCTTCAAATCCTGATTGCCATCTATGATGGTCAATACAGGATCATTGGTCAACCTCTTCTTTAGCTCTTGGAAAGATGTCTCACATTCCGGTGTCCACTTGAATTTCGTATGCTTCTTGGTCAGGTTTGTCAGTGGACAAGCTACCTTCGAAAAATCTTTGACAAATTTCCGATAATAGCCGGCCAATCCCAAGAAACTTCTGACCTCCGTGGGAGTTCTAGGCTGCTTCCATTCTTGGATGGCTGAGATCTTTCCTGGATCTACTGAGATGCCTTCCTTTGATACAACATGGCCGAGGAATTTCACCTCCTTTTGCCAGAATATGCATTTAGAAAATTTTGCTTTCAGCACATTTCTTCGCAAAATCTCTAAGACTTCTCTCAGATGTTGTTCGTGCTCCGCAGCGAATTTAGAAAAGATGAGGATGTCATCGATGAACACGAGCACAAATTTATTTAAAACATCTCTGAATACTCTATTCATCAGGTCAACAAAATATGCCGGAGCATTACATAGACCGAAGGGCATTACTAGCCATTCATTAAAGATGTATGGTCCTCTGAAAGCCGTTAAAGGCACACACTCCTCTGCAATGCGAAGTTGATGGAAGCCTGTAGCTAGGTCCATCCTAGAGAATACTCGTGCCTCATGCAAGCGGTCAAGCAAGTCATCAATACGAGGCAGTGGATATTTGTTCTTTAGAGTTTGCTTGTTGAGATCATGGTAGTCTACACATAGCCTGAGAGTACCGTCTGATTTTGGGATGAACACCACTGCTGCTCCCCATTCTGAGAAGCTGGGCCTGATCAGACCCTTCCACAAAAGCTGCTTGGTTTGATTTTTCAGCTCTTCTCTTTCCTTTGGCGACATTCTCCGAATGGGATGTACAACAGGCCTTGCATTTGGAGCTAAATCAATTCGGAAGCTGATTTCTCTAGGCGGAGGTAGGCCCTTAACTTCTTTGAATATATCAGCATAATCTTTGACGACAGGGATATCCTCAATAGAAGTAGGGGTAACTTCTAGAGAAGACCAGAATGTTTTCCTGTTGGTGGTTGAGCCATGGCAGGGGATACATACATTACCGAGTTTAGTTTTAACTTTGACAATTCTTTCGGCGCATACTAACTCAGCTTCATATTTTGCTAACCAATCTATACCAAGTATGATGTCCTATTCAGAAAACTCCATGATGATCAAATTAAAAGGAAACTGATAGCGAGAATAGGAGATAAGCACTTTACAATACTGATCTAGAATGAGGGAACCTCCTATCGGACTATTAGCTCTAATCAAATTTTTGAGTTTTCTTGGTTTCAGTTTCAACTTTTTACTTGCATCTTTAGAAATAAAGCTTCTTGTAGCACCAGTATCAAATAAGACAGTAATAGGGATGTTCTTAATATTTAGTGTACCACCTAAGACATCGGGTTTATTAGGCCCCTCAGTCAAAGCTGGTGTATCTGCTCCCTCATACACATGTGCCACCTGAGCATTCCTTAGCAGTGGGTAGTTCGCCTTAATGTGCCCCTTTTGATGACAATTGTAGCATTCCCTTTTGTCCTGCGAACTCTGGCCACGATTCTGAGGATTTTGACCACGATTCTGGGAACTCTGACCACGGTTCTAACTAGGGCCTGAATCATTCCTCTTGGCCTTTTTAGGAGCTCTACACTTGTAATCGAAATGTCCAATCTTGCCGCAGTTATAGCAGGTCACCTTGCTCCTATCCTTCTTCTTCCCTTGGGGTTTAGCTGCAAAAGAATTGCTCGCCTCCTGTTTCTTGTTAGCATGTTCCTTCTGGTTGTTGCTTTGACCTTTCCCTCTATCCTGTGGCCCAGACTCGTCATTTTCCTCATAGCGACACACCATCTCTACTACTTCATTGAAAGGAAGCTTAATATGGGCAGTGACTCGATTCAAATATTTCTTGGACAGCCCCTTGATAAATTTCTTGTTCTTCTCTACTGGATCATGATTCAAACTAGGAGCATATCGTGAAAGCTCATCAAACTTCCTCACATACTCAGAAACAGTCATATTCCCTTGCTGTAGGTTAACGAATTGCTCGCGCAGGCACTCTCTAGCTTGTGGGGGTATATACTTCTCATTGAAAAGTTCCTTGAATCTAGCCCAAGACATATTGGCCACGTCGTTGCAGATTTTGATCGTATCCCACCAATGCCCTGCTTCCTCCTTTAGTTGTCAAACTGCCAGGTAACGCTTCCACTGATCTTCCCGTTCTAAGCCTTCTAGGATCTTTTCGCAATCTTTAAGCCATGCTTCTGCCTGAATCGTAGACTCCCACCCTGTAAAAGGTACACCTCCAAGGTTTTTGAATTTCTTTGACATTCTCTCCAAATCGAAAGGCTGTGGAGGTGGTTCGACTACGACCTCTGAATTATGTTGTTCCTGAGTGATGGGTGTCTCGTCTCTTGCTTGCCCTCCATCTCCTACTCGGGGTCCTCCTCTAGCCACGCCTCGAGCACTACCTCGGGCTCCGCCTCGGGCTGTTCTTGCTCTAGTATCCATTTGAATCAGTCTGTACCATCAAGGAAAGAGTCAGACCAACAAAAATGAGAATTTTCAAGAAAAGATAAGATAAGGACGAGATGAAAAGATAATGATGTAATGACTGGTAAATATGTGCTATTCTGCTGTGCTCATTCTAGGACATTACTGGTCCTATCTCTAATGAGCTACTCGTCTTAGAATAATGTGGATTCTATCTAGACGAATTGTTCTAAATATGTTATATTCCGTAGCTAAGGTTAACCTCGCTCTGATACCAACTGTGATCACCCCAAACTTCCGTGGACCGAAAGTAAGGATAATCCTTTTGGAATACAACATATTTACAACAAAAACAGATTTCAGATAATTATCATAACACATAAACATTTCAGTGGAAATAAAATGTCATCAGCATCACAACAGAATCATCAGAGTATGCAGTTTTACAGGATCCACATAGCATAATAGAAGTCTTAACAAAAGAGAAACAAGTCCCAAATGAAAGGAAATAAGTTTCAAATCCCATTACATACATCAAAAGTAAAAGATGGAAAAATGTCTCAAAAGCAGAATAAAAGATGGAGGAAAGGTCTTCTTCTTCTTCTTTCCAAAGCAAGCTCCAACCAGAAAGTATCACCTAGAAACCTGTCAATTGGCTGCCCGTGTGGAAAGAGGGCACCCGAGTTTGCAAAAGTGAAACAAACTACGAGTCAGTCATGGAACTGGTGTGAGAATTCTTAAATAAACTAACTATCAAGATGGCGAATCTCAGGACCACGCCGCTAACGCGGAACGGGTTTACTCCATTGGATTGCCATTGCAATATTTTATAAAGTTTATATAAAACAGCGAAATGACTTTTGAAAAATGAAATCATCATAAGACTCAGATCCTATCACACAATGCAACGCACAAAGGAGGATAGAGTTTTTCCCTTATGATGATCAAACATGCTTAATACGTGAAAGGTAATATTTTAATATTATCATTAGTGTTTAAGCAGTATTAAAATACTTCAATATAAATATAGCAATCCTAGATGGCATAGTACCCCATCCTACTATGTCGACGTATATAAGTTTACGATCAAAACCGAAATTTTGTCGTATTGGGAATTGGTTTTATGTCATGAAATCGAGGCTAGGGATCGTCCTCTTCTGATTCGAAACACTCTAGCAAATGCCTCAGGATCCCCCGTAGTGAACCCTTGGATGCGGTAGGGCCGGTCCCTACCTAACGGTAGTGGATTAGTTATGCCTGAACACACGTTTCCCGGTCCCTTTGCACGTATATTATGACCACTTCCGGCCTATAAAAACCCGAGGTACCTCAATCCAAAATCCACATAAGTAAAATGCTGGGCCGTGTCAAAACCCAAGCACCACTCCTAGCTAGAAAGAAACGTGTGCACTCCCTACGGTCCATATCCCGTTTTTGACTCATACCGGGGTGTGAGGCTCGCGAAGTCACGATATACACAAAGATATGCCAAACCAGGCTATGCTTTGATCATCAGCCACAAGGCCTGCTTTTCAACAAAGCCTTGATCATTGCATCTTGGCGTGCCACATTGACAATTCAACGCCATGCGATCGATAACTATCACTACGTATCAGGGTGTTAAGTAGAGAATAAATTCTCTACCACCAAACAGACATATATTAATAGAAATCGATTTAATTACATGAAGTGAATTTCAACGTTAGACACACATCCATTTACAAGTCCGTTCGGGGTCTGAACGAAACCGGAGACACCAAAGAGGTTCTCGCTTATCCGCACGATCAACACACACGTCCGGACAATTACTGCTTCAACCCAGTCCTGGGAGCAAGTCAGTCCAGGGTATCAGAAGTCATCGTCCATTCGATGTGAAGATCACCGGTCTTCAACCATCATCTTCTAACATCTTTGATTCAATCGCCTTCAATTATTTGAAATGAGTTAAAATCGGCCTTTTCAAATAATTGTCACATAATTATAGTTTAAAACATTTCATATATATTTATAACTATTTATTGCTATTTTTATTTATTAAAAATAGCTTGAGATAAATAAACGACGTTTCGGGTCAATGGGCGGCGATGGCGCTGCTTTTACCAAAATTTGATTTACACATATCTTAAAATCTAACCGTCGGATTTTCATGAAATTTGCATCGTTGGAAAGCTCTTCCCAAGGCGGTCCTAACGGTTCCAGTTTTGGGAAAATCCAATGGCTGGATCTTTCTATATATTCGTTTGAAGTTACGATTGCCGATACGCGAACTGCCGCGCTCGTTTCGTTTAATTTTTTATTTTATATTTATATATGAATCATTGGGCGATTCCCTTTGTTAAAATCCATTCTTTTTATTCTATGAAAGTAATATTTTCGTCCGCCAATTCTAATGCGACAAAAATGATGGTTTCAACAATGTATCATTTTATATCAAATAAAAATGACATTTTTGTTCGCCAATTCTAATGCGACCAAAAATGATAATTCAACGATGTATATTTTTATATCAAATAAAAATGACATTTTTGTTCGCCAATTCTAACGCGACCAAAAATGATAATTCAACGATGTATATTTTTATATTCAACAAAAATGACATTTTTGTTCGCCAATTCTAATGCGACAAAAATGATGTTTTGAAATGTATAATTTTTATTTATTATAAAAAAAAATGTTCTTTTATCCTATGTGGTTTAAAGACATAAAAATGCACTTTTTATTCTATTTCATTTTAATGACATAAAAGTGAATTTTTTATCCTATTTCATTTTTATAACATAAAAGTGAACTTTTTATCCTATTTCATTTTTATAACATAAAAGTGAACTTTTTATCCTATTTCATTTCCTTTTCTTTTAAAATGAAAAATGTAAATTCTTTTATCTTCTCCTAGAAAAAGGTAAATCTTATATTTTACATAAAAAAAAGTAAATTTTCTATTTCTCTTCATTACAATAGAAAAATGGAAATTTCCTATTACTTTATTACAATAAAAAATGTAAATTTTCTACTACTCTTTATAACAATGGAAAAATGTAAATTTCCTATTCATTGTTTTTATTTACATATGTAAATACTCTTTTTCTCTTTTACATTGAAAAATGTAAATATTTACTTTTCCTTTCTTTTACATTGAAAAATGTAAATATTTTCTTTTCTTTTATATTGAAAAATGTAAATATTTTCTTTACATAGAAAAATGTAAATGTTCTATCATTTTCCTAAGTTCAAATAAATTTTTATTTTTATTTTCCAACACCAAAGTATGTTCATTTCAACTACAAAGACATAACGATGAAATTTTGATACATTTCAACTAAATTAACATAACTATGAAATTTTGTGTCATCACAACTAAATAAACATACCGCTAAATTTTGTGTCATTACCACTAAATTAGCATAATGGTGAATTTTGTGTCATTACCACAATGACAACATATGATCAGGTGTATATTTTCTATGAATCAAAATAAAAAGTCCAACCTTTATTTTGTGAAATCAAACAAAATATATGAACTTTATTTATTTTATAAACTAGAATAAAAATCAAATCCTTATTTATTAGACAAATCCAACTTTCTTTTATTTTAAAAACAAAGTAAAAGGAAGTAAAAGATCAAATCTTTATTTATTTTATCTCAAAATAAAAGATCAAATCTTCTTTTATTATATAAAACAAAATAAAAGGCTCAACTTTGTGTTGATTTGATTTAAGGACAATAGATCAAAACTTTATTTTGTTTTGTTTTCAAAAACAAAGATCAAAACTTTATTTTATTTTGTTTTCATGAACAAAAGATCAAAACTTTTATTATATTTTGTTTTCAAGAACAAAAGATCAAAACTTTTATTATATTTTATTTTCAAGAACAAAAGATCAAAACTTTTATTATATTTTGTTTTCAAGAACAAAAGATCAAAACTTTTATTATATTTTGTTTTCAAGAACAAAAAATCAAAACTTTTATTATATTTTATTTTCAAAAACAAAAGATTAATTTTAAGAGAAGGGAATAAAAATAAAAATAAGAATAAAAATAAAGGTGAGAACTTTATTACGATTACATCTGAATTTTACAGATCCAAACTATCAAACTATAACATGACATCACAACGAATATAATTCCACTATACAACAATCACCACATAACAGATCAGAAATAACATACAATGATTCAACTGATCGAATAAAATTAAATTAAATTATTTAATTATTCAAATTCAGAAATCTCACTGTCATTGAAGATTTTTGGCCAAAATTCCAGTCAGTTTAGACGCGTAGATCTCAGTTACACGATCACAACGCCGCTGAAATCATCGAATTTCGAATTAAAATGAATTAGATATGATTAATCGAAGTTTTAAAACAATTTAAATAAATTAATTAATAAATTAATTAAGAAATAACCTTCTTGTTCCCTTAGCAAACACAGGCCGACGTTATCAACTACTAGCTCGAAATAAGGTTTCAGGTTTTCGGCCATTACAGGGCATGGGACTACGATCGGTGGGTGTCACGTTGGAGAGCTCGGAGAGGCGCACGAGGTGGGGGGTGTTCGGCCGAGCTCGGTCAACCCTAGGGGGGCCCACGACGACGATATGCGGCGGACTTCGGGGCGTTGGGTGAAACGACCCGAACTTTCCCGGTCTCGGAAGATAAGAGAAAGAACGAATTGTTTTGAGAACACGACAAAATAGAACGCAGACGGAAGAACATTTCATTGTTATTACAACAATGCCATCAGAATACAAGAATATACAGAGTACGAATAAATATTACATAGAAATATCAGAGATATAAATTACATTTAAATACATAGCAGCGGAAAATAATACAATACACAACTAGAAGGGATATACGGATACAAAGCTTTCCGGATATCGTTCCAGTTGTAAACCAGGATCCTGTGGATATAAATCTGCAAAAACCAAAACTACTAGTTGCCCGTGTCAAAATAAGGGCACCCAGAGTTTAGGTTAAAACAATAAACTCCAGGTCAGTCATGGGACTGGTGTGAGAACTAAAACAGTTATTAATCTTTATTTTAAAGTTAGGTAAATCAAGGGACCACGCCGCTAACGCGGAACGGGTTTCCTCCCAATAACACCAGTGCATAAAACAAATAACGCAATGCTAAATAAGGAAAAATGAAGCTATTATAAGACCCAGTTCCCATCACACAATGCAACGCAAGCTGGAGGATAGGGTTTTTACCTTATAATAGCCAAAGAATGCTTGATACGTTTAAAAAGCGATTATTTGATACTATTATAAGTGTATAGTGTATAAAACAACTTCAAATCATAAGTATCAATCATAGGCCTCATAAGCGCCCCATCCCGCTATGTCGCCATACTAGGCTCTACAAATAAAACCGCAAATGTCACGTATTTGGAAATTGGATTTCCCTCTATGAACCGAGGCAAAAGATAGTCCTCTACCGATTCGAGACTCTCTAGTCCGAGCCTCAGGATTAGAGCTCGAGTGAACCTTGGATCATCGGGGCCGGTCCACCGATGTGGATTAAAATGCCTGAACACTGCGTTTCCCCGCCCTTTGGGGCGTAAATGAGCCAACGAATGGCTCCATCGGACCCGGATCGTCCGATCTAACCGAGGCGCCTCGCAACAGCGACAACCACATAAGTCAAACTCGTCAGGGCGTGTAAAACCACTAACGCCACTTCTAACTAGAAAGAAACGCAGGCCCTCCCTGAGCCTTTTTGGTTCATACCGGGTGTGAAACTCGCAAAGTAAATGTTACACAAAGCTATGCCACAAAGGCCGTGCTTCGATCATCAACCAAAAGACTTTGCTTTTCAACAGAAGCCTTGATCATTTGCCACTTAGGCATGCCATACAGGCAATTCACTCTATGCGTTTGATATCCATCAGTATATAACCCCTGAGCTCGTACGTCTCAGAGAAGGGCGTTAAGAAAGAGAATAAATTCTCCGCCGCCAAACAGATATATATTTAATAGAAATCAATCACACAGACTAAAATCCAATGTCAGACACAAAGTCCATTTACAAGTCCGTTCTGGGTCTAAACGAAACCGGAGGCACCTAGTACCCCGCATATCCATCGATCTCTAAGTACGTCTGGACGATCGCCAACTGTTTCCATCTTCTTGGGTGTACAGCCCAATCAAGATCATCAGTAATTATCCAAACGACGTGAAGACCTCCGGTCTTCGACCACCGTCTTCATCTTCGACTTATCGTCGTATCAGTTATTCAGAATGGGATAAACCCGGTCTTTCCGAATTACTCGCGTATATTTTAAATAAGTGTTACACAAACACAACATACGCCTCATTCCAATTCATCAGTCACTAACCGTAAATTAATCAAGAGAGTAATTCCCCAAATATTAACCCCGAAGGCCGAAACCAACATAATATCAATATCCAGAAAACCATTCTGCTTTGCTAACCGACAGTTAGTTTCTAAATTTCACATTCATAGGGAAAGGTTCCCATTAATTTTATCAAAGATAAATCATTTCAATTTATACTTTAATCTACTTTTGAATATCAATTCAAACTGGTCGGGATTAGTGAACCTTACCGAAGTAATCATTTGTTTTAATTTCCCAATCCCAACCTATTCATCCCATGAAGTAAAACTGGTAATACTTCATATCTAACACCACGGTGTTATCGGTAAATTCAATTACCATTTCACGTTCAAATCTAATTAAAGATTTAACTATCGCCTGGAGTAAAACTGGTGATACTCCATTCTCGGTCATTTCAATCTAATTAAAGATTCATTAGAATTCCACTTAGTTTTAATCTGTGACTGGGTTAAAGAATCAGTGTCATTTAAAACAAGGTTCACGATAAACCCAAAATCACATCACATTTCATTCCGTCCCTAACCGTGAATTAGCAAGTGAGCAGTTCCCTAAGTATTAACCCCGAAGGCCGAAACCAACATCAGATCAATGCCCCCAAAAACCATTCAACTCAACTAATCTCCAGTTAGTTTCTGAATTTTCTTAACTCCTTTGGGTCTAAGAACAGTATTATTGAAGATACCATTCACAACAACCCAAAATCACATTTCATTAATTATTGGGTTAAAGAACTAGTGTTATTTAAAACACTGTTCACGATAAACCCAAAAATCAATACCAATTCAATTTCCAATTAAACGTTATTTAATTGGTATACTTCATTTAATCTAAATAAAAAGATTCAATCTTTTTCTCAACTGGGCTTAAGAACAGTGTTAATGAAGACACCATTCACGACAAACCCAAATCACATTTGATATTCAATACAAGGCTCTGAAAAGAAAATATACAGGCTTATATTCAATATCAAATTCTACGACCAACAAATATCGTATTGGAAATAACGATATAAATATCTTTCAAATTTCCATAACAATATCTGTATAATCACGAAATCCAACATCGAAATAATCCAAAGACAATTTCGATTCAAATCCATTCCAATATAATTATTGGATATTCTGGTTATTTTCAAAACCATTTCAAATCCAATTTATTTATTTAAAAATAAATATAATTATAATTCTAGTTCAAAACTAGTTCATTTCGATAAAAGTCTATTTTTATCTTTTCAAGTATGGAGTTTTTCATCCCAATTCTTTCTAAATCATTTCTTATGATTTTACACAAATTATTATTATTTTTAATAATTTTATCAAGGCCCGTACAGTCGATTTCCATCAATGGCCATCGAACTGCACTTACAGCGACCTTTTCCCAATTTGATTTGGACATAATTCCAAATCCAGCCGTTAGATTTCAAATTTCTAATATTCGTTAGAAAGCTCTTTTTGATACGAACCCAACGGTTCCAGTTTCAGGAGAATCCGACGGTCGGATCTCCCGTAATATCCGTTCGAAGTCAATGGTCGAAATTCGCGAACTGCCGCGGCGCGGCGCGTTCTATTCAGGCCATTATATTATATATATATAATATATATAATATATACTTCATCAATTTCCTTTTACAATGAATTATATAAATCGTTTTAAATTCGTTTTCAAAATGGTTTCAACTTCATATTCAATTTCAAATCAAAATTGAATATTCCAATATAAATTCGTTTTAAATTCTTTTCAAATCGATTTCAATTCGAATTTATTTATATTCAAATTCAGTTCGAATTCATTCATATTCAAATTCAATTCGAATTCATTCATATTCAATTTCAATTCGAATTCATTTATATTTAATTTCAATTCGAATTCATTTATGTTCAATTTCAATTCGAATTCATTTTTATTCAATTTCAATTCGAATTCATTTATATTCAATTTCAATTCGAATTCATTTCTATTCAATTTCAATTAGAATTCATTTACATTCAATTTCAATTCGAATTCATTTTTATTCAATTTCAAATCGAATTCATTTATATTCAATTTCAATTCGAATTCATTTCTATTCAATTTCAATTCGAATTCATTTATATTCAATTTCAATTCGAATTCATTTCTATTCAATTTCAATTCGAATTCATTTCTTTTCAATTTCAATTCGAATTCATTTCTTTTCAATTTCAATTCGAACTCATTTATATTCGAAAAAAAGAAAAAAAATCAGATTTTGGAATCACTTTCGATATTCATTATAAAATGAATAAAATCGATATAAATATCGTTCACGTCAAAATGGCGTCAATCTAATCAATACGGCTTCATATATTCCTATTTTCAAATATTCTATTTCAAATATTTTTTTTTCAAATATTTCTATTTCAAATATATTTTTTCAAATATGGAATGAGGCCCAATCAATTATCATATAATGGTAATTATATGTATTTTCTACAACACATGTATACAATAACAACGATGAATAATCAACCATCATCCAAAGTGCATTCTACACTGTATAAGCGTCAAATATAAATATTCAACGCTTATAACAGTCTGTCAATCAATCGATCGACATACAACTAAACAATCGGGATTAGTGTACGTCAAATATCATCCCAATACCCGTGTGGGGTTTCAAACAATCAAACACAGATTTTGTTTGTGCAGTTGGGTGATGTGTAAAATTTATCGTCCCAATCAATATCAGTCAAATGTGTGTATATAAACAAATCATTCGATTTGTTTATTTTTATTTCATTTCATATACACGTTAAAAATTCTATTTTTAACTATAAAATATTTTCAACTATATAAATATTTTATTTCATTTCATATCACATCACACAATCAACTACACATCAACATCAAACAAACAAGCATACAAGCCGTCCATGGTCTGTGGACGACGGGCGTCGGGTGCTACTAAACACCGTCTACATCCTAGTATATATATATATATATATATATATCTAGAAAATTGAATTAAAGAGTGAGAAATTCTCACAGAATTGCTAATCCAACGCCACGACTCTTCTTAGGTAGAAATCTTCGTCGTTCTTGCCTCTTGTCACTTTTCACTGCCCGTATTCTCTACATATATAAAAAATCACATTTTTACTTCGCTATTCAATATATAAAAATTGAATTTTTACTTCGCTATTCAATATATAAAAATCGAATTTTTACTATGCTATTCAATATATAAAAATCGAATTTTTACTTTGCTATTCAATATATAAAAATCGAATTTTTACTATGTTATTCAATATATAAAAATCGAATTTTTACTATGCTATTCAATATATAAAAATCGAATTTTTACTTCGCTATTCAATATATAAAAATCAAATTTTTACTATGCTATTCAATATATAAAAATCGAATTTTTACTATGCTATTCAATATATAAAAATCGAATTTTTACTTCGCTATTCAATATATAAAAATCAAATTTTTACTTCGCTATGCAATATATAAAAATCGAATTTTTACTTCGCTATTCAATATATAAAAATCGAATTTTTACTATGCTATTCAATATATAAAAATCGAATTTTTACTACGCTATTCAATATATTAAAATCGAATTTATACTTCGTTATTCAATATATAAAAATCGAATTTTTACTATGCTATTCAATATATAAAAATCGAATTTTTACTATGCTATTCAATATATAAAAATCTAATCTTTTCTATTTTAAAAATCTAATCTTTCCTATTTTAAAAATCTTTCTAACTTATGATAAAAATCCTACTTTGCTTTTGAAATCAAACACTTTATCATTAAAAATTATAACTGAAGATATAAATATAAATAATAAAAGACTAACGGTTTTTTTTCTGAAGAGGGCTTGTCATCGTCGAGAGGGGGGGTCTCTGGTGCGCAGCAGTCGGAGGAAGGGGGTGTATCGCGACCGAGGCAGAGGGTAGGGGGGTCGCGGAGCAGCCGAGGGTAGAGGGCGTCGCGGAGCAGTAGAGGGTAGGGGGCGTCGGTCTCGGCAGAGGAGAGGGGAGGAGTGTCGCGGTGGCGCAGGGGAAGGGGGGGTATTGCGCGGTGGCGCAGGGGAAGGGGGTATCGGCGGTAGCTTAGGGTTTGTTTCTTTTTTTTCATCTGAAATGATTTGGGGGAGAACGAAAAAAGGGGGCCCTATATATATATATATTATATTTAATTCATTTTATTTTTCAAAAAGCAACTTTTTATTTTGACCTCGAAACGAGACCCACCGCTTGTCGTCCATAGCTAATTACCCCCATTCCGAACACAATGGGATATGTATCGTAAGCTGATTTGATCATTTCGATCAGTTTCCGTTAAAATCAACATATAACTCTATATATTGAATTTGAACGCGCATTTCAATTTACCGGGGTCACATACTAACTCTAAAACTTCCAGAAAAATATTTTCTAGCTTCGTATTGACGATACGGTCCTAACAAAACTAATTTCGTCGAATTCTGAGACCGTTTGAAAAATGGCCATTTTCCAGTCGATTAAAATCAACTGAAACTGGCCAAACGTGTTTTCCTTTGCCACACTCACATATTGATTCGAAAAATTATGAAATTTGAAACCTAACAATAACTTGACATCACGGATCCCACAAAAGTGGTTTCGTCGAAATCCGAGGTCGTTTGCAAAATCTCCATTTTTAAGGGCCTGAATTCCATAGCGACTATTCAGAATTTTCAATTGGACGTATCTTTTGATTCCCGCTATGAAATTTCGATTTTTCGGGTTCGTTGGAAAGATATTCTCTATTAGATTCTATTATTTTTGGTTTCACTAAAATCCGGATTATTTTGCACCCGGTATGTTCATTTGAATTTTGAAATCGAATTATCGAACTACCGCGCCATTTTCAATTCCCTTTTATAAATATAAATAAGTATTTATATTCTATCGACAATCTATATAATATATACGTTCGAATTCTATTCAAAATAAATTTCTCGTCGATATTATCGAATTTTATTCTCTGCTCTAGCCTCCTTGCTATGACCTGTTCAATGTAAGTACATGTATATGCATGCAAATGCGACAAATTTTCTATACTATTCATTATTTGATACAATTAGGCGTAATGGTTCAAAATTTCAAACAAATAACCAAACAACACAAACATCAATCAATTAGTTGGTTATCAGTTCAAATGCATAACTTTGATACATAGTCAAAGATCTGATTTTTGATGCCAAATCACAACAATAAGCCCTATCTAGTTTCGGTTCTCACACCAGTCAATTGGAAATATATAGAAATCTCACTTTCGAAACTCGAAAATAAATACTGGTGACAGTGCCCCATCACCAGAATTATCCCCGGGCAACTAGAGTATGATTCTATAACTATCCAGTATATTAAAACTTCGAATACACGTTTGCAAGACATATATGCAAAATCTCTACATATTGGATTGGCCAAATTCATATATAATGAATGATCAAATACGAATAATTGATTTAAATTTTCAAAACAAAATTCGTTTCATTTTAAAAAATATACTCTTCACACTCGTTCTAGGATACTACTGGTCCCATCTCTAACGAGTCATTCCCATTGGATATTACTAATCCAATATCTGATAAATTCTTTCGTATGGTTCTAATGTGCCTTGTTCTCTGAGCTTTGTAAACCAAAGCTCTGATACCACGCTGAAACGACCCGAACTTCCCCGGTCTCCGAAGAGAAGAGAAAGAACTAATTGTTTTGAGAACACGACAAAATAGAACGCAGACGGAAGAACATTTCATTGTTATTACAAAAATGCCATCAGAATACAAGAATATACAGAGTACGAATAAATATTACACAGAAATATCAGAGATTTAAATTACATTTAAATACATAGCAGCGGAAAATAATACAATACACAACTAGAAGGGATATACGGCTACAAAGCTTTCCGGATATCATTCCAGCTGTAAACCAGGATCCTGTGGATATAAATCTGCAAAAACCAAAACTACTAGCTGCCCGTGTCAAAATAAGGGCACCCAGAGTTTAGGTTAAAACAATAAACTCCAGGTCAGTCATGGGACTTGTGTGAGAACTAAAACAGTTATTAATCTTTAATTTAAAGTTAGGTAAGTTAAGGGACCACGCCGCTAACGTGGAACAGGTTTCCTCCCAAGAACACCAGTGCATAAAACAAACAGCGCAATGCTAAATAAGGAAAAATGAAGCTATTATAAGACCCAGTTCCCATCACACAATGCAACGCAAGCCGGAGGATAGGGTTTTTACCTTATAATAGCCAAAGAATCCTTGATACGTTTAAAAACAGATTATTTGATACTATTATAAGTGTATAGTGTATAAAACAACTTCAAATCATAAGTATCAATCATAGGCGGCATAAGCGCCCCATCCCGCTATGTCGCCATACTAGGCTCTACAAATAAAACCGCAAATGTCACGTATTTGGAAATTGGATTTCCCTCTATGAACCGAGGCAAAAGATAGTCCTCTACCGATTCGAGACTCTCTAGCACGAGCCTCAGGATCATAGCTCGAGTGACCCTTGGATCGTCAGGGCCGGTCCACCGATGTGGATTAAAATGCCTGAACACTGCGTTTCCCCGCCCTTTGGGGCATAAATGAGCCAACGAATGGCTCCATCGGACCCGGATCGTCCGATCTAACCGAGGCGCCTCGCAACAACAACAACCACATAAGTCAAACTCGTCAGGGCGTGTAAAACCACTGACGCAACTTCTAACTAGAAAGAAACGCATGCCCTCACTGAGGACCGTCTCCCGTTTTTGGTTCATACCGGGTGTGAAACTCGCGAAGTAAACGTTACACAAAGCTATGCCACAAAGGTCGTGCTTCGATCATCAACCACAAGACTTTGCTTTTCAACAGAAGCCTTGATCGTTTGCCACTTAGGCATGCCACACAGGCTATTCACTCTATGCGTTTGATATCCATCAGTATATAACCCCTGAGCTCGTACGTCTCAGTGAAGGGCGTTAAGCAAGAGAATAAATTCTCCGCCGCCAAACAGATATATATTTAATAGAAATCAATCACACAGACTAAAATCCAATGTCAGACACACAGTCCATTTACAAGTCTGTTCTGGGTCTGAACGAAACCGGAGGCACCTAGTACCCCGCATATCCAACGATCTCCAAGTACGTCTGGACGATCGCCAACTGTTTCCATCTTCTTGGGTGTACAGCCCAATCAAGATCATCAGTAATTATCCAAACGACGTGAAGACCTCCGGTCTTCGACCACCGTCTTCATCTTCGACTTATCGTCGTATCAGTTATTCAGAATGGGATAAACCCGGTCTTTCCGAATAACTCGCGTATATTTTAAATAAGTGTTACACAAACACAACATACGCCTCATTCCAATTCATCAGTCACTAACCGTAAATTAATCAAGAGAATAATTCCCCAAATATTAACCCCGAAGGCCGAAACCAACATAATATCAATATCCAGAAAACCATTCTGCTTAGCTAACCGACAGTTAGTTTCTAAATTTCACATTCATAGGGAAAGGTTCCCATTAATTTTATCAAATATAAATCCTTTCAATTTATACTTTAATCTACTTTTGAATATCAATTCAAACTAGTCGGGATTAGCGAACCTAACCGAAGTAATCATTTGTTTTTATTTCCCAATCCCAACCTATTCATCCCATGAAGTAAAACTAGTAATACTTCATATCTAACACCACGGTGTTATCAGTAAATTCAATTACCATTTCACGTTCAAATCTAATTAAAGATTTAACTATCGCCTAGAGTAAAACTGGTGATACTCCATTCTTGGTCATTTCAATCTAATTAAAGATTCATTAGAACTCCACTTAGTTTTAATCTGTGACTGGTTTAAAGAATCAATGTCATTTAAAACACGGTTCACGATAAACCCAAAATCACATCACATTTCATTCCGTCCCTAACCGTGAATTAGCAAGTGAGCAGTTCCCTAAGTATTAACCCCGAAGGCCGAAACCAACATCAGATCAATGCCCCAGCAACCATTCAACTCAACTAATCTCCAGTTAGTTTCTGAATTTTCTTAACTACTTTGGGTCTAAGAACAGTATTATTGAAGATACCGTTCACGACAACCCAAAATCACATTTCATTAATTATCGGGTTAAAGAACTAGTGTTATTTAAAACACTGTTCACGATAAACCCAAAAATCAATACCAATTCAATTTCCAATTAAACATTATTTAATTGGTATACTTCATTAAATCTAAATAAAAAGATTCAATCTTTTTCTCAACTGGGCTTAAGAACAGTGTTAATGAAGACACCATTCACGACAAACCCAAATCACATTTGATATTCAATACAAGGCTCTGAAAAGAAAATATACAGGCTTATATTCAATATCAAATTCTACGACCAACAAATAACGTATTGGAAATAACGATATAAATATCTTTCAAATTTCCATAACAATATCTGTATAATCACGAAATCCAACATCGAAATAATCCAAAGACAATTTCGATTCAAATCCATTCCAATATAATTATTGGAAATTCTGGTTATTTTCAAAACCATTTCAAATCCAATTTATTTATTTAAAAATAAATAGAATTATAATTCTAGTTCAAAACTAGTTCATTTCGATAAAAGTCTATTTTTATCTTTTCAAATATGGAGTTTTTCATCCCAATTCTTTCTAAATCATTTCTTATTATTTTACACAAATTATTATTATTTTTAATAATTTTATCAAGGCCCATACAGTCGATTTCCATCAATGGCCATCGAATTGCACTTACAACGGCCTTTTCCCAATTTGATTTGGACATAATTCCAAATACAACCGTTAGATTTCAAATTTCTAATATTCGTTAGAAAGCTCTTTTCGATACGAACCCAACGGTTCCGGTTTCAGGAGAATCCGACGGTCGGATCTCCCGTAATATCCGTTCGAAGTCAATGGTCGAAATTCGCGAACTGCCGCGGCGCGGCGCGTTCTATTCAGGCCATTATATTATATATATAATATATATAATATATACTTCATCGATTTACTTTTAAAACGAATTATATAAATCGTTTTAAATTCGTTTTCAAAACGGTTTCAACTTCATATTCAATTTCAAATCAAAATTGAATATTCCAATATAAATTCGTTTTAAATTCTTTTCAAATCGATTTCAATTTGAATTTATTTATATTCAAATTCAATTCGAATTCATTCATATTCAAATTCAATTCGAATTCATTCATATTCAAATTCAATTCGAATTCATTCATATTCAATTTCAATTCGAATTCATTTATATTCAATTTCAATTCGAATTCATTTATGTTCAATTTCAATTCGAATTCATTTTTATTCAATTTCAATTCGAATTCATTTATGTTCAATTTCAATTCGAATTCATTTCTGTTCAATTTCAATTCGAATTCATTTATATTCAATTTCAATTCGAATTCATTTCTATTCAATTTCAATTCGAATTCATTTCTATTCAATTTTACTTCGAATTCATTTCTATTCGATGTCAATTCAAATTCATTTATATTCAATTTCAATTCGAATTCATTTCTATTCAATTTCAATTCGAATTCATTTCTTTTCAATTTCAATTCGAATTCATTTCTTTTCAATTTCAATTCGAATTCATTTATATTCGAAAAAAAGAAAAAAAAATCAGATTTTGAAATCACTTTCGATATTCATTATTAAATGAATAAAATCGATATAAATATCGTTCACGTCAAAATGGCGTCAATCTAATCAATACGACTTCATATATTCCTATTTTCAAATATTCTATTTCAAATATATTTTTTTCAAATATTTCTATTTCAAATAATTTTTTTTCAAATATGGAATGAGGCCCAATCAATTACCATATAATGATAATTATATGGATTTTCTACAACACATGTATACAATAACAACGATGAATAATCAACCATCATCCAAAGTGCATTCTACACGTATAAGCATCAAATATAAATATTCAATGCTTATAACAGTCTGTCAATCAATCGATCGACATACAACTAAACAATCGGGATTAGTGTACGTCAAATATCATCCCAATACCCGTTTGGGGTTTCAAACAATCAAACACAGATTTTATTTGTGCAGTTGGGCGATGTGTAAAATTTATCGTCCCAATCAATATCAGTCAAATGTGTGTATATAAACAAATCGTTCGATTTGTTTATTTTTATTTCATTTCATATACACGTTAAAAATTCTATTTTTAACTATAAAATATTTTCAACTATATAAATATTTTATTTCATTTCATATCACATCACACAATCAACTACACATCAACATCAAACAAACAAGCATACAAACCGTCCATGGTCTGTGGACGATGGGTGTCGGGTGCTACTAAACACCGTCTGCATCCTAGTATATATATATATATATAACTAGAAAATTGAATTAAAGAGTGAGAAATTCTCACAGAATTGCTAATCCAACGCCACGACTCTTCTTAGGTAGAAATCTTCGTCGTTCTTGCCTCTTGTCACTTTTCACTGCCCGTATTCTCTACATATATAAAAAATCGAATTTTTACTTCGCTATTCAATATATAAAAATCGAATTTTTACTTCGCTATTCAATATATAAAAATCGAATTTTTACTATGCTATTCAATATATAAAAATCGAATTTTTACTTTGCTATTCAATATATAAAAATCGAATTTTTACTATGCTATTCAATATATAAAAATCGAAATTTTACTTCGCTATTCAATATATAAAAATCGAATTTTTACTATGCTATTCAATATATAAAAATTGAATTTTTACTTCGCTATTCAATATATAAAAATCGAATTTTTACTTCGCTATTCAATATATAAAAATCGAATTTTTACTTCGCTATTCAATATATAAAAATCGAATTTTTACTATGCTATTCAATATATAAAAATCGAATTTTTACTACGCTATTCAATATATAAAAATCAAATTTTTACTATGCTATTCAATATATAAAAATCGAATTTTTACTATGCTATTCAATATATAAAAATCGAATTTTTACTATGCTATTCAATATATAAAAATCTAATTTTTGCTATGCTATTCGATATATAAAAATCTAATCTTTTCTATTTTAAAAATCTAATCTTTTCTATTTTAAAAATCTTTCTAACTTATGATAAAAATCCTACTTTGCTTTTGAAATCAAACACTTTATCATTAAAAATTATAACTGAAAATATAAATATAAATAATAAAAGACTTACGGTTTTTTTTCTGAAGAGGGCGCGTCATCGTCGAGAGGGAGGGGGTCTTTGGTGCGCAGCAGTCGGAGGAAGGGGGGTATCGCGGCCGAGGCAGAGGGTAGGGGGGTCGCGGAGCAGCCGAGGGTAGGGGGCGTCGCGGAGTAGTAGAGGGTAGGGGGCGTCGGTCTCGGCAGAGGAGGGGGGGTGAGTGTCGCGGTGGCGCAGGGGAAGGGGAGGGTATCGCGCGGTGTCGCAGGGGAAGGGGGGTATCGGCGGTAGCTTAGGGTTTTTTTTCCTTTTTTTTCATCTGAAATGATTTGGGGGAGAACGAAAAAAAGGGGGGGCTATATATATATATTATATTTAATTCATTTTATTTTTCAAAAAGCAACTTTTTATTTTGACCTCAAAACGAGACCCACCGCTTGTCGTCCATAGCTTATTACCCCCATTCCAAACACAATGGGATATGTATCGTAAGCTGATTTGATCATTTCGATCAGTTTCCGTTAAAATCAACATATAACTTTATATATTGAATTTGAACGCGCATTTCAATTTACCGGGGTCACATACTAACTCTAAAAATTCCAGAAAAATATTTTCTAGCTTCGTATTGACGATACGGTCCTAACAAAACTAATTTCGTCGAATTCTGAGACCGTTTGAAAAATGGCCATTTTCCACTCGATTAAAATCAGCTGAAACTGGCCAAACGTGTTTTCCTTTGCCACGCTCACATATTGATTTGAAAAATTATGAAATTTGAAACCTAACAATAACTTGACATCACGGATCCCACAAAAGTGGTTTCGTCGAAATCCGAGGTCGTTTGCAAAATCTCCATTTTTAAGGGCCTGAATTCCATAGCGACCATTCAGAATTTTCAACTGGACGTATCTTTTGATTCCCGCTATGAAATTTTGATTTTTCGGGTTCGTTGGAAAGATATTATCTATTAGAATCTATTATTTTTGGTTTCACTAAAATCCGGATTATTTTGCACCCGGTATGTTCATTTGAATTTTGAAATCGAATTATCGAACTACCGCGCCATTTTCAATTCCCTTTTATAAATATAAATAAATATTTATATTCTATTGACGATCTATATAATATATACGTTCGAATTCTATTCAAAATAAATTTCTCGTCGATATTATTTAAAATAATTCATTTTAAATAATCAAAATTCGCTAAAATTGCCAAAATAAAAAATTTTAAACTGGCCCAGATTTCCGGGTTATTACATTGGGGTGGCTGCTAGGGGCGAATTCAAGGGGTGATGACTGTACGGATGTGAAGAGGAGAAGGTCCTCTACCATAAACTCCAAAGGAGCAGTGGGTTTGGGTGTGAGGATTGAGGGAAATTAAGAGGAGAAGGAAGGAGCAAATTTGGCCATGGGATTATGGTGGCGGCAGCTACACGATGGAGGAATAATGAATTAGGGTCTTGGGCTTTCTATTTTTATATTATTTTTAGTGCATTTTTACAAATAAATCCAAATCTTTCAAACCGTACTGATTCCAGTCCAAACAAAGTTGACCCTAGCTAATAGCCCATATTCCGGACCCAATGGGACAGGTCCCGTCAGCCCAAACGGCTGTCTGTGGCCTGTATTATTTAATTTAATATTTAATTCTTTTATTAATTTAATTCGTCTGCATAAATAAATTCACCGAGGCCACAAACGGACTCAGAAAAATCCAGAAAAAATATATTTGTCTATGTTATGACGATACGGTCCTAACAAAATTAATTTCGTCGAATTCTGACACTGTTTGAAAAATGGCTATTTTTCAGTCGATTAAATTTGACTGTAATCGACCAAACACATTTTCCTTCGCAACGCTCACATATTAATTCGAAAAATTCTAAAAATTGAAACCTAGCAATAATATGACATTCCAGTTCCAATGAAAGTGGTTTCGTCGAAACAGAGATCGTTTGAAAATTGACTATTTTCACTGGCTTTAATATTATTTAAAAATGGAATTTTTTAATTTCTGCCACATTTTTCCACCAAATAATTTAAAATAAAATTTTTAAATTGGTTCGGATTTTCCGGGTCGTTACATGCTGCTGAGTCACTTAGGTTTCTGGATGGTCCTGATCTGGTCTGAGTGGCTGTGATTAACCCTAGGTTCATCCGACGGCTATAATTAAACTGGAATTCTATATAAACAACTCAATGCTCAACCTAAAAACACACAGAAAAATAATCCTCGAACTGAAATGCTGTCAATAGAGAACTTGGAGTAGCCGTCACCCTTTTCAATTCGAAGACGAGTTAAAATATTACATCAAAAATCAAATTAAAACTAGTCTAATTCAACGATCTTCATCAAAGGCGCGCATCTCCAATTTCAGAATTCAGATTTCAGAAATCAAGAATTCCTTTTAGTTTGTAAGTTAGTTATTACGCAGATTTAAACATTCTTTCAATTGAATCATGACATTTTGTAATTTGGATATAAAATGATGCTTATGTATAAGATTTGATTCTCGTTTATCTTAAAGTATCATTGTAATTAATCATGTCTATATGTTTGTGGCGATCAACATGTTGTATATTAATCATGTCTATATGCTTATGGTGATGAACAATATTGTATGTTATTGGAATCTATTACGATTGGGTAAAGAACTTATTATGCCAACAAAATGATGAAACATGTCATGTTGTAATTTGGCGGTTATTTGCAAGTTTATGGTCTAAATCACATGCTTACATGTTAGATTAACATTCATGAATATTTAGAACTATGTCAAGTTGAATCTATTTATGTTGCAAGATTGGATTTGTAGTCCTCTTATGTTTTAACACAAGTTATCATGCTAAGTGTGATTTAAACATGTTTATGGTAATCCTCTTATGTTTTAACACATAAGTTATCATGCTAAGTTGTGATTTAAATATGTTGGTAGTAGTTCTCTTATGTTGTAACACACATAAGTTATCATGCCAAGTTGTGGTTTAAAATGTTCATAGTGGCTTTCTTATGTTTTGACATACATAAGTTAGTATGCTGAATTGTGGTTTAAAATTTTGTTTATATGTTAAACCTCCATGTTAGACACATATCAAGTTTACAAGAAAATTAGATCCAACTTAGTCACAAGTTCACCTTTACCTGTTTAGTTAAGATAATGATACATTTATGCCAAGTTACATGTGATAAGTTAAATGTATGCTATTTTATGTTTATTTCAGGTTCCTTGTTTATTCCCCTTTTTGTTTATGGGTTTGGGCTAATTTGCTAGCCCAACATTTTATGTGATTCATATGTACGTTCTACGGGGGTAACGATGGGAAAACATGAAAATTCATGGCATAGGTTTGTTCATAAAATGGTATATTTGATATACCATTTATTGTGAGCAATCTTTGAAAAGATAATCATGGCATGAGAAAATTAAAATTAATTTACATAAAGAAATTTGATACATATAGAAAATATAAATTTAGAAAAGACGAATATGCCTAACCCGAGGTTAGACTGAGTTGTGGTGTAAATCTGCCCGGAACCGACCGACATATGCAGTGATCACAACAAAACCTGTCTAATGTGGGTGGTTAGTGCATTAAGCCCAAAAAGAACCCGAGGTTAGACTGAGTTGTGGTGTAAATCTGCCCGAAACCGACCGGCACATCCAGTGACCGCAACAAGAGCTGTCTAATGTGAGTGGTTGGTGCTTTAATAAATTAAAGCTAAGTCAGGATTGGTAGGGTTAAGTCAAATTAGGAAAACACTTAACCAATTCTACATGTTAACTAAACGAATGGGCGGGGTTAGGTAAACTTGGACACTTAACCAAATAAACAAGTTGATTAGAAAACCCTAGTAACGGGGACCCATTTCAGCAGTAACCCAAATAGATGTATCATGGTACCCTGAAACTAGGCAGGGTGGCGCACGATTACTGGGCTGAATTATAAGCGGTCAAAACGTCGGCGGTTGGTGGGCCAGTGTAGGTTCAGGCGGTGTATGGGCGTGCACGTACTCCGGAGTGGAAAAATAATCAGGCACTGGGCATCAGTAGTCTACACTGTGCATCTTGAGTCGTGTCGGGTTGCCACCAGAGGGACTGATACACCCCATGGTGGGACCAGCACAGGTAGCTACAGTGAAGCGGGGCCGAATGACACAGGATATGAATGCATGCGAGTAGGAGCCGATCATTAAGGGGATCGTTTATTATAAACACGTGGGGCTGGTTGAACCAATGGTTAAGTAGGTGCAGAGACTATAGTAATGGGTGCAATCACATGTTCCTCTTATCTTATATTAGGGTATTGTCCTATGTTCTGTTATCACTTTCATGATCCCTTTCCTTGTTTAAATACTAGTAATCGCTGAACTTACCAGACTTATTGTCTGACCCATTTTCTATCGTCTTCTTTTCTTCTGTTCCCCCCTCCCCCTCCCTCAGGTCCACAAGGAGGGAATACTCCAGCTTAGTCAGACTCTTTGCAAGCTTCAATAAAGTAGATGTATGATTTGGACTCTCTCCTACCTTGGCTATGGCTCTTGGACATTATCCTTGGGGATTTATGAATTTTTACTTTTGGTTTATGCTTCTTTATTGAATAATCAAGATAGAAATTATGGTGTAATGTTTTGAAGTTATTTTGAGACAATTTGATGTAATGCTTTTGTATTGAACTACGTATTTAATAAATATTTGAATTCCGCTGTTTAAATTTATCTATCTTGTAAAAAATTTCTATGTCTTGTACCTATAACCCTCCACCAAAGTTAAGGCATTCCCTTTGTGTGTGACCTTAACGGGGGTGGGGTGTTTCACTGTATATGTGGAGCGTAAGATGCAAGTGTTCCGCTAGATTTCTATTTATTTGTATTTAGACACTATCATAATATCAAAATAATATTGTTTTAAAAAATGTTTTGGGTTATCATAAGGTAAAAACCATCCATATTTATGTGTGGATTCGGTCTTACGATTATCCTTTTCTTTCGAAAAGATTTTGACGTTAAAATTAAGTTTTGTGATGCCTTTAAACTTAGTGTGTTTTTCTCACTCTAGTTCACCAGACTGATCCGACGTTTGAAGTGCTCAGGTTAGACCGGGTTTTACAAGTTCAGGTTATTGGATACTATAAAGAGACAAGTTGGAGGAGTTCAGACATGTGGTATTATATTATTTTGATGTGTTGTATATAAGGACAGATTATTATAACTGTCCAGATGTGTTGATGTACTCTGATGATTGTAAGTATTTTCAAATCTCTTAGTAAAGATTTATTTTTATATTGTATTTTGTTCCGCTGCAATATGACACTCTAATTCTAATGTGTTTCTTCTTCTTCTACTCTAATATTTCTTTCATTCTTATCTCACCCTCTAACTTCTTTCTAATATCTGTCTGTTGAAATTAAAATTAACTCCACATCTCCTTTTTATAAACCTTGTTTACCAAACTCACATTCAATATAAACCCCTTTTATCCTTATTTCCTTTACTTAATTCAATTATTAAGTAAATATTTATTTTAAGCTATCGCTTAAACTCCTTTTATAACTTTGTTATAAAAACTTAGGTTTTAATATAAAACTGTTCGAAATCACCTTTCACAATTCAATTAGATTTCATTTCAACTTTGATTACTTTATAAATGAATTTCAAATAAAAAGTGATTTCCTAAATTATTATTAATTAAAATAATAATTTACTTCAATCATTAACTACAGTACTAGTAGTTAACTTCTTAATTAACTAAAGTAAATAGTAAATTCTTTTTTAAAAATCTTATTAAAATTAAACAAATATTCTTTAAACTACTTCGTTAGACTAATTCAAAACAAATAAATTTAATAATCAACTCCAGTGAATATGGTTGATTTATTCATCTTAAAACACGATTATCTCATTAACTTTTTCTAGTAATTCACCCTTTAAATTAATTAATAATATAATTAATTTAAAAAATTCCATTTAATTATTCTTGAAACAATGATCTAATTACTAATCATTAGGTTAATTTTATACTTTCTTTCTTATAAATCTAATAAATCATAATTTGCTTTATAAAATGATTAAATAATTAAATATAAACTTAAATAAAAAATAAAAAATAAAAAATATTTACTTCCTTTTTATAGCTTTCAAAACAATAAATCTCAAAAAAATTCGTCAATTATAAAATACGTTTTATAATTTCACTTCAATCGATTCGCCTAACGGTATATCAATATTTGGAAAACGATTGATTTGTAGGCCATATAATGCCAATTACTCAACCAATACTACCCATTGGTTCAAACAAAACAAATATTAAATTTCAGGTCATGGTCAAAAACCAAATCAATCATTTCATCAAAGCAGTTCATATAATGATAATATGAGAACAAATAACATTTCATATATTTGAGGAATCCAGTTAGATCCCTCCAACCAGTTCTTTACTACACCTAATTGGTTATCTCAAATAAATCCATTCAATTAAATTTAACTAATAATTTCAATAACAGTAAATAACGACTGTTTAACATCATCTAATTTATTTATCTTTAAACAAACAATTCAACCAATTCATTAAACTAAATGTGTTTATAGTATAAACACGACCAATACTGTAAGTTACCTTCATTGGGTCTAATCGTTAAAATAACAATTTGGTTTTTCACTGAAATTAAACAATGTTTAATTTCATTAATTCAATTAATATATGAATATATATATTCAATAAACAGTCAACCATTAGCAATCATTAGCAACGATAACACACAGTTAAAAAAACTGACTTATATAAAATATAAGTGGGAAGAACTGAGTGAGTTAACTTGCCTTGATTTCATTCCGCTAAAATGGTTCAATTACGGTTAAATTAAATAATCATTTAATTTAACTATAAATTATTGTTGTCTTTATTCTATCAAGAATAGTTCCAGATGTAGTGTTCGACAATACGATTCCGACGTGGTTTGTTTTATTCCATTCTGTTTAGATATGAACGAGTTATATATGTTTTAACCTAAATGATTTAATTAATTTATAATTAAGTTCTTAATTATCTTTTTAATAACTAATTACATGGTTAGTTAAATAAGGACCACTTTTCCTTGATTCTCATCGTTCTCGTGATCTAGGCTTCACATCTCAGGCCTGTAAAATATATGATTTAATTCATATAAATTAATTTATATAATATTACTTAATTAGATAACATTTAAATTAATTATCTTAGTTTGACCTTAAATAGTGGATTAGGAAAATACAAACCGCCTTTTGTTGCCGTTTTACAGCTTCGAGAAGTTGTCGATCCCTGTCCTAAATTAAACCATAACAATGGTTTTTAACAATTTGTAATATTGTTAATTTCTTAATAACTTCTGCAATAAACCCAGACCAGTTATTACTTTGGTTTAATAGGCTGATCCACTTACTTTACATAGCATCGTTCAGCACCCTCCTTCCTGTTTCTTCAGATGAGCTTCGACACAAACCACCCTCCGTTACCACCACATACTAGATCAGATGGTCATCAGTCACCCCCAGGAAATGTAACCAAGCCTCCCCTGCCTTCTTCTTGAATTTCGCGCCACCTGATGCACGATGAACTCCCAGAACATTACGAAACACGTGCGGTTTCGAGCTTCTCCTCTTTCACTTCGCTGTTCAGAATCCAATCGTTACGGGTCATATTACAACCCTTCGTGCATCGATCATTTTTGAAGAAGGAAGATTCATGGATTGATACATGGATTCTTAGATTTTTGGAGAGAAATGTGGTGAATTTTCTGTCGTCGGTTTCAGCTGTGTGGAGGCGGCTATAATGTTGACCACGAACGGGCCTTTTGACCCCAAATTAGGGTTTTTATGGGCATATTTATAAGGTACCATCTAATATTATATTAATATTGAAACTTTGTCATGAAGTAACAAGCAAAAACCATCACAAATGACTACTGATCGAGGTGAAAATCCTAATCCTAGCATAGAAAAATATTTCGGACTCGATGGGACATGTTTTGTCAAATTCCAAGGTCGTTTATAAAAAGTCCTTTATAACTCACAGGCCTAAAATCATGTGTTTAAATTTCCCACGATCACAAAATAAATCCAATTAACTTGAAACTTTAAAATTCTACTTGTCCTTTTCCTTACGGATCCAATGAAATTTGTTTGGTTAAAATCGAAGTTCAATTGGCCAGTCGTTTATTCTTCTAAAGTTACCCCTGTCTAAATTAGCCAACATAATATAATTGATAAAGGTGTTTATCGTTGCCATGATAACACAGTAAGTCTGATTGATACAAAAATCGAAATCTTATAATAATTAATTATTATGAGTCCAATGGCACAAGTTTCGTCGCATTTTAAGACTATTTTCCGGTATGTTATTTTTATACATCAACAACGTTATTTTGGACGTCAAAACACCGGATGTCCAAATATAGCAAACAACCTACCTATCCCGACTCTAATCGTTGATACAAACTCAACATAATTGGTTGCTTGGCTTAATTCGAACGTTTGCTCAAGTTATACACAAATGCCCCTTTATTAAATTAAATTATTTGCACGATGTACACAACGTCTAAGCGTTTACGGCCGCCATTGTCACATACGACACCGGAATGCCATGAAATTCAATATCGTACAATAATTTAACGTTACGGTTCCAATGAAACTAATTTCATAAAAAACTGAGCACGTTTGCAAAATCGCTATTTTTTAACGCTTATTAAATATCAATAAAATATTATCTAAATTCCAAAATAATTCAAAAAATAATAATTAATTATTATCATCATATTTATCCAAAAAAATTATCATATAGTTATATAACTCGATATAACCATTACGAGATAAAACGGTATGCCAATTATGTTAAAAATCTTTATTAAATTAATTAATAAACGCTATATTTTAATAACCATTTCCATAGCGACTATTTTAAAATTTGAATTGGACATAACTAACAATCTATAACACGAAATCTAGATTTTTCTCTTTCATTAGAATATTATAATCAACTAGAATTCAACGATTCTTGTTTCACAGAATTCCGACTTATATTAGATCTTATATGTTCAACTAAAGTTCGAAACTCAATATTACGAACTGTTGTGCCATTTCGAGCTAGAAACGACCCAAACTTCCCCGTAAAGGAAAGCCCAGTTTGAGTTGAGAACATGACAAATCAGAATACAAAGGGCATAACATTTCATTGCTTATTACAACAATTTACATCAGAGTACAAGAATATAACAGAGTATGAATAAATATTACACACTGGAAAATATCAGAGATTAAAATACACTACATAGTAGTGTAAAAATAATACATAACACAACTATAAGAAATACACGGATACAGGGCATTCCGAATATAGCTTCAGCTGTAAATCTGGATCCTGTGAATATAATATCTGCAAAACCGAAACTACTAGCTACCCGTGTGGAAAATAGGGGCTACCAGAATTTAGGTTAAAACAATAAACTCCATGTCAGTCATGTGACTGGTGTGAGAACTAAAATATTTATTAGCTTGATTTTAAAGTCAGGTAAATCATGGGACCACGCCGTATAACACGAAACGGGTTTATCCCCCATGAACACCAGTGCATAAAAATAATAGCGCAATGCTAAAGAGAAAATTGAAGCTATTATAAGACTCGGGTCCCATCACACAATGAACGCAGTCGAGAATGGAGTTTTCCCTTATAATAGCCAAATATGCTTGATATGCGAAATTCCATCTTTTATTATTACTATAAGTGAAGAAATTAACTTCAAATATAAATGTATCAATCATATGCGGCGTAGGTACCATTATACTACGTCTCCATATACATATTTACAACTAAACCGAATATCATTTATTGGAAATTGGGTTTCCATCTATGAACCGAGGTAAGGGATTATCCTCACCGATTTTGAGACACACAAGCAAGTGCCTAAGGATCCCCCGTAGTGAATCCCTTGGATCTTCATGGTCGGTCATCCGTCGATGATTAGTTATACCATAAACTATATGTTAGCTGGTTCTATCAAACCTCTAAAATGGTTAGTATGTCGATCATATCCATTAGCCCAGTAGTGACCGATATAATATCCATCAGCCCCGCAGTGCCAATATATCCGAGTACCTCATCTCCCATCAAGTAATAAAAGTGTGCAGCATCCACATAAGTAAACAGCCTGGGCTCTATACCATGGCATTACCCGTAACTAGAACTAACATATGTCCATTTTCATGCGGTCACCATCCCCTTTTTGGTTCACACCTGGGTGCGAGCCTCGTAATGCTACACAAAGCTACACTATTTAAAGTCGTGCTTTGATCATCAACCACAAGGCTCTGCTTTTCAACAAAAGCCTTGATCCTTTGCATCTCAGCATGCCACACTGATAATTCACACCACGCGACTGATATCTATTGATATATAACCTCTAAGCTCGTACGTCTTAGAGAAGGGTGTTAAGCAAGAGAATAAATTCTCTGCCACCATACATATATATATTTAATAGAAACCAATCAACACAGAATAAAATCCAATGTCAGACACACATCCATTTACAAGTCCGTTCTAGGCCTGGATGAAACCGGAGGCACCTTATTCCTCGTCCCATATGTCCAATACAGGAGAGAGGTCCTCGCATATCCGGTCGATCTTCAAGTACGTCAGGACGATCACCACTTATTACCTTGTCTTAGGTGTACGACCCAATCAAGACATCAGTAATCATATGAACGATGTGAAGACCTCCGGTCTTCAACCACCGTCTTCATCGTCAACTTATCGTAGAATCAGTTATTCAGAATGGGTATAAACCCGGCCTCTTCGAATATCTCACGTATTTTATAAAAAGTGCTATAAAAACACAACATACGCCTCATTCCAATTCTGAATATTCTTTTATTTAAATATTCATATCCTTTGGGAAAGGTTCCCATTAATTTTATCAAAGATAAATTCTTTAAATTTATTCTTTAATCTTCCTTTATATATCATTTTGTAATAACCCGTAAAATGCGAGCCAGTTTGAAATTTTTATTTTGGCAATTTTAGCGAATTTTGAATATTTAAAATGAATTATTTTAAACAAAATCAACGAGAAATTTATTTTGAATATAATTAGAACGTATATATTATATACGTCGTCGTTAGAATATAAATAATTATATATAATTATAATAGAATTGAAAATGGCGCGGTAGTTCGATAATTCGATTTCAAACTTCAATTGAATGTACCAGGTGCAAAACAATCCGGATTTTAGTGAAACCAAAAACATTAGGATCTAATTGATGATATCTTTCCAACGAATCCGAAAAATCGAAAGTTCGTAGCGGGAATCAAAAGATGTGCCCAGTTGAAAATTCAGAATAGTCGCTATGGAATTCTGGCCCTTAAAAATGGCCATTTTTCAAACGGTCTCAGAATTCGACGAAACTAGTTTTGTTAGGGCCGTATCGTCAATACGAAGCTAGAAAATATTTTTCTGGAATTTTTCGAGTTAGTATGTGACCCCAGTAAATTGAAAGGTGCATTCAAAATTGAATATATAGATTTAAATTTAGATTTAAACGAAAGTTGATCGAAACGCTCGAATCGGCCTACGATACATATCCCATTGTGTTCGGAATGAGGGTAATACGCTAGGGATGACAGTCGACGGGTTCGATTTCGAGTACAAAGTAAAAAGTTACTTTATGTAAGAAAATTAAAATAAAATAATATATATATTATTATATAACTTCCCCCTCCTCCTTTATCTCCGACGACCAAATCGATTTCAGAAATAGAAAAAAAAAAGTCGTTCGTTTCCCTATCGCGACCTCCCCTCGCTGGCGTCGGAGCAGCGCCGCCCCCCCCTTTCCTTCTCCGTCGATCTCGCCCCTCCCCTCCTTCTATCCGCCTATCTCTCTTCACCTCCTCTCAGTACAAAACCGCCACCACTGGAAACCCCTCACCCCGACCTCGCCACCGTCACGGCCTACCACCGGAGACACCCGCGCCGACTGCGACTCCTCCCCCTCCTCAGTGACATAAAACGCCCCCTAACCCTCCTTCCTCTTCAAAAACAGTAAGTCCTTTTAATTTTTTTTTTTATTATTTTTTATTTCATAGATTAAAACATGGTTTTTATCCGATTTTACTACAGTAGAAAAGCTAGGATTTACTTAATGTGAAAAGATTTGATTTTCAAAGCGAAAAAATTCTGATTTTTACTTGTTTGAAAATTTGATTTTTTAATTCATAGGAAATTTGATTTCTTTTTTTTATTTATTGAAAGGTTTGATTTCTAAACATGAAAAGTTATAATTTTTAGATAAAGAAAGACTCGATCTTTGTTTTCAAGAAAGATTCAATTTTTATAATATAAAAAGGTAAGATTTTTACCTAAGAGAAGATAAGATTTTTATATGGAATGGCGATAAAGGTTCGATTTTTAATATAATAAAAATATGAAGTAAAAATATGATTTTTATATGTTGAACTTCGAAATAAAAATATGATTTTTATATGTTGAACTTCGAAATAAAAATATGATTTTTATATATTGAATAGCGAAGTAAAAATTCGATTTTTACATAGGTAGTGAAAGCGGGCAATAAAGATGACGAAGATGCGATAGCGATGAAGATTTCTATCAATGAAGTGCCGTGGAGCTAGGATAGCTATAAGTGAGAACTTCTCACCTTTCAATTTCTTTTTCCAGTTATATATATATACTAGGATGTAGACGGTGCTTAGTAGCACCCGACACCCGTCATCCACAGACCATGGATGGCTTGCTTGTTAAATTGTTTGGTTGTGTAGTTGGTTAGTCTAATTGGTTTGAATTGAATTGTTTGGTGAAATGAGATGGAATTGATTGATGTGTGAATGGCGTGGGCCTTCACTAGACCGGGGATAAGGCTAGGCCTCGTCCCGTTTCTAGTATCGTGCCGTTATGCCGCCGAAATTTTCTAAAAGGTGTTAGAAAAATAAAAATATCACTTTATTGATAAATGAACTGAATAGAAATTCAAGTGTTAAAATAAAATGTTTTATCGTTAAAAATATAATTTTTAACGTGAAAGTGAATAAATAAATATTTATAAACAAATCGGCCGATTTGTTTATATACACTGATTTGACTGATATTGATTGGGTCGATAAATTTTACACATCGCCCAACTGCACAAATAAAATCTGTGTTTGATTGTTTGAAACCCCACACGGGTGTTGGGATGAAATTTGATGTTCACTCATCCTGATTGATTAAATATGTCGATCGATTGATTGACAGGCTGTTATAAGCGTTAGATATCTATATTTGATGCTTATACAGTTTAGTGCACTTTGGTTGATGGTTGATTATTTTTCAATGCTATTATATACATGTGTTGTATGGAATCCATATAATTAACGTTATATGGTAATTGATTGGGCCTCATTCCAATTTGAAAAATAAAGAATATTTGAAAATAGAAATTTATGAAGCCGTGTTGATTAGATTGACGCCATTTTGACGTGAATGATATTTATATCGATTGTATTCATTTTAAAATGAATTGAAAGTGATTTCGAAGTCGAATATTTCGAAATGAATTGAATTGAAAACGATTTCGAAATGAATTGAATTGAAAACGATTTCGAAATGAATTGAATTGAAAACGATTTCGAAATGAATTGAATTGAAAACGATTTCGAAATGAATTGAATTGAAAACGATTTCGAAATGAATTGAATTGAAAACGATTTCGAAATGAATTAAATCGAAAACGAATTCAAATTGAATTGAAAGCGAATTGAAATGAATTCAAATTGAATTGAAATTTGAATTGAATAGAAATGAATTTTGAAACGAATTTATAAAGAAGAATTCAATTTTGATTTGAATTGAAAAGGAAGTTGAAATTGCTTTTGAAACGAATTTAAAACTATTTATATAATTCGTTTTAAATAGAAATCGACGAAGTATATATTATATATATAATATAATGGCCTGAATAGAACGCGCCGCGCCGCGGCAGTTCGTGAATTTCGACCATCTATTTCAAATGGACATTACGGGAGATCCGACCGTCGGATTCTCCTAAAACCGGAACCGTTGGGTTCGTATTGAAAAGAGCTTTCTAATGAATATTAGAAATTTGAAATCTAACGGTTGGATTTGGAATTATGTCCAAATCAAATTTGAAAAAGGTCGCTGTAAGTGCAGTTCGATGGCCATTGATGGAAATCGACTGTACGGGCCTTGATAAAATTATTAAAAATAGTAATAATTTGTGTAAAATCATAAGAAATGATTTGTGAAGATTTGGGATGAAAAACTCCATATTTGAAAAGATAAAAATAGATTTTTATCGGAATGAACTAGTTTTGAACTAGAATTATAATTCTATTTATTTTTAAATAAATAAATTGAATTTGAAATGGTTTGGAAAATAACCAGAATTTCCAATGATTGCATTGGAATGGATTTGAATCGAAATTGTCTTCGGAATATTTCGATGTTGGATTTCGTGATGATACAGATATTGTTATGGGAATTTGAAAGATATATATATATATATATATCGTTATTTCCAATACGATATTTGTTAGTCGTAGAATTTGATATTGAATATAAGCCGGTATATTTTCTATTCAGAGCCTTGTGTTTAATATCAAATGTGATTTGGGTTTGTCGTGAATGGTGTTTTCACTAACACTGTTCTTGAACCCAGTTGAGAAAAGATTAAATCTTTTTGTTTAGATTTAACGAAGTGTACCAATTAAACGATATTTAATTGGAATTGAATTGGTATTGATTTTTGGGTTTATCGTGAACAGTGTTTTAAATAACACTCGTTCTTTAACCCGATAATTAATGAATGTGACTTTGGGTTTATCGTGAACCGTGTTTTAAATGACACAGATTCTTTAACCCAGTTAAAGATTAAAACTAAGTGGAGTTTTAATGAATCTTTAATTAGATTGAAAAGATCGAGAATGGAGTATCACCAGTTTTGCTCCAGGCGATATTTAAATCTTTAATTAGATTTGAACGTGAAATGGTAATTGAATTTACCGATAACATTGTGGTGTTAGATATGAAGTATTACCAGTTTTACTTCATGGGATGAATAGGTTGGGATTGGGAAATAAAATAAATGATTACTTCGGTGTGGTTCGCTAATCCCGACTAGTTTGAATTGATATTCAAAGGAGATTAAAGGATAAATTTAAAGAATTTATCTTGGATAAAATTAATGGGAACTTTTTCCCAAAGTATAGGAATATTTGAATAAAAGAATATTCTGAATTGGAATGAGGCGTATGTTGTGTTTGTGTAACACTTTTATAATATATACGCGAGTTATTCAGAAAGACCGGGTTTATCCCATTCTGAATAACTGATTCGACGTGGTGTCGAAGATGAAGACGGTGGTCGAAGACCGGAAGTCTTCACGTCGTTTGGGTGATAACTGATGATCTTGATTGGGCTGTACACCCAAGAAGATGGAAACAGTTGGTGATCGTCCAGACGTACTTGGAGATCGATGGATATGCGGGGTACTAGGTGCCTCCGGTTTCGTTCAGACCCAGAACGAACTTGTAAATGGACTGTGTGTCTGACATTGGATTTTAGTCCGTGTGATTGATCTCTATTAAATATATATCTGTTTGGCGGCGGAGAATTTATTCTCTTGCTTAACGCCCTTCTCTGAGACGTACGAGCTCAGGGGTTATATATTGTTGGATATAAATCACATGGAGTAAATTGCCTGTGTGGCATGCCTAAGTGGCAATTGATCAAGGCTTCTGTTGAAAAGCAAAGTCTTGTGGTGATGATCAAAGCACAGCCTGTGTGGCACAGCTTTGTGTAACGTGAATTCGCGAGCCTCGCACCCCGGTTGTGAACCAAAAACGGGAGAGGACATCAGGGAGGGCATGCGTTTCTTTCTAGCTAGGGTGGTGTCAGTGACCTACCAGCCCTGACATTTATATACTTTTCACCTGTGTGGTTGTTGTTGTTGCGAGGCGCCTCGGTTTGATCGGACGATCCGGGTTCGATGGAGTCATTCGTTGGCTCATTTACGCCCCAAAGGGCGGAGAGACGTATTGTTCAGGCATAATAATCCACATCGGTGGACCGGCCCTGACGATCTAAAGGGTTGATGCGTTCTGATCCTGAGACATGGGCTAGATTGTCTCGAATCGGTTGAGGACTATCTTTTGCCTCGGTTCATAGACGGAAATCCAATTTCCAAATACGTGACATTTGCGGTTTTATTTGTAAACCTATATATGGCGACATAGTGGCATGGGACGCTCATGTCGCCTATGATTGATACTTATGATTTGAAGTTGTTTTATACACTATGCACTTATTATAGTATCAAATGATCTGTTTTAAACGTATCAAGCATTCTTTGGCTGTTATAAGGGAAAACCCTATCCCCCGGCTTGCGTTGCATTGTGTGATAGGACCTAGGTCTTATAACAGCTTCATTTTTCTTTATTTAGCATTGCGCTGTTTGTTTTATGCACTGGTATTCTTGGGAGGAAACCCGTTCCGTGTTATACGGCGTGGTCCCTTGATTTACCTAATGATTTAAAATAAAGATTAATAACTGTTTTAGTTCTCACACCAGTCACATGACTGACCTGGAGTTTATTGTTTTAACCTAAACTCTGGGTGCCCTTATTTTGACACGGGCAGCTAGTAGTTTCGGTTTTGCAGATTTATATTCACAGGATCCTGGTTTACAGTTGGAACGATATCCGGAAAGCTTTGTATCCGTATATCTTCTTCTAGTTGTGTATTGTATTATTTTCCGCTGCTGTGTATTTAAATGTAATTTAAATCTCTGATATTTCTGTGTAATATTCATTTATACTCTGTATATTCTTGTATTCTGATGCATTGTTGTAATATACAATGAAACGTTCTTCTATATGCGTTCTACTTCGTCGTGTTCTCAAACGATAGGGCGTTTCGAACGGCCTGAATCGGTTTAGCGACTGGTTCGGACCGAGCGAAATTCCTTGCCGTGACAGTTGGTATCAGAGCTTTGGTTTACAGAGCTCGAGAACAAGACGCATTAGAATCATACGAAAGAATTCATCAGATATTGGATTAGCAACATCCAATTAGAATTACTCGTTAGAGATAGGATCAGTAGTATCCTAGAACGAGTGTGAAGAGTATATTTTTCAAATGAAAACAATTTTGTTTTGAAATTTAAATCGTTTTATACGTATTTGAATATATATTTATTTTGAATATGGACAATCCAATATATAAAAATTTCGCGTATACGCGTCATGAACGTATAGTCGAAGTTTTAATATACTGGATAGATATAGAATCACATTCTAGACACCCGGGGATAATTCTGATGATGTGGCCACATCATCAGTATTTATGTTCGTGTTTCGAAGTTGTGATTTCTATATATTTCCATTAGACTGGTGTGAGAACCAAAACTAGAATAGTTAGAACACATTGTGGTGAATTGGCATCAAAAACATGATCTTTTGTATATATGTATCAAAAATTATGAATTTGCAACTCTAATTCACTAATTGATTGATGTTTGTGTTGTTTGTTTATTTGATTGCTAATTTTGAACCAGTATGCCTAATTGAACCAAATATTAAATTGTATTGAAAATTGGTCGCATTTGCTTGCATATACATATACTTACATTGAACAGGTCATAGCAAGGAGGCTAGAGCAGAGAATAAAATTTGTTTGCCCGACAAATAGGTACATGTTTACTACATAATTTCCTGTTTTGTTTGGGTGATGATGATTTTGTGAGCCTATTGGCTAGCCGCTTGGCTTTTTCTTTTTCTTTTTGAGATCTGAAGGACCGGGGAAGCTATTTGAAATTCCCCGATGCTCCCGGTGCAGGGGAGGTTATGGCGAAATTTTTCGAAAATTTAGGGTGTTAGCCAAATTTTTGAAATTTTGAAAATTCTCAGAAACTGAAAATTGGAGAATGGAAGCCAGATCGAGCGTAGAGCTAATTAATCAAACCACTTTCGACTTTGTTCCTTTTCGGGGACGAAAAGTTTTAAGTGGGGGAGATTGTAATAACCCGTAAAATGCGAGCCAGTTTGAAATTTTTATTTTGGCAATTTTAGCGAATTTTGAATATTTAAAATGAATTATTTTAAATAAAATCGACGAGAAATTTATTTTGAATATAATTAGAACGTATATATTATATACGTCGTCGTTAGAATATAAATAATTATATATAATTATAATAGAATTGAAAATGGCGCGGTAGTTCGATAAATCGATTTCAAACTTCAATTGAATGTACCAGGTGCAAAACAATCCGGATTTTAGTGAAACCAAAAACATTAGGATCTAATTGATGATATCTTTCCAACGAATCCGAAAAATCGAAAGTTCGTAGCGGGAATCAAAAGATGTGCCCAGTTGAAAATTCAGAATAGTCGTTATGGAATTCTGGCCCTTAACAATGGCCATTTTTCAAACGGTCTCAGAATTCGACGAAACTAGTTTTGTTAGGGCCGTATCGTCAATACGAAGCTAGAAAATATTTTTCTGGAATTTTTCGAGTTAGTATGTGACCCCGGTAAATTGAAAGGTGCATTCAAAATTGAATATATAGATTTAAATTTAGATTTAAACGAAAGTTGATCGAAACGCTCGAATCGGCCTACGATACATATCCCATTGTGTTCGGAATGAGGGTAATACGCTAGGGATGACAGTCGACGGGTTCGATTTCGAGTACAAAGTAAAAAGTTACTTTATGTAAGAAAATTAAAATAAAATAATATATATATTATTATATAACTTCCCCCTCCTCCTTTATCTCCGACGACCAAATCGATTTCAGAAATAGAAAAAAAAAAGTCGTTTGTTTCCCTATCGCGACCTCCCCTCGCTGGCGTCGGAGCAGCGCCGCCCCCCCCCCCCCCCCTTTCCTTCTCCGTCGATCTCGCCCCTCCCCTCCTTCTATCCGCCTATCTCTCCTCACCTCCTCTCAGTACAAAACCGCCACCACTGGAAACCCCTCACCCCGACCTCGCCACCGTCACCGCCTACCACCGGAGACACCCGCGCCGACTGCGACTCCTCCTCCCCCTCCTCAGTGACATAAAACGCCCCCTAACCCTCCTTCCTCTTCAAAAACAGTAAGTCCTTTTAATTTTTTTTTATTTTTTATTTCATAGATTAAAACATGGTTTTTATCCGATTTTACTACAGTAGAAAAGCTAGGATTTACTTAATGTGAAAAGATTTGATTTTCAAAGCGAAATTTTTTTTGATTTTTACTTGTTTGAAAATTTGATTTTTTAATTCATAGGAAATTTGATTTCTTTTTTTTATTTATTGAAAGGTTTGATTTCTGAACATGAAAAGTTATAATTTTTAGATAAAGAAAGACTCGATCTTTGTTTTCAAGAAAGATTCAATTTTTATAATATAAAAAGGTAAGATTTTTACCTAAGAGAAGATAAGATTTTTATATGGAATGGCGATAAAGGTTCGATTTTTAATATAATAAAAATATGAAGTAAAAATATGATTTTTATATGTTGAACTTCGAAATAAAAATATGATTTTTATATGTTGAACTTCGAAATAAAAATATGATTTTTATATATTGAATAGCGAAGTAAAAATTCGATTTTTACATAGGTAGTGAAAGCGGGCAATAAAGATGACGAAGATGCGATAGCGATGAAGATTTCTATCAATGAAGTGCCGTGGAGCTAGGATAGCTATAAGTGAGAACTTCTCACCTTTCAATTTCTTTTTCCAGTTATATATATATATATACTAGGATGTAGACGGTGCTTAGTAGCACCCGACACCCGTCATCCACAGACCATGGATGGCTTGCTTGTTAAATTGTTTGGTTGTGTAGTTGGTTAGTCTAATTGGTTTGAATTGAATTGTTTGGTGAAATGAGATGGAATTGATTGATGTGTGAATGGCGTGGGCCTTCACTAGACCGGGGATAAGGCTAGGCCTCGTCCCGTTTCTAGTATCGTGCCGTTATGCCGCCGAAATTTTCTAAAAGGTGTTAGAAAAATAAAAATATCACTTTATTGATAAATGAACTGAATAGAAATTCAAGTGTTAAAATAAAATGTTTTATCGTTAAAAATATAATTTTTAACGTGAAAGTGAATAAATAAATATTTATAAACAAATCGGCCGATTTGTTTATATACACTGATTTGACTGATATTGATTGGGTCGATAAATTTTACACATCGCCCAACTGCACAAATAAAATCTGTGTTTGATTGTTTGAAACCCCACACGGGTGTTGGGATGAAATTTGATGTTCACTCATCCTGATTGATTAAATATGTCGATCGATTGATTGACAGGCTGTTATAAGCGTTAGATATCTATATTTGATGCTTATACAGTGTAGTGCACTTTGGTTGATGGTTGATTTTTTTTCAATGCTATTATATACATGTGTTGTATGGAATCCATATAATTAACGTTATATGGTAATTGATTGGGCCTCATTCCAATTTGAAAAATAAAGAATATTTGAAAATAGAAATTTATGAAGCCGTGTTGATTAGATTGACGCCATTTTGACGTGAACGATATTTATATCGATTGTATTCATTTTAAAATGAATTGAAAGTGATTTCGAAGTCGAATATTTCGAAATGAATTGAATTGAAAACGATTTCGAAATGAATTGAATTGAAAACGATTTCGAAATGAATTGAATTGAAAACGATTTCGAAATGAATTGAATTGAAAACGATTTCGAAATGAATTGAATTGAAAACGATTTCGAAATGAATTGAATTGAAAACGATTTCGAAATGAATTGAATTGAAAACGATTTCGAAATGAATTGAATCGAAAACGATTTCGAAATGAATTGAATCGAAAACGATTTCGAAATGAATTGAATTGAAAACGATTTCGAAATGAATTAAATCGAAAACGAATTCAAATTGAATTGAAAGCGAATTGAAATGAATTCAAATTTAATTGAAATTTGAATTGAATAGAAATGAATTTTGAAACGAATTTATAAAGAAGAATTCAATTTTGATTTGAATTGAAAAGGAAGTTGAAATTGCTTTTGAAACGAATTTAAAACTATTTATATAATTCGTTTTAAATAGAAATCGACGAAGTATATATTATATATATAATATAATGGCCTGAATAGAACGCGCCGCGCCGCGGCAGTTCGTGAATTTCGACCATCTATTTCAAATGGACATTACGGGAGATCCGACCGTCGGATTCTCCTAAAACCGGAACCGTTGGGTTCGTATCGAAAAGAGCTTTCTGATGAATATTAGAAATTTGAAATCTAACGGTTGGATTTGGAATTATGTCCAAATCAAATTTGAAAAAGGTCGCTGTAAGTGCAGTTCGATGGCCATTGATGGAAATCGACTGTACGGGCCTTGATAAAATTATTAAAAATAGTAATAATTTGTGTAAAATCATAAGAAATGATTTATGAAGATTTGGGATGAAAAACTCCATATTTGAAAAGATAAAAATAGATTTTTATCGGAATGAACTAGTTTTGAACTAGAATTATAATTCTATTTATTTTTAAATAAATAAATTGAATTTGAAATGGTTTTGAAAATAACCAGAATTTCCAATGATTGCATTGGAATGGATTTGAATCGAAATTGTCTTCGGAATATTTCGATGTTGGATTTCGTGATGATACAGATATTGTTATGGGAATTTGAAAGATATATATATATATCGTTATTTCCAATACGATATTTGTTAGTCGTAGAATTTGATATTGAATATAAGCCGGTATATTTTCTATTCAGAGCCTTGTGTTTAATATCAAATGTGATTTGGGTTTGTCGTGAATGGTGTTTTCACTAACACTGTTCTTGAACCCAGTTGAGAAAAGATTAAATCTTTTTGTTTAGATTTAACGAAGTGTACCAATTAAACGATATTTAATTGGAATTGAATTGGTATTGATTTTTGGGTTTATCGTGAACAGTGTTTTAAATAACACTCGTTCTTTAACCCGATAATTAATGAATGTGACTTTGGGTTTATCGTGAACCGTGTTTTAAATGACACAGATTCTTTAAACCAGTTAAAGATTAAAACTAAGTGGAGTTTTAATGAATCTTTAATTAGATTGAAAAGATCGAGAATGGAGTATCACCAGTTTTGCTCCAGGCGATAGTTAAATCTTTAATTAGATTTGAACGTGAAATGGTAATTGAATTTACCGATAACACTGTGGTGTTAGATATGAAGTATTACCAGTTTTACTTCATGGGATGAATAGGTTGGGATTGGGAAATAAAATAAATGATTACTTCGGTGTGGTTCGCTAATCCCGACTAGTTTGAATTGATATTCAAAGGAGATTAAAGGATAAATTTAAAGAATTTATCTTGGATAAAATTAATGGGAACTTTTTCCCAAAGTATAGGAATATTTGAATAAAAGAATATTCTGAATTGGAATGAGGCGTATGTTGTGTTTGTGTAACACTTTTATAATATATACGCGAGTTATTCAGAAAGACCGGGTTTATCCCATTCTGAATAACTGATTCGACGTGGTGTCGAAGATGAAGACGGTGGTCGAAGACCGGAAGTCTTCACGTCGTTTGGGTGATAACTGATGATCTTGATTGGGCTGTACACCCAAGAAGATGGAAACAGTTGGTGATCGTCCAGACGTACTTGGAGATCGATGGATATGCGGGGTACTAGGTGCCTCCGGTTTCGTTCAGACCCAGAACGAACTTGTAAATGGACTGTGTGTCTGACATTGGATTTTAGTCCGTGTGATTGATCTCTATTAAATATATATCTGTTTGGCGGCGGAGAATTTATTCTCTTGCTTAACGCCCTTCTCTGAGACGTACGAGCTCAGGGGTTATATATTGATGGATATAAATCACATGGAGTAAATTGCCTGTGTGGCATGCCTAAGTGGCAATTGATCAAGGCTTCTGTTGAAAAGCAAAGTCTTGTGGTGATGATCAAAGCACAGCCTGTGTGGCATAGCTTTGTGTAACGTGAATTCGCGAGCCTCGCACCCCGGTTGTGAACCAAAAACGGGAGAGGACATCAGGGAGGGCATGCGTTTCTTTCTAGCTAGGGTGGTGTCAGTGACCTACCAGCCCTGACATTTATATACTTTTCACCTGTGTGGTTGTTGCTGTTGCGAGGCGCCTCGGTTTGATCGGACGATCCGGGTCCGATGGAGTCATTCGTTGGCTCATTTACGCCCCAAAGGGCGGAGAGACGTATTGTTCAGGCATAATAATCCACATCGGTGGACCGGCCATGACGATCTAAAGGGTTGATGCGTTCTGATCCTGAGACATGGGCTAGATTGTCTCGAATCGGTTGAGGACTATCTTTTGCCTCGGTTCATAGACGGAAATCCAATTTCCAAATACGTGACATTTGCGGTTTTATTTGTAAACCTATATATGGCGACATAGTGGCATGGGACGCTCATGTCGCCTATGATTGATACTTATGATTTGAAGTTGTTTTATACACTATGCACTTATTATAGTATCAAATGATCTGTTTTAAACGTATCAAGCATTCTTTGGCTGTTATAAGGGAAAACCCTATCCCCCGGCTTGCGTTGCATTGTGTGATAGGACCTGGGTCTTATAACAGCTTCATTTTTCTTTATTTAGCATTGCGCTGTTTGTTTTATGCACTGGTATTCTTGGGAGGAAACCCGTTCCGTGTTATACGGCGTGGTCCCTTGATTTACCTAATGATTTAAAATAAAGATTAATAACTGTTTTAGTTCTCACACCAGTCACATGACTGACCTGGAGTTTATTGTTTTAACCTAAACTCTGGGTGCCCTTATTTTGACACGGGCAGCTAGTAGTTTCGGTTTTGCAGATTTATATTCACAGGATCCTGGTTTACAGCTGGAACGATATCCGGAAAGCTTTGTATCCATATATCTTCTTCTAGTTGTGTATTGTATTATTTTCCGCTGCTATGTATTTAAATGTAATTTAAATCTCTGATATTTCTATGTAATATTCATTTATACTCTGTATATTCTTGTATTCTGATGCATTGTTGTAATATACAATGAAACGTTCTTCTATATGCGTTCTACTTCGTCGTGTTCTCAAACGATAGGGCGTTTCGAACGGCCTGAATCGGTTTAGCGACTGGTTCGGACCGAGCGAAATTCCTTGCCGTGACACATTTCAAACCAAACTAAGGTTTATCCAAACTAATCGGGATTAGCGCACCTTACCGAAGTAATCATTTGTTTAATTTCCTAATCCTAACTTATTCATCCCATGGAGCAAAACTGGTAGTACTCCATTTCTAACACCACGGTGTTATCGGTAAATTTAATTACCATTTCACGTTCAAATCTAATTAAAGATTTAACTATCACTTGGAGAAAAACTGGTGGTACTCCACTTTCGATCATTTCCCTAATTTGATTATTTAAATTATCACATTCCCTTTCCAATCTAATTAAATATTCATTTAAACTCTACTTAATTTTAATCTTCCCAAAAATCAATATTAATGATTATTTAACTTTGGAAACACAAACATGCCGCATCGACAATCTACACCGTACTATTGATTTATACCGATATATAACCTCTAAGCTCGTATGCCTTAGAGAAGGGTGTTAAGCAAGAGAATAAATTCTCCTCCACCAAACAGATATATTTAGGATACAGTTCGAAATACAATGCTAGACATGTAATCCTGTCTTTTACTAGGTAAAAAAACTAATGTCATTTAAGACACAGTTCATGATAAACCCAAAATCACATTCCATTAATTATGGAATCATCATGGAAAAATAGATCAATATATAATCGATATCAATTTCCGTATCTAACTAATAATATGAATGGAATAACGACAAAGCCCTTAAAATTCCATATATATTAACAGTCTTCCTCCACAGAAGCTCACTTCAATTATTACCAAATCGAATTTCATTCCATTCCAATTTATTTTATTGAATTGGAAAACTTTACTTTGGAAAATTTCCATTAAATCTTAATAAAAAGATTTATAAATTCCAAATTACAATTCACGGTTAATCGGGTTAAAGAACAAATGTCGTTTTTAAAACATCGTTCACTATAAACCCAAAATCCAATTATTTTATTCAATTCCAATTAAATATTAATTAATTGGAAACTTTACTAAATCTTAAATTAAAGATTTATTCTTTTCTCAACTGGGTTTAAGAATAGTGTTAATAAAGATACCGTTCATGGCAAACACAAAATCCCATTTGATATTAAATACAAGGCTCTGAATAGAAATTATATCGGCTTATATTCAATATCAAATTCTGAAACCAACAAATATCGTATTGGAATAACGATATCAATATCTTCCATATTCCCACAACAATATCCGTATAATCACGGAATCTAATATCGAAATATTCCGAAGATTATTTCTACTCAAATCCATTCCAATTTATATGTTGGAAATTTCTGGTTATATTAAAACCCCTTTCCAAATCCAATTTACTTATTTAAAAATTATTGGAATTCATTTCTAGTCAAAACTAGTTCATTTTGATAAAACTATATTTTTTATCTTTTTAAATATGGAATTTTTCATCCCAATTCTTTCCAAATCATTTTTATTATCTTACACAAATTATTAATATTTTTAATAATTTTATTAAGGCCCTTTCAGTCGATTTCCATAAATGGTCATCGAACTGCACTTAAAGTGACCTTTTCCTTGATTTGGACATAATTCCAAATCCAACCGTTAGATTTCAAATCTCTTATATTCGTTGGAAAGCACTTTTCGATACGAACCCAACGGTTTCGGTTTTGAATCCAACGGCTGGATCACCAGTAATATCAATTCGAAGTCAATGGTCGAAATTCGCGAACGGTCGCGGCGCGGCGCGTTCTATTCAGGCCATTATATTATATATATAATATGTATAATATATATTTCTTCGATTTCCATTTAAATCATATTTTATAAATCGTTTATAAATTCATTTTAAAACGATTTTAACTTTATTTTCAATTTTAAATCAAAATTGAATACTCTATATCATTATAATATATAAATGATAATATTTTCAAAATATCAGGTTTTGAAATCATTTCCTTTCCGATATTCGTTATAAATTGAATAAAATCGATATAAATATCGTTCGCGTCCAACACGGCTTCATATTTTTCAATATTTTCGTATCCATCCCAAATCGGACATCAAAATCATATTTTGATCCATTACTAAATATTATTTTAAAATATTTATTATTTGTCATTTTAAAATATTTGTTAATTTAAAATATTCACTCTTTTCGAATTGGAATTAGACACAGTCGATTACCATATAATTTATTTATATGGATTTCATACACACATGGACGCAACAATAATCAAACACAGTAAACCATCATCCAGAGTGCATTACACAACTGCATAAGCATTAAATATAAATAATTGACGCTTATTACAGTTTGTCAACCCATCGATTGTCATAAAACTAAACAATTAGGATTAGTGTACATCAAATATCATCATAATACCCATGTGGGGTTTCAACCAACAAATATTGAATATTAGTGTCGTTGGACGATGCGTAAAATTATCATCCCAATCAATATCGGTTAAATGGGTGTACATAAACAAATCGTCCAATTTGTAAATGAATAATTTATTTTCACACTTAACTATTTTATACAGTTCATATATACAATAAAAATGATATTTTTGTTGTTCAAATATTTTGTTCAACACATGAATATTTTATACAGTTCATATATACATTAAAAATGATATTTTTATTCTACAAATATTTTATTCAACACATGAATATTTTATACAGTTCATATATACAATAAAAATGATATTTTTATTGTTCAAATATTTTATTCCATATATGAATATTTTATATATTTTATTCATTCAATAAAAATGATATTTTTATTGTTTAAATATTTTATTTCATACATGAATATTTTATATATTTTATTCATTCAATAAAAATGATATTTTTATTGTTCAAATATTTTGTTCCGTACATGAATATTTTATACAGTTCATATATACAATAAAAATGATATTTTTATTATTCAAATATTTTATTCAACACATGAATATTTTACATTGTCCATACAATAAACACAGCACAGTTAATTCAATCCAAACAAACAATCATGGTTTGTACAATAAATGTTGTCGGGTGCTGTAAAGCACCATTTGCATCCTAGTACATATTTTACTGGAAATGAATTGAATGAGAAAGAGTTCTCACTGTCGGTGTCTACTCTGCAATTTTTAATTTCTTAATTTCTGAACAGTTTGGATTTGAATTCGCTCGAAATCCAAACTGGCTCCGTCTTTGTTCCGTCAGTTCCAGATTATAGTGTTTGCTGAGATGGTTCCAACGTAATGGAACTTGCGAATTTCTATTTTCATATGAAGAAGTTATAAGGGTTTATGCTTTAATTACATATATAATTAATTAACAACATAATTAACAAAATTTTAATACCCTAATTATCATCAAATAGATCAAGGCCGCACATTTCCTTCTTCCTCATCGTTATCTTCTGGACGTTCACAAACCCATGCTCGACTTCGACTTTCACTGTCGCACGCCACCGAGGGGTGATCGGACCCCATCAACTTCCACCTCGGCGAAGCCTTAACCGGCGCCACCTCCCCACCATCGACAACGATTAACTCGGACCCCCTTCCCCTGTCGCCCCTAAAACCACCACGAACTTAGCTAGTTTGATCCCAGAAATCATGATGACCATACCATGAAATTAAATCACGTCCATACAAATTAAAAACCCATAGAAATCTGAACAAAGTTTGTTTTGGCTCCATGACTTAATTTGCAACGATTTAAAAAATTTTAGTGGATTAAATTAGGAGCGCTTCTGGCCTTCAATTTCAAACGGAGGCGGCTGCTTATTTAGTGGGTAGGGCTTTGGAGAAAAAAGGTATAAATAGGGAAATAAAATTTTATTATTTAATTTTTAATTTAGTTAGTTTTGACCTTTTTGCATGTGAACTCCAAATCGAACCTAACGACTATCATTCCTAGCTAAATACCCCTATTCCGCACATAATGGGATACGTCCCGTAAGCCAATTCGACTGTTACAATTAGTTTTCATCAAAATTAAAATATCAATCAATATATATTGAATTTGAACGCACATTTTATTTTATCGGAACCACATATTAACTCCGAAAATTCCAAAAAAATAAATCTAGCTATGTTTTGATGATATGGTCCTATCAAAACTAATTTCATCGAATTTGGAGACCATTTGAAAAATGGCCAATTTTCAGTCGATTAAATTCAAATTGAAAGTACCGAATGCGTTTAAATTCACCACGCTCACATATTAATTTCAAAAATTATGAAAATAGGAATCTAGCAATAATTTGACATTCTGGAACCAACAAAAGTGGTTTCATAAAAAACGGGGCTCGTTTGCAAAATGGCTATTTTTATATTAATATATATATATATATATATATATACATACATATATAAATTCCATATCGACTATTTTGAATTTTCAACTAGACATAAATTTTTATTCCCGTTATGAAATCTGGATTTTTCACATTCACTGGAAAGAAATTTTCAAACAGATTCAAATATTTCTAGTTTTACTGAAATCCGGTTTATTTCGAATCTTGTACATTCATTTGAAATTTGAAATCGAATTTTCAAACTGACGTTCCATTTCAGGCTCGTTTTATAATTAAAATAAATTTATACATTCTAAATTCAATATTTAAATAAATTTTTAATTGTTATTGTTTAAAATAAATCATTTTAAATATTCAAAATTCGCTAAAACTGTCAAATAAAAATTTTAAATTGGTTCTGATTTTCCAGGTTGTTACAATCTCCCTCACTTAAAATGTTTTCGTCCTCGAAAAGGAACGGAGCTTAAAGTTGTTTAACTAATCAACTCAACTTTCATTCTGGCTTTCATTCTTCAACTTTTCAGTTTCTAAGAATTTTTAATTTCTCAAAAATTTGGCTAACACCCTAAATTTTCGAAAATTTTCTCTAGAACCTCCTTTTTACGGGGAGACATTTAAAACCGCAAATAGCCACGCAGGGCCCTCATCAATCCAAAAGAAAAAGAAAAAGCCAAGCGGCTAGCCAGTCGGCTCATAAAATTATCCAAACCCAAGAAATATAGTAAACATTTACCTATTTGTCGGGCATACAATTTTATTTCTCTTCTCTAGCCTCCTTGCTATGACCTGTTCATTATATATACATGTACATGCATGCATTTCCAATCAATTTTCAATTCAGTTCAAAATTTTGATTCGATTTGGCTTAATTTACCTTAATTTCTCTTATGGGTTTTATGGTTCCAATATATTTTTATTAATCAGAATAATAATCAAACAACACAACCAGCAATCAATTAACTGATTATCTTTTCAAATTCATAATTTTTATATACTCAATAATCATGTTTTTGATGCCAAATCACAAACAATAAATCCTATCTAGTTTTGGTTCTCACACTAGTCATTTGGAAATATATAGATATCCCACTTTCGTCACTCGAACATAAGCACTGGAAATGTGATCATAATTACCAGGATCATCTCCAGGCGACTAGAGTGTAATTCTATATCCATCCAGTATATTTGAGGCTTCGAATACATGCTAGCTAGGCGTATATTCAAAATCTTCATATACTCAATTGTCCAAATCAATTTAAAATAAAATATTCAAATACGTATAATATGGTTTAAACTTTCAAAACTAAATTTGATTTTTGAAAATAACACTCTTCTAACTCGTTCTAGGATACTACTGATCATATCTCTAATGAGTCATTCTTATTCGATATTACTAATCCAATCTCTGATGAATTCTTTCGTTTGGTTCTAATTTATCATGTTCACGAGTCTATAAACCAAAGCTCTGATACCAGCAGAAACGACCCAAACTTCCCCGTAAAGGAAACCCCGGATTAGGTTGAGAACACGACAAATCAAAACACAAACGACAGAACATTCCATTTTTATTACATAATCTTACTTATGTTTAATTCATTTTTCATAGTTCTAGGGACCAACACTTCTACTTAATTACATGTACAAATCTCAACTCAAAAATTTAATTACATTATTTTTATCTAATTTATCCTCTTAGATATCCTACATAACACTGATAAAAAAATAAGGGATGTTACGTAACTTATCCAGGTGCTCGTAGCATACACAATGTATTCGACATATAGGGTATTCTAGAAGGGTGATCAAACATATCCTAATATGTGCAACCTACATACCCTCATATCATTCCCTGTATTAGCTGTTACTAAGTAACCAGACTTAAGGTCATCAATCATCTTCTCATAGAACACATATTTCATTTAGAATGTCGCATTTCCAATTCCAACCCATGCAATTGATTCCCACAGCGATTCAACATTCAAGCTTATAAATCTTAGAGAATGGTGTTAAGGGTAAGAGAACTACCACCAACACAGCTAACAGATTCATAAAAAACAATGTCCATTCATTTAAGATTGCAACGTTAGACAATCGATCATATAAATTATCCCGGGGCAGGATAAGTTGAACACACTTCCAATACAACTTCTTGAATAAACCTAGTGATTTGTATTGAGGAACCCTTGCATTGAGGATTTCAAATAAAGAACTATTGCCATATATAATTTAAGGAAATTCCAAGAAAGGTCAATGATAAGCAACCGTATATTACATCTTCAAAATCATTGTTATTCCATGTACTTGCATTCATACATAAATTTGTTCAAAGTGATAGATAGGAATTACCCAAAACCAATCTTGGCCTATCCAAACTAATCATCAAGAAAATGATAATAAACTAATTTTGGTATTTCCTATTGCTTATTTCATTAACCTTGTCAAAATATCTTTTAGTAATATATATTCATCACTATGTTTCAAACGTCATATATGGAATAATTAAACCTCATTCATCAGATTCTTTTATATGTTGAAACCATCTTACCTTAGGATGGTAAGCACAAATTTGTTTGTAACCGAGCAAGATAAATCGACAAATATTACTCACATTATACATGATATCGTTTTCAATGTTCAAACCTTACTATCTGTCAAAAATGATGATGATATCACCTTTAAATTCATCAGATAGGATGGATTCCCTACTTGAAATTCAATATTGAGTATAATAAGATTATTTCTCAATGATCCATGTAATTTAAATTTGGAAGCTCAATCTTCGTACTTAATATGTTTCTAACATATCAATCTTATCTATCTCTCACCCATGAAATTGGCATAGTGAGTTAGATCATTGGTTGTCCTTGAAGATCTCCTTTTTTAAGGTAGTTCACATCTAGAACTCAAGCATATCAAAATCAGGTTCACTCGTCAGCCTATAGAGCTAAGGTTATACTATTGTCTTATAATAGTTTTTATTCAAATCTGTTAATTAAACTTCTTTTAAAAAAATTATAACAATTTTATATTTTATTGACAGAACTCAATTTACAATTTGAAAATAAAGAGACTGGAAAGAGTTGTTAAGTTTACAGTCATTTTCAAATGTGATTAAGAACTATCGTGAAAGCGTTGCGAAAGTGCTATGAAAAGTGCTTTATCACCTTATTCCAATAAAAAAGATTTCTCTATCTTTGGTAAATTCACGTGTAAAGCATAAATTCACGTGTAAAGCGTCTTGATACTTTTTTCTCATCTTGGAAACTACAGTTATCAAAGTTTGAAAGAGTCTTATTTCAAAGTGTATAGACATATAGCTTACTGCTCAAATGGATTTAACTTTTCATGGAAGGAAATAACATACTATCATTACACGATGAAACTTTTTTTTGACCGAATATCAAATTCTTCCAGAATTTATTTGAACAAATTCAAATGGTACCAAAAAAGTTCTAAAACATTTCATGCCTTTTCTAAGAGATTTCACAATTCCATTTAAGAAAGTCCAATAATGAAAGGAAAGTGATTTCCCTTATGCATTTCAATTTGAATTAAACGAGAACATAATATTGTCAATCAAACATGATAAACTAGCATCATAAAGAAGCATAAAAATCAAATCACAATATTGTTAGAGATTGAGATGTTGATGATGATAGTTTTGATGACAACAACCTTGTTTTAAGTATTATTGTTATAATATATGTACTAACACTATTATCTAGAATATATATATATAGGAAATATATGCATGTATTGATTATTGAAGATTGTATAATTTAAATAATCGAGATTTCAAAGAAGAAGAGTTCAAAATAGAAGACACATGAGTAACAAGAGTTCAAGAAACAAAAAGTAATAGAGTTTAGATTTCTTGTTAAAACTCTGGAATAACACTTAGTCCTTATTTCAAATCTTTCTCACTATTTTTAATATTCTTATCTTATTTTTAAAACTGATTTCAAAATTACTTCCTTATTTCAAATTTATAATTCTAAGTTTATTAATTTATTTTGACTTTTGATTTTAAAATATATCTTTTATTTCTTAAAACGGTTTAACTCCTAGTTTAAGTATTTCTTATTTTTATGATTGGTAAATTTTATGTCAAATTTGAATATAATTACTTAAGATTTAATTCCCTTTACTAATATTTATATCCTCAATTTTAAAGTATTTCTTACATTTACATTCATAGTTCTACATATGTTTCAATATCATTTTGTACAGTTTTAAATAATTTATATATATTTATTTATTTATTTAGGTCATTTTCATATATGTTTTTAATATATATTTATTCAAATACTCAATTTATATATATAGTGAAATAGTTTGTTTTAATTTAAGCATCACCAAAATTTATTTAAACATTACATGCCTTAATTTGAAATTTTTATATTTCAAATTTTTTGAAAGCATGTTGACGTGGGAAACCCTCCATTGTAACAATCCGGAAAATCTGAGCCAATTTAAAAATTTTAATTTGGCTATTTTTGTGAATTTTTAATATTTAAAATAAATTATTTTAAATAATAGCGATGAAAAGTACGTTTGAATCGATGTTTGAAAATGAATATAATTATTCTAATTATAAACAAGGCCAGAAATGGCGTAGTAGTTTCAAATTTTTAATTCAAACTTTGACTGACTATACCGGTTGCAAAATAAAACTGATTTTAGTGAAACCAAAAATATTTAAATCTGTTAGTGAATATCTTTCTAACGAATCTGAAAAATCGAAGTTTCATAGCGGGAAGCAAAAGTTATGGCCAAATGAATTTTCAGAAAGGTCGCTATAGAGTTTATATAGCCCGTGAAAATGGCCATTTTGCAAACGACCTCAGAATTCGACGAAACCACGTTTATTGGATCCGAGATGTGAAATTATTGCTATGTTTCAAATTTCACAATTTTTGAAGTTAGTATGTGAGCGTGGCAAAGGAAAATGTGTTTGGTCGATTATTGTTAAATTGGATCGACCAGAAAATGGCCATTTTTTAAACGGTCTCAGAATTCGATGAAACTAGTTTTGTTGGACCGTATCGTCAAAACATAGCTAGATTTATTTTTCGGGAATTTTTAGAATTAGTATGTGGCCCCGGCAAATTGAAATGTACGTTCAAATCAAATATTGAATGTTTTATATTTTAATTCGAAGGAAAACTGACTGAAATAGTCGAATGGGCCTACGAAACATATCCTATTGTGTTCGAAATGGGGGTATTTGGCTAGGGGCGACAGTCGTTGGGTTTGGATTGGAGTTTGTATGAGATAAGGGGTATTTTAAAATTTTAAAAATATATAAATAACATAAAAAAATCCGATTGGCCGTTCATTTCTCTCTCCCCGACATCCGATTAAAGGCGGAAACCCCTTCAATCCTTCCCATCCATTTTCTGGCCAAACCACTTCGATTCAGACCTCCATCCTGTTGGGGATTTTGTAGAGCTCGTCAAGATCTTCAAATCCATAACAAGTTTGGATTTTTTTTCATTAAGTAATTTGTGAGAACCGACATCACGAAGTCGGAATGTTCATCGCGTCGCCGTCGCTGCCTGGTCAGCTCGAGTTCGCCGCCTCCACCATCGATCCATGCGCCTCTCCTCCCTCTTCCTCGTGGTGAAGACCGATCGACGAATCGCTGCACGGATTTGGGTGAAAATCAAAACCAAGTTTTGAACGAATAGCTGAGGTAACGGTTTATTTTATTTTAAACTGTTCTATAGCACTTTAAAGCGCTACGGTTTATGATTTCACTGTAAAAATCATATCTTTCTCTTTTGTTGACGAAATTCAGTGAAACTAGAGATACCGGGACCGTGTGGACGTCTTCTACATTTTAGAAGAGACTGGATATTTTTCTGAGCCTTCTGCTATTTTTGGAGGAGTGGAACCCAATGTGAGATTTCTGAATTATAAACGATATGGAAAGACGATGTATAAATTATACGGCCGATGTATGAGTTACATAAGCGTTGTACACCTCATGTATAAGCATTGTATAAGTTGTATGTGCGATGTATAAGTTATATACGAAGTTGCAAAAATTATATATGTGTTGTAATAGAAGTGAAATATACTTATATAGATATATATATATACGCCCCTCGTCCACAAACCATGGACGATATTTATTGGTTATGATTGGTGTGAAAATTGGTTGATAGCGAATGGTTGATTAGAATTGTTTGTGGTTGAAATTGATTGATTGTGGTTGAAAAATACCCGTTTGTGGTTGAGAATTATTTGGTTGAAACACATAGGATTAGTTTGTGGAAAAGAAAAAAATAAACATGCCGCCTGCGTGCGAACAAGATGCATGAAATCCCCATTGTTAAAAACCTCAAGGTTATAAGGTAGAGCGAGGAGCCGTACTAGGGACGATCCCGGTTTTAACTACCCTGCCGTTATGCTGCCAAAATTTTCTGAAATATTTCTGTGTTTGATTTATATTCATGTGTTGAATGTTGAAATTAAAGTCATGTGTTGAATGTTGAAACAAAATTCATGTGTTGAAATAAATTCATGTGTTGAATGGAGTTCGTGTATTGAATAAATTCTTTGAAAGATAAAAATAACATTTTTATCATATATATAGACTATATAAAATATTAGTGGTTTAAATAAATTGTTTTAACACCAAAAATAACATTTTTACCTTATATATAAAATATATAAAATAATCGTGTTTTGAAATAAATTGTTTTGCAATAAAAATCACATTTTTATTATATATATATAAACTATAGAAAATATTCATGTGTTGAATGTTGAAATAGAAATTCATGTGTTGAATAGAAATTCCTGTGTGGAAATAAAATAAATAAAATTCATGTGTTGAATAGAAATTCCTGTGTGGAAATAAAATAAACAAAATTCATGTGTTGAAATAAATATCTATTGGATAAAAATATCGTTTTTATCAAATATGTGAAGTGAAAATGGTTTTGAATTCGAAGAATCGATTATATATATATATATATAATTAAAATATATCGAATAACGAAGCTGCAGTTCGTGTTTTGAAACTGTGATTTCAAACAATTAGTGCGGGAGATCCAACCGTCGGATTTTCCCGAAACCGAAACCGTTGGGTTCGCCTTGGACATATCTTTCCAACGACACCCACTTTGTGAAGATCCAACGGTTAGATTGTCTGGAATGTTTAATTTAAATCTGAAGAAAAACAGCGCCAGAATCGATTATATATATATATATATATAATTAAAATAAATCGAATAACAACGCTGCAGTTTGTATTTTGAAATCGAAACTTCAAACAAGTGTACCGGGAGATTCGACCGTCGGATTTTCCCAAAACGGAAATCGTTGGATTCGTTTCGAAAAGATCTTTTTAATGATATAAAATTTGTGAAGATCCAATGGTTAGATTTTCAGATATGTGTAAAACAAATCTGAAGAAAAACTGCGCCATGACCGCGTTATGGCCTGAAGCGTCGTTAGAATGATTTGGTTATTTTTAAATAAATAAAAATAGCGATAAATCGTTACAAAATATTATAAACGATTTGGGATGGAAATAAACCGAATTTACCCGGTTGAGTGGATATTTGATGGTTGAATGTGTTTGGCGTGAATTGTTGTCGAATTATTTAACCATTGAAATAAATTGATTTGAAATTCTAAATATACGTGAATTATTTGAAAAGGCCGAGTTAAATCTCATTTCAAATAATTGATCGGCGATAAGAAGTCGATGATGAAGACGGTGGTTGAAGACCGGAGATCTTCACCTCGGTTGGATGATAACTGATGTCTTGATTGGGAGGCATCCCGAAATATAGATAATAAGTGGTGATTGTCCAAACGTACGTGGAGATCGATGGATATGCGAGGTATGTGGTGCCTCCGGTTTCGTTCAGATCCAGAACGAACTTGTAAATGGACTGTGTGTCTGACATTGGATTTTGTTCTATGCCGATTGATCTCTATTAAATATATATCTGTTTGGCATCGGAGAATTTATTCTCTTGGTTAACGTCCTTCTCTGAGATGTACGAGCTCAAAGGTTATATATCGATAGAAATAAGTCGCATGGAGTGAACTGCCTGTGTGGCATGCCTGAGTGGCATGCCTGAGTGGCAAATGATCAAGGCTTCTGTTGAAAAGCAAAGTCTTGTGGTTGATGATCAAAGCACGGCCTGTGTGGCATAGCTTTGTGTGTAATGTTGATTCGCGAGCCTCACACCCCGGTATGAACCAGAAACGGGAGTGGACATCAGGGAGGGCATGTTTTTCCTTCTAGCTAGGGTGGTGTCAGTGACCTGCCAGCCCTGACATTTATATTATTTTCACCTGTGTGGTTGTTGCTGTTGCGAGCCGTCTCGGATATATAGGTGACTATGTGAAGCCGATGGAGTCATAGGACTCATTTACGCCCCAAAGGGTGGGGAAACGCAGTGTTCAGGCAATTTAATCCACATCGGTGGACCGGCCCTGACGATCCAAGAGTTTGACTGAGTACTTGCCCTAAGGCTCGGGCTAGAGAGTCTCGAATTCGGTAAGGACTATCTTTTGCCTTGGTTCATGATGGAAAACAAATTTCCAAATACGTGACTGTGCGGTTTTGATTGTATACCTATATATGGCGACATGATATATGGTACCCATGCCGTCTATGATGATACTTATGATTTGAAATTGTTTTTGAAACATATAAACACTAGTAATAATATCAAATTCTTTTGTTTTATTCGTATCAAGCATATTTTGGCTATTACAAGGTAAAACTCTATCCTCCGGTTTGCGTTGCATTGTGTGATGGGAACTGAGTCTTATAATGGCTTCGTTTTTATAAAAAGCATTGCGATGTTTAAAAGATTTACTTGTTGTAAAGCACTGGCAATCCAATGGAGTAAACCCGTTCCGCGAAAGTGGCGTGGTCCTATGATTAGCCATATTATAAAATGTGTTAAGTAGATTTCTCATACCAGTCCCATGACTGACTCGTAGTTTGTTTCACTTGCAAACTTGGGTGCCCCTCTTTCTACACGGGCAGCCTTGTATTCAGGTTTAGCAGGCTCTTTCTGGATAGGAGCTGAAGATGGATTCTACCATTTATCTCTTTTTATGATGTTCAGCTCCTATTGTACATATTATGTTTTGTTTTTCGCTGTAGACATTTATGTATAGCTGAACTGTATTTTGAACTAAGTATGATCCTGTATACTATGTAACTCTGATGATTATGTTTATCCAGTGTATTATTTGTACATTATCTGGTGTATTTATTTAATTCTGTTCTGTTATTATCTGTTTATGTGTTATATTCCAAAGATTACCCTTGCCACCGTCGTACGGGGTTTGGGGTCGTCACACCCATGTCGATATGGTGACCATTGGATTTCGAATTCAAATTTTGAAAAGAAGTGTCTTTCGATTTCAAATCTTTTTAGAAAGGTTATCACAGTTGGAAGACTATAAATAAGCTTCTAAATTTTAGATTCAATAACCAATTCCATTATCTTCTTCCTCCTTTATTGTCTCTCCATTAAAGCTCTTAATTTCTTAAATTATATACTTGTACTCTGCCAAACTTCAAAGAGAATCACATCTATCACTTTCTAGTTTGATTCTCTACCATAATCTCTTAAGGATTCAAGTGCTACTCATGAGTTATAAGGTTTATGTAATCAAATACCGCAACATCTAGTTCTATTGGGTTAATTTACCAAAATTGATAATGAAAAGATGTGGTCATCGCCCATTCAAATCGACGAGGTGTGATTATATCCCGAAATAAATTGAGTCTCACTGTACTTCGGAACCAAGCCAGGTGTACCTTGTAGCCTTGAAAAAAGTGGATTATAATTTGGATATTATTTGAAAACAAATCGACATCAACCCAGAGTTGTGTAGAACTAGATGTAGGGTAACTCCGAACCAGTATAAAATTCTGGTGCGTTCTTTCCTTTTACTGCTTTTTATTTATTATTATACGCATCTGTGTTTGATCCTGTCATCATATCATTACTATGGTTTGCATTTTATTCTAAATAACTCAAAAAGGTTTCAAACTTTTTATAAAATCCATTGAACGCTATTCGCCCCCATCTAGTGTTTTAGATTGCCCTCAGATCCTTAATCCGCATTCCCCGACAAGCATATAATAACATAATAAAAATTAACATTATTTTTTTTAGAGTTTTCTCACCTTCATTAGTTATAAACTTCCTAACTTGGGAAAAGCCTTACCAAGGTCATACAACAGCTTACGGAATTGAATCGACTTGGGCTGCCCAATGGGATCGACCTAGCCTTGTTGCTTTCAGCCTTGGCTTATAGATGAAGGACGGGTCGACCTCTTGTAGTGGATGGTAGTGTCAAATAGACGCGGTAGAACTTTGACCTAAATTCATTGTCTCAAGTTGAATATTTGTCACATTCCTTCGACTTTTTAATCATGTTACTATCGAGATTTTGGAATGTAGTTAGCAGAAATTTCTTTCAAATTCTTTTCTATTGAAATTAAAAAACCATTAGGTTGGAAAAATTATATAAAACACATTTTCCATCTTCCGTCAATGGCGTTTGAGTTATATCATCTTTTTTCTTTGTCGTAGGCTTCTCGAATTATCCCACCTCTTTCTTCTAATCCATAAAACTTTGATTCTCATCAACACTCTCATGTACGCTCCTATATGGAAGTTATGAGAGAATGTTCATTTATTCCCGATTCGTAATTTTGGTCCATTCCAAATAGATACTAGATTTTTGGTAAATATTGGGATCGAGAAAATGTAAATGTGGTGGTTCTAGTAATTTTGCCAAGGATTGTTGAAACTCTTTCATTGTTTCATCTATGGTCTTTTTTGTCATGAAATATCTTTATGTTTGTAGAAGGTGGACATGTTTCTAGTTCATTATTAGATAGGACTACTCTCTAGAAGCACGCTGCTCTCTTTAATCTAAAATTTCCTAAACTTAAAAATGTTTACATGAGCTATTCCTCTAACGTGAATAAAGAATGGACTTGACAAGTTTCATAAAATTCTTTGTCACTTTGAAGTTTTATTTTAGGTAGTGCTTTTTGTTTACTATAAATATTTGAAGATGCATTTTCCTCAAGCTTCTTCCCCTCTGCCCACACTGTTATCTCTAATATAGTATTGCTTACTCTTCAGCCTTTATTTTTAAAATTGAGAATGATTTTTGAATGGATATCGGATAAGAGAAGAGGAATCATGTTGTTCAACGATTTGTTAGGTCACTTTGATTCATTTTATTCAACGATTTTTTGCAATGGTTCTACTGTTGTTGATAAAAGCTCTAGCAAGGTAAGTGTTTCACTGAATTTCTCTATTATATTTTGTGCGTTAAAAGGAAATTTGGATTCTAGTTTGGTTATTAGTGTTGTTAACCCTGTTTCTAACCCAAAGAAGAGACTGAAAATAAAGGAAGATAAAACAACCTCGAATTTAATTCTCACTTTATATATCAACTCAAAGCAACACGAAGAACAAACTCAAGAAGTCCAAAACTAAAATGCACATAGTCATGGACCAATGCCCGTCCATACACCATGGGCCTGTATTGGTCCATAACAATAGGTATTGATACATCAAGGCGTATGCGTTGTTGTCACAATCATCAACCTGGCCTACCTACAAAGTTTCATATCAATTAGACTACCCTTGCTAATATAACTTGATTGATTGAACTACAGTAGTGCATGATAACATAATGGACCTTCATATGTAGGTAAACGAAGTCAAAACGTACCCACACTTTGTAGAGCAGACCTCATGAGCATAAGAAAGAAGACTGTGAAGTTCAAACGTGAACAATGCCTAAGTCTTGCGACTGGCACTGGTCCATAAGCCATAAACCCTTACCGGTCCATAAGCCATGGACTTGCACTGATCCATAAGGTTGTGTTATGCTCAAACTTGGTGCATGGGCTTGTAAGGATCTATTGGTCTTCCTAGCATAGCGCCTCAGCACAATATGCTTAGGAACTCCTATAAATGTACCATAACCTCCTACAAAAAAGGAGCAAAACTCTACCTATTAAAACCGTGTCCAAACATTTACTCTACTATTTCAAACACCAGAGACAACAAGGATTATGTACCTAAAGAAGATATTGTGATCTACTATGATAGGTTCTCGTACCCGTTACACGTTGGATCTATACATTGGAATTATTAAGCTAGTTGTAGTCAAATCATTGTATTTTGATATGCATAACCAAGCAATAAAGATACTCAATGTGGATGTAGGCCAAATCACTATAAACTCTATGTTCTTTCTTTCTTTACTCTTTGTCTCTTTCTTTTCTCTTTATTTTATTACATAAGTATTGTTTTCCCCATTCACAATAGTCAGGTTTTAGTGCCAATTTTGGCATTAAAATTTAGTGCTTTTAATAAGAGTTAAACCAAGGAGAAGATCTTCTCCTCTCATTATAGACCCTTCAGTCTAGAAGATAGATCCATTGATAAGATAAACAAAAGAACCCAAAATGTAGGTAAAATAAAGGCTTCTCTTAAGTAGAAAATTTGCAAGTTTGGAATGGATTTTGGAGATGTTGTTGATAATACTAATTTTACTTAAGTCCATAATCCAAGTATGGCCAATACTCCAGGAGAAGCCATCACTAGAAGAAAATTGATAAGATGGTACAAGCTATGAATTAGCACGTAAAGACTACCAATAGAGCCTTAATGGAGAAGCTAGATGTTGTACTTGACATTAGGCCCAACTTGGAAGGTATAGAGTGGATTTAGACTTGGAAGAGAATGTGCATGCATCTGCCTCATATCGTTTTAGAAAAATCAAAGCTTCATTCAAAGAGTGCATAACACATAAACTAACGAGGCTACGACTGGAGGAAATGAAACCACTCTTCCCAGGAATCTTAATTTATTGAGAATAATCATGATTATCATATGAATACTACTAACGACTTGGATCAAATGTCATTTTCGGATGACGGTCATGATGCCGAGATTGGGACACCAAGATCAATGCAAACTTGGGTGCAATGAATCTACCAAATATAGTCAAAAGTGTGAGACAACCTCAAAGGGTAATTAGAACCACTACGGAAGTACCTTCACATGTTGGAAGAATCTGTCCTCAATCAGCTAACCTAGACTGGTCGGAAAGTCAAAGCTGAGGGATGCTGCTGACGTCCACCCTTGGAGCATCGCACAATGAGAAATATATTTATGGGATGATCAAGAAGCAAATGAAGTAAAGCAAAGAAAGTAATTATTATGATGATGATGATGATGATGATTAGGGATTTGTTCCTAATCTAACTCCATTTGGGTATCCTAAGAAGTTGACCGCCTGACTATTGTAGCGTGTAATGGAACCACTGATCCTATTAAATTTCTATATAAATACGAATAACATATGAGTCAGGAATGCATATAGATGAGTTGAAATATTGGTGCTGACCTATTTACCTTGACGGAATTGCATTGCTATGGATAACAAACTTCCCCAAATTTGTTACTCAATTTGAAGAAATGGCACACAAGTTTAAGGAATAATTCGAGCTATATACAACTACGCTAGGCTGAGTTACGGATCTCAAGACTCATTTAACGATTTCATGAATCATTTAAATACCGCTATGATAGAAGTTCGCAACCTAGAACCAAAAATTGTATTAGTGGCGTTACTACGCACTATTAACAAGAAAACGAAATTTGGAAAGTAGGTCAAAATAGAGGAACTCAACTCATTGGAAAACTTCTGTAAAAAAGCATATTAATTTAAGCTTGAAGATGTTGAGCCCTGAACAAGGGTGTTGTTGGTAGAGAAAAAAATCATGACATAGTTGATCCAAAGAAGGATGTTGATGTTTAGAAACATATAGGGAAACTGTGGAATCAGAAGATGGCAATGAGAAAAAAGATAAAGGTGAGAAAGATTGTGTAACACCCCATAATTTTGAAAGACACTATAATGATAAACTAAGGAATACTTAATTAAAATTAGGAACTAAGTAAAAAGGACTACCCCATTGCGTTCATCCCGGAATTCTGCTTAAGATAGACTCTGAGTTTGCGTAAATCGGACATCGTATGAAGAAGATTTTAAGGTTTTGAAGTTTATATACATATAAGCCAAATATATATATAAAATAAATTCCAGAAAATCAACATCAGAAGGCAAGAAGGAGTGGGAAATCAGCCCGTTAGGGGTCGACCCCATGCGCCATGGGTGTCGACCCATGGGCCGACCCCATCACGGGGGTGTCGACCCCTAGGTCGACCCCACCCAGATCTGGGGCAGATCCATTCTGTGAACGTGGAATTGTTTGTTGACCAGATTCCTTGATTGTAGGCTATAAATAGGACCTCATTTCTATTGTTTTATTCATAAAAAACAATGGAGACAGTGAGGTGCTGCCCTAACTCAGATTAAATTAAGATATTCTTCTTCAACAACAACTTATAAGCATACAAGAACCTCTACTACAACATCAACAGTCAATTCTCTGTTCTTTAGATCCAATCGCACTGAGTTCATGTTATTTTTAGATACAAACATTTAAAATGTAATCTTGACATGTTTATAAATTGAATCTAAACCTGTGCCTATTAGTAACCTAAATCATAACTAAACAGATCTGCCTCTACTTGTAAAGTACCCTGGACAGTCATGATGGGCCTAGAGATACGAATTAGGATGGCGTATGGAGTTTTTGCTAAAACCGGGGTCACCATTAGCCCTTGACAGAATGACGTAATGTAGTTAGTCATATGATTAACGATGGTTTCAAGGCAAGATTGGCGGTAACAGCCAGAGTCATGAATTTTTGTTGCTTTGCTTGTATCATCTTGTGTAGATTGTTCGACATCGAAGGAGACATCTCTTGGTTGCGTATTTGATGTTGGTTTAGGCCTTCAGGGCTTGTACTTGGGGATGTTGATCTCGATTAGGATGGTCTACGCTAGATAATTGGTTGCTATGACTGCGGTGTTTTTCTCTTTGGTTGTTTGTAAAGGCTATCACTATCAAAGGTGGGGAAGACGGGTTCGGCTTTCTTCTCTGTTGTTGAGTTGGTACATTAGTTGATTGGTCTACCTATTTCTCATATACTTTATTAATGATGTTAGATAGTTGTTTTATCTCTCATTAAGACTATTGTCTGACTCAAGGTTTTATGTACCCCTCTTATTACCTTGGGTTGTTCATCCATGTTTTGGATGGGCAGACTGAGTAGCAGGTGGCAGGTGGCAGGTGGTAGATCTTAATGAGGACGATGTTGCAGAGCGATGATGAGCAGGAGGCTGATGTATTATTTCCTACATATTATTATATGCTTCCGCTGTTATGGTTGTTATGATACTCTGAGTGATTTTAGTGAGGCTTTTTGTATAGAATTTGATGATGTATTCATGTGGTACTGTGTATATCCTTTTGATGATATGAAAGTTTAAATTCTGCGCAATTATGCTTCGCTACTTCTGCCTGTTGTATATGTTTTATTATATTTTATCCTTGCATTGTAAGTTATGCGACAGGTTCCACTTGTACATATCCTACCATGATGATCATCCATAGTTTCCTAACACATTTTAAGCGCATTATTTCCCTTGTTTAGTGCAGGAGTTGTGGGCGGTCATTTTTGGAGTGCAAACCATAAATTTGGATAACATTTTTAGTGTTAGAGGGAGGGATTGAACTTCCTCCCTATTTCCTCCTCCCTCTATCACTAGAATTTATCCTTAAAAAGATAAAAAAAATGAGAAAAATGTAAAAAACCATAATGGATTACAAAGGATTGAGAAGACCTCTAATATGTATCATAAAAACTAAAGGATAATGGTCATGGGAAGAATGAAAATCCTGGTGAAGTAAGAAGGCAATGCCATTGGATAACGTGTCAAACCAGTAGGGATATACAGACCCCTCCATGGTCCAATAAAAGAAAGAGGTTGTGACACCTTTTTACTACCAACATAAAGATAATCAGGGGAAATTGAAAGGAAGTATAAGCCAATCATCGGTGGAAGAGAGGATTTAAAACCTGGTAAAAGACCCCTTGGTGTGGATGTCCAATCAATCAAATCGTAACAAGGATCTTCCGAACCAGTTTGGATAAAATACCTTATGTGGATTCATGGTTTCACAAGGATAAAATTCAAGCTCTGAATATGATTAAAAGAGAGTACGACTCCATGAAAGTAGAGGTGAACTCATCTCAAGGGGTATTAACCTCGTTTTTAACAATCAAAGCAACAACTTGTTCCATTAGATAAGAACGGCTTTACAAACTTTCTCATGAGGCTTAATCATTGAGGAAGAAATAATAAATGATTATGAGATTCTCGCATGAAAAATGGCAAGATACCATGACTAGATCGCGAGAAAATCCATACCCTTCTCAATCAAGAAAACATAGAAGCATCACTAGTAGATTTTTCTTTACATTATCCCCATGTAATAAGATTGAAAAAGAAAATATTCCATAAGCCAACGAAACTACATCTAGAAAAGAGGAAGTCAGAAATTGAGCCCATAAGGAAAAGAGAAGGAATCAATCTAACTATGGAATATAAGTTAACCACCTCAATAGAAAATGATTTCCTCATAACTTAAGAAGAACTGGATTACTGTCCAAAAGAAAGAAAGAAATAAAGTATGAGTGCAATGAAGGAGGCATTTATTGCTACTATCACTCAATAAATGGTCATGAAACCAATTAGTGTATAACACTTGAAAAGAAAATTTACCACCTTTGTAAGCAAGGGAAATTATGGAAATATCTTATGAATTTGAAACCATTCTGAAGTAAAATCAAATCCGCAAAAGGAAATCTAAGTAAGGAATTAAAGATTGCTTTAAACACTTGCAAAAGTGTGTGTATATATATATACATATAAAAGAATTTTTACTGATTGAGGGACAAGTTCCTTTCTCACAATGGATTAGTTTAGGAATTCCTGGCTATATCCCAGGTCCTTCCTCCCAGAAGGCGAAGGGGAAAGACCAGGAAATCGTACGCCTGACCCTAAGCCTAGGGTATATCCTTGAGCCTCTCAGAGGGAGGAGGGTAAGTCATTAACAACGCCCAAGGGATAGCGTAATGCATCAAAGTCCTTAGTCACGTCCAAGGACCAGGTTAAGGCGTCCTCTAAAGAAGGACGAGTAAGCCCGGGGACATGCGTCCGGCTCCAAAGGAAGTACGCTCTTCCTCTGATCATTACAAGATCAAGCACTGCCCTTGCTTCGGCATAAGCACGCACTACCTCTGTTCAAGTCTTATCCCAAAGAAAGGGTCAAAAGCTTAGAAGGCGTGCTAAAGCACAACAAAGCCTCTACTTTAGAAAATGCCTATAATAGCCAAAACTAAATTAAAACCAAAAGTGCTTTTGTAACAAAACTGGAAGAGGACATTCTATATTCTCCTTAACATGCCAAAGATGGCTGCATCAAAACAAGAAGACACATTCTGAGTTTTCTTTAAAGAGTTGAAAAGGGCTTCGCCTATTTCCAAAGAAAAAATCTTTGGACTTATATTATCTTATTACCCGAATCTGGATTCCTAAGCCAAGGCGACTTCACCCTTTTGTTATTACCTAGATCTAGGTTAACTTAGCTAAAAGCAGCTTCATTCTTTCCTTATTACCTAAATCTTGGTTTATAAGCCAAAAGTGGCTTCGTTATTCTGTTATTACCAGAATCTGGGTTCATTAAGGCAAAGCTGCTTCGTTTTTCTGTTATTACCCAAAATATGGGTTAACCAAGCCGAAAATGACTTCGAACGACATATTATTTCCTGAATCTAGGTTTTCAATTCGCAAGATGGCTTCTCCTATTTTAGAAAATAATCTTTAATTTATTACCAAAAATCTGGTTTTCCTAAATCAAGAAAAGATTTTGGAAAACAGTTGGGACGACCCGAAATCTCGTTCAGACGGAAACAAGGGTTATCTTTGGAATATAACACAGAAACATATAATAGCAGAACAGAATTAAATAAATACACCAGATAATGAACAATAAAATATACTGGATAAAGTAATCATCAGAGTTACACAGTATACAGGATCTTACTTAGTACAAATACAGTTCAGCTATACATAAATGTCTACAGCGGAAAACAAACAAAATATGTACAATAGGAGCTGAACAACATAAAAAGAGATAAATGATAGAATCCATCTTCAGCTCCAGCTTTCCAGAGAAAGAACCAGCTAAACCTGAATACAAGGCTGCCCGTGTAGAAAAAGGGGCACCCGAGTTTGAAAGTGAAACAAACTACGAGTCAGTCATGGGACTGGTATGAGAAATCTATTCAACACATATATAATATGGCTAATCATAGGACCACGCCACTTTCGTGGAACAGGTTTACTCCATTGGATTGCCAGTGCTTTAAAACAAATCTTTCTTTTAAACATCGGTATGCTTTTTATAAAAATGAAGCCATTATAAGACTCAGTTCCCATCACACAATGCAACGCAAACCGGAGGATAGAGTTTTACCTTATAATGGCCAAAATATGACTGATACGAATAAAACAAAGGCATTTGATATTATTGCTAGTGTTTATATGTTTTGAAAACAATTTCAAATCATAACTATCAATCATAGACGGCATGGGTACCATATATCATGTCGCCATATATATATATACAATCAAAACCGCACGATGTCGTATTTGGAAATTGGATTTCCGTCATGAACCAAGGCAAAAGATAGTCCTTACCGAATTCGAGACAATCTAGCCCATGTCTCAGGCAAGCGCGCAGGCAAGCCTTGGAGCGACAGGGTCGGTCCACCGATGTGGATTATTATGCCTGAACAATACGTCTCCCCGCCCTTTGGGGCGTAAATGAGCCAACGAATGACTCCATCGGACCCGGATCGTCCGATCAAACCGAGGCGCCTCGCAACAGCAACAACCACATAGGTGAAAAGTATATAAATGTCAGGGCTGGTAGGTCACTGACACCACCCTAGCTAGAAAGAAACGCATGCCCTCCCTGAGGTCCTTCTCCCGTTTTAGGTTCATACCGGGATGTGAGGCTCGCGAATTCACGTTATACACAAAGCTACGCCACACAGGCGGTGCTTTGATCAACACCACAAGACTTTGCTTTTCAACAGAAGCCCTGATCACTGCATCTTAGCATGCCACACAGGCAATTCATGCCATGCGACTGATGTCCATCGATACACAACCTCTGAGCTCGTGCGTTTCAGAGAAGGGCGTAAAGCAAAAGAATAAATTCTCCGCCGCCAAACAGATGTATATTTAACAGAAATCAATCAACACAGAATAAACTCCAATGTCAGACACACAGTCCATTTACAAGTCCGTTCTGGGTCTGAACGAAACCGGAGGCACTAAATACATCGCAAACCCATCGATCACCACGTACGTCTGGACGATCACCACTCATTATCCATATTTCGGGATGCCTCCCAATCAGGACCTCGGTTACCATCCAAACGAGGTGAAGATCTTCGGTCTTCGACCGTCATCTTCATCTTCGACTTTCAATTGTCGGTCAATTATTTGAAATGAGAATTAACTCGGCCTTCTCAAATAATTCACGTATATTTAGAATTTCAAATCAATTTATTTCAATGGTTAAATTATTCGACAACACCAATTTTGTTCTTTAATGTAATTTTCACACCAAACACATTCAACCATCAAATACAACATAAATCGAGCAAATTCAGTTCATTTCCATTCCATATTGATTATGATATTTTATAACGATTTATCGCTATTTTTGTTTATTTTAAAATAGCCAATTTATTCAAAACGACGCTTCGGGCCATAACGCGGCCGTGGCGCTGTTTTTCTTCAGATTTGATTTACACATATCTGAAAATCTAACCGTTGGATCTTCACAAAATTTACATCATTAGAAAGGCCTTTTCAAAACGAATCCAACGGTTCCAGTTTCAGGAAAATCCGACGGTCGGATCTCCCGGTACAATCGTTTGAATTTTCGATTTCAAAATACGAACTGCAGCGTCGTTATTCGATTAAATATATAATTATATTTATATATATATAAATATAATCGCTTCTGGCGCTGTTTTTCATCAGATTTGAATTAAACATTCCAGACAATCCAACCGTTGGATTTTTACAAGGTTGGCGCCGTTGGGAAGATATTTCCAAGGCGAACCCGACGGTTGAGGTTACGGGAAAATCCAATGGTTGGATTTCCCGTACTAGTTGTTTGAAAACACGGTTTCAAAACACGAACTGCACGACTACGTTTCGTTTTAATTTATTTATATTTATATAAATATAGTTCATTCAATGATTTCAATATCGTTTTCACTTCAAATATTTCACTAACGCCTTAAAATTTTGGAAAATTTCGCCATAACCTCCCCTGCACCGGGAGCATCGGGAAATCGCAAATAGCTTTCCCGGTCCTTCTAATCTCAAAAAGAAAAAGAAAAAGCCAAGCGGCTAGCCAACAGGCTCATAAAATCATCACCCAAACAAAACAGTAAATGTGTACCTATTTGTCGGGCACAAAATTTTATTCCTCTTCTCTAGCCCCTTTGCTATAACCTGTTCAATGAATATGCATGTACATATATATAGTTCTTATCATTTATCATTTTCTATTCAACTTCATATTTGATTTCTATTTGGTTTAAAAACACCATTCATTCTAATGTTACATGTATAGGCAAAAATCATATCATTAGCTAATTAATGAATATTTCAACTCATATATGTTTATTTGAACGAGTGGCTATTTTTAACACTTCACATTTCAACGATTCATGCATACAATAAAAAGGTTATTTTTTTTTATTGTAAAACAACTCATTTCAAAACACTATTATTTTGATATATTTCATATTGGTGATAAAAATAGGATTTTTATCATAAAACAATTTCTTTTAAAACGAGATTATTTTACACAGTTCATATAGTCGATAAAAGGTGATTTTTTATTATCAAACAATTTATTTCAAAATATGAATACCATTCAACACATGAATTTCAATTCAACGAATGAATATGTATCAACACATGAAGGTTTTCTATAGTTTCTATATATAGATAGAAATGTGGTTTTTATATTTAAAACGCGAAAACCATTCAACACATGAATTTCTAATCAACGAATGAATATCAATTCAACACATGAAGGTTTTCTATTCAATGAATAAATATAGTTTAAGCAAATGAAAATAATTCAAACACATGAATATTATTCAATATTTCGGCAGCATAACGGCAGGGTAGTTAAAACCGGGACCGTCCCTAGTACGGCTCCTCGCTCTACCTTAAAACCTCGCGGTTTTTGACAATGGGGATCATGCATCTAGTTCGCACGCAGGCGGCATGTATATATTTATTTCATTTCCACAAACTAATCCTATGTGGTTTCAATCAAATATTTCTCAATCACCAATGGGTATTTTTCAACCACAATCAACCAATATCAACCACAAACAATCCCAAACAATCATTCGCTATCAATCAATTTTCACAACAATTTCAATCAATAAATATCGTCCATGGTTTGTGGACGAGGGGCGTATATATATATATATATATAGCAATTCACTTTTATTTCAACACATATATATATAGAAAAAGAAATTGAAGAGTGAGAAATTCTCACCGAATAGCTAATTCAATCCCACGACTCTTCTTTGCATAAATCTTCACCGTTCTCGCCTTTTTGTCGCTTTCGCCCGTAGCCACTACATATATAAAAAAATCGAATTTTTACTTCGCTATTCAATATATAAAAATCGAATTTTTATTATGCTATTCAATATATAAAAATCGAATTTTTATTATGCTATTCAATATATAAAAATCAAATTTTGACTTCGCTATTCAATATATAAAAATCGAATTTTGACTTCGACTTTCAATATAGAAAAATCTGATTTTTACTTCGACTTTCAATATAGAAAAATCTGATTTTTACTTCGACTTTCAATACAGAAAAATCTGATTTTTACTTCGACTTTCAATACAGAAAAATCTGATTTTTACTTCGACTTTCAATACAGAAAAATCTGATTTTTACTTCGACTCAACTTTCAATACAGAAAAATCTGATTTTTACTTCGACTTTCAATACAGAAAAATCTGATTTTTACTTCGACTTTCAATACAGAAAAATCTGATTTTTACTTCGACTTTCAATATAGAAAAATCTGATTTTTACTTCAACTTTCAATATTAAAATAACTATGCTATTACATGTTAAAATAACTATGCTATTACATGTTAAAATAAAAAAAAATCAGTTTTACATTTAAAAATATCGTTTTTAAAATCCAGTTTTCATTTAAAAATCTCTAAAGAAAAATATAATAAAACTATACTGTTTATAACTAAATAAAAATAAATAAAACTAACATCAACACTCACAGCGCTTTCAAGGAAAAGGGGGGGTTTCTTATGCGCCGAGGTGAGGAGAGGGAGGTCGGTGGTCTTCGTTGGCGATGAAGGGTGGGAGCAGGTTGCTCGAACGAGGCTGGAGGAGGTGGATGCGTCGCGAGGTGGGTGGAGAGTCGGAGGGGGGTCTCGAGCTCGCGTCGGAGCTGCTGGTGGCGCGCAGAGGTGGTGGCTGGAACTTGGTGGAGGCGGCGGCTGCTGCTCCTCCTTTCTTCTTCTTTTTTTTTCTTTTAATTTCTGTTTAATGAAACCGGGGGGGCAGAAAGAAGAAAAGGGAGGGAGATATTTTTTTTTAATTAATTTAATTGCATAAAGTTGACTTTTACCCACGACCTCGAAACGAGGCCCACCGCCTGTCGTCTATAGCGTTTCACCCTCATTCCGAACATAATGGGATATATATTATAAGCTGATTCGATAGTTACAATCAGTTTCCGTTTGATTTACATTTAAATCATTATATTGAATTTTAAACGTACATTTCAAATTACCGGGGTCACATACTAACTAGAAAAATTCTAGAAAAATATTTTCTAGCTTCGTATTGACGATACGGTCCTAACAAAACTAGTTTCATCGAATTCTGAGACCGTTTGAAAAATGGCCATTTTCCAGTCGATTAAAATCAACTAAAACTGGTCAAACGCGTTTTCCTTTGCCACGCTCACATATTGATTCGAAACATTATGAAATTTGAAACCTAGCAATAATTTGACATCACGGATCCAACAAAAGTGGTTTCGTCGAAATCCGAGGTCGTTTGCAAAATGTCCATTTTTAAGGGCCTGAATTCCATAGCGACTATTCCGAATTTTCAACTGGACATAACTTTTGATTCCCGCTATCAAATTTCAATTTTTTAGATTCGTTAGAAAGGTATTCACTAACAGATTTAAATATTTTTGGTTTCACTAAAATCCGGATTGTTTTGCACCCTGTACAGTCCGACAAAGTTTGAATTCAATTTTTGAAACTGCCACGCCATTTCAGGCCTTGTTTATAATTATAATTAATTATATTCGTGTTCAATTGTCGATTCAAACTCAGTTTTCATCGCCATTATTTAAAATATTTATTTTAAATATTTAAAATCCATTATTTTAGCCAGTTTAAAAAATTTAAATTGGTTCAGATTTTCTGGGTCGTTACAACAATCTTTGGGCTTCTATCACTTTATTGCTTGATTTCGATTTCAGATCCCCTAAAACCATTTAAGGATTTGTATATTCTTCACAAATTTTCGGAGTTATGTTATGTCAACACCAAAACCTGGGTTTTGGTTTAAGCTATACTGAGATTCATACATTCAGAAACCTCTCCTGTCTCATCATATACATGCTGGTTAAGCTTTTAACGCTGAAAATGGCCCCTCATTTCTAATGCCAAAAAGTAGTTTCATCCAAGAAATGATGATTTTATCGGGAATCAAACACCAAAGAAGGATTTTTGACTTCATAACACCTTTAGAAAAATTTATACCAGTTACCACCGCATAAATGCTCAGGTTAATAGTACATGTTTCTATTGTTCATAAATAGTTCTTATATTTAAGTCTGAACTCTTGAGATTATAATTATAGACATATCATGATAACTAGAGAGGCAATGTTAAAAAGACAAAATTTCCAAATAACCATTCGAAATTCATTAGACTTCTGGAAACACACTAAAACTGAAAAATAAGAGGAAACTTTTATATACCTTATTAACTTCGGAAAGGGATTTGGTGACCCAATAACGTTTGTCCTATGTGTAAAGGAATTTTTGTACTTAAAACTTCTTCATACAGACTATTTCAAGCAAGATAAATAGTCATTTTTTCGGTGCGCCTCGGTATAGGTCATCAACTTAAAACCTCAATAAACCCTAAATTTAAACTTTTTGAAATAAAGCGTAAGGCATCAAAATTCACTCAAAGGACGGAACGGCTCAGTAGGAAGCCAAGGGAAAAATTTATAATACTATCCCCTAGAAATTAAAAAGTCTCAAGCGAAAATTTGACTATTTCTCAAAATAAACTTTAAGGCACCAACATTCCCTATCGAAAGGAATATTTTCGCTCTAGACCCATAAGCCTTACTCGCCTCGGAATGTATTTGCTCTTTTAAGTTCCTGTTCCGGAAGTCAGAGTTATTTATACCGAGCGTTTCAAAAGTAAGACGAAAGCTAAAAAACCAAGACAGAATAAATTCTAAAAAAACATCGATTTCCTAGAAATTAATGTGAGCGAGGGGTTAGTTTAATATTTTTCTTCAATAAAACCATTAACGAAGGTAAAAGATTCTGATAACAAGGATATTATATCTTACGAAGTTATGAAGCGATGGCAACACCTTTCGTAAGCATCTTTGAATAAGTCAAAATTTCAGTCCTTAACATATATCAGAGAACTAAGATAAATTAAAGTTGCTTTCGTAAGCTTTCGCAAGAAGTACTCCGAGAGTGAAACTAATAAAAACCATCTTAGTAGTATATTCCTTACTAAATTTTGAATAAAACTCGAAATATTAAAGTTTATCAAAATTAAAATATTCATGGTCACATCATCCAAGATCACATCCCAAATTATATCAGCGTTAATACAATGGTTCGTGCAAACTACAATGTAAAAAGATACACAATCATAATTTGCTTTTTCTAAATAATACGAAGAACTTCTTGAACAAATTACTGGAAAAAAATACTAACTGACCAATTCTTGCCTCTACCACAGAGGCAAATAACGAACTTTAGACCATGAGCTTTCAAACTTTGAAGATTCTGGCGAAAACACTTTATATATAAAGCTTATAAGGAAAATCTGAACCATTTCCCCTAAAACAATCGAAAAGGAAAAATTATAGCACTGTTCAATATTTTCAAGCTTAGTCAACAATATTATAATAAATTCGTAGGAAAAGCAAGAAGAAGGCATAAATTTAAACTGAGCATTGCAAACCTGAAAAGGGAATTAGGAAGGAGTTATGTACCAACGACTACCTCCTTAACTAACCTATTTCAACCGCGAAGACTTACCAAATGAAATCATCACACACTTAAAGGAAATTATGTAAGTATAATTCTATGCTCCAAAAAGATCTTAGTAGACTAGGTAAAAATCGCATTAAGGAAGGGATTTCCAAGTAATCACGAATAGGGAATTTGGTAAAAGAAGAAGTTTATGTTTTCAGTTTTAACAATGCCACTCCTTGCTAATTGGTGATAATAAATAAAGATTAAGACCACATTTTTAAAACTTGGTGGAACCGCTTAATGCAAATTCTTGTAAAGCACATAGCCTTCGAAGGAGTCTAACCAAAAATAAAGTCCCTGATCAGGGCCAAATGCTTTACCAAATTTGCAAAAGACGAAAATATCAAGGAAAAATAAAGATGCCCAAATCTGGAAATAAAAACAAAAATAATAAACTATATATTACCAAACTCAGCGATGTTGCCCTCGACCAATTTCAGCAGAGCAGCTAACCATTTTTGATAAAACTTAGCCGAGAAAACTCTTCTAAGTTTTAGTTTAAACGCTCTACCAGATTGGTAGAAGACAACAACATTAAGAAGAAGCCTCTAAGTTCCAAAAGATAATAACTACAGAAAAATTTGGTTTCGGTAAAGAAACTTCTTTAAGGATAGGAATGCAAAGGCAGAGAAGAAGAATGGAGCAATTTATAGAAAACCATCTTTAACACGAGACTGTTAGATCATATTTGAAGGGCTAGCTAAAAATGGAAGAGAAGACAGTGAAATCAAGAAGATTTACGGATGCCAACTAGAGGAATTAATTTTTACCGTGTAAAAATACATTTATATATAAAATGAAAAGGAAATAGGAAAATACCGCGTGTGCAGAAGACGAGACAAAAGAAGCGAATAACTCATGTTGACTAAATCTCAACTACAAAGAGAGAAGCACTAAAATGCAGATATGAAAAAATAACAAGAACATTCCTTCCTATGGGGGAGGACAAATGTTAGCGCCAAACATTACCAAGGCAAAAAAAGAATAAAAGTTGAAGTGAAGGAATGTGAAAGCCAACAGCGCTCCAAAGCGAGCAACGCTACAACTTTGGCAGTATCACTTTTGAAATAAGAGAAGGAAAGAAAAGGGAATTTCTCTCCAACCAGAAAGCCCATTTCGGTTTTAACCGAAAGGGCACTAACCTCCAAACAAAAAGCCCTTTTTAGCCTTAACCAAAAGGGCAATAATTTTAGACCTAACAACCCTGTAAGAAAGAGCAAAGGAAGCAAGCCAAGGGCAAAGCATAAAAACAAACAGAAAAGAAGATAAGAGCCGGAAGCAGGCAAGTTTGCAGTTAATGAAGGCCTTCGGTTGTATTTCGAAAGGTCCATCTTCCATAAGCAAAAGACACTGGCAAGACAAATCCATGTCTTAATTATATTAGAAGGAAATGTACTCCGAAGAAAAAGATTGAAAGGAAAGGGTGAGAGCTAAGGGTAGGCCCATCGAACATATCAGATATCGGAAAATGAAGAACTTCCATACCTAACCACATCAAGGTGGATGTTGATTTGAAGACAGCTTCCATTATAAGCCAAGAGTCTGCATACTTCTATGCCCCTCGCTCCTATTTAGATTGGAACCAAAAGCGGTCTACCCTAAGAATACTAATGAAGAAGAATTTTTGAAGGCAAGAAAGCTTTTGATAACCATCAGAAGGCCCTCTAAAGCAACAATAGATGGGCCTGAAGATCACTCAAGTAATAAGAAAGGACAGAATAAAAGGAAAGGATATTCGAAAGCTGCCGAACAAAAAGCGGGATGGATAACCCAATATGGATACAAGAGGAGCCGTTCGAAAGAAATAAAGCAAGGCTTTCGATACAGGCCTATGAAGCCTATGAAGGATAAGATACATTTGGCACAACATGAAGGACGAGAAAAATAAATTCAGGGCCTCTAATCCTTAGAGACAAAGCACGAGATGAAAGTCAGAAGAGAGATGAAAGCCCTACAGGGAGCATTCCTCTCGCATTCAACTAAGGGATTCCTTCGTTAAGATCCTCGTAAGCGGCTACATGGATTTTCTCTTGAAGAAATGGTATTTGTGCGCCCACAAAGCCTTCGTGGTTAAACCTATCGGGTGACCGAAGCAAAGCATTTAACTCGAAGGAAGGGTTAATCCACACCTAAATATGACCCCGGAAACTCAAAGAAGGGGTCTTTTCTGGATATTTGGTTCATTTCTAACATTTATAATCTCTTATGGTGGGGTGAAAGCCTAATTACTAGATCAGTTCGAGGAAATATTTTGTGACATTGTATGTGATCAATAAAGAGGAATACATGATGATTAAGGTAATATTGAGAAATCTTGCTTCAATTGTGTTGTAATTATTCACAAACGTTGTAGGAACAATATGTGAGTCATATATATGATTGAATTTCTTTCATACCCTGACCAATGACCACCCATATGTGTCTCAGATCTGAAATACCGACCATCCTTAGTCTAATGGACCTAGTTATGACCTAAAATTGTGTTAGTGTCTCCTAATTAAGTAGCTAATTAGGTGTAACGGTCCGCATTTTACGTATCAGAGGATCATAAAATATTTTTATTCAATTCCCTGAGGGTTGGATCATTCTCATATTTTGATATGTTGGTTATGGGGATGTGAGACATGTCCATAGTTTTTACCAATTTTATTTGTGACCTTTTTTCCCTTGTCAATTTTGTACAGGGCATAACTTTTGACGGGGATCAAATCAGGTGCTGAGATCGATTTCATTCGAAGGGAAATGATGTTTTAAATTTCGTAGAGTAGTCAGATTGAAGATTTGGTCCAATGATCTGGGAGTACTCGTTGTTTTAGTGCTGCACAATTTTCTACATAGGTTTTGCTAAACATTAATGGGCTGAATTGGTGTGGGCTGGTCAAATGCTATAAATAGGGGCTTAGTGGCATGGGGTATAGTTTTGATTCTTCATTCTCTCATGTGGTTGAACTTATAATCCTCCTTGCTCAGTCGAATACACCTTTCCTATATTAAAATTCTAGATCCACGCAAGAAGATTGAAGATCTACATCAAGTAAAGAAATATCGCATCAAATTGAGAGGTTTGAAGATCATAATTCATTGTTGGGAATGGGAACCTAGTGATTTCAAGTTATTCTAGAAAATTGGTGAGTGATAAGCATCTCTCACACGGATTCAATCAAGCATATGGGTCGCTTGATCTTATTTTCATCATTTCAAGCTGTTTTCACCTAAATCCACATTATGGTTAGTGGATTTTCATTCGAATCACAATAGGATCTAACCTAGCAACTTAAATCGGTAATTATGTTGTTAATTTACATGTTATGCAAGTGTAGATCCACTATTTTGTTTATTCATTGAATTATCATGATTTTTTGTGTTTTATATGGTTGTATGATGAATAATTATCGTTTAAGTGTTATTGATAATTTCATAAAGTGTTGACGGTTAAATTGGATGATTCAGATGAGCTGTTTGCATGGATTCGTTGAGAGCGGAGGTAGATTGGTCAAATCTGGAGTCGGGTCCTTTTTGTATGGGTCGTTGGAGACGTGGCAGGCTCAGGTCATTTGGCTTGAAGAGCAAGAAATGAAGATGGGTCGGTGCGCTTTTGGGTCGTTGGTGCATAGGTCGATCGAATTTTGGTCGGGTCATGGCTTCACGTCACGGGGCATCAAGTCGTTGGAGTTCGGTTGGTCTTTTGAAGTCAAACTAATTGATGGCAATGTTGGGTCGTGAGACTTCGGTCATGGCAGCTTTCTTAGATCATAGGAAGCAAAATACAAGTATAATGCAACTTCAGGTCATTGGAGCTTCAATGGCCAGGTCGTTGGAGCTTTGAAGTAGTCAGGTCGTTGGCTTCAGGTCGGTTGAAGTTGGGTCGTTCAAAGGAAATGTGGGTTGGGTCGTTGGTATATGGAACGACCTAGTGAGTTAGGTCGTTGGTTATGACTGGAGTTAGGTCATTCGACGATCTGACAATTGGGAAGAAAACGACCCGATTATGTTGACTAAATATTGATGTTATTTTGGTTCGATGTTGGACGTGGCTTCGACATGAGTTCAAGGTGGAATGTCAAGGTGTTAAAAAGTGTTCGTTGATCGTCGTTAAGCAACGAATGTGAAGATGACTCAAGGTTATGAGTTCATAGATAATGGTGCTCGAGAAATCGCTTGAGCTTATGAACAGTCATCAGATTGAATGGCAAGAGATATCTAAGGCCGAGGAATTATCGTTGTTGTAGTTTCTAGCGGACTCAAAGTAGGGTATAATGGGGATGCCCAAAAGACTAGAAGTGGTTGGTCAAGTACCTTGGGCAGCACGATGGGCCTAGATACGAGTCACGATGGCACATGGAGTTTTGCTAGAAAAGGAATTTACCATTAGCCCTTGACGGACGGCAAGGTGTTGAGCTGGTCATACGATTAACGATGGTTTTGAAGCAGGATTGGCGGTGATAGCCAGAGTCATGGATGATGATTGTTTGCTTGTATCGTCTTGTGTATATCATTCGATGTCGAAGGAGATATCTCTTGGGTGCTTGTCTGATATTGGTTTAGGCCTTCAAGGCTTGTGATTGGGAGTTATCGCTATCGATTAGGATGGTTTACGCTTGATAAATGATTGTTATAAGTGTATTGTTTGTTTATTCTTGGTTGTTTTAAAGGCTATCACTGTCGGATGTGGATAAGACCAGTTTGGGCTGTTCTCATTGATGTTGGCAGATTAGTTAATTAATCTTCTTGTTCTTATATACTTTATTGATGATCTTAAATAGCTGTTTTATTGCTCATAAAGACTGTTTTCTAACTCAAGGTTTTATGTTTCCATCTTATTACCTAGGGATGCTCATCCGGTTCTGGATGGGATGACTACGTAGTAGGTGATATGTAATAGAACTTGATAAGGACGATGTTGTTAAGAGACGACGAATAGGAGGCTGGCGTGTTATTTTCAACTATCTACTATTGTTGTTTTTCGTTGTTTGATAACCTCTCTGAGGGACTTGTAGTGAGGCTCATTGTGCAGACTCTTATAGTGTAATCCAAGGTTGTATGGATATTTCATGGTGATATGAAAAAGTTTAAGATTCTTCTCAATTCTGCTTCACTATTATTGCCTGTTGTGTATGTTATATTATATTTTATCCTTGCGCTGTGAGTTATACGACAGGTTCCATTCGTGTTATCATATCATGATAATCGTCCATAGCTGCTTGGCACGTCTTTCAATGCATTATTTCTCTTGTAAAGTGTAGGAGTTATGAGAGGTCGTCACATTTGGTATCAGAGCTCTAGTTATCGATTTTAGCCAAAGTTCAAGGACGTAATTACATATGAGAGGCGTATTTGTAGAATTTTGATGGATGTATCCTATATATTAGTGTATAGTATAATAGTGTTTGAACTTAGTTTGCAGTTTTTCTCATACATGGACTAATCATTCTATATTGTAGATTTAGAACGAGTCGTCGACCAACAAGACACGCTGTTAGGGAGGACACTGTTCCTGTAGGGGGTAATGGCGGTATATCAGACTATCCAACTATGTTCAAGGCCATGATGGCAGCGATCATGTGGAGGGTACCTACTCAGGAGACAACTGCGGTAGATGTAGGAGTTCAAGTGCAGATGCCTAGGGCCATGGACTTCGCTAAGCTATGCAAAGACTTCACTACTCTAGGAAGGAACACGTTTAAAGGGACATAACCAATTGAAGAAATTCAAGGGTGGCTTGATACTTGCATTCAGATCTTTGGGGACTTGTGAACTGATGATGCGACTAAGAGGAAGCTTGCATCGAGACAGCTATAGCGCAGAGCTATTGATTGGTAGAACTCTGTCACTCTAGAGACTCCGGAAGATGAGATTTCATGGGAGAAATTCCAAGCCAATTTTGAGATGAAGTTTATCTCTACCATCTAGAAGACTATTTTGTTTAAAAGGTTTGTTAAGCTTAAGTAGAATGGTTGACCAGTGCTGGAATATGTTTCTGATTTCGAAGCTTTGTCAAAGTATGCTCGTTCATATATCGAGACTCCTTATCAGAAGAATGAGAAGTTTTTCATGGGCTTAGGCAAGTATCTTGGGAATAAGCTAGTTGACCATCAAGACGACTCATTATTAGAAGACAATCGAGAAAGCTTTAAGACATGAGAGTTTGTTGCCCAAGGAAGAGACTATTGTTGCAGCTAAGGAAGAACCGAAACAATAGCAGGGTGGTAATAACAAAACGAGGAAGCAGCAACAACATAAAGGAAAAGATGGACAGAAAAAGCGGAAGGGCGAAGTGACTTCTTACAACTGCTGGTAGAAGGGCCATTGTTCCAAGGATTGTAAAAATCCAAAAGCTAGAAGGAAGTGTTTAAGGGCAAAAAGCTTGGGCACGACAAGAAGGATTGTCCAGAACTAGCTAAGGGTAAGCAGGCTGTGAAGGCGTATGCTTTGGAAGTTGTGTCATCATCTTCAAGTGCTCGTACATCGGACGAGAAAGGGAAAAGTGCCGCCGTTCAAGGTATTCTTTCCATTAGAGGTGTTTCAATGAGTGTGTTAATTGATACTGGAGCATCGCATTCTTTCATTTGTAATGAGCTTGTGCGCCGCTTAGGTTTGGAACCCGAGATTTGTGATAGACCTTTTGTGGTGACTCATCCAGTTGGGGGTTTGTCTAGTTTTTGTATGATTTGTCATGGTCTAGTATTGTTGAGTCATGGTTGCTCCGTTATGTGTGACTGCTTTGTTTTTAACTTCTTTGGGTTAGGGATCATCTTGGGTATAGACTGGCTCAAAAGGTATGCGACAAAAGTGGATTACGAGAAGCTGGAGGTGACAGTCGGTAATGTGGAAGGGAGAATGATTGTGATTCGATGTAAGACCAAAGATAGTGTCTTTGTGAGCTATTTATATTTTCTTGTGTTTCCATGGGAAGACTTGTCATCAGTGTCGTTCGCAAGTGATTTTAAGGATGTCACTGACGAGGTCAAAGGGTTGCCACAGCATCATGAGATTGAATTCAAAATCGATTTGTTCGAGTGTGTTATACATATAGTCATGCCACTTAGGCGGATGGAGCCTAAGAAACAGCGAGAGGTAGAGGTGCAAGTACATGACCTTTTGGGAAAAGGATTTATTCAGAGGAGGGTATCCGAATATGGTGCACCGGTTGTGTTCGCAACAAAGGCTAATGGATCTTCGAGACTATGTGTGGATTATCATGAGCACAAGGTAACCAAGAAGAACAAGTATCTTTTACCAAGGATAGACGACTTATTTGATCATCTTCACAAGGCCAAGGTGTTTTCTCAAAATGATTTGGCAATGGATTCCACTAGTTGAGAGTGGCAAAGGATAGTGTGTCGAAGACAGCTTTGGGGACACCATCTGGTTTCTTCGAATGGTTAGTGATGCCATTCAGGTTGACTAACGCGCCAGCATATTTCGTGGATCTTATGAATAAGGTTTTCAGAGATTAATTGAACAAGTTCGTGCTTGTGTTCGTGGATGACATTCTGGTCTACTCCCGAAATGAGGAAGAGAATAAGACGAACTTGCGAGTTATTTTGGAAATCTTGCAAAAGCATCAGCTGAGAGATAAGTTTTCGAAGTGTCATTTCTGGAAGAGGGAAGTGAGGTTCTTAGGCCATGTTATTTTTTGAAATGGAATAGTGGTTAACCCCGCTAAGATGGCAATAATCTAGGACTGGGATAGACCTAAGAATGTGACGGATATTTGGAGTTTCCTTGGATTGGTGAGATATTATCATCGTTTCATCATGGATTTCTCCAATGTAGGCGCACTTTTAACAAGATTGACGAAGAAGAATCAAGTGTTCACGTGGGATGCGAAGTGTGAGTAAGCTTTTGTAATCCTGAAAGAAAGACGGACTAGTGCTCCTATTTTGATGATTCCAAGTGGGATGAAAAGATGCATCGATGCATGTGTTACTGGAATTGGAGAGGTTCTAATGTAGAAGGACAGAGTTGTATCCTACGCAAGTCGACAGCTGAAGCCACACGAAAGGAATTATCTAACTCATGTTCTAGAGTTGGCAGCAATCGTGTTTGCTCTGAAGATGTGGAGACATTACCTGTTAGGAGTTCGATTCGAGTTTTTTACAGATCACAAGTTGTTGAAGTATCTTTTCTCCCAAAAGGATTTGAATCTTCAACAGAAAAGGTTGTTTGAGTTTCTGGCATCGTATGATTTTTGTATAGCCTATACCCTTAATAAGGGTAATGGCAGATGCGTCGAGTCGAAGACATGCAAGTTTGGGAGCGATGTTTTTGGAAACGAAAAACCTCGAGTACTTGGCAGGATTTGACTTCAGATCACGGTGTGAGTTGGAACCTGAAATGTTGGCAATCTTATCGATAAGACCTACTCTCATCGAAAGGATTGACGAGAGCCAAAAATGTGATGCAAAGCTTGTCGATATTATCTAGAAGTTGGAACTAGAGAATAAGGAATTTGAGGTAAATCGAGAGGGTTGACTTCGAAAGAAAGGACGACTGGTTGTCCCTGATATCAACGGACTGAGAGATAAGCTAGGTTATAAGGGAATGTCATCACTAGAAGTTGATGATTCATCCCATGGCAATACGATGTATCGGGAGATGAATCGATCTTACTACTGGGAATGTATGAAGAGGGATGTTGGAAAATTCATTCCAAATGCATGAACTCTCAATTGGTGAAAGCTAAACAGAAGAAGCCGAGTGGGTTGCGTCGGCCATTAGAAGTTCCTGTCTGGAAGTGGGTGTAGATATCGATGGATTCTAATGATGGACTACCTAGAACTAGGGTAGGAAACGAAGGAATTTTGGTCATGGTGGATCACTTGACCAAAAGTGCAAGGTTTATTCCTATCAAATCAACTAGGACGGCATCAAAGTTAGCTGAGCTTTATATTAAATGGATAGTTCAATTCCACGGTATCCCAAAAAGCATAGTAAGTGATTAAGATCTATTGTTCACGAGTGGATTTTGGAGGAGTTTGCAAGAAACTTTGGGGACGGAGTTGTGTTTAAGTACGGCTTATCTTCCCTAGACTGATTGTCAAACCGATAGGGTCAATCGTGTTTTGGAAGATCTCCTAAGAGCTTATGTATTGGACTTCAAGGGATCGTGGGAAGACCATCTACCTTTAGTTGAGTTTGTGTACAACAACAGCTACCAGTCGAGCATTGGGATGGCACCATACGAAGCGTTGTATGGTAGACCGTGTAATTCTCTGGCATGTTGGTTAGAAACTAGAGATAAGTTGATGTTTGGGCCTGAGATGATTAGTGAGACCTCAGATTGTATCGAGACCATTTAGCGATGAATGAAGGCATCCCAAGATCGTCAGAAGAGTTACGCGAGTAAGTGTCAAAAAGATTTGGAATTCAACGTAGGCGATACGGTTTTCGTGAAGATTTCGCCATTGAAGAATGTTATTCTGTCCGGAAGCAAAGTGAAGTTAGCTTCAAGGTTTGTTGGATTGTTTCTGATAGTCGAGCGAATTGAAATGTGGTGTTAACTCTATAGCAGTACGAAGACCTAGAAGTCAAGACCGTAGATACAAAACCTCGTAAGCCGCTTCGCATTGTGGGGAATGACACGAAACAACTTAGGAGAAAGATGGTTAAGCTAGTCAAGGTGCAATGGAGTGAGGATGATGACGATTGTATGTGGGAGACAAAAGAGAGTATTAAGACGATCCATTCATAACTTTTCATTGGTATGACCTATTAATGTCGTGTCACCTTACATTGTAGCTTGTACTATCACTGTTAGAATTTCACGTGCTAGGATAAGGCTATGGATGCATGGCTTGATGGATACTAGTTTGGATGGTAAATTGGTTGTCTATGAATTATAGGCACACGGAATTGTTTCGAGTTGCTTGTGATTGTTTTGAATTTCGAGGGTGAAATTCCTAAAGGGGGGAGAATGTAACAACCCGCATTTTACGAATCAGGGGATCGTAAAATATTTTATTTAATTCTCTAAGGGTTGGATTGTTCTCATATTTTGATATGCTGGTAATGGGGATGTAAGATAGGTCCATAATTTTTACCAATTTTATTTGTGACCTTTTTGCCCCTGTCAATTTTGTATAGGGCATATCTTTTGACTGGGATCGAATCAGGTGCTAAGATCAATTTCATTGGAAAGAAAATGATGTTTCCAATTTCGTAGAGTAGTCACACTAAAGAATTGGTACAGCAGTTTGGGGAAAATCGTTGTTTTAGTGCTGCACAATTTTTTGTACATGTTTGGCTAAGCATTAATGGGTTGAATTGGTGTAGCCCGTTAGTGGTCAGGTTAGAAGCTATAAATAAGGGGTTAGCAGCATGAAGAATAGTTTAGTATCTTCATTCTCTCATTTGGTTAAGCTTGTGATCCTCCTTGCTCAATCAAATACAACTTTCCTCCATTAACATTTTAGATCTACGCAAGAAGATTGAAGATCTACATCAAATGAAGGAAGATCGCATCAAATTGAGAGGTTTGAAGATCATACTTCGCTGATCGGATTGGTAATTTAGTGAATTCAGGTTATTTCGAAGAATTGGTGAGTAATAAACATGTCTCACGCGGATTCAATCAAGTATATGGGTTGTTTGATCTTATTTTCATCATTTCAAGTTGTTTTCACCTAGATCTTCATCATGGTAAGTTCATTTTCATTCGAAACCATAAGATCTAATCTAGCAACTTAAATCGGTAATTATGATGTTAATTTACATGTTATACAAGTTTAGATCCACTATTTTGTTTATTCATTGATTTATCATGATTTGGTGAGTTTTATATGGTTGTATGATGAATAATTGTTGAGTGTTGTTGATAATTTCACAAAGTGTTGATGGTTGAATAAGATGATTTAGACGAGTTGTTTGCATTGATGTTATCGTTTGTTGATGGATTGGTTGAGATTGGAGGTAGATTGGTCAAATCTGGAGTCGGGTCATTTTTGTATGGGTCGTTGGTGACGTGGCAGTCTCAGGTCATTTGGCTTGAAGAGCAAGGAGTGAAGATGGATTGGTTTACTATTTGGTCGTTGGTGCATGGGTCATCCGAAGTTAGGTCGGGTCGTGACTTCAAGTCGCGGGGCATCAGGTCGTTGGAGCACTACACCAAAACAGTGGATTCCCAACAAGTATAGGTGTTACAAATAATTTCCGTAACACTTTTATGTGTCACTAACAGCCTATGAGGAATTTCCTGTAACACTTATAAGTGTTACAAGCAGAGTAACTGCTAACACTTATAAGTGTTACAAGCAGAGTAACTGCTAACACTTATAAGTGTTACAAGAAGACCAACTGCAAACACTTATAAGTGTTACAAACAGAGTAACTGCTAACACTTACCAGTGTTACAAACATATTTATTGCTAACACTTATAAATGTTGGAACTATAATATATGGTAACACTTATAAGAGTTACAGACATATTCATTGCTAACACTTATAAATGTTGGAACTATAAGAGATGGTAACACTTATAAGAGTTACAAACATATTCATTGCTAACACTTATAAATGTTGGAACCATAAGATATGGTAACACTTATAAATGTCAGTATCATAATCCTACTAACTCTTATAAATGTTGGCATACATAAATTGCTAACACTTATATAACATGTTTTTATGATTTTCAATCACATATATAACTCAACATACCAATTCAAATAAAAGTATTTAGTACACTTCTATATTCCAAATTCCAATAATGTCACTTTTGCATAATGCTTTCAATTTCAAAATACCATAATATCAAGTTCAAATTACAAAAAACAATACAAAGTTTTACTAAAGATACATAGAATTTTAGATATTATGAAGGCGAAACATGGACCATATCACAAAGCCTCCATCCGAAAATTTACAAAGCTTGTAGTGTACGTTTTGAGGACCATCGTAAATTGGTGCTTCCGGATCTAAAACTTTTGTTATCCAAACAACTTTCTCAACATCTGGCACTATCTCTCTAAAATCCCGGTATCATAGTAAGAAAGGATAAAGAAAATGATATAAGAGCATCGTTGATTTGGATTGACACTTGACTCGCCACTTGACTTGCAACTTGATTTTGTAATTTCATAGACCATTGACGAAAATCGTCCTTTTTATTCTTGTCGACAATTGCTTTTGATGCTTGCATCATCTTTACGTGCTTTATGGAAGAAGAGGAGCTAATTGCACGACAATAATTTTTCCTTTTATCAGAACCAAAAACTTTGGCGATAGAATCATTGTCAAGATCAAACATGTTTGCATTCTCGTTGCTATTACATTCCAAATTCTTTTTTTCCCCTCCTCTTCCACAAGTGCCTACAAAATATAAACGCACTCATTTTTACAGAAATAACAAATTGCAAAACTAATAAATAACATCTTGTATTAACTAACTGAATAAGGATTTATTTATTTTTTTGCGAAACTGATCAAACATATTTGCAAAACTGATCAAACATATATGCTCAGTTTCGAAACAAAACTGATCAAACATAACTGCTCATCTTCGAAACAAAAGACTTAACAGCATTTCATATTCAAAGATACTTAGAAAACTAAATGTTAGTCTATAAAGGCTAAATCAAATTTGTTGAACATGGACAATGATTAATAGGCCTCCTGAGGACAGTCCAACTAAAATTATGACTAGAATAGGACAGTCCAACTAAAACTGGCCAGCCTATCAAACTAAGACTAATTTTCTCAACAAAGCAGTCGGCCTATCAAACTAACTCTAAAATAGGATTAAATTATGTTACCAATTAAGGAAGGCATGTTGAATAATCTGTCAAACAGATAGGAAGTAGCTTTAATCTTGTGTCGTAAATTGCAATATTTTAAACCATTAGTTCTACAAGTACCATTTGAATAGTAAAGAATAAATCATTTCATGTATTTTTCCTGACATTTAGTGCTAATAGCAAAATAACATAATTTTAAAATTATACTTTAAAAATATTATGAACTGTTAATAGCTCAGTGGTAAAGCATTTGACAACATATCAAAGTTACTGGCGCAGTTAACATCAAGAATAAGGGAAAAGATCCTTTGATTTAATTGATGCCAAAAAGCTTAAATAAGGATCAAGTAATAGAGGTTATGTAAGACAATAAGAAATCATCAAAACATGAGAGACAACAGAACTAAACCCTTTTACTGACCACGAGAATCAATAAAAGACAATGTGAATACTGACCCATTTGACGATGAATCTTTAGCAAATCTTTGGCCAAAATTTCAGCGTACCGGATGGAATCTCGAACCTTGGTTTCAACGTTGATTGTTCATTTCATCAAATAGACAGCTCGTTCGTTCAGTGTAAAGTAAAAAGTGTAATAGTAAGAAAGAGGGGTGACTGGACATGTTTGTTGTTAGCAATGGTCTAGGTTATACAAATCAGTCAAGACAGTCAACTGATGATAACATCCAGGTTATTAATCAATCATGTTAGTTTATGCTCTACAATTAAACACCAAACACTAAAATGATACTTGAAAAGGGAAATTATGTCACTGTATTTAACGTAAATGATGTGCAAAACAGAAACCACACACTAGTATATCCTAAATTCAAAGTCACCCAACAGGAATGACATTGGGGTAATTATTCTACTTAACTTACCTCAATGCAAGTTCTTCCATTAAGGATACGCTCTTTGCCAATTCCCCAAGAAAGACATTCAGTGTTTCTCCTTCTGTCTTTGTCAATGAAAAATATGTCTTGATTATCTTTTCCAATCCCTAAAACCCACTTAGGAAGGGTGATTGACATAGAACTAGATTCAGTTCCTCCATGTTCATGAAATGCCATGACTACCTTAAAAAAGGTCAAGGCAAAAATGTAAAGTCAAATAGAATTTTGATAGTCGTACAAAGGTTTGTATATGAATCTGCAAGTAATTAAGCTGAAAAAAGTATACATGCATGGCATATGAAAGTCTCCAACAATGGAGGAAACACCTGACCTGGATAAACAGGTTATTAAAATTAAGTATAGTGTAATTGAAGATGAATTTGAACCAACCTGCAGCTTAAGCTGATACTCTCGGATGATAGTGAAGACATCGCGATAACCAGTCCATGTGTATTTCTGTGGAATCCATGCTTCTACTATTCCCCACCAGCAATCTACAACTACTCCATCAATATTTAAAGCCTTAAGATGGCCTAATTCTTGCCGTAAAGTTTCAGGGTCAACCATTTGGCAATAATTGTTGATAACGCCAGCCTTAAACATAACCAACAAAAATGTTAGTAGATGATATCTCAAACAAACAAACAAGATGCAAGCATGCCATAGTGTTAAGATGACAAGGTTAAAGGTATATGTAAAAATTCAAAGGTGTAAAAGCAGAACGGCTTAAACATTAGTAGCAAAGGTAATACACTTCATTCTACTTTTAACAGTAATTTCCTATTATTCTAAAACATAATACAAATATTATTTGCAATATCTCAAAGCAATCGATCACTCACATTATAGTATTTTTTTAACTGTTAGAATTTTATTTTATTTTTCATTTTTTTTTCATTTTTTGCCCCCTTCCCTGCAAAAATGATACTAAGACGTTAAATCATAATGTGTTAAGTTCAAGGATTCATTCAGTATTTAGGATCACATAAGCTCTGACTTTATTTTCCATAACTCACCGGGAGTGTCACATAAACTGGAATATACGTGGTTCTACCAAAGTTTCCATCAGCTGTTGCAGCTCCTAAGCATTGTCTATACCAAACACTAAAGCTTTAGTTGCAATATTAATGAACACATCAAAAACAGAAAACAACTTACTTCAATTTTCAAAAATCAATACATGGTCTGATGAATTGTTCAGACTAACACTCCCATATTTCTCGGTTTTAAAATCCTCAAGCTCAGCAGCTTAAAATGAGTCTATAGACACGGGAGATAAGCTCTCTTCAACTCTCAAAAGTGATGGTTCGGAATCTTGTGTTATCTTGAAGGGTATCTGCAAATATAAATCAACATTGATCAAAACATGAGAACATGTTTGGCTTCTCATTTGTAGTTGTGTTTTCGTCTAAACAAAAATGGGCACGTCGTATCATTGTTCGAAAACAAAAATAAAATTAAAAATAAAATTAACCTGTAAAATGTACAAGTTTATTTTATTTTTTGTGTTTTGAGGGATAACAAAAGAACTAAGAACAATCCAACTCCTTCAGTGTCCATTAATCATCTTAGGAATTGTAAATTTCCTTTTCTTAATTCTTGTTATCAATACAAAACCTAAAATGAAACCAACTGGACCATAAATTTCTTTAAAATTCAATTACATAACTTTCCTGTGACACACACACCATAATTCAACAGCATATGTTACAAAATAAAAACAACAGGCCATAATTATACATCCTAAATGATTGTGCAGTCGTGTAAACTCCTGTAACTTAGCATGCTGGCGTTTGATCCGATCAGAAACCACATGCAGTAACAAGCAAATAAGAATATTCTGCTTTATCCTACTTTTACAATGAAAAAATAGGGAGAACTGTAATAAACAAAAATAATTAGTAAAGTATGCATATAAGCAAGTGGGCAAATTTCCCATTCAGTGATGATTGAAATGAAAGTTGGACCGTTGGTTAACAATGACGAATAAGCAAAGAAGGGGGTTTGAAGAGTGATGCTATTTGCTCCACTATATGCTAGACCAATTTTGACCAGCGATTGAATATTAGTATGGCATTCACTACTTTGGCGGTTGATTGCCATTTAACTTTAGAAAAATAAAAAATGATCAAATGGGAATGCAAAATATGTATGTTTTACATATCAGTAGATAATCTGTTATGGCCGAACATGTTTTGTACAACCAACTAAAATCTATGTAATTGTAGTTTTTTTTACGGAGCGAACAGGATCACTCTTCATTTATCCGCATTATTTCAAGGATGTCAGTATTTTCAGTTTTCACCCTTCCAACAGTCTGGCAAACCATAATTCATTATATGAGTTGTGCTGAATGCACCATAATATGCGCTCTATTTTACTCAGAACATAAAAAAAACAAGCAATGCAAAACGTTGCTTCATTTTACCCAGTTAATTGACGATATATTACTGATCGAAAATAGAATACCAATCAAAAAGATATATCAACTTCAATGGTATAAGACTGCAAGTCAATACATACAATCGGCACTATAATACCAGTCGGTCAATCTTCACCGACTCAGATCTGTGGGGTAAAATGAAGGCTGAGTAGAATGGACACATACTAGGATTCATTTAGCACCACCCATTCATTATTTCTACCGCTGTGGATAAAAGTCAAATTTCCCAGCAAGTTTCTTTCGTCCCTTACATATTATATTCATCACAATCAATTTTAAAGGAATGAACAAAAGTGCTATTAAATAGCGAAGAATACACAAAAGTATGATTTACCAACTGTGGTTGCGGAGTAGCAGATCTATAAGTGGTCCTAGAAGCCGCCGAAGCCCCAATTCCTAGAACAAATTTCAATTCTTCGCGTTCGGTCGTGTCTCTGATGTTGATGAGCTAATCGCTGATTTCAATCTTCCAAGTCCATTCTGTTTATTTGAGTATGTTGCGGCCTGGAAGGAATAAGTGTGGATGACTAAGCGTTGAGCATCCGATTAGGGTTATGTTTGGCAACTTACCCTTTTGCCCTTAGAAAAGAAGAGTTGACCAAGTATAACAACACATAAAAGTGTTGGCACATTTTTGGTGACACATTTTTGCTACCGCAACACATATTAGTGTCACTAGTCTACAACACATATAAGTGTTGGCAGTTGAAGAAAATAAGAGTTGCCAATTGGCCATTATGGTGTAGTGGAGTCTGGTTAGTCTGCTGAAGCAAAAATAATTAATGGTAAAGTTGGGTCATGAAACTCGGGTCGTTGGAGCTTACTTGGATTGTAGGAAGCACAATAAAAGTACAACGAAACGTCAGGTCACTGGAGCTTCAATTGGTCAGGTCGTTGGAACTTTGAAGCAGTCGGGTCATCGACTTCAGGTCGGTTGAAGTTGGGTCATCCGAAAGGAATGTGGGTTTGTTCGTTGGTTTGTGGAATGACCTGGTGAGTTGGGTCGTTGATTACGACCGAAGTTAGGTCGTTCGATGACCTGACAATTGGACAGAAAATGACCCGATTATGTTGACTAAATATTGATGTTATTTTGGTTCGGTGTTGGACGGGGCTTCGACATGAGTTCAAGGTGGAATGTCAATGTGTCATAACGTGTTCGTTGATCATCATAATGTGATGAATGTGAAGATGACCCAAGGTTGTGAGTTCGTGGATAATAGTGCTCGAGAAGTCTCTTGAGCTTATGAACATTTAACAGGTTGGATGGCTAGAGATATCGAAGGCAGAGAGGAATTATCGTTGTCGTAGGTTCTATCGAACTCAAAGTAGGGGTATAATGGGGATGCCCAAAAGACTAAAAGTGGTTGGTCGAGTACCCTGGGTGGTACGATGGGCCTAGACACGAGTCACGATGGCGTATCAAGTTTTGCTAGAACCAAGGTTTACCATTATCCCTTGACAAACAGCAAGGTGTTGAGCTGGTCATATGATTAAAGATGGTTTCGAAGCAGGAATGGCGGTGATACCCAGAGTCATGGATGATGATTGTTTGCTTGTATCGTCTTGTGTTATTACTACAAAAGTGGGCATATTCTACACTATTTTTCTGTGACCGTAGATCAAAAAAGCATTATTGCCTTAGGCCATTTTTTCAAATAGCCAACACCAAAGAGGCGTGGCCTCCGGGGCCGTTGCATTAGCCATCTAAGGCAATGCTTTTGCCCATCTATGGCTATGGAAAGAAAGTGTTGCAATGTAACCCTATTACAACAGTATATGCATGTAATGCAGCAACATACAGCGTTGCCTTAAGTAGAAGGCAGAGCCTAGCTTCCAGGTCATGGTAGTGGGATCCACATGGACTTTCTACGTTATCTGCCAAAGTGTCACATGCCACGTCAGCTACACATATGTCACATGCCACGTTAGCTATCCACGTGGCACCACGTAAGTTGTGGGCTCCACGTGTTATACCATTGTGGAATAAATAATATTACACTTAATGCAACACCAAAGCACAGTCTCATGTAACACCACAGCAATCTAATGCAACACCACAGTAGCATCTAATGCGACACCACAATACTATACTGCAACACCAGAAAACATCAACTGCAATGGTAAAAAGATCAAATGCAACACCAGAAAAAAATCAAATGCAGTTGTAATACAACCTTGTAATTACAAATTCTGCAGTATGTATATTCAGTCCAAAACATGGTGCCACATTAATACATATATACCAAAATATTCATACAATAAATCCTCCTGAAACATTCATAACCACAGTCAGACCAACCAATTATATATACCAACTCACAAATGTCATTACTAACACATACCACAAGTGCCATCATCCAAACATACCACAAGTGCCATCACGAACACAAACCACAGGTGTCATAATTTAAGAGAACATAGTATATCACAAGTGCCAACACATACCATCCAAATACTTCAGTCAGTTGTCGGGGTTACAGGGGTAGCAATGTCATCTTCATCACTCGTTGTGGTGACACAAAAGTCTCTGACGTCTAAATTAAGATCTAGATCGGCTTCACCTAGCTTTTTTAACACCCATGACACGTTCTCTTTCAATTTTGTGTTCACCTTTTCCTCCAAATCTGCCTCAAGCTCTTGCCTTTTTTTGGGTCGGCTCTTGCACATAACTGTTCGAAGAACCAGGAGTTGTTGGAGACTTTTCGGCCATTTTACCTCGCCTTCCTACAAGCCAGTTCCGCGTGTGGCTCCTCCCGCCAGAAACAAGTGCATCTGCCTCAGTAATGTTTCCTGCATCCACCATTGCTTGAACCTTCACCTACAAAATGAAAACCATGCAAGCATATATATATATATATATATATATATATATATATATATATAGGCAGCTGGCAGGAATGAATTTATTAACAGAAATGGTTTTCTTTCAAACTAACTATGTGTTTGATTTAATAAGCAACTCCAATAAATGTATAATGTGCCAATTATACTGACATAAGTATTGCTATTTCAGTATCTAATTATATATATATACTCACATATTTGGTCTTTAGTTCATCCGTGTTAGTCTTGTAACTTCTACCCGGTTCTCGTTTATATGTTTCCAAATAAACCAAGCCAGCGGATGGGGAGGCTTTTTCTATGTCCTTCTTTCTCTATCAAGCATTAGGATAATTAAAAACAATTGTTAACATTCAACGTTAAGAATTTACAGATCTAGCTACTACCTATGAACATTGTGACAATGATATATAAAATATAATTCAATGATATAACAAATTAGAATTATCATGTGGCCAATTCAACTCAATCACAAAAAAAAAACTTAAGTTCAAAAAAACACATACTATCTTCTCTTTGGCTACTGCATGAGTTTTGGGACCCATGGTATGCGTCTCATTTAATGAATTACGATGCGCGGAATAAGTATCAGCTAGGGCCTGGAAATCCAAAAAAAATTTACCACTAAACAAGGATAATGCAAACTACTAAAGAAAAGATTAACACTAAACAAGATAATGTGAACTACTAAACATTATACAAATGTGAATATCATTAAATCCGTACTTGAACTGCTTTATCCCCTAAGTACTCCAAGAGCATTTTAAAATCTTCCAACAGAATTGTACTGGGCCTATTTGCAAGCCTTTCCTCATTAGTTGAATTTTTTTATAATACCTTGCTTTGATGCCAGACTTGTACTGCCTCCAAGAGACGTTAAGCGTGTTCAGGACCCACTTGTGTCCTTCTTCCGGAATGACATACCTAGCCTACAATATATCAACCACAAAATTCAAGAAACAAACAAATTAATTTAAACCAAACATTTAGGAAGTCAGTTGAATTGTACATGGTTAAGGAAATTAGATTGTACTAGAGCATATCCAAGATTTGTTACTTTAATTGATCGGGAACAACATGCCAATTTATGTAAGTAAGAGACACATTATCCTTTGCTAGTGTCCTAAGAAAATTGCTTAACTCTGTAATATTATCAGATACTGGCTAACCATCCTCATTCAACTCAATGACTACTTTATCATCAGGGGTTCTAGCATGCACCTTGGTCATTTTTGACTTCCCTTTAGGTTTTTTTGGACCTTGTATTTTATCTGTCAGGTTCAAAAAAATGAATAGAAAATAGACACACTCAACAGTTCAGTGCACAGATAAAGAAACAATATCTTGTACCAGTACCTGCTTCATCTTCCTGTGCAAATCCATTCCTGCTCTAATCGATCAATAAGATTTTCCATTGTTGGAGGCGCTTCAACATTCTTCTTTTGATGTTTTCGCATTACTAAATAAGCAGCAACTATGTAACGACACGGGTTTCGCCCGACCTTAATCGATCGCAAAATCGACCAAGATCGTTCAAAATCCGCATACGTTAACTTTGGGAATACAATACATCAGAACAACAACAACAAACTTTTATAACATCAATAATAAATGTTACATCAGAGTACAGAATATCAGAGTATATTGATTAATAATACAACGGAAGGTAAATTACAATATTACAATACATTGCAGCGGAAATAAAATAGATACAGCAGAAGACAACTATGCTCTGGACACAGCTTTAAGCTTCAATCCAGGATCCTGCTAAAGAGATAAACCTCTAGACAACTGCTCGACTGCACGTGTGGAAAGAGGGCACCCGAGTTTGCAAAAAGGTGAAACAAACAACGGGTCAGTCGTGGGACTGGTGTGAGAATTCTTAACTAATTAATCACTATTAATAGGGAAAATCCATGGACCACGCCGCTAACGCGGAACGGGTTTTATTCCAATGGATTGTCGTGCATAACTTAAAGTAAATCGTAAAACAACGCAATGCTTTTTAGAAAAATGAAATCACCATAAGACTCAGGTCCCATCACACAATGCAACGCACACCAGAGGATAGAGTTTTACCTTATGGTGATCAAACATGATAAATACGGCAAATACGAGTTTGATATTATTATTAGTGTGTATATGTTTTGAAAACAATTTCAATCATAATGTATCAATCCTAGGAAGCATAGGTATCATATGCTATGCCTCCGTACTAGTAATACAATCAAAACCGAATGGCGCATATTGGAAATTGGTTTCCATCATGAGTCAAGGCTAGGGAGGAGCTCCTACCGATTCAAGACACTCTAGCTAATGTCTCAGGATCCCCCGCAGTGAACCCTTGGATAGCTGCAGGGCCGGTCCGCAAATACAGCTTAGCGGATTGGCAATTCCTGAACACACGTTTCCCGGTCCTATAGGACCTATCCGAGGCGCCTCTTTCCATCATCCACATAAGTAAAATGTCAGGGCTGGTAGGTCACTGATACCACTCTAGCTAGAAAGAAACGTGCTACTCTCCCTGCGTTCCCTTCTCCCGTTTTAGACTCCGTCGGTGTGTGAGGCTCGCGAAGTCATGCTATACACAAAGCTATGCCTAAACGGACTATGCTTTGATCGTCCCACAAGGCCTGCTTTTCAACAAAACCTTGATCATATGCATCTTAGCATGCCACATCATCACTCCATATCACACTACCAATCCTTGGCCGAAATATATGAACGGGTGTTAAGCAAGAGAATAAATTCTCCGCCACCAAACATCCATACATTCGACAGAAGATTAATAACATGATATATAATGGAGTACGATGTCAGACATACCATCCATTTATAAGCTTATGCTCTGGGTCTGAGCGAAAGCCAAATCCGTACAAATCAACACTACATCTGGGCAGCTTCTACTATTACCTTATCATGGTAGCGAGCCATTCTAATGCAGCAGTCATCATCGTCCATTCGATGTGGAGATTTGACGGTCTTCAATCGCCGTCTTCCAATCTTGGATTTTTAAACGTCGTTTAATTATTTGGAATGAGATAAACTCGGACTTTCCAAATAATCCTCGTATATATATATATATTGAAAATCCTTCTTACACATTAATAATTATTTTTATTAACGATTCCTTCCTATTTTAATTATTTAAAATAATTAAATTTTTATATAAAGACGCCTTAAGTGCATGGGCGACTATGGCGCTGCATTCAACCAATTTTGATTTTTACATTTCTCAGAATCTAACCGTTGGATTTTAACGTAATATATATCGTTGGAAAGATTTTTCCAAGACGGTCCTAACGGTTTCAGCTTCAAGAAAATCCGACGGTCGGATCTTCTTGTATAGTCATTTAAAAGTACCATTTCAAAACGCGAACTACCACGCCCTATTCGTTTGTTTTAATTACATTTATATATAAATATATAATCATAAACCGTTTAAATCTTTATTATAATGAATATTCTCATTCTTTATCCTTCCATTCCTTTTTATACAGTAAATTGTAAATCATACTTGAATGGTGAATTCTTCCTTTTTAATTCCTTTAATTTCTTTAATTTACGGTAACGGCACGGCGAAATCCGGTAGGCTTTGCAACCATCCCTTCATCCCCAGTGCAGCAGGTAAAACCCACCGTGGCTTACAGTGGTACCCCAGACACCTTGTTTTATGGCGACCCTTTCGAGATCCCCCGGCCGCAGCCTACCAACCCTCAACAGGGACATGTGGGGGTAAGAGTCTCCCGTTCGCCACCAAACCGCGAAGCGAGAACCCCCCATCATGCTGCATCCTATTCCCGTTATGCTAAACAAGGACTGGTGTGGACCTATGAAAATTAATTTCGTTCGATTCTGAGCTCGTATGAATTTTTAATGAATTTTTAAAGTCCAAAATTGTCCGTTTACACTAAAAAAATCAATTATAATTATATATTGATTCTAAAAATTACCAAAAACCATTTTTAGCTTTGTTTTGACGATACGAATCCAACAAAATTTATTTCGTCAAATTCTGAGACTTTTTGAAAAATGGCTATTTTTAAGGCCAGTATATTTAATATTAAAAATATATTTTTAAACAAATAATTTTCGAAACTCGAAATATATAAGTGTTTACTGGTTTTCAATGCAGAAACGTCATTTCGAACTCAATGGAAGTGGTTTCAAGTTCAAATTCCTTTATATGCAAAAAGTAGCATTTTTGACCTATGCAAATTACCTAGCGACCTTTCTAAAAATTGAATTGGCCATAACTTTTGATTTCCGCTATGAAATTTCGATTTTTCGGATTCGTTGGAAAGATATTTTTAAATAGATTCTAATATTTTTGGTTTCACTAAAATCCGTTAAATTTTGCGTCCTGTATGGTCAGTCAAAGTTCAAGTTTGACTTTTCAAACTACCGCGCTATTTCTAACTCTTTTTATAATTAAAATTAAATTATTCGTTCTAACTTCGATTTAAATAAAATTTGTGATCATTATTATTTAAAATAGATTATTTTAAATATCAAAACTCATTAAAATTACTTAGAATAAATTTTTAATTGGCCCTAAAATTCAGGGTTGTTACAGTCTCCCCCACTTAAAAACTTTTCGTCCTCGAAAAGGGACGAAGCTAAAAGTTGATTAATTAACTAACTAATTTATATATATATTTATATATTTTTTCTCCATTGGTTTAAATAATTTCATTAGTTGATTAACTTTCAAATATATAACTTTTTATATATTCAAAATCATATTTTCCAAAATAGAGTATAATTAATCAAAAATACGTATATTATAGGCTTGCTACTCTCAACTCATTCTAGGGCATTACTAACCCTATCTCTAATGAGTTTTCTCATTCTAGGATACTGCTAATCCTATCTCTAATGAGTATTCTTATTGGATATTACTAATCCAATCTCTGATGAGCCTTTTGTTCAGTTCTAATGAGTTGTACCCCAAAGATTTGAGCTAACCAAAGCTCTGATACCAACTGTAGCGACACGGGTTTCGCCCGACCTTAATCGATCGCAAAATCGACCAAGATCGTTCAAAATCCGCATACGTTAACTTTAGGAATACAATACATCAGAACAACAACAGCAAATTTTTATAACATCAATAATAAATGTTACATCAGATTACAGAATATCAGAGTATATTGATTAATAATACAACGGAAGGTAAATTACAATATTACAATACATTGCAGCGGAAATAAAATAGATACAGCGGAAGACAACTATGCTCTGGACACAGCTTTAAGCTTCAATCCAGGATCCTGCTAAAGAGATAAACCTGTAGACAACTGCTCGACTGCCCGTGTGGAAAGTGGGCGCCCAAATTTGCAAAAAGGTGAAACAAACAACGGGTCAGTCGTGGGACTGGTGAGAGAATTCTTAACTAATTAATCACTATTAATAGGGCAAATCCATGGACCACGCCGCTAACGCAGAACGGGGTTTATTCCAATGGATTGTCGTGCATAACTTAAAGTAAATTGTAAAACAACACAATGCTTTTTAGAAAAATGAAATCACCATAAGACTCAGGTCCCATCACACAATGCAACGCACACCAGAGGATAGAGTTTTACCTTATGGTGATCAAACATGATAAATACGGCAAATACGAGTTTGATATTATTATTAGTGTGTATATGTTTTAAAAACAATTTCAATCATAATGTATCAATCCTAGGAAGCATAGGTACCATATGTTATGCCTCCGTACTAGTAATACAATCAAAACCGAATGGCGCGTATTGGAAATTGGTTTCCATCATGAGTCAAGGCTAGGGAGGAGCTCCTATCAATTCGAGACACTCTAGCTAATGTCTCAGGATACCCCGTAGTGAACCCTTGGATAGCTGCAGGGCCGGTCCGCAAATACAGCTTAGCGGATTGGAAATTCCTGAACACACGTTTCCCGGTCTTATAGGACCTATCCGAGGCGCCTCATTCCATCATCCACATAAGTAAAATGTCAAGGCTGGTAGGTCACTGACACCACTCTAGCTAGAAAGAAACGTGCTGCTCTCCCTGCGTTCCCTTCTCCCGTTTTAGACTCCGCCGGTGTGTGAGGCTCGCGAAGTCACGCTATACACAAAGCTATGCCTAAACAGACTATGCTTTGATCGTCCCACAAGGCCTACTTTTCAACAAAACCTTGATCATATGCATCTTAGCATGCCACATCATCACTCCATATCACACTACCAATCCTTGGCCGAAATATATGAACGGGTGTTAAGCAAGAGAATAAATTCTCCGCCACCAAACATCCATACATTCGACAGAAGATTAATAACATGATATATAATGGAGTACGATGTCAGACACACCATCCATTTATAAGCTTATGCTCTGGGTCTGAGCGAAAGCCAAATCTGTACAAATCAACACTACGTCTGGGCAACTCCTACTATTACCTTATCATGGTAGCGAGCCATTCTAATGCAACAATCATCATCGTCCATTCGATGTGGAGATTTGACGGTCTTTAATCGCCGTCTTCCAATCTTGGATTTTTAAACGTCGTTTAATTATTTGGAATGAGATAAACTTGGACTTTCCAAATAATCCTCGTATATATATATATTGAAAATCCTTCTTACACATTAATAATTATTTTTATTAACGATTCCTTCCTATTTTAATTATTTAAAATAATTAAATTTTTATATAACGACGCCTTAAGTCCATGGGCGACTATGGCGCTGCATTCAACCAATTTTGATTTTTACATTTCTCAGAATCTAACCGTTGGATTTTAACGTAATATATATCATTGGAAAGATTTTTCCAAGACGGTCCTAATGGTTTCAGTTTCAAGAAAATCCGACGGTCGGATCTTCTTGTATAGTCATTTAAAAGTACCATTTCAAAACGCGAACTACCACGCCCTATTCGTTTAGTTTTAATTACATTTATATATAAATATATAAACATAAACCGTTTAAATCTTTATTATAATGAATATTCTTATTCTTTATCCTTTCATTCCTTTTTATACAGTAAATTGTAAATCATACTTGAATGGTGAATTCTTCCTTTTTAATTCCTTTAATTTCTTTAATTTACGGTAAAATGTAAATTTTATTTCATCGTCCAATTCCTTCTTTTAATTCCATCCTTACATGTAAAATGTAATTTATAATTCATCGTTCTTAAGTACATATAAAAATATAAATTTTATTTACAAATGTAAATCCTACTTTTTATTTACATTATAAAGATGTAATCTTTGTTTACAATGTAAATCCATACATTTCATAGAATAAAATGAAATTTCATTCATGCGGGTTAAATTCATTCATAATTTACATAATAATATGTAATTTATTTCATACGATGAAAATTCATTCATAAATTACATGTAAAAATGTAATTTATTTTGTGCGGACTAATTTCATTCATAAAATAAAATGTAATTTATTTCATGCGATCTTAACTCATTCATAAAATGCATATACAAATGTATTTTATTTCATGCGATGTTAATTCATTCATAAAATACATATAAAAATGTAATTTATTCTATATGGTCTTAATTCATTCATAAATTACATATAAAAATGTATTTTATTTCATGCGATGTTAATTCATTCATAAAATACATATAAAAATGTAATTTATTCTATGTGGTCTTAATTCATTCATAAATTACATAAATAAATGTAATTCATGTCATGCGGTCTAATTTCATTTATATTAGTATTGTAAATAATGTTAATTTTCTTACAGTGTAATTCCCCTTTTTATTTCCATTATAAATAATGCAATGTTATCCTACGTTGTAATTACTATATAATGTACATTAAAAATAATGTAAGACGTACATACGGTGAGACTCATATATATTTACATTAAAAAAATGTAAATTCAACATACGGTGAAATTTCTATATATTCACATTAAGAAAAATGTAAATTCTCATGCTTGTCACATTTTTATTGAATTTGCCTTAACAAAATGTAAACCTCTATTCTCAAGTTACAATATAAAATCCATTCTTCTTCACAATGTAAAATTTACTCTTTAAACACAATGTAAAGTCCATTCTTTTTACTACATTAAAATTAATGTAATTCTCCCTACGGTGAATTTTTTTATATATTAGCATTAGAAATAATGTTAACAAATCCTATGGTTAAATTTACATATATCAACATTTAAAATAATGTTAACAATTTCTACGGTCAAATTTTCATATGTTAACATTAAGAATAATGTTAACAATTTCTACAGTTTAATTCACTATTTAATTTACATTAAAATGATGTAAATTCATACATGCGGTGAAAATACTCTATTTACATAATAAAAATGAAAATTTCATGTCATCGCAATTTCTGATATTGAATTTACAAAATTAAATGTAAATTCATGTCATCGCCAATCCTAATATTGAATTTACAAAATAAAAATGTATATTCAAGTCAACGCAAAATTTTAACTTTAATTTACATAAATAAATGTAAATTTTATATCATCGCACAATTCTAGCTTTAATTTACATAATAAAATGTCAATTTTATATCAACGCAACATTCTAACTATAATTTACAAATAAAAATGTAAATTCTATGTCAACGAACGATTCTATCTTTATTTACATAATAAAATGTAAAATTTTGTCAACGCACAATTCCAACTTTATTTACATAATAAAATGTAAACTTTTGTGTCATCGCCAATGCTAATATTGAATTTACAAAATAAAAATGTAAATTTTGTGTCAACGATGAATTTTAACTTTAATTTAGAAAATAAATTGTAAATCTCATATCAACGACCAATTCTAATTTTTAATTTACAAAACAGATTGTAAATTTCATATCTACAACAAATTCTAATTTTTAATTTACAAAATAAATTGTAAATTTCATCTCAACAACACATTCTAATTTTTTATTTACAAAATAAATTGTAAATTTCATGTTATCAAAAATTCACAACATTCAAATAATCCAAGAGGTATAGATCTAACAGTTCAAATCAACATAACATACAGGGTGATGTACATTTTGGCATATGACAAATCGGCGAGGCATAATTCAATAATATTAACAAATAATCTATTTTAATTAGCCAATAATTTCAGATCTGGCGTTTAGATTCGCGGATCTAACATCATACAGTCATAAACAACTTAGATCCGTATTTCAATATTGCTACATAGCAGATCAGTCAATATTCTTTAATAACAAAGAATTAATAAATAATTAAATAAATTAAATTTAATTAAAAATAAATTCTCACCGCTGTTGGTTCTGAGATGAATCGAGTTTGGTCAGATTTGGTGTTCGAATTCAAGACGGTTGCGGATCTGAAACAATTAGCATTCAAGTTCATATGAAAAATTAGAAATCAGCCTTTAACAACTGACTCTGCGACGCTTATAAGCGTGACTAAATCTGAAGCTTTTACCTTCAAGAGAGGTTCAAATCTTTGTTTTCAGATTGCGGGAGCTACGGTTGATGAAACGACGAACCGTTTGTTGGAGGTGGACCGTCTTGGAGAGAGCTACGATCGGCCAGAAGAGGGGAGGGTGCGGCGGCGGCGGCGGGGCCCAGGGGGGTGCGAACGGCGGCTGTTTGCGGGGGTATGGTGGCTTCGTCGAGGCACGGGGACGGATGCTCCTTATATAGAATCAAAGAGCTCGCGAAGAGCTTCGAAATGAGTACTCACATGCTAAATTTCGTTGAGAAACGGAGGAGAAAACGAAGTTTGAAGTTTTGAAGACTCATGGGTTTAGGCGGCTCAGCAAATGACGGGTTAGGAGACGATGAACAGTGTTTTCGGGGTATTTATAATATTATATTAGGGTTATCTAATTATTTAATTAGCCCGTTAAAGCCCGTTTTGGTCCGAACTCCGATTCAGGCCTGCTTTCTGTCGTTCTTAAGGTTTTGACACCTTCTGAACGCAATGAGCTATGTCCTGGGATCCAATTCCAAGGTCTGTTATGAGTTTTGGAATAATTACATTATTTTATTAATATTTTAATGTATATCGTACGTGAAAATTCACCGAGGTCACAAATTAACTTCAAAAATTCTCGAAAAATATATTTAGCTATGTTTTGATGCAGTGGACCTATGAAAATTAATTTCGTTTGATTCTGAGCTCGTATGAATTTTTAATGAATTTTTAAAGTCAAAAATTGTCCGTTTACACTAAAAAAATCAATTATAATTATATATTAATTCTAAAAATTACCGAAAAATCATTTTTAGCTTTGTTTTGACGATACGAATCCAACAAAATTTATTTCGTCGAATTCTGAGACTGTTTGAAAAATGGCTATTTTTAAGGCCAGTATATTTAATATTAAAAATATATTTTTAAACAAATAATTTTCGAAACTCGAAATATATAAGTGTTTACTGTTTTTCGATGCAGAAACGTCAATTCGAACTCAATGGAAGTGGTTTCAAGTTCAAATTCCTTTATATGCAAAAAGTAGCATTTTTGACTTATGCAAATTACCTAGCGACCTTTCTAAAAATTGAATTGGCCATAACTTTTGATTTCCGCTATGAAATTTCGATTTTTCGGATTCGTTGGAAAGATATTGGTCGGATTCGTTACAAACTAAACCAACAGCTTCACATGAATTGGTTGATTATTTGAACAATTTGCTACATGTAGGTTTTTAAAACGGATGGACGAGACGTTGTAGGTTTTAAAACTACTGAAAAGGACGGTGTAGATTTCATCAATTTCTTTAATGTTTCTGCGAATTTCTCCCAGCTACTGAGTTTCTTTGGTGCGGGAGTGTGTGTCATGATCAACTCCTTGTTGGATGTAGCATTCTTTGGAGGAGGTGCAGGTCATCGCTTCCTTCTCAATTTCAATGGTTGCATTTGTTTGCGAACGAGTTCTCGGTCCAGGTAAAGGATCCTTTTACTTAACAATTTTGATTATCTACAATTAAGTCGAAGTTCAAGATTTTTTACGTTCATAAAGGCAAAGACAATAAGTAATAAACAAATAACTTCTTTATACCCCCGAATCCGATGAATCATCAGCGACGTCCTCACCAACATTTTCTGGGATGTATTCATTACGTCCAGCAACATCTTTACCTTTATCTTTCCTACTTCGTGCGGCAGCCTCTTGCATACAACTAACCAATGAAGGCATCCCAAGTGATCTACTAACTGCATCATTTTCTTGCATTCGCGCGATTCGCTCTTGTTCACACTTCATCAAAACTGATGGTTGTGAGAACTACAAGCAATTAGCATTATTACTCACCATCGATGATATATTTAAGCTAGTTAACCAAATAGAGTCGATGTATAAACAGTTCTTGCTATTTTGACAGAATGCATGCACAAAGAACAAAAAGTTACTTGAATTAGCTGCAGCCTTCATGGTCGAAATAGCACATCGACATTGTAATAGAAAACAATTAAAATCCAGTTCTTGCTTTTACGTGCAAAATTTTAATAAATAGTAGCTTGAAATACAAGATTTCATCCGGATTAATAAAACTGAAATGAAAAATGAAAAATACCTGAACATCGGCTTCTTTCTCTCGGGTATCATCATCATTTTATGTTTCATTTTCTACATTTAATTTCCTCTTAGTTCCTTTGTCCATTACAGTAACATCTTCTTCATCATTATTCATATCAGGCCCCGGCAATAGTTTCTTCTGACCCACTTGAGTTGGGTTGTTTTTCATCATTTTGTGTTGCTGCTGATGTCTATGTGCAGTAGTATACTTGCGCTTTGCGACCAACTTCTTAGCAGAAACTAGAACAATAAAAATAATAACGATGGCCTCCTTCATAGTTCTTTACACACACAGAGAGATATATATATAAGAATGGATCTATATTACATATGCATATATACCTTGAATTATGTTTTTCCTTGGCCGTATGATTACATGTGGTTGCAGTTGAATCAACGGCTCACTGTCTTTGTCAATGGTGTTGTCGATGTAAAAACCCACTTCTTCTTGCTTATTAATGCAGCCCTATACATACTCGTTTACGTCCTTGTCATTCAATATTAGCTGTCATCCACCCCTCGTTCTTTTTCTGATGATATAGACTCCTCCTATTTCAGTGTAATGGAGAGCATCTTTAATAAAGTCCATAAGCACACTGTAAGAAAAGCGGTCTACATCATATTTTGTTACTATGAAGGATTCTCCACTGACATAACATGTCCTTCGAAACTGTCCGCCATGTTGCAGTCGGATATTAATAATTTCATCCATCCTGTACAAAATGAATACATTAGAATAAGGTACATGCATGTTAAAGTGGACAAAAAACAACAACTATAACATTTTGGTTTATAACCAAATTAGACGACAACAAAGAAAGACATTAAATCATAAAACATGTGAACAGTGTAGATTGCATTATGAGAAAAGAGGGCCAAATAAATTCATCAAAGATAATAATTTCCAGCTAAAAAAAATGCCAAATACATCATAAATTAGACCAAATCAAAGCAATAAGAAGGAGGAATTTTTGTCCTAACGAGACGGAACAGGATAAGGAACTTTCTAGTTATGTTTCTAGTTGTATTACGGGGACATCATCCCTAATCCAACCCCCATAAACAACTTCTAGTTTTAGTTCACCACCTATGCCCATATCATGTGAATGCGTATTGCTCATGTCTTCTACCATTGCATTCTGATTTTTGGTATCGCACCAATCTCGGCAATTTTTTAATAACGTAATGACTGTTCTTTTCAACTGCATCTTCCACATAAAATACTTGCTGCACTTGCGAAGACAGGACATAAGGATCATTTTTATGGAACTTGCTAAAATTTACTCGAGTAAGACCATATGAATCTTTTTCCACTTGGTACCAACAACACTTAAAAAGGACCAATGTGAAAGCACCCCAATAATCAAGATCAGAAATTTCTTTAATTGATCCATAGTAATTGACATCACCCACTATTGGGTTTTGGTCTCTCGAACTTGCAAAGCTGGTGGTTTTGGCAGTCAAAAATACACCACTATTTTGTGTGGTACATCAAGAAATTCTAAATTTTGGGTGGAATCTATATCCATTTACTATATAATCGGTAAACTTCCTACCTACTCGACTAGGACCTAATGAAAACACCTCTAAATGTGTTGAAATATTGTCCTTTTTTAGAACCTCTTCTTTAAGCTAATTCCAAAACTCTTTGAAATGTTCTCATTCCCTCTTGTATCTTCTTGGATTTGCAATACCATCCCCAAAAGCTCGATGAACCCTAAATAATAATTGAGGTAAAAAACTATGAAATCCAGATGTTAATTTATAGTTAAGAAAAACAATATAGGAACTTAAAAACTAACTTGATCAAACTCTCAATTTCTTTATTACCGGGATTGAATAGAATATAGCGATGTGTTGCCTTCCAATCTGCATCTTTCAAATTGAACATCTTCCCATCTTTATTCTTCTTTGTTCCAATAAGATATACCAAATCTGTTGGACATCTTCCAAAATCAATCGACGTGTTTCTGTTCCTCAATTAACGCTTAAAAGTCTTGAACAGAAGCTCCCACACTCTTCTGCTAAGTAACCTTCTGCAATCAAACCTTCCGGTCTGTTTCTATTTCGCACATAAGGTTTCAACTGTAACACCCCGTATTTTCTATGAACATAAGAGTAACAAATCATAGAATAATTAAATTGTAACGAAATAATTAAGGGAAACGGGTTACGCCATTGTGTTCATCTCGAAATTCTACTTGGAATAGAGTCCAAGTTTGCGTAAATCGGTGTAACAACCCAGAAATCTGGGCCAGTTTAAAATTTTTATTTTGGCAATTTTAGCGAATTTTGAACATTTAAAATAGATTATTTTAAATAAAAACGACGAGAAATTTATTTTGAATAGAAATCGAACGTATATATTATATAGATCGTCGTTAGAATATAAATATTTATATAATTATAAATAGAATTGAAAATGGCGCGGTAGTTCGATAATTCGATTTCAAACTTCGATTGAATGTACCGGGTGCAAAACAATCCGGATTTTAGTGAAACCAAAAATAATAGGATCTATTTGAGAATATCTTTCCAACGTATCTGAAAAATCGAAATTTCATAGCGGGAATCAAAAGATATGTCCAAATGAAAATTCAGAATAGTCGCTATGGAATTTCTGGCCCTTAAAAATGGAAATTTTGCAAACGACCTCGGATTTCAACGAAACCACTTTTGTTGGATCTGTGATGTCAAATTATTGCTAGTTTTCAAATTTCATAATTTTTCGAATCAATATGTGAGCGTGGCAAAGGAAAACGCGTTTGACCAGTTTCAATTGGTTTTGATCGACTGGAAATTGGCCATTTTTCTAACGGTCTCAGAATTCGACGAAACTAGTTTTGTTAGGACCGTATCGTCAATACGAAGCTAGAAAATATTTTTTTGGGATTTATCGAGTTAGTATGTGACCCCAGTAAATTGAAATGCACGTTCAAATTCAATACATAGAGTTATACGTTGATTTTGACGAAAACTGATCGAGACGATCAAATCAGCTTACGATACATATCCCATTGTGTTCGGAATGGGGGTAAAATGCTATGGACGACAGGCGGTGGGCCTCGTTTTGAGGTCGAAAATAAAAGTTGCTTTTTGGTGAAAATAAAAAAATTAAATAAATTAAAAATTAAAAACCCCTTTTCTCTTCTACATCCTCTCAGCCCCCCCATTGAAATCATTCCAGAAGTAAAAGAAAAAAAATGATGAAAGGGGCGACGGGGGGGATTAACCGCCGCCGCGACCACCAGGGGGCGGCGCGCCTCTGGCGCCGCCATCCAGAGGGGCCCCCTCCTCTTCTTCCTCCCTTCTCCCTTCTTTCTTCGCTGGAGCCTCCCCCCGACCTCTCCAGCAATCGCCGCCACCGCTCCTTCGACCTCCCCCCCCCTCATCATCGGAAACCGCCTCACCGCCCCCCCCAAAGGCCACCGCACCCCCAAAACCCCGTTGGCCCACCTCGCGAGACCCCCTCCGACACCTCCGGGACCCATATCCGCCACCACCCATAGCAGCGCACCTCTGAACCCCATTCCGACCACCAACAAGGCGTAGCAGCACCCCACGCCCCTTCTCCGACTTCGGCAGTGAGTTCTTCATTTTTTTTATTTTTTTTTATCTTTTTATAATATATATAATCTCTATAGAATGGTCATGCAAGAAAGAAAGGATCTTTTATTGTAGAGAGTTCAAAATATGATTTTTATATTTTTAAAGTAATAAAAATATGAGTTTTATATTTTTAAAGTAATAAAAATATGATTTTTATATTTTTAAAGTATTAAAAATATAATCTTTATTATGTAGAAGATGTAAAAATATGATTTTTATATTTTTAAAGTATTAAAAATATAATCTTTATTATGTAGAAGATGTGAAAATATGATTTTTATATTTTTAAAGTATTAAAAATATAATCTTTATTATGTAGAAGATGTAAAAATATGATTTTTATATTTTTAAAGTAATAAAAATATGATTTTTATATTTTTAAAGTAATAAAAATATGATTTTTATATTTTTAAAGTATTAAAAATATAATCTTTATTATGTAGAAGAGGCAAAAATATGATTTTTGTTTATGTAGAGAATTTAAAATATAACTTTTACATGATAGGAGTATTAGAAATTCGATTTTTATATATTGAATAGCGATGTAAAAATTCGATTTTTACATATGTAGTGAATACGGGCAACGAAGGTGACAAAAAGGCGAGAACGACGAAGATTTCTATCAATGAAGAGTCGTGGTATTGGATAGCTATTGGTGAGAATTTCTCACTCTTCAATTTCTTTTTTCTAGTTATTTATATATACTAGGATGCAGACGGTGTTTAGTAGCACCCGACACAATCGTCCACAGACCATGGACTTGTTTGTTTGGTTGCATAAATTAGTTAGATGATTTGATTTGAATTTGGTTATTTGGTGAATTTGATTGATGTGTGAATGGCGTGGGCCTTCACTAGACCGGGGATAAGGCTAGGCCTCGTCCCATTTCTAGTATCGTGCTGTTATGTCGCCGAAATTTTCTAAAATAAGTTAGAAAAATAAAAATATCATTTTATTGAATAAATGAACTGAATAGAAATTCATGTGTTAAAATAAAATATTTTATCGTTAAAAATATAATTTTTAACGTGAAAGTGAATAAATAAATATTTATAAACAAATTGGCCGATTTGTTTATATACACTAATTGGACTGATATTGATTGGGTCGATAAATTTTACACATCGCCCAACTGCACAAATAAAAATCTGTGTTTGTTGATTTGAAACCCCACACGGGTGTTGGGATGATATTTGGGTACACTAATCCCAATTATTTAATTGTATGTCGATCGATTGGTCGACAGGCTGTGTAAGCGTTAATTATTTATATTTGATGCTTATGCAGTTGTGTGGTGCACTTTGGATGATGGTTGATTGTTTATCGTTGCTATTATATACATGTGTTGTATGGAATCCATATAATTAACATTATATGGTGATTGATTGGGCCTCATTCCAATTGGGGAAATAATGAATATTATAAAATAAAATTCATGTGTTGAATATAAATATAGTCATGTGTTGACGATGTTCATGTGTTGAGTAAAATATTTTAATAATAAAATTTACATCTTTATCATATTTAAGATAAGAATCTACTTTACGGTGGAATCTGATTAAAAATCAAACGATAGATACCATAATTTTATAAAATATTTTACATAACAAAAATAGTGATGTGTTGACAGTACTCATGTGTTGAGATAAGTCGTGTGTTGAAAGAAATATAGATTCATGTGTTGAATGGAATATATATATTCATTTTTTGAATAGAATAACGAGTTTATTGAAAAATATAAAGCCGTGTTGATTAGAGATGCGTTATTTGGACGCGAACGATATTTATATCGATTTTATTCGTTTTATAATGAATATTGAAAAGTGATTTCAAAATTTAATATTTTGAAATGAAATTCAAATTGAATTAGATTAAAATTCAAATTGAAATTTTATTGAATCAATTTGAAATGAATTCGAATCGAATAGAAAATGAATTCGATTCGAATTGAATAGAAAGTGTATTTGAATTCGAATTTGATAGAAATGAAATCAAATTGAATTAAATTGAAATTGAATTAAAAACGAATTGAAATCGTTTTGAATAAAATTTAAAACGAACTGGAATTAAATTGAAATCAAATCGATTTGAAATTGAAGATGAAGTTGAAATTGTTTTTGAAATGAATTTAGAACTATTTATAAAATTCGTTTTAAAAAGGGAATCGACGAAATATATATAATATATACTATATATATATAATGGCCTAAATAGAACGTGCTGGGCCGCGGCAGTTCGTGAATTTCGACCATTAACTTCGAATTGACGTTGCGGGAGATCCGACCGTCGGATTCTCCTAAAACCGGAACCGTTGGGTTCGTATCGAAAAGTGCTTTCCAATGAATATTAGAAATTTGAAATCTAACGGTTGGATTTGGAATTATGTCCAAATTGAATTTGGAAAAGGTCGTTGTAAGTGCAGTTTGATGGCCGTTGATGGAAATCGACTGTACGGGCCTTGATAAAATTATTAAAAATTATCTATAATTTGTGTAAAATCATAAGAAATGATTTGGGAAAAATTGGGCTGAAAAATTCCACATTTGAAAGGATAAAAATAGATTTTTGTCGAAATGAACTAGTTTTGAACTAGAATTAAAATCAATTTATTTTTGAAATAAATAAATTGAATTTGAAAGTGATTTTAAAAATAATCAATATTCCCAATACGCGGATTGGACTGGAGTTGAATCGAAATTATCTTCGGAATATTTCGATGTTGGATTTCGTGACTATACAGATATTGTTATGGGAATTTGAAAGATATATTTTATATCGTTATTTCCAATACGATATATGTTGGTTTCAGAATTTGATATTGAATATAAGCCGATATATTTTCTATTTAGAGCCTAGTATTTAATATCAAATATGATTTGGGTTTGTCGTGAATCGTGTTTTAGATGACATTGGTTCTTTAACCCAGTTAAAGGTAGGATATTGATTTTTGAAAAGATTGAAAATAAGTGGAGTTTTAATGAATCTTTAATTAGATTAAAAATGTGAATTGATAATTTAAATCATCAAATCTGAAAGGTGATCGAGAATGGAGTACCACCAGTTTTGCTCCGAAGCGATAGTTAAATCTTTAATTAGATTTGAACGTGAAATGGCAATTAATTTTACCGCTAACACCGTGGTGTTAGGTATGGAGTATTACCAGTTTTGTTCCATGGGATGAATAGGTTGGGATTGGGAAATAAAATAAATAATTACTTCGGTGTGGTTCGTTAATCCCGACTAGTTTGAAATGATATACAAAGGAAGATTAAAGAATAAATTTAGAGGAATTTATCTTGGATAAAATTAATGGGAACCTTTCCCTAAGAATGTGATTTTGTGAATAAAAGAATATTCTGAATTAGAATGAGGCGTTCGTTGTGTTCGTGTAACATTTGTTTATCATATACGTGGGTTATTCAGAAAGGCCGGGTTTATACCCATTCTGAATAACCAATTCGACGAGATGTCGAAGATGAAGACGGTGGTTGAAGACCGGAAGTCTTCACATTGTTTGGGTGATTATTGATGATCTTGATTGGGCTGTACACCCAAGATGAGGGAAACAGTTGGTGATCGTCCAGACGTACTTGGAGATCGATGGATATGCGAGGAAAGTGCCTCTGGTTTCGTTCAGCCCCAGAACGAACTTGTAAATGGATTGTGTGTCTGACATTGGATTTTATTCTGTGTTGATTGATCTCTATTAAATATACATCTGTTTGGCGGCGGAGAATTTATTCTCTAGCTTAACGCCCTTCTCTGAGACGTACGAGCTCAGAGGTTGTATATCGATGGACATCAGTCGGATGGAGTGAATTGCCAGTGTGGCACGCGTAAGTGGCAATTGATCGGGGCTTCTGTTGAAAAGCAAAGTCTTGTGGTTAATGATCAAAGCACGGCCTGTGTGGCGTAGCTTTGTGTATAACGTGAATTCGCGAGCCTCACACCTCGGTATGAGTCAAAAACGGGATACGGACCCAAGGAGTGCACGACGTTTCTTTCTAGCTATGGTGGTGTCAGTGACCTACCAGCCCTGACATTTATATACTTTTCACCTGTGTGGTTGTTGGATACGAGGCGCCTCGGATATAGGTATGTAAGGACAGGGAAACGTGTGTTCAGGAATAACTAATCCTCAAAAGTAAGAGAGGACCGGCCTTGGAGGTTCCAAAGGATCAGAGTGGGGTCCTGGGACATTTGCTAGAGTGTCTCGAACGCAGAGAGGAGCTTGCCCCTTGCCTCGGCTCATGACGGAAATCCAATTTCCAATACGTGATATTGCGGTTTTAATTGTAGAACTAGTATGGCGACATGATATATGGTACCCATGCCGTCTATGATTGATATTTATGATTGAAATTGTTTTGACACTATACACCTATAATAGTATCAAATGATTTTTTAAACGTATCAAGCATTATTTGGCTATTATAAGGGAAAACCCTATCCTCCGGCTTGCGTTGCATTGTGTGATGGGACCTGGGTCTTATAATAGCTTCATTTTTTTCAAAAAGCATTGCGTTGTTTTGTTATATGCACTAGTATTCTTGGGAGGAAACCCGTTCCGTGTTATACGGCGTGGTCCCTTGAATTACTATCTTTAAAGTAAAGTTTTAAATAACTGTTTTAGTTCTCACACCAGTCACATGACTGACCTGGAGTTCATTGTTTCAACCTAAACTCTGGGTGCCCCTATTTTCCACATGGGCAGCTAGTAGTTTTGGTTTTGCAGATTTATATTCACAGGATCCTGATTTACTGCTGGAACGATATCCGGAAAGCTCTGTATCCGTGTATCACTTTCAGTTGTATTTTGTATATTTTTTCCGCTGCTATGTAATTTATTGTAATCTCTGATATTTATCGAATGTAATTTATTCATTTATACTCTGTATATTCTTGTATCTGATGGAATTGTTGTAATAACAATGAAATGTTCTTCTGTCTGCGTTCTATTTTGTCCTGTCCTCAATTCTATCCGGGCTTTCCTTACCGGGGAAGTTCGGGTCGTCTCAGTTTGGTATCAGAGCTTTGGTTTACAAAGCTCGAGAACAAGACACATTAGAACCATACGAAAGAATTCATCAGATATTGGGTTAGTAATATCCAATTAGAATGACTCGTTAGAGATAGGATCGGTAGTATCCTAGAGCGAGTGTGAAGAGTATATTTTTCAATTGAAAACAATTTTGTTTTGAAAATTTAAATCAATTTTACGTATTTGGATATTTATTTACTTTGAATTTGGACAATCCATTATATAAAGGTTTTGCATATACGCGTCCTGAACGTATATTCGAAGTTTTAATATACTGGATAGATATAGAATTACACTCTAGTCGCCCGGAGATAATGTTGATAATGACCATGGCATCATCAATATTTATGTTCGTGTTTTGAAGGTGTGATATCTATATATTTCCATTAGACTGGTGTGAGAACCAAAACCAATATAGCTAGAATTATTTGTTGTGAATTGGCATAAAAAAAACATGATTTTTTGTATATGTATCAAAATTATGAATTTGAAACTCTAATTCACTAATTGATTGATGTTTGTGTTGTTTGTTTATTTGTTTGCTAATTTTGAACCATTTTGCCTAATAGAATCAAATATTGAACTGTATTGAAAATTGGTCGCATTTGCTTGCATATACATATACTTACATTGAACATGTCATAGCAAGGAGGCTAGAGCAGAGAATAAAATTTGTTTGCCCAACAAATAGGTACATGTTTAATATAATTTACTGTTTTGTTTGGGTGATGATGATTTTATGAGCCGATTGGCTAGCCGCTTGGCTTTTTCTTTTTCTTTTTGAGATCAGAAGGCCTGTATGGCAATTTCGGGATTTTCCCGTGGCTCCCGGTGCAGGGGAGGTTATGGCGAAATTTTTCGAAAATTTTGGGTGTTAGCCAAATTTTTGAAGAATTTGAAAATTCTCAAAAACTAAAAAGTTGGAGAATGGAAGCCAGATCGAACGTAGAGTTGATTAATCAAACCACTTTTGACTTTGTTCCTTTTCGGGGACGAAAAGGTTTAAGTGGGGGAGATTGTAACAACCCGGAAATCTGGGCCAGTTTAAAAATTTTATTTTGGCAATTTTAGCGAATTTTGAACATTTAAAATAGATTATTTTAAATAAAAACAACGGGAAAATTATTTTGAATAGAAATCGAACGTATATATTATATAGATCGTCGTTAGAATATAAATATTTATATAATTATAAATAGAATTGAAAATGGCGCGGTAGTTCGATTATTCGATTTCAAACTTCGATTGAATGTACGGGGTGCAAAACAATCCAGATTTTAGTGAAACCAAAAATAATAGGATCTATTTGAGAATATCTTTCCAACGAATCTGAAAAATCGAAATTTCAAAGCGGGAATCAAAAGATATTTCCAAATGAAAATTCAGAATAGTCGCTATGGAATTTCTGGCCCTTAAAAATGGAAATTTTGCAAACGACCTCTGATTTCGACGAAATCACTTTTGTTGGATCCGTGATGTCAAATTATTGCTAGGTTTCAAATTACATAATTTTTCGAATCAATATGTGAGCGTGGCAAAGGAAAACGCGTTTGACCAGTTTCAGTTGGTTTTGATCGACTGGAAATTGGCCATTTTTCTAACGGTCTCAGAATTCAACGAAACTAGTTTTTTTAGGACTGTATCGTCAATACGAAGCTAGAAAATATTTTTCTGGGATTTATCGAGTTAGTATGTGACCCCAGTAAATTGAAATGCGCGTTCAAATTCAATATATAGAGTTATACGTTGATTTTGATGAAAACTGATCGAGACGATCAAATCAGCTTACGATACATATCCCATTGTGTTCGGAATGGGGGTAAAACGCTATGGACGACAGGCGGTGGGCCTCGTTTTGAGGTCGAAAATAAAAGTTGCTTTTTGGTGAAAATAAAAAAATTAAATAAATTAAAAATTAAAAACCCCCTTTCTCTCCTACATCCTCTCAGCCCCCCCCTGGTTGAAATCATTTCAGAAGTAAAAAAAAATTTGACGAAAGGGGCGACGGGGGGGATTAACCGCCGCCGCGGCCACCAAGGGGCGGCGCGCCTCTGGCGCCGCCATCCAGAGGGCCCCCCCTCCTCTTCTTCCTCCCTTCTCCCTTCTTTCTTCGCTGGAGCCTCCCCCCGACCTCTCCAGCAATCGCCGCCACCGCTCCTTCGACCTCAGCCCCCCCCCCTCATCGGAAACCGCCTCACCGCGCACCCCCAAGGCCACCGCACCCCCAAAACCCCGTTGGCCCACCTTGCGAGACTCCATCCGACACCTCCGGGACCCATAGCCGCCACCACCCATAGCAGCGCCCCTCTGAACCCCATTCCGACCACCAGCAAGGCGTAGCAGCACCCCACGCCCCTTCTCCGACTTCGGCAGTGAGTTCTTCGTTTTTTTTTGTTTTTTTTTATCTTTTTATAATATATATAATCTCTATAGAATGGTCATGCAAGAAAGAAAGGATCTTCTATTGTAGAGAGTTCAAAATATGATTTTTATATTTTTAAAGTAATAAAAATATGATTTTTATATTTTTAAAGTAATTAAAGTATGATTTTTATATTTTTAAAGTATTAAAAATATAATCTTTGTTATGTAGAAGATGTAAAAATATGATTTTTATATTTTTAAAGTATTAAAAATATAATCTTTATTATGTAGAAGATGTAAAAATATGATTTTTATATTTTTAAAGTAATAAAAATATGATTTTTATATTTTTAAAGTATTAAAAATATAATCTTTATTATGTAGAAGATGTAAAAATATGATTTTTGTTTATGTAGAGAATTAAAAATATAACTTTTACATGATAGGAGTATTAGAAATTCGATTTTTATATATTGAATAGCGATGTAAAAATTCGATTTTTATATATTGAATAGCGATGTAAAAATTCGATTTTTACATATGTAGTGAATACGGGCAACGAAGGTGACAAAAAGGCGAGAACGACGAAGATTTCTATCAATGAAGAGTCGTGGTATTGGATAGCTATTGGTGAGAATTTCTCACTCTTCAATATCTTTTTTCTAGTTATATATATATACTAGGATGTAGACGATGTTTAGTAGCACCCGACACAATCGTCCACAGACCATGGACTTGTTTGTTTGGTTGCATAAATTAGTTAGATGATTTGATTTGAATTTGGTTGTTTGGTGAATTTGATAGATGTGTGAATGGCGTGGGCCTTCACTAGACCGGGGATAAGGCTAGGCCTCGTCCCGTTTCTAGTATCGTGCTGTTATGTCGCCGAAATTTTCTAAAATAAGTTAGAAAAATAGAAATATCATTTTATTGAACAAATGAACTGAATAGAAATTCATGTGTTAAAATAAAACATTTTATCGTTAAAAATATAATTTTTAACGTGAAAGTGAATAAATAAATATTTATAAACAAATTGGCCGATTTGTTTATATACACTAATTTGACTGATATTGATTGGGTCGATAAATTTTACACATCGTCCAACTGCACAAATAAAAATCTGTGTTTGTTGATTTGAAACCCCACACAGGTGTTGGGATGATATTTGGGTACACTAATCCCAATTATTTAATTGTATGTCGATCGATTGGTCGACAGGCTGTGTAAGCGTTAATTATTTATATTTGATGCTTATGCAGTTGTGTGGTGCACTTTGGATGATGGTTGATTGTTTATCGTTGCTATTATATACATGTGTTGTATGGAATCCATATAATTAACATTATATGGTGATTGATTGGGCCTCATTCCAATTGGGGAAATAATGAATATTATAAAATAAAATTCATGTGTTGAATATAAATATAGTCATGTGTTGACGATGTTCATGTGTTGAGTAAAATATTTTAATAATAAAATTTACATCTTTATCATATTTAAGATAAGAATCTACTTTACGGTGGAATCTGATTAAAAATCAAACGATAGATACCATAATTTTATAAAATATTTTACATAACAAAAATAGTGATGTGTTGACAGTACTCATGTGTTGAGATAAGTCGTGTGTTGAAAGAAATATAGATTCATGTGTTGAATGGAATATATATATTCATTTTTTGAATAGAATAACGAGTTTATTGAAAAATATAAAGCCGTGTTGATTAGAGATGCGTTATTTGGACGCGAACGATATTTATATCGATTTTATTCGTTTTATAATGAATATTGAAAAGTGATTTCAAATTTTAATATTTTGAAATGAAATTCAAATTGAATTAGATTAAAATTCAAATTGAAATTTTATTGAATCAATTTGAAATGAATTCGAATCGAATAGAAAATGAATTCGATTCGAATTGAATAGAAAGTGAATTTGATTTCGAATTTGATAGAAATGAATTCAAATTGAATTAAATTGAAATTGGATTAAAAACGAATTGAAATCGTTTTGAATAAAATTTAAAACGAACTGGAATTGAATTGAAATCAAATCGATTTGAAATTGAAGATGAAGTTGAAATTGTTTTTGAAATGAATTTAGAACTATTTATAAAATTCGTTTTAAAAAGGGAATCGACGAAGTATATATAATATATACTATATATATATAATGGCCTGAATAGAACGCGCCGCGCCGCGGCAGTTCGTGAATTTCGACCATTAACTTCGAATTGACATTGCGGGAGATCCGACCGTCGGATTCTCCTAAAACCGGAACCGTTGGGTTCGTATCGAAAAGAGCTTTCCAATGAATGTTAGAAAATTGAAATCTAACGGTTGGATTTGGAATTATGTCCAAATCGAATTTGGAAAAGGTCGTTGTAAGTGCAGTTCGATGGCCGTTGATGGAAATCGACTGTACGGGCCTTGATAAAATTATTAAAAATTATCTATAGTTTGTGTAAAATCATAAGAAATGATTTGGGAAAAATTGGGCTGAAAAATTCCACATTTGAAAGGATAAAAATAGATTTTTGTCGAAATGAACTAGTTTTGAACTAGAATTAAAATCAATTTATTTTTGAAATAAATAAATTGAATTTGAAAGTGATTTTAAAAATAATCAGTATTCCCAATACACGGATTGGACTGGAGTTGAATCGAAATTATCTTCGGAATATTTCGATGTTGGATTTCGTGACTATACAGATATTGTTATGGGAATTTGAAAGATATATTTTATATCATTATTTCCAATACGATATATGTTGGTTTCAGAATTTGATATTGAATATAAGCCGATAAATTTTCTATTCAGAGCCTAGTATTTAATATCAAATATGATTTGGGTTTGTCGTGAATTGTGTTTTAGATGACATTGGTTCTTTAACCCAGTTAAAGGCAGGATATTGATTTTTGAAAAGATTGAAACTAAGTGGAGTTTTAATGAATCTTTATTTAGATTAAAAATGTGAATTGATAATTTAAATCATCAAATTTGAAAGGTGATCGAGAATGGAGTACCACCAGTTTTGCTCCGAAGCGATAGTTAAATCTTTAATTAGATTTGAACGTGAAATGGCAATTAATTTTACCGATAACACCGTGGTGTTAGGTATGGAGTATTACCAGTTTTGCTCCATGGGATGAATAGGTTGGGATTGGGAAATAAAATAAATAATTACTTCGGTGTGGTTCGTTAATCCCGACTAGTTTGAAATGATATCCAAAGGAAGATTAAAGAATAAATTTAGAGGAAATTATCTTGGATAAAATTAATGGGAACCTTTCCCTAAGAATGTGATTTTGTGAATAAAAGAATATTCTGAATTGGAATGAGGCGTTCGTTGTGTTCGTGTAACATTTGTTTATCATATACGTGGGTTATTCAGAAAGGCCGGGTTTATACCCATTCTGAATAAACGATTCGACGAGATGTCGAAGATGAAGACGGTGGTTGAAGACCGGAAGTCTTCACATTGTTTGGGTGATTACTGATGATCTTGATTGGGCTATACACCCAAGATGAGGGAAACAGTTGGTGATCGTCCAGACGTACTTGGAGATCGATGGATATGCGAGGAAAGTGCCTCCGGTTTCGTTCAGACTCAAAACGAACTTGTAAATGGATTGTGTGTCTGACATTGGATTTTATTCTGCGTTGATTGATCTCTATTAAATATACATCTGTTTGGCGGTGGAGAATTTATTCTCTAGCTTAACGCCCTTCTCTGAGACGTACGAGCTCAGAGGTTGTATATCGATGGACATCAGTCGCATGGAGTGAATTGCCAGTGTGGCACGCGTAAGTGGCAATTGATCGGGGCTTATGTTGAAAAGCAAAGTCTTGTGGTTGATGATCAAAGCACGGCCTGTGTGGCGTAGCTTTGTGTATAACGTGAATTCGCGAGCCTCACACCTCGGTATGAGTCAAAAACGGGATACGAACCCAAGGAGTGCACGACGTTTCTTTCTAGCTATGGTGGTGTCAGTGACCTACCAGCCCTGACATTTATATACTTTTCACCTGTGTGGTTGTTGGATACGAGGCGCCTCGGATATAGGTCTGTAAGGACCGGGAAACGTGTGTTCAGGAATAACTAATCCTCAAAAGTAAGAGAGGACCGGCCTTGGAGGTTCCAAAGGATCAGAGTGGGTCCTAGGACATTTGCTAGAGTGTCTCGAACGCGGAGAGGAGCTTGCCCCTTGCCTCGGCTCATGACGGAAATCCAATTTCCAATACGTGATATTGCTGTTTTAATTGTAGAACTAGTATGGCGACATGATATATGGTACCCATGCCGTCTATGATTGATATTTATGATTGAAATTGTTTTGACACTATACACCTATAATAGTATCAAATGATTTGTTTAAACGTATCAAGCATTATTTGGCTATTATAAGGGAAAACCCTATCCTCCGGCTTGCGTTGCATTGTGTGATGGGACCTGGGTCTTATAATAGCTTCATTTTTTTCAAAAAGCATTGCGTTGTTTTGTTATATGCACTAGTATTCTTGGGAGGAAACCCGTTCCGTGTTATACGGCGTGGTCCCTTGAATTACTATCTTTAAAGTATAGTTTTAAATAACTGTTTTAGTTCTCACACCAGTCACATGACTGACCTGGAGTTCATTGTTTCAACCTAAACTCTGGGTGCCCCTATTTTCCACACGGGCAGCTAGTAGTTTTGGTTTTGCAGATTTATATTCACAGGATTCTGATTTACTGCTGGAACGATATCCGGAAAGCTCTGTATCCGTGTATCACTTTCAGTTGTATTTTGTATATTTTTTTCCGCTGCTATGTAATTTATTGTAATCTCTGATATTTATCGAATGTAATTTATTCATTTATACTCTGTATATTCTTGTATCTGATGGAATTGTTGTAATAACAATGAAATGTTCTTCTGTCTGCGTTCTATTTTGTCCTGTCCTCAATTCTATCCGGGCTTTCCTTACCGGGGAAGTTCGGGTCGTCTCAATCGGACTCCGTATGAAGAAGATATGGCCTTCAGAAGTTTCAATAAAAACCAGCTGGAAATTCAAAATTCATATTTCGAAATTCAAAACAGACACCCGGGCTGGGCGGGAAAATTCCCACCCAGTACCCAGGTCGACACTAGGGTCGACCTGGGGGTCGGCCTGGGTAAATAGGTCGACACTAGGGTCGACCTCTTCCCTTTTCCAGATCTAGAGACAGATCCATTTTTCTGCACCTGAACGCCTCTCTGACCGGATTCGTGAGCTCTAACCTATTTAAACACCCCCAAACCTAGCTTTCTCTCCACGCAATTTCATTCTGCCTATAATCTGCCTCTATTCTAATTAAAAATAAAAATGGCATCACTACTCTGCTAGAATCAAAACTAGAACTAGTGCATCTTCTTCCAATCTGAATAGAATTAAAAGAGAATCAAATCTAAAACGATTAGTCTACATCAAAGGCGAGCATTTCAGTTTCAGAATACAGATTCCAAAATACGAGAATCGTTCCTTTTTGTGAGTACAGTTATTTTCAGATATGAAATTTAATAATTATCTTGACATTTTTGTGAATCTGGATATGAGGTTATGCATACTTTTCTGTGGATCTATCTTGTTAATATTATTGTGACTGTTCTGTATCTGTTCCCTCTTTTCTTCCTTTTTGTTCATAGCCAGGCTACCACGATCCTGCGCCAAATCTCATAAGGGATTAACACACGAACGCTAAATTTAGGGACAAATAATGGATAATGCATAATTGACATAACTGATCTTTGACTGATTTGAGAAAAGGGACATATATTGTAAATTAGACATAGATCTGTGTATACTCTGTAATTTGGAAGAAGAGAAATCATTGTATGATAACATGTGACTTGAAACTTGGGGACATAATGCATATTAAAATTAAGATCTAATTTTGAAATGTTATAATTTAAAGATCTAGATTTTGGGCAAATTTTACGTAACGATTCGTGATTTGAAAAAGGAATATGTGACTTAGGTGTAGAGACCTATATTATAATAGGATAATTATCAATGTAAATATGCCTAAAAGTGGATTCTTAGATAATTGGCATTAAAGGCTATAATTTGGCATAATTCATATGGTATATCATGATTTGGGCTTTTAGAGAATATTCTGTAATGTGCAAAGTTTAACTAAAAATTTGGGCATATGTTGTATTATGAATTATGACCATTATTTAGGCATGTAAGTTTAGGCTTAATTTATGATTAAGCAACATATGTAAATAGAATTTTAGAAAAATATAATCTGTTGAAATGCCTAATCTGCTAAATCTGTTATCTGCTAAATCTGTTGAATTGCCTAATCTGCTAAATCTGTTATCTGCTAAATCTGTTATCTCCTAAATCTGTTGAATTTCCTAATCTGCTAAATCTGTTGAATTTCCTAATCTGCTAAATCTGTTAAATCTGTTGAATTGCCTAATCTGCTAAATCTGTTATCGGCTAAATCTATTGAATCGCCTAATCTGCTAGATATGTTATCTGTTGAATTGCCTAATCTGTTGAAAGCTGAATAATTGTAATTTGGGTATGAAAATCCATAGGCTCGATCTAAGATTGAGTAAAACATGGAAATTTGATTAATCTGTTGTAACCTATAAAGAAGTTTAATCTGTTAAATGAACATAATTAGTCTGATATCTGTATAATCTGTATTGGAATAAATTGGCTGTGACACTCTGTTTGCGGTAGAAGCCTGCCCAGAACCAACTGGCTTAACCAGCAACCGCAAACTGTTAGTCTAATGTGAGAGGTCGTAGGCATAACTAAAATATGCTTAGACACGAGGTTAGGTCTGGCTTGTGGCAGAAGTCTGCCGGGAACCGCCCGGTACATCTAGCGGCCACAAGCTACCGACCTAATGTGAGAGGTTTATGCATTAATATTTAATTAATGCAAAATTAAGAGAAATGTGGTGTCTAAAAACATGTTGGGTGGATAGGGTTAAACCAACTGGACTGATGAATCTAATAAACATGTTTCGTGAATCTGTAGGCTCAATACAAAGTTAGACAATCTGTAAGTCTGTTAAATCCGTAGATCTGATCTGTTAATCTGAAAACTTGTTAACTTGATTGTCTGATCCGTGAACTAGTAATCTGAACTCTGTCTGAAACTTGTAAACAAGTTGATCTGAAATCTGCTAGTCTGGGGACACAAGGTTAGGAGGGGAAATACTTTTGTCATCTGTTGTTTGGGACCCATATTAGTCAGTAACCCTTTCTGATATCAAAACTTTGACCCCACACTATGTTGGGGTCCGGGCACACTTACTGAACTAATTATAAGCGGTTCATTCTGATAATGGCGAGGGGTGTTGATGGCGCGTTCCAACCGGGTCATGTGCGTGCATGGATCCGGTCTGCTTTGAGGATGTAAGACACCATGACATCTGTAAATAGGTCTGTGCCAATAGGTTGCCACTTTAGGGAGTGATACACCCTACTATGGGGCCGACACAGGGTATTTATGTATTAGGGCGCCGATCGCTTGAGGGTAGGACTTAGGGTACACTTAGTTCTGTCTGTTTCTGTTGGTACCGTCTGTTTCTGTTGGGTGGTAACACCTGTCTGTTTCTGCGTGGTACCGTCTGTTGGGGTGGTAAAGGCCCATTACTAGTGTACACCTAATTCTAACATTCTGTTTCCGTAGGGATTATTCGGTTTCCGCCACTGATTCCGTTTCCGATTATGTTTCCGTACCTTCTGTCTATTGGGTTGGCAAAGGCCCATTAGTTGGGTGGTAAAGGCCCATTATTAGTATTCTGCTTCTGTACCTTCTGTCTGTTCGGGTGGTAAAGGCCCATTACTAGCATTCTGTTTCTGTAGAGATTATTCTGTTTCCGTTTCCATTTCAGTTTAGACATTAGGGTAACACCTAATCCTGTTATACTAGTATTAGTGCAGAGAAGTGAAAAGCTTAGCTTAGCCGATATCATTATGTTTCTTCTGTTAACCTTCTATTCCTGTTACGGTTATCTCTTATCCAGTTTTATTTACATGTCATGATACTATTATTTGTTTATATGCTGAAAGTCACTAGACTCACCTGACTTATGTTTGACCTAGTTTGTTTCGCCTCTTTTCTTTCTGTCCCCCCCCCAGGTTTTCAGGGTGGAAACATAGGAGCCTGATTTAGATTCTCTCTGCGTGAAGTGTTTGAAGTATTGCTTGGCTTTGGCTCTATCTTTCCATGGCAGTTTTTATTGGGGATTATGGCTTTAAAAACTATGCATTCTGAAGGCTTTTGTACAAGACTGATATTTATGTACTTGAATTCCGATATAGTGATTTTGAAAGATGTAACCAAACTTATTTCTGTTTCTGTTGTAATAAAGTTATAAAATTTTCAAGTACTACTTTATCTGTCTTGTAAATTTCTGTTCTGTCTACTAAAAACACTCCACCAAAGTTAAGGCATTCCCTTTGTGAGTGACCTTAACGGAGGTGGGGTGTTACACTAACTTTCCTAGATATTGTTCAATTGGATACATGCATCTAAGATGTTCAGGCCCACCCTATTCGATTTCTCTGCATAAATGAATAGGCAAGTGTACCATGATATCGAAAAAAGCCCATGGAAAAATCATTTGAAAATGACAAAGTCTCTCGATAGTGGTAGATCACCCATGCCCAAGGTATCTTCATAGTCATACGATGTAGGAAGAGAAATAGGCATTATTTAACTACAAACAGAAATAGACATTTAAACATTTAAATTAAATTTCTTTTGTCCTCTAAGTTTTGTTTCCATATGTCGAAATAAGCATTATTAACCAATACATCAATGGTTTGGCAAACATAAAAATACAGAACTTGCACAATTTAAACACATGTAAACATATAAATACAACACTTCAAGTATTAAAAACCCTAATTTAAGGCAATCGATATACCCAAATCACCCAGAGACTTTGAACGTAGACCAAAATAAGTTAGAGATGAAATCATCTAAATAGAACTGAAATGATGAAGCCCTAACTACCTGTAATTGTCGTAAATGATCCGAATCGGAGGTGTAAAGTTTGTCAAATAGGAGCAATATGAGTTTTATAGTTTGCAACGGCGGTAGATTAGCAATCGGAGGTCTTCGTGGACGGATTTCGTGGAGAGAGAAACAAACAAAAGGAGGAGTACGGGAGAAATTTGTTTTTAGGGGAAGTATTTCGTGAATGAGGAAAAGATCGCACCAAATTCTACGGTTATTTATTTATTTAAACTGATAACGCGGATCGCTGACCGGGCATGTATTTATATAAAGCAACACTTTGAACTGGTGTTGCACGTCACAGCACAAGAATTCCAACTGCAACACTGCATTCATATCTAATGCAACAACATATGTATGTTGTCGCAGAAGATCAAAGAAAGCATAGCTTTCGCCACACTTTTCATGCAACGCACACATATTAGTGTCGAATATGCCTACTTTTGTAGTAATGTGTAGATCTGTAATGACCCGTATTCTACGTATCGGAGGATCGTAAAATATATTTTTTATTTTCGTATGAAGTCATATGGTCGTGAACTTTGGGAAATGACTATTGGGGTCATTTCCCACATCCACGATTTTTGTCAAATTTAAAATGACCCTTTTACCCCTGGCGAATCTTTTTTCGCCTATAAAATTTGATTGGTAAGGAGTTTTGACTTGAAACCACTTCCATTGGATTCTGATGATGGTTTCCCATTCTGTAGAATGGTCACATTAATCAAACGGACTTACCGTTTAGGAGATATGGCTGAAATAAGATTTGAAGATGAAAAAACAACCTAATTGGGCTTAATTAAGTGATTAGCAACTAGGCCCATAACCCAATTCGGGATCAGGGTTATGGGAGGGCTGAATCACTTTCTAATCACAAATTAATCAAATCTACATCAAATCAAGCCGGATTAACACCAAATTCGAGGTAGAGCTGCTGCATTACACTGGAATCTGAGCCAAATCAGTAAAAATTTCAGATTAGTGATTAGCATGTTTATTCACTAATTATGGCTAATTATGGGTGACTTGCGATAATTAGTGAATTAATGACTCATAATAATATGGAAAATTACGTAAAATCATATTTATGTCACATATATTATTTTGGTTGATTCTACATGTTACTACTGTTGTTTGGTATGTTATCTGATTGCATAGGAAAGTTTGAATGGTTGAAAACGCCGTCGTTTGGCGAAATTAGCTCGATGGAAAATTTGTAGGGTTTTAGTTGGGACCCCGATCCAAACCGGATAGGAGGAGGGGACCTGATCCTAACCGGACAGGAGGAGGAGACCCGATCCGAACCGGATAGGAGGACGAGACCCGATCCGCGCCGAATAGGAGGAAGAGGCTGAACCAAACCTGATAAGAGGAAGAGACCCGAACCAAACCATATAGGAGGAAGAGACTCGAACCGAACCGAATAGGAGGAATAGACCTGAACCGAACCGAATAGGAGATGATGAACCGAACTGAACACCAATTCGACCAAAACCCGAGATGTAAAGGAAGTCCAAGTGGGGAGTTATCGCTCAGGATCTAGATGGGAACCAACGAGTTAACTTCAAGAGTTGGACTTTGTTGTGGGACGTGTGCAAAGGAGTTATCGATATCTATAACTTTGGTTCACCATTGAGAGGGGGGGTATGTAGACAAACCAGAGCCAGGGCAGTGTGGACTGGTTGGCTTGTACCCCGAAGCCAGGGCAGTGTCGACTAGGTAGGGTTGTTGACTCTAGACCAGAGCGGTGTGGTCATAGCAATAGTTTTACAGAGTCTAGGGCACTGTGGACCCATCATGGCCACAATGGATTTGGTGATCAAAGCAGTGGATATTGTATGCTTTACGCACTGAGTGAGAGATGCGAGAATGATTGCTATGTTTGATGTTTTCTATCACCATGACACGCACACTCCCATTTTACACTCTGTGTTAATGTTACCTTAGAGTATTGTACATCTTGTTGTGCTAACTCTTTGGTTGCAGGTCTAGGTCAGGTATGATTATTTATACCTGTTATTGCTTTATTCAGTTACATAGATTTGCTATCGCTCACACCAGACTTTTGTCCAACCCAGAGTTTTATGTCTCTTCTTATTACTTTGGGTTCTCCTAAATGAGCAGAATAGAGGTAGGTTAGGTGGTTATGCACAAGTAGATGTCCGGAGACGAGCAGGAGGCTTCCACATACGCTATATATATTTTCTCCCTATGTTGTTGTTCATCGCTGCTTTGGGCATTAGTACTGTACCTCTTTTATTTCCTTTTAGAGACAGTATTTTAAAGATGTATTAATTTGATATGAAGCTATATTTTGGACTGCGCTACTCTGATGGATATGGTTTAGTTTTCAGCTTATGTACTGTCTCGCCTATTTTATCTCAAGTTATGTTATTATTATATTTTATTCCATGCGCTGTGAGATATACTACAGATTCTTTGGCAAATCATCGTTTCAACATTTTGACGATCGTCCCGTGCTAGTCGGGCATTGGCACAGCGCAATTCGGGGAAATGTCTGATGGTACGGGTTGGCCGTCACACTTGGTATCAGAGCATAGGTTGTAATTTAACCTAGGAGAAGATATTAGGGAGAGATAGTATACGTATATGAGAGCGTGTAATTGTGATATTTTGTTTTCAAAAACTATATATATACTATTAGTATATCTAAAGATGAAGTCGCACTGCACTGGCACCACTAAGGAGATGGTTAATTGTTTTCTCTTCACAGATTGAACGATGAACCAAAATAAGTGGAGTATGGTAAGGAACTCCGCATCGGGAGTTTAAGAGAGAGTGGGTTCAGGAGCCAACAATGGAAATGTCCATTATATAAGGACAATGTTTACGGCCTTCATGCAAGAGATGCTTAGGTATATGCTCATGAAGCAGTTCCTAATGTTGCTAGCGGTGATTGTAACAACCCGGAATTTCTGAACCAATTTAAAAAATTTATTTTGGCTATTTTAATGTATTTTGAATATTTAAAATAATTTATTTTAAATAATAACGATTTAAAATTTCTTTAAATCAAAGTTAAAACGTATAAATTTATTTTAATTATAAAAGGAGTCTGAAATGGCGCGGTAGCTTGAAAATTCGATTTCTAATTTCAATTGAGTATACATAATTCATTTTAAATCGGAATTGGACAAAACAAGAAACATTAGAATCGATTTAACTATATCTTTCGAATGAATGTAAGAAATTGAGATTTCACTTTATAAATTAAAGGTTATGTCCAGTTTAAATTTCAAAATAGTCGTTATGGAATTTATATACATTTTAAATAATATATAGCCCTTAAAAATAGCCATTTTTCAAACGATGTCCAATTTCGACGAAACCACTTTTGTTGTATCCGGAATGTCAAATTTTTGCTAAGTTTCAAATTTCATAATTTTTGGAATTAATATGTGAGCGTGGTAAATTTAAACGTGTTTTGTCAGTTTCAGTTTGAATTCAATCGACTGGAAAAAGGGCCATTTTTGAAACATCTCCGAATTCGACGAATTTAGTTTTGTTACGACCGTATCATTAAAATATAGCTAGATTTATTTTTCAGTGATTTTTGGAGTAAGTATGTGGCCCCGGTAAATTAAAATCTACGTTGAAATTCAATATATATTGATTTATATTTTAATTTTAACAAAAACTGACTGAAATAGTCATATCGACTTACGAAACATATCCCATTGTGTTCGAAATAGGGGTAACTAGTTAGGAACGATAGTCGTTAGAGTTCTTTGGAGTTCGAATGAAAAAAATAATTTTTTGGAATTAAAATTAAATTAAATATATAAATGGTCAACACTCTCCCCTTCTCTCCTTTCACGGTCAAATAAAAAAAATCCCGCTACCCGTCGTTCCCCCGCCGCCCGCCCCTAGCGCCACCGCACCCCAGTCTGCCGCCGTGCCCACCTCCGGTCATCCCCCTCCTCTTCCTCCACCTCTCTCCTTCCCTGAACCCAAACCCCCAAACCAACCCAAAACCGCCGCCACTGACCCCTACTGCCCTGTCGTCGGCCACTACACTACCCTCACTGTCCCAGCAACCTGCGCCACCCCTCCTTCGACCACCACTACGGATGTGGGCCCCTCCTCGACCAAAAATCCAATTTTTACATAATTTCAATTTTGCGTTTAACCCCCTGACCTTTCGGCCTCAATATCTTCCAACCCGTGCGCTTCTGGCCAAAACTCCACAGTGCCAATGTCGAAGAGCACAATTTTCTCTTTGATTTGAGTATATGGAAGTCGTATTTTGGAATGCGGATCCACCCGGAAAATGTGTCCAAAGTCTGTTGTCCCGTTATTGTCTTTTCGCGATTTCCACGAATTGGAGCAATTTCAGAAGAAAGTCCACTAGGCGAAAGTTGTTCGGAATGACGCGTTTATGCCAGAAAAAAGATCGGGTGAAGATTGGATCTCGTTTGCAAATTCTGGAATCAAAACGGCGAATTTGAGCGATAGAAAAGAATGGCAGAGTTGAACCCAATGTGAGAACTCCTTCTCACTCAAACTAGTTTGCAGTTAAATATATACTAGGTTGTAGACGGGGATTAATAGCTCCTGACACTCCTTTTTGTATAAACCATGAATGATTTGTGTGGTTTGATTGTATTGTGGGAAAATTGATTGTGGATGTGAAATTGATTGGGATAGTGATTGATTGATTGTTATGTATAGCGCGAGCCAGTATGAGGAGAGGGATAACGCTAGACATTATTCCGGTTCTAAAAATCGGTCGTTATAATGCCGAAATTTTCTGAAATAAATATTTATTCATTAAAAAAATCGTTTTTATTGTGTATATGAATCGTATAAAATATTCGTGTGTTGAAATAAATATTTAATTGTTAAAAATATAATATTTAACGTATAGATGAATGGTACAAAATTGTCTTGAGATAAATATTAATTTACAAATAGGATGATTTGTTTATGTACACTCATTTAACTGACATTGATTGAGACGTTAAATTTTACACGTTGCCGACTACACAAATAATATTCAGTATTTGTTGTTTGAAACCCCACACAGGTATTGGGATGATATTTGACATACACTAATCCCAATTGTTTAGTTGTATGTCAGTTGATTGATTGATAGACTGTCGTAAGTGTTATTTATTTATTTTAATGCTTATAGAGTGTAGAATACACTCTAAATGATGGTTGATTGTTTAATGACTATTTGTCATTATTGTGGAATACATGCGATGCCTGAAATCCATATAAAGAAAATTATATGGTAATTGATTGGGTCTCATTCCAATTTGGAAATAACGAATATTTCAAAATAATATTCAGTAAAGGATTAAAATGGGAATTTAATTTCCGATTTTGGATGGATGGGAAAATTTTGAAATATGTGAAGCCGTGTTGATTAGATTTGCGCCATTTTAACACGAATGATTTTTATATCGATTTTATTCATTTTTATAATGAATATCGAAAAGGGAATGATTTCAAAATCTGGTATTTGGAAAATAATATCATTTTAACATTATAATGGTAAGGAATATTCAATTTTGATTTAAGATTGAAATGGAAGTGGGAATCGTTTTAAAACGAACTTATAAAATACGTTTTGCACGGAAGTAGAATATATATATATATATATTTTGTGACGACCCGGACTTCCCAGTAAGGAAAGCATGGATTGCTTTGAGAACAACACACATCAGAACACAAACTGAAGAACATTTTATTGCTGATTACAACAATTACATCAGAGTACAAGAATTTAACAGAGTATGAATACTTATTACATAACAGAAATACAATAATATCAGAGTTTTAAATTACATTTAAATAACAGCGGAAAAATATTACAAATATACAACTGAAAGGAATACACGGATACAGAGCTTTCTGAATACTGCTTCAGCTATAAACCAGGATCCTGTAAATATATCTGCAAAAAGCTACTCGACTGCCCGTGTGGAAAATAAGGGCACCCGAGTTTGCCAATGAAACAAACTACAGGTCAGTCATGGGACGGGTATGAGAAATCTTAACTTAACTATCTAATAATAAGGCTAATCACAGGACCACACCGCTAACGCGGAACGGGTTTATTCCATTGGATTGCCAGTGCATAAAATAAAGTAAGATGTTAAACAACGCAATGCTTTTTTTGAAAAATGAAACCATTATAAGACCCAAGTCCCATCACACAATGCAACGCAAACCGGAGGATAGGGTTTTACCTTATAATGGTCAAAAGATGTTTGATACGATAAAACGGATTTAATATTAGTGTGTATATATATGGGTATATATATATATATTTCAAAAATATTTCAATCATAATGTATCAATCATAGATGGCATAGTACCCCATCCTACTATGTCACCCTACTAGTTCTACAATCAAAACCGCAAGGTCGTATTGGAAATTGGATTTCCATCACGAGTCGAGGCTAGGGGCAAGCTCCTCTCTGATTCGAGACACTCTAGCAAATGCCTCAGAATCCCCGCAGTGAACCCTTGGATCTTCAGGGTCGGTCCCTACCTAAGGGTAGTGGATTAATTATGCCTGAACACATGCTTCCCGGTCCCTTTGGACCTATAGTATGACCACTAAAGGCCTATAAAAATCCGAGGCGCCTCAAAATCCATTATCCACATAAGTAAAATGTCAGCCAGTTTAAGCACCGACACCACTCCTAGCTAGAAAGAAACGTGTGCACTCCCTGCAGTCCTAATCCCGTTTTTGACTCATACCGGGGTGTGAGGCTCGCGAAGTCACGATATACACAAAGTTATGCTGTAATATGCTATACTTTGATCATCTCACAAGGCCCTGCTTTTCAACAAAAGCCTTGATCATTTGCATCTTGGCGTGCCACATTGACAATTCATGCCATGCGATCAATCACTATTAATATATACCAGGGTGTTAAGTAGAGAATAAATCCTCTACCACCAAACAGACATACATTAACAGAAATCGATTTAATTCACATGGAACGAAATCCAATGTCAGACACGCATCCATTTAGTAGCTTATGCTCTGGGTCTGAGCGAAAACCAAATCCGAACAATCAACAATAGTCCGGACGGCCACCACTGAAGCCCCTTCAAGGTAGCTACTCCCATCAAGGGTCTCTGTAGCAACACATCCATTCGATGTGAAGATCGTCGGTCTTCAACCACCGTCTTCATCTTCGACTCTTCATCGTCATAGTAATTATTCAGAATGGGTTAAACCCGGTCTTTCCGAATAACTCACGTATTTTATAATTAAAAATCAAATACCATTAAAACACATCCAATGCCTCACTCCAATTCAGAATATTCTTCTAAATAAATATTCGTATTATCCTATCAAAGATAAATCCTTTAAGTTTATTCTTAAATCTTTCTTTTAATGATTTATTAAAAACCCAATTTGGTTTTAAATATCAAAAATCATTATTCACTGATTAATTAAATCTTAGAAATAAATCTTATCTTTAACTGGGTTAAAGAACTAATGTCATTTAAAACATAGTTCATGGTAAACTCAAAATCATCTTCCATAAAATATGGAATCTTCACAGAAATCAAATCAATATATAATCGTTATAAATTTCTGTATCCGACCAATAATATAAACGGAATAACGGCAAAGCCTTTTAAATTCCATATGTAGTATCGGTCTTCTTTTATAGAAGCTTATCTCGGTTATTATTAATTCAAATTCCATTCAACTCCAATTTAATATATTAAACTGGAAAACTTTACTTTTGGAAAATTCCCATTTAAATCTTAATAAAAGATTTATAAATTCCAATTCATATTTTCACTGTCAGTTGGGTTAAAGAACACATGTCACTTAAAAACATGGTTCACAATAAACCCAACTCACGTTTCATCCTATTTCAATTACTAAATATAATCGAAAACTTTAATAATCTAAATTAAAAGATTATTCTTTTCATATGGGGTTTAAGAACAGTGTTATTTAAGACACTATTCACGACAACCCAAATCCAGTTTATTTAATTTAATTTCAATTAAATATTAACAAATTGGAAAACTTGATTAAATCATAATTTAATGATTTATCCTAGTTAATAACTAGTTCATTTCAATAAAAATATATTTTTCCAGGATATATTTCTTTTTCTAAAATATATCCTCTTCTAAGAAAATTTCTAATATGTTCTTTTCTAGAATATTCTTTATTGGAATGTGATTCAATCAACATCCATATATTGCATGAAATCAACAATCATGATGAATAATTATCAAACATCCAAATAACAGCCAAAGTGGATCTTACACTAAATATTGTAGATCAAAAATCATCCCAACACCCGTGTGGGGTTTCATCCATCAAACAAATAATAAATTATTTGTGCACTTGGGCGATGTGTAAAAATTATCGTCCCAATCACATAAACAAGTCGGATGACCTGTAAATGGAAGTGTAGTGTTTAGTATGCATATACTAACATAATATTTAACACATCAAACATTTCAACATCACAGACAAACATTTCAATCCTTTTTATTGTGAACAAATGACAATAAATATCTAGCCTTTCATTCCCATTCTTTTTTAGTTAACAAATGCCTATAAAAAAAACTATAATTTCAATTCTTTTTATTGTGAACAAATAACAATAAAAATCTAACCTTTTATTTTCATTCCTATTTATTGTTAACCTATCGACAATAAAAATATTAACCTTTATTTCCAATCTTTTGTGTTATCCTTTTAAGTGACCAAAAATGCCTATTTTTAATTCATTATTTTTAAATGGCAAGAATGTCCCTTTTTATTTTGATTCACGTTTTCTAACAGAAATGTACTTTTTATTCTGATTCGCATTTTCTAACAAAAATGTATATTTTATTCTGATTCACATTTTCTAACAAAATTTTTATTTTATTCTGATTTACATTTTCTAACAAAAATTTATATTTTATTCTGATTCACATTTTAATATAAACAAAATGCCAGTTTTTTCTAATTCATTTCAATGTAAACAAAATGGGTATTTTACTTTACTCTTTTTAAATGATAAAAAGAATGTTTTTATTTCATTCTTTACATTTGACCAAAAATGCATAATTTTATCATTCTTTTACATTTGATAAAAATTCCTATTTTTCTCATTCTTTTACATTTGATAAAAATGTAGATTTTTCTTTCGTTCCTTTTCATTTGCTAAAAATGAGCATTTCATAAAAATATACTTTTTTCAATTTATACTTTTAATGTATAAAAATATAAATTTTCATTTCATTCAACTCAAATGTACAAAAATATCCTTTTTATTTCATTCATGTCAAAGTGACAAAAATGTCCTTTTATCATATTTAACATTTTTAAACCAAAAATGTTAATTCTGTTCTTTATAATCTAATTAACGAAAATGTTAATTTTGTCCATTTTCACTAATCAAATTTTGGGAAAAATTGTGTTTCTTTTCACTAATCAAATTTTGAAAAAAATGTTATTCTTTTCATAAATCAAGTTTTGACAAAAATGTTATTCTCTTCGCTAATTTTTCTTTTGACCAGAAATGTTAATTTTGTTCGCTAATCTTTCTTTTGACAAAAATGTTGTTTTTATTCACTATAAACATATTTGGACAAAAATATGTCTTTTATTTCCATAATTCATTTTCTTTTACTGTAAACAAAATGTGAATTTTTGTCTAATCTTTTTAATGTAAAAAAAATATGAATTTTGTCCAATCCTTTTGATGTAAACAAAAATGAGAATTTTTGTTTAATCTTTTTTTTTATTGTAAACAAAATATGATTTTTTTTTATTTCTATAGTCATTCTTTCACAAAAATGTGATCTTTATTTCTAATTCTACACTTCCATATTGTAAACAATATAAAAATAAAAACATAATTTCTCTTTATTGAAAAAGGATGTTTTACAAAATCTATTCTTTTTAATGTATAAAAATGTTCATTTAATCTCACTAACATGTTTAATACAAAAATGATATTTCATTTCACTAACATGTTTTTAACAAAAATGATATTTTATTTCATTCTTCTAAATATGATCAAATTGAACATTTTGCCTCACTCCATTTATTTTAACATATATGAACATTTTTATTTATAACCTTCTTATTATAATCTTTTTATTATAATGGGCAAAGATGTTATTTTCATAACCAATTTCTAATCAAAAATGATATTTTGATTTGCAAAGCATATTTCAAATAAAAAGGTGTTTTTATTTCTATAATTAATTTCTATTCAAAAATGGTATTTTGATTTGCAAAGCATATTTCAAATAAAAAGGTGTTTTTATTCACAAGGTAACATTTGTAAGGAAATGTTATTTTATTCCACTGTAACATTTATAAGAAAATGTTATTTCATTTCAAGTGACTAAATTGTATTCCTTTATTTCAAGACAAAATCATGTATTCTTTTATTTCAAGTCAAAATAATGTGTTCTTTTATTAATTAACAAAATGTTAATTTTATCCTTTAAAATCTCATTAAAAAAGTTGTTAATCTTCTTCTTTATAATATAATTAACAAAAGATGTTAACCTTATTCTTTATAGTATAATTAACAAAAGATGTTAATCTTGTGCCTTATATTCTAATTAACAAAAGATGTTAATCTTGTGCTTTATATTCTAATTAACAAAAGATGTTAATCTTGTGCTTTATATTCTAATAAATTGATAACTTTATTCTAGCACAATAGCATCTTTTATATATATTTACTTTCATAAATACAATCAAAGTATGATTTCTATTGTAAATAAATCCTAGATCCACACCACTTAATCCATTCAACTCATCTCAAACACGAACAAATCAATCATCGAAATAAATATATGCACAACATCATCATGGATTTCATATACAATGAATATAAATTTCATAGTGAAATAAATAATAAATTTTATATTTAAATAGAAATCTCACCTTGATTTGTCTAAACAGTTCAGATTTGAATTTTCGTCAAATTCTGGTTTGCTCTGTTTCAGATCTAGTCAGCTTCATAAGGTAGTGTTTTCTGATACGAATCCAACGCAACTGGTTTCGTCTGATTCTGATAAGATTTGATCGAGTTATGACCGTTAACACATCAATTACTTTTATAATTAGTTGAATAAATAAATAATTAAATTAACTTAACCATATTCTCTAATCATCTTCTACGTTCTATTTACTGTCAAATGCCAGAACCAAGCTCGACTTCCTCCCTCCAGAACGCAGGCGTCCAGAAGCCGTCAGAGACCAATCCGCGGTATCCACGAGCAGCGCCTCGGCTTGCTCTCCCTCTGCCCTCCTTCCCGCTGAACTCGAGTGCCTGTAGGGCCTCGAAACCTCCACCGAACACGCAGCCTTTCAGGGCAAAATCCGACCCATCCGTGCAATTATACTTGACCATAACCATACAAGATCGAAGAGCTTGGGATCTTCTTTGATTTTGTTTTTGGAACTGGTTTTAATTCGAATTGGGTAAAGAGATTATAGGGTTTGAAATCGGGATGAATTGGGGCGTTCATTTCTAGAACTGGCGGCTGACTTTAGAAAATTAGGGTTAGGTTTGTTTAACTATTATTTATAATATAATATTCTAATTATTGGGTTTAAGCCCGCTAATCTCTTTCAGCTCCGATTTCAGCCCAGCGAACTTTGTTCCTAGGCAAAATACCCATACTCCGGACGCGATGGGCTAGGTCCCGTCTTCCAGTTTGATTGTCTGAGCCTTGTTTTTTTTAAATTAATATTTAAATTCTTTATTAAATTAATTAGATCGTATATTAACATTCACCGGGGCCACATACGGACTCGGAAAATTACAGAAAAAATATATTTGGCTTTGTTTTGACGATACGGTTCTAACAAGACTAATTTCGTCAAATTCTGAGACCGTTTGAAAAATGGCCATTTTCAAGTCGATTAAGTTTCACTGAAACTGACAAAACACGTTTTCCTTTGCCACACTCACATATTAATTCGAAAAATTATGAAAATTGAAACCTAGCAATAATTTGACATTCCGATTCCAACAAAAGTGGTTTCGTCGAAAACCGAGGTCGTTTGAAAATTGACTATTTTTAAGGGCTAATATATATATATATATAAATTCTACAGCGACTTTTCTAAATTTTAAACTGGACATAACTTCCTATTTCCAAAGTGAAATTTTAGTTTTTCAGATTCGTTAGAAAGATATGATTAAACAGATTTAAATATTTTTGGTTTCACTCAATTTTGATTTAAAATGAATCTTGTGTATTCAATCAAAGTCCAAATTCAAATTTTCAAACTGCATCGCTGTTTTAAACTCCTTTTATAATTAAATTGAATTTATTCGTTTTAAAATAAATTTTTGTCATTCTTATTTAAAATAAATTACTTTAAATATTAAAAATCCATTAAAATTTCTAAAATAAAAATTTTAAATTGGCCCCAAAATTCCGGGTCGTTACAATCGCCCCCACTTAAAATCTTTTCGTCCTCGAAAAGGAACGTAACTAAAAGTTGTTCAATTAACTAACTCAACTTTAATTTTATTTGTTGGTTTCAATAATTTTTTTAGATAAATTAATTATCATTTCTATGCTTTTATTAGTTAAACTAATAATCAAACATCACAACCAGCAATCAATTAGGTGATTAACTTTTCAAATATTTATGACTTTTATATATAATCAAAAATCAGATTTTTAGTGCAAATCACAGCAATGTGTCCTAACTAAGTTTTGCTTCTCATACCAGTCAATGGAAATATATAGATATCCCACTTTCGAAACTCGAACATAATTTCTGATGATGTTTCGAACCACCATCAGAACATCTCCGGGCGACTAGAGTGTGATTCTATGTCCATCTAGTATATTAAAACTTCGAATATCCGTTAATTACTCGTATATTCGAAATCTTTATATACTCGATTGTCCACATTAAAATATAATATATTCAAATACGTATATTTAGATAAAATTTTCAAAACTAAATTTGTTTTTATTTATATTTTTAAAGAAAATAATACTCTTCACACTCGTTCTAGGATATTACTGATCCCATCTCTAACGAGTTATTCTTATTGGATATTACTAACCCAATCTCTAATGAATTCTTTCATTCAGTTCTAATGTGTCTTATTCTCGAGCTCTGTAAACCAAATGCTCTGATACCAAATGTGACGACCCGGACTTCCCAGTAAGGAAAGCATGGATTGCTTTGAGAACAACACACATCAGAACACAAACTGAAGAATATTTTATTGGTGATTACAACAATTACATCAGAGTACAAGAATGTAACAGAGTATGAATACTTATTACATAACAGAAATACAATAATATCAGAGTTTTAAATTACATTTAAATAGCAGCGGAAAAATATTACAAATATACAACTGAAAGGAATACACGGATACAGAGCTTTCTGAATACCGCTTCAGCTGTAAACCAGGATCCTGTAAATATATCTGCAAAAAGCTACTCGACTGCCCGTGTGGAAAATAAGGGCACCCGAGTTTGCCAGTGAAACAAACTACAGGTCAGTCATGGGACTGGTATGAGAAATCTTAACTTAACTATCTAATAATAAGGCTAATCACAGGACCACGCCGCTAACCCGGAACGGGTTTACTCCATTGGATTGCCAGTGCATAAAATAAAGTAAGACGTTAAACAACGCAATGCTTTTTTTGAAAAATGAAACCATTATAAGATACAAGTCCCATCACACAATGCAACGCAAACCGGAGGATAGGGTTTTACCTTATAATGGTCAAAAGATGCTTGATACGATAAAACGGATTTAATATTAGTGTGTATATATATGGGTATATATATATTTCAAAAACATTTCAATCATAATGTATCAATCATAGACGGCATAGTACCCCATCCTACAATGTCGCCCTACAAGTTCTACAATCAAAACCGCAAGGTCGTATTGGAAATTGGATTTCCATCATGAGTCGAGGCTAGGGACAAGCTCCTCTCCGATTCGAGACACTCTAGCAAATGCCTCAGGATCCCCCGCAGTGAACCCTTGGATCTTCAGGGTCGGTCCCTACCTAAGGGTAGTGGATTAATTATGCCTGAACACACGCTTCCCGGTCCCTTTGGACCTATAGTATGACAACTAACGGCCTATAAAAATCTGAGGCGCCTCAAAATCCATCATCCACATAAGTAAACTGCCAGCCAGTTTAAGCACCTACACCACTCCTAGCTAGAAAGAAACGTGTGCACTCCCTGCAGTCCTAATCCCGTTTTTGACTCATACCGGGGTATGAGGCTCGCGAAGTCACGATATACACAAAGTTATGCCGTAATAGGCTATACTTTGATCATCCCACAAGGCCCTGCTTTTCAACAAAAGCCTTGATCATTTGCATCTTGGCGTGCCACATTGACAATTCACTCCATGCGATCAATCACTATTAATATATACCAGGTTGTTAAGTAGAGAATAAATCCTCCACCACCAAACAGACATACATTAACAGAAATCGATTTAATTCACATGGAACGAAATCCAATGTCAGACACGCATCCATTTACTAGCTTATGCTCTGGGTCTGAGCGAAAACCAAATCCGAACAATCAACAATAGTCCGGACGGCCACCACTGAAGCCCCTTCAAGGTAGCTACTCTCATCAAGGGTCTCTGTAGAAACACATCCATTCGATGTGAAGATCGTCGGTCTTCAACCACCGTCTTCATCTTCGACTCTTCATCGTCGTAGTAATTATTCAGATTGGGTAAAACCCGGTCTTTCCGAATAACTCACGTATTTTATAATTAAAAATCAAATACCATTAAAACACATCCAACGCCTCACTCCAGTTCAGAATATTCTTCTAAATAAATATTCATATTATCCTATAAAAGATAAATCCTTTAAGTTTATTCTTAAATCTTTCTTTTAAAGATTTATTAAAAACCCAATTTGGTTTTAAATATCAAAAATCATTATTCAATGATTAATTAAATCTAAGAAATAAATCTTATCTTTAACTGGGTTAAAGAACTAATGTCATTTAAAACATTGTTCACGGTAAACTCAAAATCATCTTCCATAAAATGTGGAATCTTCACAGAAATCAAATCAATATATAATCGTTATAAATTTCTGTATCCGACCAATAATATAAATGGAATAACGGCAAAGCCTTTTAAATTCTATATGTAGTGGCGGTCTTCTTTTACAGAAGCTTATCTCGGTTATTATTAATTCAAATTCCATTCAACTCCAATTTAATATATTAAATTGGGAAACTTTACTTTTGGAAAATTCCCATTTAAATCTTAATAAAAGATTTATAAATTCCAATTCATATTTTCACTGTCAGTTGGGTTAAAGAACACATGTCACTTAAAAACATGGTTCACAATAAAACCAACTCACGTTTCATCTTATTTCAATTACTAAATATAATCGAAAACTTTAACAATCTAAATTAAAAGATTATTCTTTTCATATTGGGTTTAAGAACAGTGTTATTTAAGACACTATTGACGACAACCCAAATCCAGTTTATTTAATTTAATTTCAATTAAATATTAACAAATTGGAAAACTTCATTAAATCATAATTTAATCATTTATCCTAGTTAATAACTAGTTCATTTCAATAAAAATATATTTTTCTAGGATATATTTCTTTTTCTAAAATATATCCTCTTCTAAGAAAATTTCTAATATATTCTTTTCTAGAATATTCTTTATTGGAATGTGACTCAATCAACATCCATATATTGCATGAAATCAATAATCATGATGAATAATTATCAAACATCCAAATAATAGCCAAAGTGGATCCTACACTAAATATTGTAGATCAAAAATCATCCCAACACCCGTGTGGGGTTTCATCCAACAAACAAATAATAAATTATTCGTGCACTTGGGTGATGCGTAAAAATTATCGTCCCAATCACATAAACAAGTCGGATGACCTGTAAATGGAAGTGTAGTATTTAGTATGCATATACTAACATAATATTTAACACATCAAACATTTCAACATCACAGACAAACATTTCAATCCTTTTTATTGTGAACAAATGACAATAAATATCCTGCCTTTCATTCCCATTCTTTTTATAGTTAACAAATGCCTATAAAAAAATCTATAATTTCAATTCTTTTTATTGTGAACAAATAACAATAAAATCTAACCTTTTATTTTCATTCCTATTTATTGTTAACCTATCGACAATAAAAATATTAACCTTTGTTTCCAATCTTTTGTGTTATCCTTTTAAGTGACCAAAAATGCCTATTTTTAATTCATTCTTTTTAAATGGCAAGAATGTCCCTTTTTATTTTGATTCACATTTTCTAACAGAAATGTACTTTTTATTCTGATTCACATTTTCTAACAGAAATGTATATTTTATTCTAATTCACATTTTCTAACAAAAATGTATATTTTATTCTGATTCACATTTTCTAACAAAAATGTATATTTTATTCTGATTCACATTTTCTAACAAAAATGTATACTTTATTCTGATTCACATTTTCTAAAGAAAATGTATATTTCATTCTGATTCACATTTTAATATAAACAAAATGCCAGTTTTGTCTAATTCATTTCAATGTAAACAAAATGGGTATTTTACTTCACTCTTTTTAAATGATAAAAAGAATGTTTTTATTTCATTCTTTACATTTGACCAAAAATGCATAATTTTATCATTCTTTTACATTTGATAAAAATGCCTATTTTTCTCATTCTTTTACATTTGATAAAAATGTAGATTTTTCTTTCATTCTTTTTCATTTGCTAAAAATGAGCATTTCATAAAAATATACCTTTGTCAATTTATACTTTTAATGTATAAAAATATAAATTTTCATTTCATTCAACTCAAATATACAAAAATATCCTTTTTATTTCATTCATGTCAAAGTGACTAAAATGTCCTTTTATCATATTTAACATTTTTAAACCAAAAATGTTAATTCTGTTCTTTATGATCTAATTAACGAAAATGTTAATTTTGTCCCTTTTCACTAATCAAATTTTGGGAAAAATTGTGTTTCTTTTCACAAATCAAATTTTGACAAAAATGTTATTCTTTTTCATAAATCAAGTTTTGACAAAAATGTTATTCTCTTCGCTAATCTTTCTTTTGACCAGAAATGTTAATTTTGTTCGCTAATCTTTCTTTTGACAAAAATGTTGTTTTTATTCACTATAAACATATTTGGAAAAAAATATGTCTTTTATTTCCATAATTCATTTTCTTTTACGGTAAACAAAATGTGAATTTTTGTCTAATCTTTTTAATGTAAACAAAATATGAATTTTGTCCAATCCTTTTGATGTAAACAAAAATGTGAATTTTTGTTTAATCTATTTTTTTAATGTAAACAAAATATGAATTTTTTTATTTCTATAGTCATTCTTTCACAAAAATGTGATCTTTATTTCTAATTCTACACTTCCATATTGTAAACAATATAAAAATAAAAACATAATTTCTCTTTATTGAAAAAGATGTTTAACAAAATCTGTTCGTTTTAATGTATAAAAATGTTCATTTAATCTCACTAACATGTTTAATACAAAAATGATATTTCATTTCACTAACATGTTTTTAACAAAAATGATATTTTATTTCATTCTTCTAAATATGAAAAAATTGAACATTTTGCCTCACTCCATTTATTTTAACATATATGAACATTTTTATTTATAACCTTCTTATTATAATTTTTTTATTATAATGGGCAAAGATGTTATTTTCATAACCAATTTCTAATCAAAAATGATATTTTGATTTGCAAAGCATATTTCAAATAAAAAGATGTTTTTATTTCTATAATTAATTTCTATTCAAAAATGATATTTTAATTTTCAAAGCATATTTCAAATAAAAAGGAGTTTTTATTCACAAGGTAACATTTGTAAGGAAATGTTGTTTTATTCCACTGTAACATTTATAAGAAAATGTTATTTCATTTCAAGTGACAAAAATGTATTCCTTTATTTCAAGACAAAATCTTGTATTCTTTTATTTCAAGTCAAAATAATGTGTTCTTTTATTTCTATAATCAAGTTCCACAGAAATGTTAATTTTGATCCCTATATTCTAATTAACAAAATGTTAATTTTATCCTTTAAAATCTCATTAAAAAAGTTGTTAATCTTCTTCTTTATAATATAATTAACAAAAGATGTTAACCTTATTCTTTATAGTATAATTAACAAAAGATGTTAATCTTGTGCCGTATATTCTAATTAACAAAAGATGTTAATCTGCTTTATATTCTAATTAACAAAAGATGTTAATCTTGGCTTTATATTCTAATAAATTGATAACTTTATTCTAACACAATAGCATCTTGTATATATATTTATTTCATAAATACAATCAAAGTATGATTTCTATTGTAAATAAATCATAGATCCACACCACTTAATCCATTCAACTCATCTCAAACACGAACAAATCAATCATCGAAATAAATATATACACAACATCATCATGGATTTCATATACAATGAATTTAAATTTCATAGTGAAATAAATAATAAATTTTATATTTAAATAGAAATCTCACCTTGATTTGTCTAAACAGTTCAGATCTGAATTTTCGTCAAATTCTGGATTGCTCGGTTTCGGATCTAGTCAGCTTCATAAGGTAGTGTTTTCTAATACGAATCCAACGCAACTGGTTTCGTCTGATTCTGATAAGATTTGATCGAGTTATGACCGTTAACACATCGATTACTTTTATAATTAGTTAAATAAATAAATAATTAAATTAACTTAACCATATTCTCTAATCATCTTCTACGTTCTGTTTACTGTCGAATGCCAGAACCTAGCTCGACTTCCTCCCTCCAGAACGCAGGCATCCAGAAGCCGTCAGAGACCGACCCGCGGTATCCACGAGCAGCGCCTCGGCTTGCTCTCCCTCTGCCCTCCTTCCCGCTGAACTCGAGCGCCTGTAGGGCCTCGAAACCTCCACCGAACACGCAGCCTTTCAGGGTAAAATCCGACCCATCCGTGCATTTATACTTGATCATAACCGTACAAGATCGAAGAGCTTGGGATCTTCTTTGATTTTATTTTTGGAACTGGTTTTAATTCGAATTGGGTAAAGAGATTATAGGGTTTGAAATCGGGATGAATTGGGGCGTTCATTTCTAGAACTGGCAGCTGACTTTAGTAAATTAGGGTTAGGTTTGTTTAACTATTATTTATAATATAATATTCTAATTATTGGGTTTAAGCCCGCTAATCTCTTTCAGCTCCGATTTCAGCCCAGCGAACTTTGTTCCTAGGAAAATACCCATGCTCCGGACGCGATGGGCTAGGTCCCGTCTGCCAGTTTGATTGTCTAAGCCCTGTTTTTATTAAATTAATATTTAAATTCTTTATTAAATTAATTCGATCGTATATTTAAATTAACCGGGGTCACATACGGACTCAGAAAATTACAAAAAAAATATATTTGGCTTTGTTTTGACGATACGGTTCTAACAAGACTAATTTCGTCAAATTCTGAGACCGTTTGAAAAACGACCATTTTCAAGTCGATTAAGTTTGATTGAAACTGACAAAACACGTTTTCCTTTGCCACACTCACATATTAATTCGAAAAATTATGAAAATTGAAACCTAGCAATAATTTGACATTCCGGTTCCAACAAAAGTGGTTTCGTCGAAAACCGAGGTCGTTTGAAAATTGACTATTTTTAAGGGCTAAATATTATATTAATATATATATAAATTCTACAACGACTTTTCTAAATTTTAAACTGGACATAACTTCCTATTTCCAAAGTGAAATTTTAGTTTTTCAGATTCGTTAGAAAGATATGATTAAACAGATTTAAATATTTCTGGTTTCACTCAATTCTGATTTAAAATGAATCTTGTATATTCAATCAAAGCCCAAATTCAAATTTTCAAACTGCATCGCTGTTTTAAACTCCTTTTATAATTAAATTGAATTTATTCGTTTTAAAATAAATTTTTAGTCGTTCTTAGTTAAAATAAATTATTTTAAATATTAAAAATCCATTAAAATTTCTAAAATAAAAATTTTAAATTGGTCCCAAAATTCCGGGTCGTTACACATTTAATGGTTTGAATAGAATGCACCGCGTCGCAGCCGTTCGCAAATTTCGCCGATAGACTTCGAATTGGCATAACGGGAGATTTGACCTTCGCGTTCTCCTAAAATTAGAACCATTGGGTTTGTATCAAAAAGAGCTTTCCAAGGAATATAAGAGATTTGAAATTTAACGGTTGGATTTGGAGATATATCCAAATAATTTTTGGAAGAGGTCGTTATGGATGCAGTTCGGTGGACGTTATTGGAAACCGACTGTACGGGCCTTGATAAAATTATTAAAAATGTGAAAAAATTGTGTAAATTCATAATAAATGATTTGGAAAGATTTTGGATGAAAAATTCCAGTTTAGAAAAGATAAAATATGTTTTTATCTAAATGGACTAGTTAATAGCTAGGATGAAAATCCAATGTTTTAAAATAAATAAACTAGATTTATGAATTGTTTTAATCTAACCAGAATTTTCCAATGTATAGGTGGTAATGGACTTGAATAGAAATAATCTTCGAAATATTTCGATATTGGATTCTGTGACTATACGGATACTATTGTGGAATTAGGAAGATATATATATATATATCATTATTCCAGGTACGGTGTTAGTTGGTTTTAGAATTTGATATTGAATATAAGTCGATATAATTTCTATTTAGAGCCTTATATTAATATCAAAGTGTTTGGGTTTGTGGTGATTGGTGTCTTAAATAACACCGTTCTTAAACCCCGTCGTGAAAAGAATAAATCATTTAATTAAGATTTAGATAAGTTACCAATTAATTTATTTGGGTTGAAATGGAAAATGGATTTTGGGTTTATCGTGAGCTTTGTTTTAAATAACATTCGTTCTTTAACCCAATTAACAGTGAAATGTGATTTGGAATTTATAAATCTTTTAATTAAGCTTAATGAAAATTTTCCAAAGTAAAGTTTTCCAATTTAATATATTAAATTGGAATTGAATAGAATTCGATTTTGTAATAATCGAGATGTGCTTCTATGGAAGAAGAATGTTACTATATATGGAATTTAAAAGGATTTGTCATTATTCCAGTTATAGTATTGATTTGATACGAAAATTTATATCGATTATATATTGATCTATTTCCCGTGAAGATTCCATATTTAATGGAAAATGGATTTGGGTTTATTGTAAACTGTGTTTTTAGTAACATTGGTTCTTTAACCCTCTTAAAGACAAGATTAATTTCTTAAAGTTAAATAATCATTAGATAATGATTTTAGAGGATTAAAACTAAGTGGAGTTTTAACGAATCTTTAATTATATTGAAATGTGAATGTGATAATTTAGGTAGCGTTTGATTTTCGAACTGGGCTGTCTAAGTTCGCGTCTGCATTCAACGCGTCTAACGCATCATTCGTGGGACCCACACAAATGCCCCTTCAGGATGAACAGTCAGAAGGGTAGCTTTTGTGTTAGGTGCGTCTGACATGTTGGACATGTCAGACGCGACAGAATTTCTTGATAACATGTTTTTATTCTCCACTCCCCTGTATCCCCATCCCATTGCACCACTCCTTCACCATCCTCATTCCTCTTTCTACTCCACTTCTCCTTCACTCCTGCATAATTTCAAATTTAACGTAATGGCGAATAGTGACGATTCAGATCTATCTGATTTCGAAGATTTACAAGATATTCTCGCTATTCAAGAAATTATGGAAAACCAAAGACGAGAAAGGAGCAGAATAAACGATTCGGTAAGTTCCGATCTTGCTTGGCTACAGGAAATACTATCAGGCCACGCCAACCGTTGTCAACGAAATTTTCAAATGAAGCAATTGCGTTTTACATCTTTGTGTAAATGATTGAGAAATTATGGATTGGAAGCTTCGATGCACATAACGGTCAAAGAAATGGTCGATATATTCCTATATACTATTGCATTGGCTCTTCCTATGAGGCAGGTTGCTGAGCGGTTTAAACGATCAAATGGATCTGTTGTTTTTCATAAAGTTTTGGATTTAGTTCTCTTACTGGCAGTGGGTATTATTAGGCCGATAGATACCCAATTTAATCGAGTTCCAGAACAAATTTGTTCTTCACCATGCTATTATCCTTTCTTCAAAAACTGTATTGGGTCTATTGATGGGACACATGTAATGGCTTATGTGTCTCAGTCAGACATGCAATGTTTTGTAGTACGGAAAGGATCTGCTACACAAAATATTATGGTTGTTTGTGTGTTTTATTTAACTATCACATTTGTAAGAGCGGGATGGGAAGGAACTGCAAACGACGCTAAAGTATTTTGGGAAGCTATAAATAATCCAGATCTTGATTTCCCTCATCCTCCTGCCGGACAGTATTATTTGATGGATTCAGGATATCCACTATTGGAAGGATATATAACTCCTTACCGATCTGTGAGATATCATATACCAGACTTCGATGACACACAGAATGAACCAAAGTCAGACAATGAAGTCTTCAACTATTATCATTCGAGTTTGCGTATGGCAATTGAAAGAACAATTGGCATTTGGAAAAAAATTGCCATCTTACAAAACATGCAAACGTATCCATACAGTGTTCAAGTACAAATTGTCATTGCTACAATGACTATTCATAAATACACCAGAAAATACAACGCCGGCGATGAAGATTTTATGTTGTATGATGACAACCCTGATTGAGTGCCAGATGAATATCTCGATGAGTATTACAGTATAATAAATCGCGGAAACAGTGACCGGGAACCCGTTCAAAGGACCGTAACATCATCCACTATGCTTGTTGTTCGAGAAAATATAAAAACAAACTATTTGCCGCGGGAATGCATTAAAAATGTTCACATTATTGTGTTTTTCAATTCTGCACTTTCAATTCTGCAATTTCAATAATTCAATCATGTAATTTCAATTCTGCAATTTGTATTCTGCATTCTATTTATTTTGTTCGACAATAAACACACACAAACATAAATACAAACACAAACAATAAAATAATAAATTTGCCCCTTCCAATTTGCCCATTTCGTAAAAAAAAAGCATTCCCCATTCGCAACAATTCCCCTTCAAATACCGCTTCCAAATAACCCTTCTCGTTCAAAATCAAACGTACCCTTAAATTATCAAATTTGGGAAATGATCGAGAATGGAGTATCACCAGTTTTGGTCTAAGCGATAGTTAAATCTTTAATTAGATTTGAACGTGAAATAGTAATTATTATTTTTATCGATAACACAGTGGTGTTAGATATGGAGTAATACTAGTTTTGCTCCATGGGATGAATAGGTTGGGATTGGGAAATATAATAAGTGATTACTTTAGTAAGGTTCGCTAATCCCGACTAGTTTGCAAAACCTTAATTTGGTTTAAAATGTGAAAAGAATATTCTAGATTGGAATGAGGCGTATGTTGTGTTTGCGTAGCGCTTGTTTGTGAGATACATGAGTTATTCGGGAAGTCCGGGTTTATACCCATTCAGAATAACTGACATAACGACTAAAATTCGACGATAAAGACGGTGGTTGAAGACCGGAGATCTTCACATCATTTGGATGATTACTGATGTCTTGATTGGGCTGTACACCCAAGACGAGGTAATAAGTGGTGATCGTCTAGACGTACTTGGAGATCGACCGGATATGCGAAGACCTCTCTCCTGTATCAGACATATGGGACGAGGAATAAGGTGCCTCCAGTTTCGTTTAGACCCAGAACGGGCTTGTGAATGAATGTATGTCTAACATTGGATTTCATTCTGTGTTGATTAATTTCTATTAAATATATGTTTGTTTAGTGGCATAGAATTTATTCTCTTGCTTAACACCCTTCTCTGAGACGTACGAGTTTAGAGGTTATATATTGAAAGACATCAGTTGCATGGCGTGAATTGTCATTGTGGCATGCTGAGACGCAGATGATCAAGGCTTTTGTAGAAAACAGAGTCTTGTGGATGACGATCAAAGCACAACTTTAATTAGCATAGCTTTGTGTATAGTGTTAATTCGCGAGCCTCACACCTCGGTATGAGTCAAAAACAGGAACGTGACAACAGAGAGTGTATGTGTTTCTCTCTAGCTATTAGTGGTATCATGGTTTGGAGCCCAGATATTTTTACTTATGTGGATGATGGATTGCAAGGCGCCTCGGATTGAGTCCCTAGTGTCTCTTGATATGGTCGGCGTACAGACCATTTTGGAGGTTCAATAGAACCGAAAAATGTGTGTTCAGGAATAACCAATCCACAAAAGTAAGTGTGAACCGACCCTGAAGATCCAAGGGTTCGCCAACGTCCGAACCCTGAGGCATTTGCTAGAGTGTCTCCAATCGGTGAGGAGCCATCCCTTGCCTCGACTCATTGATGGAATCCAATTTCCAATACGCGACTTTTCGGTTTTAGTTGTAAACCTGTATGGCGGTAGTGGCATGGGACGCTCATGTCGTCTGTGCTTGATACATTTATATTTGAAGTTGTTTGATGCACTATGCACTTATAGTAATATCAAAATGATTTGTTTTATGGCATACCAAACATGTTTGGCTATTATAAGGTAAAACTCTATACGCTGGCTTGCGTTGCATTGTGTGATGGGACCCGAGTCATATAATAGCTTCATTTTTTCAAAAGAATTGCATGATTGATAAACTGTTTTATTTTAGAGTATTCATGTGATTAAACCCGTTTCATGCAATACGGCGTGGTCCATTGATTTACCCTACTTTAAAGTAAAAGTATGATAACTGTTTTAGTTCTCACACCAGTCTCATGACTGACTCGGAGTTTACTATTTCTACCTAAACTCTGGGTACCCATATTTTCCACACGGGCAGCAAATAGTTTTGGTTTTCGCAGATATTTCTTCTCCCAGGATCCTGGATTACAGCTAGAGCTATATTTGGAAAGCTTTGTGTAACACCCCACCTCCGCCAGTGCCACTCTTGCAAGCACACTGGCTTTGGGGGGGCGTTTAAACAAGGTAAACATGCATGCAGATATCACAAGACAGAACATATAAGTAAAACAGAGTAGTAAAGCAGCGGATTAAACTAGCATTTCAAAACCATAGTCATGTTACAACAAAGTACTTGGTCATTATTTTCCAACAACAAAGTCTAGATAAAAGCATAAACTGAAAAACTGAAATACATAAAGTACTATCCCCAAAATGAAGTGATAAACCATAGCTAGCTCAATGTCCAAAACCGTACATGAGCAAATCCAGTAAGCAAGCTGTAAAGATCCAAGCTAAGCTCCAATGTTCCCACCCTGAGAACCTGAGGGGGGGAAACGGAAGAAAAGAGGCGAAAGAAAACAGGTCAGTCAAAAAGACTGGGAAGCCCTACTACTATCTGTCTATGAACTAGTAAAGTTAACTGGCATGAGAAGCTGAGATGAACATAAGGATAACAACATACTGGCATGATGATTAACTAACAAGATAGATAAAGGTGTCATCGCATAATTAAGGTTAAGTTTTGCACCACGGGTGTACTAGCATTCTAACATGTCAAGTAAAAACAAGAATTGATCCCTTGGCCCAAGCTTGGCCCATCATCATGAGGTGACCTAAATTAAGGTCCAACTACACGGTCTAGTCGATTGGCTCCCTATAAGCCTAACTCGTCAAGTGTCGGTGTCATACGGCCTAATCATGTAATGTAGTTGACTGTGCAGGGTCCACCCTAGGGTGTATCAGGCCCTATGGTGTAACCCTCTGACACCATTACAGGATGCACAGTCCAAACCTACCGGTGCCCGTGTTCAACTCCGGACTTGATGTGCACGACCATGGTCCGCCTGAACAACCGGGGCATCATTCAGCCGTCTCTTTTGGTCTCTTACAATCAGCCCAGTAATCGTGCCCCACCCTAGCCTAGTCCTAGGGTCTTATGATACTACCAAGGAGGTTACTGCTGAAAAGGACCACGCAACTAGGGTTTCTTAACGGGTTAAATGTGGTTAACCCGATCCACACGTGGATTAAATTGGTTAAGAGTACCCAAGGCTCCTAACTTAACCTCGATTAATCCATCAAGCCCAAATTAGTTAAGTATTAAGTGGACCATGACTTAACCCTAATCAGGAGGCGTTCATTAACTTAATGTGCTTTAACCTCTCACATTAGACCTTGTTGTGGTTACTAGTTAAGCCGGGCGGGTCCGGGTAGCTTTACACCACAACCTGGTCTAACCTCGGGTTCGTGCACAACATGACCAACTTCTCACATTGGGTCCTATTGTTTGTAGCCACTAGTTAAGCCGGGCGGGTCCGGGTAGATTTATGCTACAAACTCAACCCAACCTCGAGTTGGCCACACTCATATTTTCTAAGTGTCATGTCCATTATGTTTCCAAAACATAATTACAAGTTAACATATCACGTTATGTTATAAAAACCATGTTCATGTCATTATGTTACCCAACCCCAACGTAATCCCATCGTTTACATAATCGCAACAACGCATAAAGGATAAAATAGGGAACTTGGCATAATCATGACAAAAAGGTGTTGAAGCCACAAGTTTAACATGGTGGCATATGAGATGTACATATGTTCATATACTTGCATATTGCATTATTAGGCTTCAAAAGCATGCATAAAACCAAACTTAGCATATGAGTGATACATGGTGATAAATAACATGTAGAAGTTGCTAGAAGTTCGCATTTGGCCTCACATGCAAGTTATCATAAGGGATATGATAACTTTCATGTTGCCAAAATGCAACCTTTAACATAAAGCTTGAAGCTTTAAGGTCATAAACTCAAGTTTAACTCGCATAACATGATAACATGATCAACCCAAACTTGCATAACATGATAACATGATCAACCCAAACTTGCATAACATGATAACATGATCAACCCAAACTTGCATAACATGATGACATGATCAACCCAAACTTGCATAACATGGCAACATGTGTCATACATAACTTGCATAATGATCAACCAAACTTGCATATAATGATCAACCAAACTTGTATAAAATGATCAACCAAACTTGCATCATTCATTTAACTTTAGAGTTCAATAAAAAGAAAGTAGAAAAGGGCTTACAATGCTATGAAGACACAAATAATTATTTATTATAAAGATTGTGTAATAACCCGGAAAATGTGAACCAGTTTAAAATTTTTTAATTAGGTTATTACCAAGAAATTTGAATGATTGAAATAGCATATTTCAATAAAAAATAGAATTGTGTATAATAGGGCAGTTTGAAATTTTGATTACAAACTTTGTCTGACTGTACCGGGTGGAAAATATAACAGATTTTAACGAAACTGAAAATATATAAATCTGTTTATCAATACCTTTCTAATGAATCTGAAAAATCGAAATTTCATAACGGAAATCAAAAGTTATGGCCAAATGAATTTTCAGAAAGGTCGCTATATAGTATATATAGCCCTAGAAAATTGAGATTTTGCATACGACCTCGGAATTCGACGAAACCACTTTTGTTGGGTCCGGGATGTCAAATTATTGCTAAGTTTCAAATTTCGTAATTTTTGAAGCTAGTATGTGAGCAGGGCAAAAGATAACGTGTTTGGTCAAATTCTGTTAAAATGGGTCGACCTAAAAATGGCCGTTTTGCAAACGAGCTCAGAATTCGACGAAACTGGTTTTTTTAGGACCGTATCGTCAAAACAAAGCTAGATTTATTTTTCTGGAATTTTTAGATTCAGTTTGTGGCCCTGGCAAATTGAAATGTACGTTTAAATTAAATATCGAATGTTTTATATTTTAATTTGAAAAATAACTGACTGTAACAGTTGAAATGGCCAACGAAACATATCCCATTGTGTTCGGAATGGGGGTATTTAGGTAGGGGCGACAGTCGTTGGGTTTGATTTCGAGGTCGTTTGTAGAAGGGGGTATTTTTGGAATTAAATAAATTAAAAATTAAAATAAAAAGGGCATGGGCCAATCAGAATTCATCGTCTCCATCGAAAACCCCTGTCGCGACGCGGAAACCCATCTGAATCTTCTCTCTTCAATTTCTCCGCATCCACTCAACGAAATCAAGCAAACCCAGATCCAATTTGAAGAGCGTTCAGAGATCTTCAAATCCATAGTAATTTCACGAATTATCATTGAGTATTGAAGGAGATATCGCGTCGGGAAGCTCCGACCTTTGCACCGCCGCCGTGCCCTCTAGTAGGCGTCGAGTTCAACATCTCAGGTAGCTTTGGAAAGCTCTCTCCTTCCTCTTCGACGTGGCGCTGGCCGTTCGTCCTAAAGCTTCGTGGATTTGCCGAAAAATTCAACCCTAGCTTTCGAATCAAAAAGGGGTATACGGCTGAAACTGATTTTTACACTTTAAAGCGTTGAAAACTTGTAAAAATCATATCTTTTTGCTATGTTAACGAAATTCGATGAAACAGGAGACACCGTGACCACAAGGAGGCTCTCTACATTCTAGAAGAAGCCGCGGATTTTTCTGACCTTCCTACGATTTTTAGCACCGCAATAACCAATGTGAGGAATCTAAATTATCTGTGTGAATGAAATCGCGTTGTATAAATTATATAAGCGAAGTGTAAATTATATACGCATTGTATACCTCATTGACATGTGTTGTATAAGTTATATTAGCGATGTATAAATTATACAAGCGTTGTTTGAAACATATATGCTATGAATTGTGATGAAATGCAAGTGAATTATTATATTATATATATATATATATATATATATATACTCCCCTCGTCCACAGACCATGGACGATATTTATTGCTTTTGATTGACGTGATATCATATGGTTTGACGAATGGTTGGAAATAATTGTTTGTGGTTGATATTATGGTTGAAAAATACCTTTGTGGTTGAAAAATACCCTCTTGTGGTTGAAACAAAATAGAATAGGATTGTGGAATTGAAAATAAAACATGCCGCCTGCGTGCGAACTAGATGCATGATCCTCATTGTCAAAAACCGCGAGGTTTTAAGGTAGAGCGAGGAGCCGTACTAGGGACGGTCCCGGTTTTAACTACCCTGCCGTTATGCTGCCGAAATTTTCTGAAATATCTATGTGTTAGAATAATTTTCATGCATTGAAATTATTTACATATGTTATATCGAATATTCATGTGTTGAGTTGCGATTCATTCGTTGAGTTAAAATTCATGTGTTGAATATTATTTGAATTTAAACAAATGGCTTTAGCGATAAAAATCACATTTTTATATATATACAAACTATATCGAATATTCATGTGTTGAGTTGCAATTCATTCGTTGAAATTCATGTGTTGAATATTATTCGAATTTAAACAAATGGCTTTAGCGATAAAAATCACATTTTTATATATATACAAACTATATCGAATATTCATGTGTTGAGTTGAAATTCATTCGTTGAGTTGAAATTCATGTGTTGAATATTATTTGAATTTAAACAAATGGCTTTAGCGATAAAAATCACATTTTTATATATATACAAACGATATCGAATATTCATGTGTTGAGTTGCAATTCATTCGTTGAGTTGAAATTCATGTGTTGAATATTATTTGAATTTAAACAAATGGCTTTAGCGATAAAAATCACATTTTTATATATATACAAATGATATAGAATATTCATGTGTTGAATTGCAATTCATTCGTTGAGTTGAAATTCATGTGTTGAATATTATTCGAATTTAAACAAATGGCTTTAGCGATAAAAATCACATTTTTATATATATACAAACTATATCGAATATTCATGTGTTGAGTTGAAATTCATTCGTTGAGTTGAAATTCATGTGTTGAATATTATTTGAATTTAAACAAATGGCTTTAGCGATAAAAATCACATTTTTATATATATACAAACTATATCGAATATTCATGTGTTGAGTTGCAATTCATTCGTTGAGTTGAAATTCATGTGTTGAATATTATTTGAATTTAAACAAATGGCTTTAGCGATAAAAATCACATTTATATATATATACAAACGATATAGAATATTCATGTGTTGAATTGCAATTTGTTCGTCGAGTTGAAATTCATGTGTTGAATGTTATCGTCTTCTAAAAATAAAATGAATCGACAGTGAAAATATTCCTTTTATCATGAATATGAAGTGTTAAAAATACACACGTGTTGAATAAATATTTTTGATGATAAAAATATTCCTTTTATCATGAATATGAAGTGTTAAAAATACACATGTGTCGAATAAATATTTTTGATGATAAAAATATTCCTTTTATCATGTATACGCTTAGTTAAAAATACACACGTGTTGAAATAAATAATAGTTTGCTAGAAATATTACTATTAGCTTTGTTCTGCATATATATACATGTGTTGAACAGGAAAAAAAATGGATTAGCTGTAGAGTAAAGAAATTATTTGCGTGCCCGACAAATAGGTAAACCTTGATGAGTTGGCTGCACAATTTTATTTATATATCAACTCCTGTGAATGCCATTGGATGCGGAGTGCTGGTTTTTCTGTGTGAAATAATAAACAACGCCATAGGATAGTAACAATTAATTTTGAACTACACTACATGGCATACTTCTTGATGATCTGCATACTTCATCATATTCCACATAAGCAATTGGAGCTTGTGTGACGAGGTGGAAGATTTACCATACAAGCAAGAGGCTTGTATGGCGATGACTATATACTACAGGTTGAACTGATGACTAATATGGACTATATAAATTATAACGATAAACTGCCATATTAATAAAAAACCCCACACGGGTCTAGAGTTGACAATAATCACGTCGCTCTAGTTATTAGATACGGCACATGGACTATTTATTTCCACACGGAAACGGGGTGACGGGAATTTATTCTCTGGAGTGATTATCAGTACATGCTCCCCCGTAAACACCAATATATATCACTAAAAATATGTGAATGCTTTTTAGGATTTATTGGGTACCTAATACGGCCCAATAAATTTCCAAGCCCCTCCCCGTACAAAGGAGGTTATGGCGAAATTTTTCAAAATATTAAGGCGTTAGTGAAATATTTGAAGTGAAAACGAAGTTGAAATTATAAAATGAACTATAGTTGAAATAGTGGAATGAACTATATTTATATATAAAAATATAATTAAAAGGAATAGAGGCCGTGCAGTTCGCGTTTCGGAATCGTAATTTGAAACGATTAGTACGAGAAATCCGACCATCGGATTTTCCCGAAACCCCAACCGCTGGGTTCTCCTTGGAAATACCTTTCCAACGGCACCAACCTTGTAAAAATCCAACGGTTGGATTGTCCGGAATGTTTAATTCAAATCTGAAGAAAAACAGCGCCAGAATCGTTTATATTTATATATAAATATAAATATAATTAAAATAGAATCGAATAACGACGCTGCAGTTCGAATTTTGAAACCGTAACTTCAAACGACTAGTGTGGAAGATCCGACCGTCGGATTCTCACGAAACTGGAACTGTTGGGTTCGCTTTGGGAATATCTTCCCACTGATATAGACTTTGTGGAAATCCAACGGTTAGATTTTCCGATATGTGTAAAACAAATTAAGGGAAAAACAGCGCCAGTGCCACGACACGACCTGAAACGTCGTTTAATTAAATATGGCCATTTTTAAATAAATAAAAATGGCGAAAAATCGTTATAAAATATTATAAGCAACATAGGTTGAAAATAAACCAATTGGGCTTGAATTGTTGGATATTTGATGGTTGTATGTGTATGACATGAAAATAACACTAAATAATTGAAAGATGGATGTCGAATAACATAACCATAAAATAAATCGATTTAAATTCTAATGACGTGAATTATTTGAAAAGGCCGAGCTAACCCTCATTTCAAATAATTTATCGAGCGATTCGAATTGAAAAATGCAAAGACGATTCAAGACCGACGATCTTCGTATCGGTTGGATGGGCGCTACTGAGGTTCCTAACCGGAGTAGCTACCGGAAAGGGACGGAAGTAGTAGCCGTCTGAACGTATATGTTGATTGGACGGATATACGAGGAATTTGACGCCTCCGGTTTCGTTCAGACCCAGGACGGACTTGTAAATGGACTGTGTGTCTGACATTGGATTTTGTTCTATACTGATTGATCTCTGTTAAATATATATCTGTTTGGCGGCGGAGAATTTATTCTCTTGCTTAACGCCCTTCTCTGAGACGTACGAGCTTAGAGGTTATATATCGATGGAAATCAATCGTATGGAGTGGACTGCCTATGTGGCATGCCAAGATGCTGTGATCAAGGCTTCTGTTGCAAAGCAAAGTCTTGTGGATGATGATCAAAGCAAGGTCTACGTGGCCTAGCTTTGTGTATTTTGTAGATTCGCGAACCTCACACCCCGGTATGAGTTAAAAACGGGATACGGACTGCAGGGAGAGCACGACGTTTCATTCTAGCTATGGTGGTGTCAGTGACTTACCAGCCCTGACATATTTATCTACTTTTCACCTTTGTGGTTGTTGGAATGCGAGGCGCCTCGATTAGAGGTCTGTAAGGACCGGGAAACGTGTGTTCAGGAATAACTAATCCTCAAACGTAAGAGAGGACCGGCCCTGAAGATCCAGGGGTTACCCAGAGTGTGTAGTCCCGAGGCATTTGCTAGAATGTCTCGAAGCGGAGAGGAGCTTGCCCCTTGCCTCGACTCATGACGGAAATCCAATTTCCAATACGAAATAACGGACTTGATTGTAGAACTAGTATGGTGACATAGTATATGGTAGCTATGCCGTCTATGATTGATATTTATGATGCTATTCGCTTTTGAAACATATATGCACTAGTAATAATATCAAATGATTTCTCTTTATACGTATCAAGCATATTTGGCTATTATAAGGTAAAACTCTATCCTCCGGCTTGCGTTGCATTGTGTGATGGGACCTGAGTCTTATAATGGCTTCATTCTTTCTAAAAGCATTGCGATTGTTTTAAAAGAATTTACTTTATTTTAAATGCACTAGCAATCACCGGAGTAAACCCGTTCCGCGAAAGTGGCGTGGTCCTATGATTTGCTATTACTGTTGTTTAACTGATAAATAGATTCCTCATACCAGTCCCCATGACTGACTCGTTGTTTGTTTCACTTTGCAAACGCGGGTGCCCTTATTTTCACACGGGCAGCCTAGTTCACAGGTCTTCAATTGGTGGTTTTTTTGGTTCTGCACTGCTGCATAGAGTGCATTTTTGGCTCATGGCGAGGCTGACTTCACAGAGATGACTTTGACTTTTCCGCCATTACTATACTTACATTATGATTCCGCCACTGGCGATGCAGACTGATTTACTTTCCGTATTTCTTATTATATGTATATGTATTCCGCCTTCGGCAATGTAGACTGATACTCTTATTATGTCTCACTGCATGTATGTATTCCGCCTCTGGCGATGATGACTGATCACTTTCCTTTTTATTTACTAAGTATATCCCACGTTATGCTATTCTGATATTCCTACATGTTGTGATTCCGCTGTCATATCCATGTAAAATTATTTTATTTATTGTTCCTGCTATTATCTGTACTCTGCTATGATGTTTAATGTGTTATTTCCTAATGATTATCCTTAATACCGCCCCCCGGATTTTGGGATCGTCACAGTTGGTATCAGAGCTTTGGTTAACCTTAGTTCCGGGATCTAACACATTTAAACATCTCGTCAGAATAGAATCAGTAGTGTTCTAATGCGAGTAGCTCATTAGAGATAGGATTAGCAATGTCCTAGAATGAGCTAAGCAGATTAGCAAAACAATTTGATCAGTACATCATCATTATTTTTCCTTGTATTCCCTTGCTTTATCATTTATGAAAATTATCAAATCTGTGAGCTTGACTCTTTTCTTGCTTATACAGTATTCTCTTAGATGGCTACACGAGCAGCAGCAGCTAGAGGAGGCCGTGGAGGCCGAGGAGGAGCAGCAGGAGGACGGGGGAATATCCCCGTAGCTGTGGGAATCCCTATTGTTCAGCCACCAGCACCTGAAGACTTTGAGCTAGATAAAGTGGCAAAGAGGTACAGAAATCTTGGAGGGAAACCTTTTACTGGCACTGGCACAGTGACCGAAGCTATCGCTTGGCTGAAAACCTGTGAGAAAATCTTCGAAGGCATGGGTATGGGAACTAACAACAAAGCCCGACTTGGCATTTGGCTCCTTCAGGAAGAAGCAGAACTGTGGTGGGATGCCATTACCTCTGGGGATGCAGCTGGTACTATCCGGACTTGGGAGCAGTTCAAGACTTTATTCAATGAGAAGTTTGTACCGGAACAAGCTCTAGAGAGGATGCGGGAGCAGTTTGCTAATCTCCAGCAGGGAGACCTCTCTATTCAGGATTATCTAAATAAGTTCACTCAGCTACCGTGCTATGCTCCAGAGCTGGTTTTGACCAACAAAGCGAAGAATAAGAGATTCATATTTGGGATGAAGCGCAAGTACCACGATAGAGCTAAGTAGTCAAACCCGAGAATTACTTTGGAAACGTCTGATCAGACCGAGCTTTTCAGCATGGGGAGCCGCAGTAGTATTTGTTCCGAAATCTGACGGTACTCTAAGACTTTGCGTCGATTACAGGGATCTCAATAAATAGACACTGAAGAACAAATATCCTTTGCCCCGAATAGACGATCTGTTAGATCAATTAAATGGAGCAACCGTATTCTCCAGAATGGACCTAGCTACAGGTTTCCACCAATTGCGTATAGCCGAAGACTGTGTTCCTTTGACAGCCTTCAGGGGTCCCGATTTATTCTACGAATGGTTAGTAATGTCGTTCGGCCTGTGCAATGCTCCGGCATACTTCATTGATCTTATGAACAGAGTGTTCCGTGGTGTGTTGAATAAATTCGTTCTAGTCTTCATAGATGACATTCTGATCTACTCTAAGTCGGAAGAAGAGCATGCAAAACATTTAGAACAAGTGTTGAAAATTCTAAGGAGAAATGTCTTGAAAGCTAAATTTTCTAAGTGTGTCTTCTGGCAGAATGAAGTTAAATTCCTTGGCCATGTCATGTCAAAAGAAGGAATTGCTGTAGATCCAAGCAAAATTACAGCGATTCAGAACTGGAAACAACCTACTACGCCCACAGAAGTTCGAAGTTTCCTGGGATTAGCTAGTTACTATCGGAAATTCGTTCAGGATTTTTCAAAAATATCAGGAGTATTGACAAAGCTTACAAAGAAACATGAGAAATTCAAATGGACTCCCGAATGTGAAGAAGCTTTCCAAGAGCTGAAACTGAAGTTGACAACCGCTCCAGTATTGACTATTATAGAAGGCAACCAAGACTTGACTGTATGGACAGATGCTTCTATTAGAGGGCTAGGAGCAGTGTTAATGCAAAAAGGCCAAGTGATCGCTTATGCCAGCCGTCAACTAAAGCCGCATGAAAGAAACTATGCAACTCATGATCTTGAGTTATTAGCTATCGTGTTTGCTTTAAGAATATGGAGGCATTATTTATTGGGCGAGAAATTCGAACTATACACCGATCATCAATCCTTGAAATACCTGTTCACACAGAAAGATTTAAACCTGAGGCAACAGCGTTGGTTAGAATTCCTTGCAGCATACGATTTTGAAATTATATACACCCCAGGGAATGCCAATGTTGTAGCCGATGCGCTCAGCAGAAAGAATGAAATCATCGCCAGTTTTGTCATCACGTCTTCATTAATAGACAGGATCTCGACTCTTCAGAAAGACGATGAATTTATTCAAAGAATCAGTCAAAGAATCAAAGGAGGTGAATCCACAAGTTTTCGGCTCGATGACAAGGGAGTTCTAAGATTAAAAGGTAGAATCTGCATCCCAAACCTTCCCGAGCTCAGAAGAGAAATACTTGATGAGTGCCAAAGTCCAAATTAAGTATCCATCCCGGTGTGAGCAAAATGTATAACGATATCAAACGCACCTTCTGGTGGAGGTCAATGAAGAGAGATATCTCATTATATGTTAGCAGATGCTCCACTTGTCAGCTAGTTAAGAGTGACCAGCAGAAATTGGCTGGACTATTACAACCATTAGAAATTCCAGGATGGAAGTGGGAACGAATTTCGATGGATTTCATCGATGGCCTGCCTCGAACTAGAAAAGGAAACGACGGTATATGGGTAATCGTAGATCGCTTCACGAAGACTGCCCATTTCATACCTGTCCGATCCAACAGGACGGCTCAAAGTCTGGCAAAGATTTACTTCAGAGAAATAGTTAAACTACATGGAGTGCCGCTCAGTATAGTCAGCGATAGAGATCCCCTATTTACTAGCAAATTCTGGGAAGCATTCCAGACAGAATTGGGAACCAAATTGAATTTAAGCACCGCTTATCACCCTCAGACTGACGGCCAAACTGAGCGGGTGAATAGAATTTTAGAAGATCTATTGTGGGCTTGCGTTATTGATTTTGGAGGTTCATGGGAAGATCATTTGCATTTAGCCGAATTCTCTTACAACAATAGCTATCAAGCAAGTTTGGGAATGTCTCCATTTGAAGCATTATACGGTAGACCGTGCAGATCTCCCGCATGTTGGGTAGAACCTGGCAACAGACTTGTGTTAGGGCCCGATATGATTCAAGAAGCATCGGATAAAGTCGATTCCATTAAGAAGCGATTAAAAACCGCACAGAGCCGACAGAAAATTTATGCTGATGCGAGAAGAAGGGATATATCATTTGCCGTTGGCGATTATGTTTATTTAAGAGTTTCTCCAATGCGAGGGGTAATCAGATTTGGCAAGACTGGGAAGTTGGCACCGAGATTTATTGGTCCCTTTCCTATACTTGAACGAATTGGAACTCTTGCATATAGGGTTTCATTACCTGATTGGTTGCCTGGTCTACATGATGTGTTCCACGTATCTCAGCTCAGAAAACATGTTCATGATCCAGATCTTGTTGTGGAAGAAGCAGCGCAACAGGATATTGACATAACTCCTGAATTAGCACTCAAGAGAGATCCATTAAAGATAGTTGGCAAAGAAACTAGAGAGCTAAGGAGGAAAAAGATTCATTTAGTCAAAGTGCAGTGGAGTAGTGATCCTAGAGACTGTACTTGGGAAGCTGAGGAAAGCATTAAACAAGCCTATCCCAAATGCAGAGTGGACATCTCTGACTAACTCCGGTGCAAGGTACCTTTACAATACTTTGCATTTACATTTTATTTCCTGCTTAACTGTTATTTCCTTTTCGAGGACGAAAAGTTTTAAGTGGGGGAGATTGTAATAACCCGGAAAATGTGAACCAGTTTAAAATTTTTTAATTAGGTTATTACCAAGAAATTTGAATGATTGAAATAGCATATTTCAATAAAAAAATAGAATTGTGTATAATAGGGCAGTTTGAAATTTTGATTACAAACTTTGTCTGACTGTACCGGGTGGAAAATATAACAGATTTTAACGAAACTGAAAATATTTAAATCTGTTTATCAATACCTTTCTAACGAATCTGAAAAATCGAAATTTCATAACGGAAATCAAAAGTTATGGCCAAATGAATTTTCAGAAAGGTCGCTATATAGTATATATAGCCCTAGAAAATTGAGATTTTGCATACGACCTCGGAATTCGACGAAACCACTTTTGTTGGGTCCGGGATGTCAAATTATTGCTAAGTTTCAAATTTCGTAATTTTTGAAGCTAGTATGTGAGCAGGGCAAAAGATAACGTGTTTGGTCAAATTCTGTTAAAATGGGTCGACCTAAAAATGGCCGTTTTGCAAACGAGCTCAGAATTCGACGAAACTTGTTTTGTCAGGACCGTATCGTCAAAACAAAGCTAGATTTATTTTTCTGGAATTTTTAGATTCAGTTTGTGGCCCTGGCAAATTGAAATGTACGTTTAAATTAAATATCGAATGTTTTATATTTTAATTTGAAAAATAACAGACTGTAACAGTCGAAATGGCCAACGAAACATATCCCATTGTGTTCGGAATGGGGGTATTTAGCTAGGGGCGACAGTCGTTGGGTTTGATTTCGAGGTCGTTTGTAGAAGGGGGTATTTTTGGAATTAAATAAATTAAAAATTAAAATAAAAAGGGCATGGGCCAATCAGAATTCATCGTCTCCATCGAAAACCCCTGTCGCGACGCGGAAACCCATCCGAATCTTCTCTCTTCAATTTCTCCGCATCCACTCAACGAAATCAAGCAAACCCAGTTCCAATTTGAAGAGCGTTCAGAGATCTTCAAATCCATAGTAATTTCACGAATTATCATTGAGTATTGAAGGAGATATCGCGTCGGGAAGCTCTGACCTTTGCGCCGCCGCCGTGCCCTCTAGGAGGCGTCGAGTTCAACATCTCAGGTAGCTTTGGAAAGCTCTCTCCTTCCTCTTCGACGTGGCGCTGGCCGTTCGTCCTAAAGCTTCGTGGATTTGCCGAAAAATTCAACCCTAGCTTTCGAATCAAAAAGGGGTATACGGCTGAAACTGATTTTTACACTTTAAAGCGTTGCAAACTTGTAAAAATCATATCTTTTTGCTATGTTAACGAAATTCGATGAAACAGGAGACACCGTGACCGCAAGGAGGCTCTCTACATTCTAGAAGAAGCCGCGGATTTTTCTGACCTTCCTACGATTTTTAGCACCGCAATAACCAATGTGAGGAATCTAAATTATCTGTGTGAATGAAATCGCGTTGTATAAATTATATAAGCGAAGTGTAAATTATATACGCATTGTATACCTCATGTACATGTGTTGTATAAGTTATATTAGCGATGTATAAATTATACAAGCGTTGTTTGAAACATATATGCTATGAATTGTGATGAAATGCAAGTGAATTATTATATTATATATATATATATATACTCCCCTCGTCCACAGACCATGGACGATATTTATTGCTTGTGATTGACGTGATATCATATGGTTTGACGAATGGTTGGAAATAATTGTTTGTGGTTGATATTATGGTTGAAAAATACCTTTGTGGTTGAAAAATACCCTCTTGTGGTTGAAACAAAATAGAATAGGATTGTGGAATTGAAAATAAAACATGCCGCCTGCGTGCGAACTAGATGCATGATCCCCATTGTCAAAAACCGCGAGGTTTTAAGGTAGAGCGAGGAGCCGTACTAGGGACGGTCCCGGTTTTAACTACCCTGCCGTTATGCTGCCGAAATTTTCTGAAATATCTATGTGTTAGAATAATTTTCATGCATTGAAATTATTTACATATGTTATATCGAATATTCATGTGTTGAGTTGCGATTCATTCGTTGAGTTAAAATTCATGTGTTGAATATTATTTGAATTTAAACAAATGGCTTTAGCGATAAAAAACACATTTTTATATATATACAAACTATATCGAATATTCATGTGTTGAGTTGCAATTCATTCGTTGAGTTGAAATTCATGTGTTGAATATTATTCGAATTTAAACAAATGGCTTTAGCGATAAAAATCACATTTTTATATATATACAAACTATATCGAATATTCATGTGTTGAGTTGAAATTCATTCGTTGAGTTGAAATTCATGTGTTGAATATTATTTGAATTTAAACAAATGGCTTTAGCGATAAAAATCACATTTTTATATATATACAAACTATATCGAATATTCATGTGTTGAGTTGCAATTCATTCGTTGAGTTGAAATTCATGTGTTGAATATTATTTGAATTTAAACAAATGGCTTTAGCGATAAAAATCACATTTTTATATATATACAAACGATATAGAATATTCATGTGTTGAATTGCAATTCATTCGTTGAGTTGAAATTCATGTGTTGAATATTATTCGAATTTAAACAAATGGCTTTAGCGATAAAAATCACATTTTTATATATATACAAACTATATCGAATATTCATGTGTTGAGTTGAAATTCATTCGTTGAGTTGAAATTCATGTGTTGAATATTATTTGAATTTAAACAAATGGCTTTAGCGATAAAAATCACATTTTTATATATATACAAACTATATCGAATATTCATGTGTTGAGTTGCAATTCATTCGTTGAGTTGAAATTCATGTGTTGAATATTATTTGAATTTAAACAAATGGCTTTAGCGATAAAAATCACATTTTTATATATATACAAACGATATAGAATATTCATGTGTTGAATTGCAATTTGTTCGTCGAGTTGAAATTCATGTGTTGAATGTTATCGTCTTCTAAAAATAAAATGAATCGACAGTGAAAATATTCCTTTTATCATGAATATGAAGTGTTAAAAATACACACGTGTTGAATAAATATTTTTGATGATAAAAATATTCCTTTTATCATGAATATGAAGTGTTAAAAATACACATGTGTCGAATAAATATTTTTGATGATAAAAATATTCCTTTTATCATGTATACGCTTAGTTAAAAATACACACGTGTTGAAATAAATAATAGTTTGCTAGAAATATTACTATTAGCTTTGTTCTGCATATATATACATGTGTTGAACAGGAAAAAAAATGGATTAGCTGTAGAGTAAAGAAATTATTTGCGTGCCCGACAAATAGGTAAACCTTGATGAGTTGGCTGCACAATTTTATTTATATATCAACTCCTGTGAATGCCATTGGATGCGGAGTGCTGGTTTTTCTGTGTGAAATAATAAACAACGCCATAGGATAGTAACAATTAATTTTGAACTACACTACATGGCATACTTCTTGATGATCTGCATACTTCATCATATTCCACATAAGCAATTGGAGCTTGTGTGACGAGGTGGAAGATTTACCATACAAGCAAGAGGCTTGTATGGCGATGACTATATACTACAGGTTGAACTGATGACTAATATGGACTATATAAATTATAACGATAAACTGCCATATTAATAAAAACCCCACACGGGTCTAGAGTTGACAATAATCACGTCGCTCTAGTTATTAGATACGGCACATGGACTATTTATTTCCACACGGAAACGGGGTGACGGGAATTTATTCTCTGGAGTGATTATCAGTACATGCTCCCCCGTAAACACCAATATATATCACTAAAAATATGTGAATGCTTTTTAGGATTTATTGGGTACCTAATACGGCCCAATAAATTTCCAAGCCCCTCCCCGTACAAAGGAGGTTATGGCGAAATTTTTCAAAATATTAAGGCGTTAGTGAAATATTTGAAGTGAAAACGAAGTTGAAATTATAAAATGAACTATAGTTGAAATAGTGGAATGAACTATATTTATATATATAAATATAATTAAAAGGAATAGAGGCCGTGCAGTTCGCGTTTCGGAATCGTAATTTGAAACGATTAGTACGAGAAATCCGACCATCGGATTTTCCCGAAACCCCAACCGCTGGGTTCGCCTTGGAAATACCTTTCCAACGGCACCAACCTTGTAAAAATCCAACGGTTGGATTGTCCGGAATGTTTAATTCAAATCTGAAGAAAAACAGCGCCAGAATCGTTTATATTTATATATAAATATAAATATAATTAAAATAGAATCGAATAACGACGCTGCAGTTCGAATTTTGAAACCGTAAATTCAAACGACTAGAGTGGAAGATCCGACCGTCGGATTCTCACGAAACTGGAACCGTTGGATTCGCTTTGGGAATATCTTCCCACTGATATAGACTTTGTGGAAATCCAACGGTTAGATTTTCCGATATGTGTAAAACAAATTAAGGGAAAAACAGCGCCAGTGCCACGACACGACCTGAAACGTCGTTTAATTAAATATGGCCATTTTTAAATAAATAAAAATGGCGAAAAATCGTTATAAAATATTATAAGCAACATAGGTTGAAAATAAACCAATTGGGCTTGAATTGTTGGATATTTGATTGTTGTATGTGTATGACATGAAAATAACACTAAATAACTGAAAGATGGATGTCGAATAACATAACCATAAAATAAATCGATTTAAATTCTAATGACGTGAATTATTTGAAAAGGTCGAGCTAACCCTCATTTCAAATAATTTATCGAGCGATTCGAATTGAAAAATGCAAAGACGATTCAAGACCGACGATCTTCGTATCGGTTGGATGGGCGCTACTGAGGTTCCTAACCGGAGTAGCTACCGGAAAGGGACGGAAGTAGTAGCCGTCTGAACGTATATGTTGATTGGACGGATATACGAGGAATTTGACGCCTCCGGTTTCGTTCAGACCCAGGACGGACTTGTAAATGGACTGTGTGTCTGACATTGGATTTTGTTCTATACTGATTGATCTCTGTTAAATATATATCTGTTTGGCGGCGGAGAATTTATTCTCTTGCTTAACGCCCTTCTCTGAGACGTACGAGCTTAGAGGTTATATATCGATGGAAATCAATCGTATGGAGTGGACTGCCTATGTGGCATGCCAAGATGCTGTGATCAAGGCTTCTGTTGCAAAGCAAAGTCTTGTCGATGATGATCAAAGCAAGGTCTACGTGGCCTAGCTTTGTGTATTTCGTAGATTCGCGAACCTCACACCCCGGTATGAGTTAAAAACGAGATACGGACTGCAGGGAGAGCACGACGTTTCTTTCTAGCTATGGTGGTGTCAGTGACTTACCAGCCCTGACATATTTATCTACTTTTCACCTTTGTGGTTGTTGGAATGCGAGGCGCCTCGATTAGAGGTCTGTAAGGACCGGGAAACGTGTGTTCAGGAATAACTAATCCTCAAACGTAAGAGAGGACCTGCCCTGAAGATCTAGGGGTTACCCAGAGTGTGTAGTCCCGAGGCATTTGCTAGAATGTCTCGAAGCGGAGAGGAGCTTGCCCCTTGCCTCGACTCATGACGGAAATCCAATTTCCAATACGAAATAACGGACTTGATTGTAGAACTAGTATGGTGACATAGTATATGGTAGCTATGCCGTCTATGATTGATATTTATGATGCTATTCGCTTTTGAAACATATATGCACTAGTAATAATATCAAATGATTTCTCTTTATACGTATCAAGCATATTTGGCTATTATAAGGTAAAACTCTATCCTCCGGCTTGCGTTGCATTGTGTGATGGGACCTGAGTCTTATAATGGCTTCATTCTTTCTAAAAGCATTGCGATTGTTTTAAAAGAATTTACTTTATTTTAAATGCACTAGCAATCACCGGAGTAAACCCGTTCCGCGAAAGTGGCGTGGTCCTATGATTTGCTATTACTGTTGTTTAACTGATAAATAGATTCCTCATACCAGTCCCCATGACTGACTCGTTGTTTGTTTCACTTTGCAAACGCGGGTGCCCTTATTTTCACACGGGCAGCCTAGTACACAGGTGACAGGTGGTTTTTTTGGTTCTGCACTGCTGCATAGAGTGCATTTTTGGCTCATGGCGAGGCTGACTTCACAGAGATGACTTTGACTTTTCCGCCATTACTATACTTACATTATGATTCCGCCACTGGCGATGCAGACTGATTTACTTTCCGTATTTCTTATTATATGTATATGTATTCCGCCTTCGGCGATGTAGACTGATACTCTTATTATGTCTCACTGCATGTATGTATTCCGCCTCTGGCGATGATGACTGATCACTTTCCTTTTTATTTACTAAGTATATCCCACGTTATGCTATTCTGATATTCCTACATGTTGTGTTTCCGCTGTCATATCCATGTAAAATTATTTTACTTATTGTTCCTGCTATTATCTGTACTCTGCTATGATGTTTAATGTGTTATTTCCTAATGATTATCCTTAACACCGCCCCCCGGATTTTGGGATCGTCACAGATTGAGACGAAGCCCTTATGCAAGCACCAAAAACCCAAATATGCAAGCTCCAAATGAAAACCCTTGAGCCAAGTCAATAAAAATCCTTGCTTTGAAATAGAAATGTTGCAACTTGACTTGAATGCAAACTAAGAACACTCATACAAGTTTGAAAGCACTTGTATGAACTCACAATCTCTCATAGAAATAGGCTTAGGAATTTTAGCATGAGAGTGGAGGCCATGAGAGGAACAAATTTGACATAGTTTAGTTGTAGGAATGAATAATGATGATTTAGGCTAGGTGTTAGGTCCTTTTTATAGAAGATTAGGATAGTATTAGCCATAGGATTAACCCTAGATTCAATCCAAGCCATCAAAGCATGTCTTGGGGAAGAAGTCAAGTGTAGGAACCATCTAGGGCCTTTAGATTAAAGCTGAACCATGAGAACCATTCAAATGCAAAATCTGCATTTGAGCGAATCGGCCGATGGGTTGACAGCCAAACACCCTGGATTAACCCCTAGTCGACCCAGCGGGCTTGGGTCGACCTCAAAAATCGGCCGGTTCGGTTATTCCCCTCTCCCAATTCGCTGTTTTGAACATTTTTGCATATTTATTTATTTAATTTTCAATTATATATATATATATATATATATATCAATATATATATATTTCTCTGCGCAACCCATTTCACTTAATTAAGTATACTTTAATTTGTGAATTTTTCGTGAAACTTCGCGAGGCCATATCTTGGTCATACGGACTCCGATTTTTGAAAACTCGGACTCTATTTCGCGTATTCTTCCGAGACGAACGCAATGGCACAGCCCGTTTCCCTTGATTCAGATTTTACGGTTTAATTCTGCCTCCCTTTATGTTATAACATGTTATTCAAAAAATACGGGTTGTTACATTCTCCCCTCCTTAAAGGATTTCGTCCCCGAAATCTCCAAGTTAGGAAGAACGTATCCTACCATCCATCACCCATCTACTCAAAACATCATCCACGTGCAGTCATTGTCCTTAAAGGATTCTAAATGCCGTATGATCATATGCAAAGGTGTGTGTATATGTACTTATCTAATGCAAAAATCAGGCGGTTACTGATTCAGTAAACCTCCTTAATGCAAAGCATGTTAGTGAAATGAGTCCATATGTATGCAAATTCCTAACATAACTCATAGTCTCTACATGAGTGCACATAACATTCATCCATATGCAACATCCACGTGATAGCATAACAAGTTTCATCCACGAATAAGCATAAACACTCATGCATATGCGGTATGAGAGTGTGTGAGCCGATCTTAGTGCCTAATGCGTATCATGCATCCACGAGTATCCACGTGCAAACACTTGCAACCACTTGCAACCATCAAGCATAACATGTTTCAAATACATGTTTCATCCAAAGGGTTTCTACCTAAGGTCCTCATAACATGATTAAGGAGATAATAAGATAAACAGGATAAACATGGATAAAAAGAAAGATATGCTAATTAGGAAAAGAGATCGAGAGTGCACCCTCAAAAAGAAATGGATAAAACCCACGCATCTTCTCCTCGGTTTCCCAAGTTGCATCTTCGTCGGCTTCACCCCACTGAACTTTCACCAATTTGACTTCTCGATTCCTCAGTTTCTTGATCTCTGTTCCCAAGATACGAATCGGAGCCTTTCTCAAGGTTGCTTCTTTCTCTACCTCAATGTCTTCAAGAATGCTTGGTTCAACCACCTCAGCGGACTCATGTAGGCACTTTCGGAGATGCGAGACATGAAAGACATTATGCACTCCGGCTAGCTTCTCGGCAATTCCACCTTATAAGTCATCTTCCTGACTCTTTCTATAGTAGGGAGGGGTCCTACGATCCTTGGTGTCAGCGAACCATATTTCGCAAAGGAGAAATCTTCACAAAGACCATATCTCCAACTTCAAATTCCAAATCTGCCCTTCGTCTGTCAGCATAGGATTTCTGTCTGTCTTGGGCCGCTTTCATCCTTCTTCTCACTAATTCAACTTTCTCGGATGTGTCCCGTATCATATCGGGCCCAAGTATAAGTCTATCTGTTGTCTCCCACCAACAAGGTGGTGACCTACACGGCCTCCCATACAAAGCTTCAAATGGTGCCATCCCTATGCTGGCTTGATAGCTATTATTATAAGCAAACTCTACGAGAGGAAGGTGGTCTTCCCAAGTACCACCGAAGTCGAGAACACAAAGCCTCAAGAGATCTTCTAGCACTCTATTCACCCTTTCGGTTTGGCCATCCGTCTGGGGGTGATAGGCTGTACTCAGATTCAATCGTGTACCCATCGCTTCTTGCAAACTGTTCCAGAACTGGCTAGTGAAAATTGGGTCACGATCGCTAACTATGCTAGAAGAAACTCCATGCAACCATACTATCTCTCGAAGATAAACAGATGCTAGCCATGATACGGTCCTCTTGCTTTTCACCGGAAAAATGGGTTCTCTTCGTAAGTCTATCAATTATTACCCATATCCCATAAAGCCCAAATAGTTTGGTGACGAACTTCTTCACCCCAACCATATATCACAAATAGGCTAGTCATACTCCTTAGGGGGTTTGCAACAGATCTAAGATTGAGGATAGGGCCGAGAGGATATACTTAAAAGATAGCATGCGAGTAAGCTCTACGGGACAATAGGGATCAAGGATATACTCTTAGAAAGAGATTAAATGCGCGTATCTAGTCTTTGATCTTCTAAGCCACATTTTCTTGTGCTTAATCCCATCGTTCCCTGACCGTCTTTTAACTTCGCAATTCCGTAGTTCTTAATTCTTGTTCCCAAAATATGAGTTAGAACTCATTTCACCGTTGCCTCTCGTTCCACTTCCACTTATTCTTTGCCTAAAATACTTGGCTTAAACATAACTGCGTGCTCATGGTTTCGTGCAAGCTTTCCAAGATTCGTTAGTGAATCTTGGATCTCGTTTACATATTATACGGTATCCCACGCAGAAAACTATCTCTTGAAAACAAGTGCCAATCCATTTTGCCAAAACTGGAGCTGAGGTAAGGGCTCTCTTGAGCCTTTGAAAAGCAAGCTCACACTCCAAGTCCCATGCAAAGACTAAGTCCTTCTTTGTTAACTTAGTAAGAGGGGCCGAAATCTTAGCGAAGTCCCTGATGAACTTCCTATAGTAGCCTGCCAGACCGAGAAAGCTTCTTACTTCGGTTGCATTCCTCGGAGTCTTCCAGTCTTGAACCACAACCACTTTCGCGGGATCCACCGCTATGCCTTGCTCAGAAACTATATGTCCAAGAAACCGAACTTCCCTTCTCCAGAAATGACATTTGGAGACCTTGGCTTTCAACTGATGCGCTCTAAGCGTATCCATCACTTCCTTGAGATGTCTGGCATGTTCTTCCTCATCCTTTGAGAAGATCAGAATATCATCCACGAAGACAACAACAAACTTGTTGAGGAACTCCCTGAACACCCTACTCATCAAGTCTACGAAGTATGCGGGTGCATTAGTCAAACCGAATGGCATGACAAGCCATTCAAAGAATCCATCTGGAGTCCTAAACGCAGTTTTATCAATACTATCCTCAGCTACTCTAAGCTGATGGAATCCGGTAGCTAGATCGAGCTGAGAGAAAACAGAAGCACCAACAAACTGGTCAAAGAGATCATCAATCCTCGGTAACGGGTGCCTATTCTTCTTTGTCAGCTTGTTCAATTCTCGATAATCAACACATAGACGAAGCGAACCATCCGCCTTAGTAGCGAATACCACCGGAGCACCCCATTCAGAAATGCTTCGTCTAATAAAATTCTTCTCAAGCAACTCCTTGATTTTCTTACTGAGCTCCCTTCTTTCACGAGGGGCCATGTGCCTAACAGGCAATGATACTGGCTTGGCATTATCGACTAGATAAATGCGGAAATCTATCTCTCGTTTAGGGGGTAACCCCTTAACTTCTTCAAAGACATCGGGATAGTCTCGGACCACCCTTACAGATTGCAGATCATCGATGGACGAGTCGAGAGATTCAAGATAACATAACATGACGGGACCTCTAGGGTTACAAGAAATTTCTAGGGTGTTACCGAGGCGAGTCATGAGCCTCTCCACCCTATGCTCACAATCGAGGATGGCTCCATAACTGGACAACCAATCCATGCCCAAGACCAACCCATATCCCGTGACCCCGAGAACATAAGCACTACACGTGAATTCTACGGCCAAGATAGAAATTTACAATTCCACACAAATCATAGACAGATGGGCGGAACCCCCAATTGGATTTGAAACACAAACGGGATCCTCAACTAAGCTAGTACTTAGGTGCAAACTTTCAACAATATCAGAAGAGATAAAACTATGCGATGCGCCAGAATCAAATAAGGTGCGAACAGGAAAATCAGAAATATAAACATGAATTTCTATAAAAACTCTACCTCGATCAAAAGATGGAAGAGCGAGGAGAGCCTGCAATTGCCCTCCAGAGGGTCCTACTTGCTGAGTTTGTCCTTGCCCTTGTCCATGCTTCTTGGGACAATCCTTGCTAAGATGTCCAGATTCTCCGCAATGAAAACACTTGCCTAACTTCCTCTTCTTCTTCCTGCAATCCTTGGCTATGTGCCCAGTGATCCTACAGAAGTTGCACTTTCTTGTCTTTCTTGCCTTGTTGTTGTTCTTATCTCTTTTCTCAGTATCTTCCTTCTTGCCTTAGGAATCATTTTCCTTGACCTCCTTCTTGCCACTCTTATCTTCCTCTTGAAGTAGGGTCATATTCACCAAACTCTCGAAGGTCGCCCCCAGAGGTATATGAGATATGGCCAAACCGCGCAAGGGCTCATTTAATCCTAGAGCAAAGCGTAGGGCCTTCTTCCGAGCGGTGTTAACCCATTCTAGACCGAACTGAGCAAGTTGATTAAACTTATCCACGTATTCTCTAACGGTCATGTCCCCTTGCTTTAGTGATAGGAACCTCTCTAGCTGAAGGTTCTCTTCTGTCGATGATAGAAACTTTAGTCCAAACCTTCTCCTAAAGTCATCCCAAGTCTCAATGGGTCTAGTAGTGGTGGTGACTACCCACCAATAAGCAGCTTCCCCTTTCAATAGCCATACCGCCAACATAACTTTCCTACGATCTTCCACATCAAAGATAGCAAAGAGGTCTTCAGTTTCCTTTAACCAGTTTCTTGCCTCCACGGGAGTCTCCATTCCGACAAAATTCTTGCAACCCATAGCCTTAAAGTCTTTGCAAAGCTTTGCGAAATCTTCTTGCGGATGCTGAGGGGGAGGAGGAACCTCAGCTACGGGAGGAGGAGAGATGTTAGCGACGGGGGAAGGAGGAGGAATGTTCGTGGGGCCGGCTTCATTCGCCCTTGCCTCCATAAATCTCCAGAACCAGACGGGTACTTGTACGCCTTCCGGGATGTTAAAGCGATCGGCCATACTAAAACGAAGAAAAAGATAGATTCAGAACGAAGAAACGAAGGATAGTGCTATGGCTTTTGGGGAATAGCCTTTTTAAAATAACTAGACTTTTCTTGGAAAACACTTAATTGGTTTTGAAAATAGTTTTTCAAAAGGTAAGTTTCAAAAACACTTTTGCTCAAATCTTGTAAACCTTATGCTCTGATACCAAATGTAACACCCCACCTCCACCAGTGCCACTCTTGCAAACACACTGGCTTTGGGGGGGCGTTTAAACAAGGTAAACATGCATGCAGATATCACAAGACAGAACATATAAGTAAAACAGAGTAGTAAAGCAGCGGATTAAACTAGCATTTCAAAACCATAGTCATGTTACAACAAAGTACTTGGTCATTATTTTCCAACAACAAAGTCTAGATAAAAGCATAAACTGAAAAACTGAAATACATAAAGTACTATCCCCAAAATGAAGTGATAACCCATAGCTAGCTCAATGTCCAAAACCGTACATGAGCAAATCCAGTAAGCAAGCTGTAAAGATCCAAGCTAAGCTCCAATGTTCCCACCCTGAGAACCTGAGGGGGGAAATGGAAGAAAAGAGGCGAAAGAAAACAGGTCAGTCAAAAAGACTGGTAAGCCCTACTACTATATGTCTATGAACTAGTAAAGTTAACTGGCATGAGAAGCAGAGATGAACATAAGGATAACAACATACTGGCATGATGATTAACTAACAAGATAGATAAAGGTGTCATCGCATAATTAAGGTTAAGTTTTGCACCACGGGTGTACTAGCATTCTAACATGTCAAGTAAAAAACAAGAATTGATCCCTTGGCCCAAGCTTGGCCCATCATCATGAGGTGACCTAAATTAAGGTCCAACTACACGGTCTAGTCGATCGGCTCCCTATAAGACTAACTCGTCAAGTGTCGGTGTCATACGGCCTAATCATGTAATGTAGTTGACTGTGCAGGGTCCACCCTAGGGTGTATCAGGCCCTATGGTGTAACCCTCTGACACCATTACAGGATGCACAGTCCAAACCTACCGGTGCCCGTGTTCAACTCCGGACTTGATGTGCACGACCATGGTCCGCCTGAACAACCGGGGCATCATTCAGCCGTCTCTTTTGGTCTCTTACAATCAGCCCAGTAATCGTGCCCCACCCTAGCCTAGTCCTAGGGTCTTATGATACTACCAAGGAGGTTACTGCTGAAAAGGACCACGCAACTAGGGTTTCTTAACGGGTTAAATGTGGTTAACCCGATCCACACGTGGATTAAATTGGTTAAGAGTACCCAAGGCTCCTGACTTAACCTCGATTAATCCATCAAGCCCAAATTAGTTAAGTATTAAGTGGACCATGACTTAACCCTAATCAGGAGGCGTTCATTAACTTAATGTGCTTTAACCTCTCACATTAGACCTTGTTGTGGTTACTAGTTAAGCCGGGCGGGTCCGGGTAGCTTTACACCACAACCTGGTCTAAACTCGGGTTCGTGCACAACATGACCAACTTCTCACATTGGGTCCTATTGTTTGTAGCCACTAGTTAAGCCGGGCGGGTCCGGGTAGATTTATGCTACAAACTCAACCCAACCTCGAGTTGGCCACGCTCATATTTTCTAAGTGTCATGTCCATTATGTTTCCAAAACATAATTACATGTTAACATATCACGTTATGTTATAAAAACCATGTTCATGTCATTATGTTACCCAACCCCAACTTAATCCCATCGTTTACATAATCGCAACAACGCATAAAGGATAAAATAGGGAACTTGGCATAATCATGACAAAAAGGTGTTGAAGCCACAAGTTTAACATGGTGGCATATGAGATGTACATATGTTCATATACTTGCATATTGCATTATTAGGCTTCAAAAGCATGCATAAAACCAAACTTAGCATATGAGTGATACATGGTGATAAATAACATGTAGAAGTTGCTAGAAGTTCGCATTTGGCCTCACATGCAAGTTATCATAAGGGATATGATAACTTTCATGTTGCCAAAATGCAACCTTTAACATAAAGCTTGAAGCTTTAAGGTCATAAACTCAAGTTTAACTCGCATAACATGATAACATGATCAACCCAAACTTGCATAACATGATAACATGATCAACCCAAACTTGCATAACATGATAACATGATCAACCCAAACTTGCATAACATGATGACATGATCAACCCAAACTTGCATAACATGGCAACATGTGTCATACATAACTTGCATAATGATCAACCAAACTTGCATATAATGATCAACCAAACTTGCATATAATGATCAACCAAACTTGCATCATTCATTTAACTTTAGAGTTCAATAAAAAGAAAGTAGAAAAGGGCTTACAATGCTATGAAGACACAAATAATTATTTATTATAAAGATTGAGACGAAGCCCTTATGCAAGCACCAAAAACCCAAATATGCAAGCTCCAAATGAAAACCCTTGAGCCAAATCAATAAAAATCCTTGCTTTGAAATAGAAATGTTGCAACTTGACTTGAATGCAAACTAAGAACACTCATACAAGTTTGAAAGCACTTGTATGAACTCACAATCTCTCATAGAAATAGGCTTAGGAATTTTAGCATGAGAGTGGAGGCCATGAGAGGAACAAATTTGACATAGTTTAGTTGTAGGAATGAATAATAATGATTTAGGCTAGGTGTTAGGTCCTTTTTATAGAAGATTAGGATAGTATTAGCCATAGGATTAACCCCAGATTCAATCCAAGCCATCAAAGCATGTCTTGGGGAAGAAGTCAAGTGTAGGAACCATCTAGGGCCTTTAGATTAAAGCTGAACCATGAGAACCATTCAAATGCAAAATCTGCATTTGAGCGAATCGGCCCACGGGTTGACAGCCAATCACCCTGGATTAACCCCTAGTCGACCCAGCGGGCTTGGGTCGACCTCAAAAATCGGCCGGTTCGGTTATTCCCCTCTCCCAATTCGCTGTTTTGAACATTTTTGCATATTTATTTAATTAATTTTCAATTATATATATATATATATATATCAATATATATATATTTCTCTGCGCAACCCATTTCACTTAATTAAGTATACTTTAATTTGTGAATTTTTCGTGAAACTTCGCGAGGCCATATCTTGGTCATACGGACTCCAATTTTCGAAAACTCGGACTCTATTTCGCGTATTCTTCCGAGACGAACGCAATGGCACAGCCCGTTTCCCTTGATTCAAATTTTACAGTTTAATTCTTTCTCCATTTATGTTATAACATGTTATTCAAAAAATACGGGTTGTTACACTTTGTATCTGTGTATTTCATTCAGTTGTGTTGGTCATTGTATTTAAACATTTTAATTCCGTTGTATTGTAATTTAAATCATCCAACGTATAATATTTATTCATGCTCTGATATATTCTTGTACTCTGATGTAATTGTTGTAATAGCAATGAAATGTTCTTCTGTTTGCGTTCTTATGAGTCGTATTCTCAAATCAATCCAGGCTTTCCCGACAGGGGAAGTTTGGGTCGTTTCATCGTGGTATTAGAGCTTTGGTTTACAAAGCTAGAGAACAAAGCACATTAGAACTGAATGAAAGAATTCATCGGAGAAAGGATTAGTAACATCCTATAAGAATGACTCGTTAGAGATAGGGTTATTAATACCCTATAATGAGTTCGAAGAGTATTATTTATGAAAACGAATATGGTTTTGAAAAGTACATCATACTATACGTATATGAGTATTTTATTTTAAATTGATTTTGGACTATCGGCTATATGGAGATTTTGCATATATGCCTAGCTAGTGTATATACGAAGCCTCAAATATACTGGGTAGATATAGATTCACACTCTAGTCGTCCGGAGATGATTCTGATGATTGTAGCTACATCATCAGCATTTATGTTCGAGTTTCAAAAGTGGGATATCTATATATTTCCAATTGACTGGTGTGAGAACCAAAACTTAGATAGGGTTGTTGTCTGTTATTTGGCACAGAAAATATGATTTTTAAATATATTAAAGTTATAAGTATGAAAAGCTAATTAACTAATTGATTGATGAGTGTGTTGTGTGAATAATCATTTAACCAGTATGTGAATGAAAGGTAAATTTAGCCAAATTGTGTCAAATATTGAATTGAATTGAAAATTGGTTAGAATTGTATATATGTACATGTATATATAATGAACAGGTCATAGCAGGGAAGCTAAGAAGAGGAATAAAATTGTATGCTGACAAATAGGTACATGTTTACTGTATTTCTTGGGTTTTGATGATTTTATGAGCCGCTTGGCTTTTTCTTTTCTTTTTAATTGATGAGGGCCCTGCGAGGAAAGTTGCAATTTTAAAGATCAGCCTGTACAAAGGAGGTTATGGTGAAATTTTTTGAAAATTTAGGGTGTTAGCCAAATTTTTGAGAAATTAGAAAATTATTAGAAACTAAAAAGTTGAAGAATGAAAGCCAGAATGAAAGTTGAGTTGGTTAGTTAAACAACTTTCAGCTCCGTTCCTTTTCGAGGATAAAAAGATTTTAAGTGGGGGAGACTATAACAACCCAGAATTTCTGAACCAATTTAAAATTTTTATTTTGGCTATTTTAATGTATTTTAAATATTTAAATTGATTTATTTTAAATAATAATGATTTAAAATTTCTTTAAACGGAAGTTAGAACGTATAAATTTGTTTTAATTATAAAACGAGCCTGAAATGGCGCGGTAGTTTGAAAATTCGATTTCTAATTTCAATTGAGTATACAGAATTCATTTTAAATCACAATTGGACAAAATAAGAAACATTAGAATCAATTTAATTATGTCTTTCTAATGAATGTAAGAAACTGATATTTCACTTTTTAAATTATAGGTTATGTCTAGTTTAAATTTCAAAATAGTCACTATGGTATTTATATATATATATATATATACACATATATATATTAAATAGGGTGCGTTTTTTACATGTCTATATTAAGTTTCAAAATTAGGCTCACATCCGGTCATAAATTTGTTATAAATTAGGTCCCTATTTTTTAAAAATAGGTAAAAAAATTAAAAAAAATATGTAAATTCGTATTTAAATAAAACACAGGAACATAAAAAAATCATGCCAAAAAACGATGTCAAAATCAACAAATACACAAAAAAAACAGCGAAATGCAGTAAAATGCATTTGCAGATGCACATTTTTTTAATAATTGCATAAATGTATGCATCTATTTCAGTTCTGCATCAAAACAGCAGCATACATACATGTATGCATATTTCATGGAATACATGCATTGTTTCATGCAACAATTCAATTTATGCAAGGAAAACAAGCACTTGCGTATATGTGCATACAAGTACGCATTTATGCAGAAAATCCACATAAAAGTATACACGTAATGCCATGACTTCAGTCTTCAAAAAATTCTTGCACATAAGTATGCACTTATTCTGAATTAGTGCATACTTGTATGCAATTATTCACAATGTGTGCACACATTATTGCATGCCTATTCAAATATTTGCATACTTGTATGCAACTATTGCCAATAGTTGCAGACATGTATGCAACTTTTTTTTCTTTAGGACTTCCGAGAACATTTGCAGATTTTTGATTTTTTTTATATGACAATGCATTTTTTTTTTTTTTGCAAAACATGTAAACTGCGCATGGATGTGAAGAAAAGGCGGAAGTTCCTAGAAAAAAGGCAGCGGCAGCAAAAAGACGGACCGAATTTACAACTTTAAAACATAAGGGACGTGAGCTGTATTAATTTTGTAAATAGGGATGTGTGCCTAATTTTCATTTTTAAATAATATACAGCCCTTAAAAATATCCATTTTACAAACGACATCTATTTTCGACAAAACCAATTTTGTTGGATCTGAAATGTCAAATTATTGCTTGGTTTCAAATTTCATAATTTTTGGAATTAATATGTGAGCGTGGTAAATTTAAACGTGTTTTGTCAGTTTGAGTCTGAATTTAATCGACTGGAAAAAAGGGCTATTTTTCAAATGGTCTCCAAATTCGACAAAATTAGTTTTGTTAGGACCGTATCGTCAAAACATAGCTAGATTAATTTCTAGTGATTTTTGGAGTCAACATGTGGCCCCGATAAATTAAAATGTACATTGAAATTCAATATATATTGATTTATATTTTAATTTTAACGGAAACTGACTAAAACAGTCGAATTGGCTTACAAAACATATCTCATTGTGTTCGAAATGGGGATAATTAGCTGGAAATGATAGTCATTAGAGTTCATTTGGAGTTCGAATGGAAAACCAACTTTTTGGAATTAAAATTAAATTAAATATATAAATGGTCAACCCTCTCTGCCCTTCTCTCCATTCACGGTTCAAATAAAAAACATCTCGCTACCCCATTGCTCACCTACAGTCGTCACCTCCGCGCCCCCCTAGCGCCACCACACCCCAGTCCGCCGCCGTGCCCTCCTCCTCCGCCTCTCTCCTTCTTCCCCGAACCCAAACCCCCAAACCAACCCAAAACCGCCGCCACTGACCCCCCACTTCCCCGCCGCCGGCGACTGCACCACCCTCACCGTCCCAGCAACTTGCGCCGCCTCTCCTCCGACCATCACTTCGGCCGTGGTCCCGTCCTCGACCAAAAATCCAATTTTTACAAAATTTCAGTTTTACATTTAACCCCCGACCATCCGGCCTCAATATCTTCCAACCCGTGCGCTTTTGGCCAAAACTCTATAGCGCCAAAGTCGAAGAGCATGATTTTCTCTTCGATCTGAGTATACGGAAGTCGTATTTTGGAATGTGGAGCTGACCGGAAAACGTGTCCAAATTCTACTGTCCCATTACTGTCTTTTCGCGATTTCCAGCGAATTGGAGCATTTTCGGAAGAAAGTCGACTAGGTGAAAATTGTCTGGAATGATGCGTTTATGCTAGAAAAAAAGATCGGGTGAAGATTGAAGCTCGATTGCAAATTCTGGAATCAGAACTGCAGTAGCCCGTAACTTCCCCGGTAAGGAAAGCCCGGATTACCTTGAGAACACGACAAAATAGAACGCAGACGGAAGAACATTTCATTGTTATTACGACAATTCCATCAGATACAAGAATACACAGAGTATGAATAAATATTATACATTCGATAAATATCAGAGATTTCAATAAATTACATTTAAATACATTGCAGCGGAAAAACAATACAAAACACAACTAGAAGTAATACACGGATACAGAGCTTTCCGAGTATCGTTCCAGCTGTAAATCAGGATCCTGTGAATATAAATCTGCAAAACCAAAACTACTAGATGCCCGTGCGGAAAATAGGGGCACCCAGAGTTTAGGTTAAAACAATAAACTCCAGGTCAGTCATGTGACTGGTGTGAAAACTAAAACAGTTATTTAAAACTTTACTTTAAAAGGGAGTGATTCAAGGGACCACGCCGTATAACACGGAACGGGTTTCCTCCCAAGAATACTAGTGCATATAACAAAACAGCGCAATGCTCTTTGGAAAAATGAAGCTATTATAAGACCCAGGTCCCATCACACAATTCAACGCAAACCGGAGGATAGGGTTTTCCCTTATAATAGCCAAACATGCTTGGTATGCTTAAAACAAATCATTTGATACTATTATAAGTGTATAGTGTCAAAACAATTTCAAATCATAAATATCAATCATAGGCAGCAAGGGTACCATCTACAATTAAAACCGCAATATCACGTATTGGAAATTGGATTTCCGTCATGAGTCGAGGCAAGGGGCAAGCTCCTCTCCGATTCGAGACACTCTAGCAAATGCCTCAGGACCCCACTATGATCCTTGGATCTTCAGGGCCGGTCCTCACCTAACTTTGGACGATTAATTATTCCTGAGCACACGTTTCCCAATCCTTACAGACCTATATCTGAGGTGCCTCGTATCCAAAAACCACACAGGTGAAAAGTATATAAATGTCAGGGCTGGTAGGTCACTGACACCACCTTAGCTAGAAAGAAACGTCGTGCTCACCCTGCAGTCACTATCCCGTTTTTGACTCATACCGAGGTGTGAGGCTCGCGAATTCACGCTATACACAAAGTTACGCCACACAGGCCATGCTTTGATCATCAACCACAAGACTTTGCTTTTCAACAGAAGCCTTGATCAATTGCCACTTACGCGTGCCACACTGGCAATTCACTCCATGCGACTGATGTCCATCGATATACAACCTCTGAGCTCGTACGTCTCAGAGAAGGGCGTTAAGCAAGAGAATAAATTCTCTGCTGCCAAACAGATGTATATTTAATAGAGATCAATCAACACTGAATAAAATCCAATGTCAGACACTCAATCCATTTACAAGTTCATTCTGGGTCTGAATGAAACCGGAGGCACCTTCCTCGCATATCCATCGATCTCCAAGTACGTCTGGACGATCACCAACTGTTTCTCTCCTCTTGGGTGTATGGCCCAATCGAGACCATCAGCAAACACCCAAACGATGTGAAGACTTCCTGTCTTCAACCACCGTCTTCATCTCGACATCTCGTCGAATCGGTTATTCAGAATGGGTATAAACCCGGCCTTTCTGAATAACCCACGTATATGATAACCAAATGTTACAAAAACACAAGAAACGCCTCATTCCAATTCAGAATATTCTTTTATCCACAAAATCACACTCTTAGGGAATTGGTTCCCATTAATTTTGTCAAAGATAAATCCTTCTAAATTTATTCTTTAATCTTCCTTTGGATATCATTTCAAACCATATTATGGTTTTCCAAACTAGTCGTGATTAGCGAACCTCACCAAAGTAATTGTTTGTTTTATTTCCCAATCCCAACCTATTCATCCCATGGAGAAAAACTGGTAATACTCCATATCTAACACCACGGTGTTATCGGTAAAATTAATTACCATATCACGTTCAAATCTAATTAGAGATTTATCTATCGCTTTGGAGCAAAACTGGTGGTACTCCATTCTCGATCACCTTTCAGATTTGCTAATTTAAATTATCAATTCACATTTCAATCTAATTAAAGATTCATTAAAACTCCACTTAGTTTTAATCTTCCCAAAAATCAATATCCTGTCTTTAACTGGGTTAAAGAACCAATGTCATCTAAAACACGATTCACGACAAACCCAAATCACTTTTGATATTAAATACAAGGCTCTGAATAGAATAGAAAATATACCGGCTTATATTCAATATCAAATTCTGAAACCAACAAATAACGTATTGGAAATAACGATATAAATATATCTTTCAAATTCCCACAACAATATCTGTATAATCATGGAATCCAACATCGAAATATTCCAAAGACAATTTTGATTCAAATCCACTTCCACTTTATATATATTGGAAATTCTAGTTATTTTCAAAACCAATTCAAATTCAATCTATTTATTTCAAAAATAAATTGATTTTAATTTTAGTTCAAAACTAGTTCATTTCGATAAAAATCTATTTTTATCCTTTCAAATGTGGAATTTTTCATCCCAGTTCTTTCCAATTCACATATTATGATTTTACACAAATTATTAATATTTTTAATAATTTATCAAGGCTCGTACAGTCGATTTCCATCAACGGCCATCGAACTGCACTTACAACGACCTTTTCCAAATTTGATTTGGACATAATTCCAAATCTAGCCGTTAGATTTCAAATTTCTAATATTCATTGGAAAGCTCTTTTCGATACGAACCCAACGGTTCTGGTTTTAGGAGAATCCGACGGTCGGATCTTCCGCAATGTCAATTCGAAGTCAATGGTAAAAATTCACGAACTGCCACGGCGCGGCGCGTTCTATTCAGGCCATTTAATATATATAATATATATATTATATATATTTCATCGATTTCCTTTTTAAAACGTATTTTATAAATCGTTTTAAATTCGTTTTCAAAACCATTTCAACTCTATATTCAATTTCAAATCAAAATTGAATATTTCATATCATTACTATATAAATGATAATATTTTCAAAACATTATATTTTGAAATCACTACCTTTTCTATATTCATTATAAAAACGAATATATTCGATATAAATATTGTTCACGTTAAAATGGCGCAACTCTAATCTAAACGGCTTTATATATTTCAATAAATTTGTTGTTCTATTCAACAAATGAATATATATTCTATTCAACACATGAATCTATATTTCTTTCAACACATGACTAATCTCAACACATGAGTACTGTCAACACATGACTATTTTTTGTTATGTAATATATTTTATAAAATTATGGTATCTATCATTTGATTTTTAATCAGATTCCAACCGTAAAGTAGATTCTAATTTTAAATATGATAAAGATGTAAATTTTATTGTTAAAATATTTTACTCAACACATGAATAGTTTCAACACATAAATATTCTCAACACATAAGCATTTATTCTATTCAACACATAAATATATTCTATTATATTCTTTATTTTCCCGATTGGAATGAGGCCCAATCAATTACCATATAACGTTAATTATATGGATTCCATACAACACATGTATATAATATCAATGATAAACAATCAACCATCATCCAAAGTGCACCACACAACTGCATAAGCATCAAATATAAATAATTAATGCTTACACAGTCTGTCGACCAATTGATCGACATACAATTAAATAATTGGGATTAGTGTACGCCAAATATCATCCCAACACCCGTGTGGGGTTTCAAATCAACAAACACAGATTTTTATTTGTGCAGTTGGGCGATGTGTAAAATTTATCATCCCAATTAATATCAGTCAAATTTAAAGTTTAAACTTTATCAACAAGCACCGTCTGCATCCTAGTATATAATTTAAACTAGAAAGGAAAGTTTAAAGTGAGTAGTTCTCACCAAAAGCTAACCCAATTCACCACGACTCTTCCTTTGTAGAAATCTTCGTCGTTCTCGCCTTTTGTCACTTTCGTTGCCCGTAGCCACTACATATGTAAAAATCACATTTTTATGTTGTTGCTATGTATATAAAAATCATATTTTTATAACCACTCCATATGGATAAAATTCTATTTTTACATCGCTACTATATAGATAAAAATTCTATTTTTACATTGCTACTATATAGATAAAAATTCTATTTTTACAGCGGTATTCATATAATAAAGATTACATTTTTATCACGCTATTCGCTATATAAAGATTTCGCCTTTATAAATATAAAGATTTTATTTTTATCGAAGTAAAAATCATATTTTTACTTCACTACTTAATTAAAAATTATATTTTTACTACTCTACATAAATAAAAATTATATTTTTACTACTTCTGTAATATAGAAATTATATTTTTAACCTCTCTATTATATAAAAATATCGCCTTTGTTATAAATAAAAAATCCGAACTTTGCTAAGCTAAAAATCATAGCCTTTCTAGTTTGAAAATCCAATCTTTTCTTTTTATATATAAAGTTTTCGCCCTTTTTATTAATTTAAAGTTCTCGTCTTTTCTAATTTAAAGTTCTAACCCTTTTTATCACATATACATAGCAGACAAAACTGATTTTAATCATGCAAAAACGATTTTTAAATTTATAAAAGCTATTACATAATAAAAAAGTAAAGAAAACAAATAAAAATAAAACATTAAAACTTACAGGGGGTTTGGGGTCTGAAATCGAGGAGGGAGGAGCTGGAGAGAGGGCTACGTGGTGGAGGGCGTGGATCGTGGAGGAGGCGCGCGCTACGATGGGGGGAGCCTGCGGTTTCTGGCAGAGGAGGAAAGGAAGAGAGGCACGAAGGGTAGAGGAGAGGGGGAAGTGGTCGGAGCAACGCCCGCTCCGGCGGCGCGATGACTAGCACGCCTGGCGGCGCGCGATTCTCCCCCCTCCCCTTTTTATTTTTTATTTTTCTTTGAATGAATCCAATCGGGGGGGGGCTGAGTGATAAGGGAAGAGGGAGGGATATTTTAATTTTAATTTATTTTATTTCAAAAAAAAGTTGGCTTTTTATTTCGACCTCGAAACGAGGCCCACCGCCTGTCGTCCATAGCTAATTACCCCCATTCCAAACACAATGGGATATGTATCGTAAGCTGATTCGATCGTTTCGATCAGTTTTCGTCAAAATCAACATATAACTCTATATATTGAATTTGAACGCGCATTTCATTTTACTAGGGTCACATACTAACTCGAAAAATTCCAGAAAAATATTTTCTTGCTTCGTATTAATGATACGGTCCTAACAAAACTAGTTCCATCGGATTTTGAGGCCGTTGGAAAAATGGCCATTTTCCAGTCGATTAAAATCAACTAAAACTGGCCAAACACGTTTTCCTTTGCCACGCTCACATATTGATTCGAAAAATTATGAAATTTAAAACCTAGGAATAATTTGACATCACGGATCCAACAAAAGTGGTTTCGTCGAAATCCGAGGTCGTTTGCAAAATTTCCATTTTCAAAGGGCTTGAATTCCATAGCGACTATTCAGAATTTTCAACTGGACATATCTTTTTATCCCCGCTATGAAATTTCAATTTTTCGGATTCGTTCGAAAGATATTCTCAATTAGATTCAAATATTTTTGGTTTCACTAAAATCCAGTTTATTTTGCACCCGGTACGTTCAATTGAAATCGAATTATCGAACTACCGCGCCATTTTCAGTTCCTTTTATAATTATATATAAAAAATTTATATTCTAATGACGACGTATATAAATATATATGTTCTATTCTATTCAAAATAAATTTCTCGCTGCTATTATTTAAAATAATTCATTTTAAATATTCAAAATTCGCTAAAATTGCCAAAATAAAAATTTTAAACTGGCTCGCATTTTCCGGGTTGTTACAAGAACGGTGAATTTAAGCGATAGAAAAGAATGGCGGAGTGGAAACCAATGTGAGAACTTCTTCTCACTCAAACTAGTTTACAGTTAAATATATCCTAGGTTGCAGACGGGGCTTAGTAGCTCCTGACACTCCTTTTTGTACAAACCATGAATGATTTGTGTGATTTGATTGTATTGTGGGAAAATTGACTGTGGATGTGAAATTGATTGGGATATTGATTGATTGATTATTATCTATGGCGCGAGCCCGTACCAGGAGAGGGATAATGCTAGACATTATTCTGGTTCTAATATCGCTCTATTATAATGTCGAAATTTTCTGAAATAAATATTTATTCATTAAAAATATCATTTTTAATGTGTATGAACCACATAAAATAGTCATGTGTTGAAATAAATATTTAATCATTAAAAATATAATATTTAACGTATAGATGGACGGTATAAAATTCTTTTGAAATAAATATTCATTTATAAATCAGGTGATTTGTTTATGTACACCATTTAACTGACATTGATCGGGACGATAAATTTTACACATCGCCCAACTACACAAATAATATTCAGTATTTGTTGGTTGAAACCCTACATGGGTATTGGGATGTTATTTGACATACACTAATCCCAATTGTTTATTTGTATGTCAATCGATTGATTGACAGACTGTTGTAAGCATTATTTATTTATTTTAATACTTATACAGTGTAGAATACACTTTGGATGATGGTTGTTGTTTAATGATTATTTGTCATTATTGTGGAATACATGCGATATATGAAATCCATATAAATAAAATTATATGGTAATTGATTGGGTCTCATTGCAATTTGGAAATAACGACTATTTCAAAATAATATTCAGTAGAGGATTAAAATGGGAATTTGATGTCCGATTTTGGATGGACATTAAAATATTGAAATATTGAAGCCGTGTTGATTAGACTTGCGCCATTTTAACATGAATGATTTTTTTTTATCGATTTTATTCATTTTTATAATGAATATCAAAAGGGGAATGATTTCAAAATCTGATGAAAATATTATCATTTTAACATTATAATGGTAAGGAATATTCAATTTTTATTATTGATTGAAATGGAAGTGGGAATTATTTTAAAAACAAATTTATAAAATACATTTTGAATGGAAATATTATATATATATATATATAATATATATACATTTAATGGTTTGAATAAAACGCGCCGCACCGCGACCGTTCGCGAATTTCGACCATTGACATCGAATTGGCATAACGGAAGATCCAACCGTCGGATTCTCCTAAAACCAGAACCGTTGGGTTCGTATCGAAATGAGCTTTCCAAGAAATATAAGAGACTTGAAATCTAACAGTTGGATTTGGAGATATATCCAAATCATTTTTGGAAGAGGTTGCTTTGGATGTAGTTTGGTGGCCGTTATTTGAAACCGACTGTACGGGCCTTGATAAAATTATTAAAAATGTGGAAAATTTGTGTAAAATCAAAATAAATGATTTGTAAATATTTTGGATGAAAAATTATAGTTTAGAAAAAAATATATCTTTTTATCTAAATGGACTAGTTAATAACTAGGATGAAAATCCAATGTTTTTAAATAAATAAACTGGATTTGTGAATGGTTTGATCTAACCAGAATTTTCCAATGTATAAATAGGGATGGATTTGAATAGAAATAATTTTCGGAATATTTCGATATTGGATTCCATGACTATATGGATATTGTTGTGGAATTGGGAAGGTATATATATCGTTATTCCAGATACGGTGTATTGTAACAACCCGTAAAATACGGGCCAGTTTAAAATTTTTATTTTAGCAATCTTAGCTAATTTTGATTATTTAAAATGAATTATTTTAAATAATATCGACGAGAAATTTATTTTGAATAGAATTCGACGTATATATTATACGCGTCGTCGTTAGAATATAAATAATTATATATAATTATAAATAGAATTGAAAATGGCGCGGTAGTTCGATAATTCGATTTCAAACTTCAATTGAATGTACCGGGTGCAAAACAATCCGGATTTTAGTGAAACCAAAAACATTAGGATCTAGTTGATAATATCTTTCTATCGAATCCGAAAAACCATGATTTCATAACGGGAATCAAAAGATATGTCCAGTTGAAAATTCTGAATAGTCGCTATGGAATTCAGGCCCTTAAAAATGGGAATTTTGCAAACGACCTCGGAATTCGACGGAACCACTTTTGTTGGGTCCGGGATGTAAAGTTATTGCTAGTTTCCAAATTTCATAATTTTTCGAATCAATATCTGAGCGTGGCAAAGGAAAACGCGTTTGACCAGTTTAAGTTGATTTTAATCGACTGGAAAATGGCCATTTTTCAAACGGTCTCAGAATTCGACGAAACTAGTTTTGATAGGACCGTATCGTCAATACGAAGCTAGAAAATATTATTCGGGAATTTTTCGAGTTAGTATGTGGCCCCGGTAATTTAAAATGTGCGTTTTAAATTGAATATATAAAGATTTATATTTTAAATTCAACGGAAACCTATCGTAACAGCCGAATTGGGTTACGATACATATCACATCGTGTTCAGAATGAGGGTAATTACCTAGGGGCGACAGCCGTTGGAGTTCGTTTGGAGTTCGAAGCGTTAAAATTTCAAACGTTAAGAAAATGTAATTAAATATTAAAATAAAGGCTATAAAGGGGATTTTCAAAACTTAAAACCCTAATTTCCCCTTTGAGCCGCCGTCAGCTCCCAGCAATGGACAAAATCGTCCGGTTTTCAACCCCAAATCGCCCTCATGAAAATCAAATTACACCCTCCCCTCAAAGCGAAAATTATAGAGGAATTCAAGGGCTTCTCATCCCTGTAGGTATCATCGTCTAGCATGAATAAATATGAGTGAATTTGGGGTTCAAAGGTGCGCGGTTTGGGGTGGTTTTCTGGCACAGGTGAAGCGTCGAGTTCGACACTGGAGTGTGGCGAGGGTGCGCTGCACATAGGGCAAGGGGGTGGCGGCCTTGGATCGACCTCCGATCACCGCAGGGAGGCGCGCCAGGCAAGTTTTCTGGTGAACGATGGTATAGGCTGAGACGAAGAAGAAGGGTTTAACCATTTGAAAATGTAATTAAGGTAAATTTCTGATTTTTGAATATATACATTTGTTTTCAAAAATTAAATTAGCGTATGGATTTTATCAAAATAAATATATACATTTGTTTTCAAAAAAAAAAATTTAATTAGCGATGTTTTAAAAATAAAAAGATACATTGTCATTAGAAATAAAATTAACATTGTTTTTATGGCATAAAGATAAAATTAGCATAGAGATTTTTGAACTATAAAATATACATTGTTTTTAAAAATAGAAGTCGCAGAATAAAAATATGATTTTTATATATTGAACTTCGAAATAAAAATATGATTTTTATATATTGAACTTCGAAATAAAAATATGATTTTTATATATTGAACTTCGAAATAAAAATATGATTTTTATATGTAGTGGCTACGGGCAACGAAGATGACGAAGATGCGATAGCGATGAAGATTTCTATCAATGAAGTGCCGTGGAGCTAGGATAGCTATATGTGAGAATTTCTCACCTTTCACTTTCTTTTCTCTAGTTATATATATACATGCTAGGATGCAGACGGTGCTTAGTAGCACCCGACACCCGTCATCCACAGACCATGGATGGCTTGTTTGTTAAATTGTTTGGTTGCGTAGTTGGTTAGTCTAATTGGTTTGAATTGAATTGTTTGGTGAAATGGAATGGATTTGATTGATGTGTGAATGGCGTGGGCCTTCACTAGACCGGGGATAAGGCTAGGCCTCGTCCCGTTTCTAGTATCGTGCCGTTATGCCGCCGAAATTTTCTAAAATATGTTAGAAAAATAAAAATATCATTTTTATTGTGTAAATGAAATGAATAGAAATTCATGTGTTAAAATAGAATATATTATCGTTAAAAATATAATTTTTAACGTGAAAGTGAATAAATAAAATATTCATTTACAAACCGGACGGTTTGTTTAGGAACACTGATTTGACTGACATTGATTGGGTCGATAAATTTTACACATCGCCCAACTGCACAAATAAAATCTGTGTTTGATTGTTTGAAACCCCACACGGGTGTTGGGATGAATTTGAAGTTCACTCATCCTGATTGATTAAATATGTTGATCGATTGATTGACAGGCTGTTATAAGCGTTAGATATTTATATTCGATGCTTATACAGTGTAGTGCACTTTGGTTGATGGTTGATTGTTTATCAATGCCGTTATATACATGTGTTGTATGGAATCCATGTAATTAACGTTATATGGTGATTGATTGGGCCTCATTCCAATCGGGAAAATAAGGAATATTGTAAAAGAAAATTCATGTGTTGAATATAAAAATAGTCATGTGTTGACGATGTTCATGTGTTGAGTGAAATATTTTATACAATGAAATTTACATCTTTATCATATTTAAAATTAGAACTACTTCCCAGTAGAAGTCTAATTGAAAATCAAACGATAGATACCATAGTTTTATAAAATATTTTACATAACAAAAATAGTGATGTGTTGACAGTACTCATGTGTTGAGATTAGTCAGGTGTTGGAAGAAATATAGATTCATGTGTTGAATGGAATAAATATTCATTTGTTGAATAGAATAACGGATTTATTGAAATATATAAAGTCGTGTTGATTAGAGTTGTGCTATTTTAACGTGAACGATATTTATATCGATTATATTCGTTTTTATAATGAATATAGAAAAGGTAATGATTTCAAAATATAACGTTTTGAAAATATTATCATTTATATAGTAATGATATGAAATATTCAATTTTGATTAGAAATTGAATATAGAATTGAAATGGTTTTGAAAACGAATTTAAAACGATTTATAAAATACGTTTTAAAAGGAAATTGACGAAATATATAATATATATATATATTATATATATAATGGCCTGAATAGAACGCGCCGCTCCGCGGCAGTTCGTGAATTTCGACCATTGACTTCGAATTGACGTTGCGGGAGATCCGACCGTCGGATTCTCCTAAAACCGGAACCGTTGGGTTCGTATCGAAAAGAGCTTTCCAATGAATATTAGAAATTTGAAATCTTACGGTTGGATTTGGAATTATGTCCAAATCAAATTTGAAAAAGGTCGATGTAAGTGCAGTCTGATGGCCGTTGTTGGAAATCGACTGTACGAGCCTTGATAAAATTATTAAAAATATTGATAATTTGTGTAAAATCATAATATGTGGATCGGAAAGAACTGGGATGAAGAATTCCACATTTGAAATGATAAAAATAGATTTTTATCGAAATGAACCAGTTGTGAACTAGAAATAAAATCAATTTATTTTTGAAATAAATAAATTGAATTTGAAAGTGATTTAAAAAATAATCAATATTCCCAATACGTGGATTGGACTGGAGTTGAATCGAAATTATCTTCGGGATATTTCGATGTTGGATTTCGTGACTATACAGATATTGTTATGGGAATTTGAAAGATATATTTTATATCGTTATTTCCAATACGATATATGTTGGTTTCAGAATTTGATATTGAATATAAGCCGATATATTTTCTATTCAGAGCCTTGTATTTAATATCAAATGTGATTTGGGTTTATCGTGAATCGTGTTTTAGAAGACATTGGTTCTTTAACCCAGTTAAAGGCAAGATATCGATTTTTGAGAAGATTAAAACTAAGTGGAGTTTTAATGAATCTTTAATTAGATTAAAAATGTGAATTGATAATTTAAATTATCAAGTCTGAAGGGTGATCGAGAATGGAGCACCACCAGTTTTGCTCCAAAGCGATAGTTAAATCTTTAATTAGATTTGAACGTGAAATGGTAATTAATTTTACCGATAACACTGTGGTGTTAGATGTGGAGTATTACCAGTTTTCTCCATGGGATATATAGGTTGGGATTGGGAAATAAAATAAATTATTACTTCGGTATGGTTCGTTAATCCCGACTAGTTTGAAATGATATCCAAAGGAGGATTAAAGAATAAATTTAGAAGAATTTATCTTGGATAAAATTAATGGGAACATTTCCCTAAGAATGTGATTTTGTTAATAAAAGAATATTCTGAATTGGAATGAGGCGTTTGTTGTGTTTGTGTAACATTCGTTTATTATATACGTGGGTTATTCAGAAAGGCCGGGTTTATACCCATTCTGAATAACCGATTCGACGAGATGTCGAAGATGAAGACGGTGGTAGAAGACCGGAAGTCTTCACATTGTTTTGGGTGATTACTGATGATCTTGATTGGGCTGTACACCCAAGATGAGGGAAACAGTTGGTGATCGTCCAGACGTACTTGGAGATGGATGGATATGCGAGGAAAGTGCCTCCGGTTTCGTTCAGACCCAGAACGAACTTGTAAATGGATTGTGTGTCTGACATTGGATTTTATTCTGTGTTGATTGATCTCTATTAAATATACATCTGTTTGGCGGCGGAGAATTTATTCTCTTGCTTAACGCCCTTCTCTGAGACGTACGAGCTCAGAGGTTGTATATCGATGGACATCAGTCGCATTGAGTGAATTGCCAATGTGGCACGCGTAAGTGGCAATTGATCAAGGCTTCTGTTGAAAAGCAAAGTCTTGTGGTTGATGATCAAAGCACGACCTGTGAGGCGTAGCTTTGTGTATAGCGTGAATTCGCGAGCCTCACACCTCGGTATGAGTCAAAAACGGGATAGTGACTACAGGGAGAGCACGACGTTTCTTTCTAGCTAAGGTGGTGTCAGTGACCTACCAGCCCTGACATTTATATACTTTTCACCTGTGTGGTTGTTGGATATGAGGCGCCTCGGATATAGGTCTGTAAGGACCGGGAAACGTGTGTTCAGGAATAACTAATCCTCAAAAGTAAGAGAGGACCGGCCCTGAAGATCCAAGGATCATAGTGGGGTCCTGAGGCATTTGCTAGAGTGTCTCGAACGCGGAGAGGAGCTTGCCCCTTGCCTCGGCTCATGATGGAATCCAATTTCCAATACGTGATATTGCGGTTTTAATTGTAGAACTAGTATGGCGACATGATATATGGTACCCATGCCGCCTATGATTGATATTTATGATTGAAATTGTTTTGACACTATATACACCTATGATAGTATCAAGTGATTTGTTTTAAACGTACCAAGCATGTTTGGCTATTAAAAGGGAAAACCCTATCCTCCGGCTTGCGTTGCATTGTGTGATGGGACCTGGGTCTTATAATAGCTTCATTTTTCAAAAAAGCATTGCGCTGTTTGTTCTATGCACTGGTATTCTTGGGAGGAAACCCGTTCCGTGTTATACGGCGTGGTCCCTTGATTTACCTAACTTTAAAACCAATATTAATAACTGTTTTAGTTCTCACACCACTCACATGACTGACCTGGAGTTTATTGTTTTAACCTAAACTCTGGGTGCCCCTATTTTCCGCACGGGCAGCTAGTAGTTTTGGTTTTGCAGATTTATATTCACAGGGTCCTGATTAACAGCTGGAATGATGCTCGGAAAGCTCTGTATCCGTGCATTACTTCTAGTTGTGTTTTGTATATTTTTCCGCTGCTATGTAATTTATTGTAATCTCTGATATTTGTTGAATGTAATTTAATCATTTATACTCTGTATATTCTTGTATCTGATGGAATTGTTGTAATAATAATGAAATGTTCTTCCGTATGCGTTCTATTTTGTCTTGTACTCAATTCTATCCGTGCTTTCCTTCACGGGGAAGTTCGGGTCGTCTCAGTTTGGTATCAGAGCTTTGGTTTACAAAGCTCGAGAACAAGACACATTGGAACCATACGAAAGAATTCATCAGATATTGGATTAGTAATATCCAATTAGAATGACTCGTTAGAGATAGGATCAGTAGTATCCTAGAACGAGTGTGAAGAGTATATATTTCAAATGAAAACAATTTTGTTTTGAAATTTAAACCATTTTAATCGTATTTGAATATTTGTTTATTTTGAATATGGACAATCGAGTATATATATATTTCGCGTATACGCGTCATGAACGTATAGTCGAAGTTTTAATATACTGGATAGATATAGAGTCACATTCTAGACACCCGGGGATAATTCTGGTGATGTGGCCACATCATCAGTATTTATATTCGTGTTTCGAAGGTGTGATATCTATATATTTCCATTTAGACTGGTGTGAGAACCAAAACTAATATAGATAGATTAATTGTTGTGAATTGGCATCAAAAACATGATTTTCCGTATATATATCAAAAATTATGAATTTGAAACTCTAATCCACTAATTGATTGATGTTTGTGTTGTTTGTTTATTTGGTTGCTAATTTTTAACCATTTAGCCTAATCGAAGCAAATATTGAATTGTATTGAAAATTGGTCGCATTTGCTTGCATATACATATACTTACATTGAACAGGTCATAGCAAGGAGGCTAGAGCCAGAGAATAAAATTTGTTTGCCCGACAAATAGGTACATGTTTACTACATAATTTACTGTTTTGTTTGGGTGATGATGATTTTATGAGCCTATTGGCTAGCCGCTTGGCTTTTTCTTTTTCTTTTTGAGATCTGAAGGACCGGGGAAGCTATTTGAAATTCCCCGATGCTCCCGGTGCAGGGGAGGTTATGGCGAAATTTTTCAAAAATTTAGGGTGTTAGCCAAATTTTTGAAATTTTGAAAATTCTCAGAAACTAAAGAGTTGGAGAATGGAAGCCAGCCGAACGTAGAGTTGAATAATCAAACCACTTTCGACTTTGTTCCTTTTCGGGGACGAAAAGTTTTAAGTGGGGGAGATTGTAACAACCCGTAAAATACGGGCCAGTTTAAAATTTTTATTTTAGCAATCTTAGCTAATTTTGATTATTTAAAATGAAGTATTTTAAATAATATCGACGAGAAATTTATTTTGAATAGAATTCGACGTATATATTATACGCGTCGTCGTTAGAATATAAATAATTATATATAATTATAAATAGAATTGAAAATGGCGCGGTAGTTCGATAATTCGATTTCAAACTTCAATTGAATGTACCGGGTGCAAAACAATCCGGATTTTAGTGAAACCAAAAACATTAGGATCTAGTTGATAATATCTTTCTATCGAATCCGAAAAACCATGATTTCATAACGGGAATCAAAAGATATGTCCAGTTGAAAATTCTGAATAGTCGCTATGGAATTCAGGCCCTTAAAAATGGGAATTTTGCAAACGACCTCGGAATTCGACGGAACCACTTTTGTTGGGTCCGGGATGTAAAGTTATTGCTAGTTTCCAAATTTCATAATTTTTCGAATCAATATGTGAGCGTGGCAAAGGAAAACGCGTTTGACCAGTTTCAGTTGATTTTAATCGACTGGAAAATGGCCATTTTTCAAACGGTCTCAGAATTCGACGAAACTAGTTTTGATAGGACCGTATCGTCAATACGAAGCTAGAAAATATTATTCGGGAATTTTTCGAGTTAGTATGTGGCCCCGGTAATTTAAAATGTGCGTTTTAAATTGAATATATAAAGATTTATATTTTAAATTCAACGGAAACCTATCGTAACAGCCGAATTGGGTTACGATACATATCACATCGTGTTCAGAATGAGGGTAATTACCTAGGGGCGACAGCCGTTGGAGTTCGTTTGGAGTTCGAAGCGTTAAAATTTCAAACGTTAAGAAAATGTAATTAAATATTAAAATAAAGGCTATAAAGGGGATTTTCAAAACTTAAAACCCTAATTTCCCCTTTGAGCCGCCGTCAGCTCCCAGCAATGGACAAAATCGTCCGGTTTTCAACCCCAAATCGCCCTCATGAAAATCGAATTACACCCTCCCCTCAAAGCGAAAATTATAGAGGAATTCAAGGGCTTCTCATCACTGTAGGTATCATCGTCTAGCATGAATAAATATGAGTGAATTTGGGGTTCAAAGGTGCGCGGTTTGGGGTGGTTTTCTGGCACAGGTGAAGCGTCGAGTTCGACACTGGAGTGTGGCGAGGGTGCGCTGCACATAGGGCAAGGGGGTGGCGGCCTTGGATCGACCACCGATCACCGCAGGGAGGCGCGCCAGGCAAGTTTTCTGGTGAACGATGGTATAGGCTGAGACGAAGAAGAAGGGTTTAACCATTTGAAAATGTAATTAAGGTAAATTTCTGATTTTTGAATATATACATTTGTTTTCAAAAATTAAATTAGCGTATGGATTTTATCAAAATAGATATATACATTTGTTTTCAAAAAAAAAAAATTTAATTAGCGATGTTTTAAAAATAAAAAGATACATTGTCATTAGAAATAAAATTAACATTGTTTTTATGGCATAAAGATAAAATTAGCATAGAGATTTTTGAACTATAAAATATACATTGTTTTTAAAAATAGAAGTCGCAGAATAAAAATATGATTTTTATATATTGAACTTCGAAATAAAAATATGATTTTTATATATTGAACTTCGAAATAAAAATATGATTTTTATATGTAGTGGCTACGGGCAACGAAGATGACGAAGATGCGATAGCGATGAAGATTTCTATCAATGAAGTGCCGTGGAGCTAGGATAGCTATATGTGAGAATTTCTCACCTTTCACTTTCTTTTCTCTAGTTATATATATATATGCTAGGATGCAGACGGTGCTTAGTAGCACCCGACACCCGTCATCCACAGACCATGGATGGCTTGTTTGTTAAATTGTTTGGTTGCGTAGTTGGTTAGTCTAATTGGTTTGAATTGAATTGTTTGGTGAAATGGAATGGATTTGATTGATGTGTGAATGGCGTGGGCCTTCACTAGACCGGAGATAAGGCTAGGCCTCGTCCCGTTTCTAGTATCGTGCCGTTATGCCGCCGAAATTTTCTAAAATATGTTAGAAAAATAAAAATATCATTTTTATTGTGTAAATGAAATGAATAGAAATTCATGTGTTAAAATAGAATATATTATCGTTAAAAATATAATTTTTAACGTGAAAGTGAATAAATAAAATATTCATTTACAAACCGGACGGTTTGTTTAGGAACACTGATTTGACTGACATTGATTGGGTCGATAAATTTTACACATCGCCCAACTGCACAAATAAAATCTGTGTTTGATTGTTTGAAACCCCACACGGGTGTTGGGATGAATTTGAAGTTCACTCATCCTGATTGATTAAATATGTTGATCGATTGATTGACAGGCTGTTATAAGCGTTAGATATTTATATTCGATGCTTATACAGCGTAGTGCACTTTGGTTGATGGTTGATTGTTTATCAATGCCGTTATATACATGTGTTGTATGGAATCCATGTAATTAACGTTATATGGTGATTGATTGGGCCTCATTCCAATCGGGAAAATAAGGAATATTGTAAAAGAAAATTCAGGTGTTGAATATAAAAATAGTCATGTGTTGACGATGTTCATGTGTTGAGTGAAATATTTTATACAATGAAATTTACATCTTTATCATATTTAAAATTAGAACTACTTCCCAGTAGAAGTCTAATTGAAAATCAAACGATAGATACCATAGTTTTATAAAATATTTTACATAACAAAAATAGTGATGTGTTGACAGTACTCATGTGTTGAGATTTGTCAGGTGTTGGAAGAAATATAGATTCATGTGTTGAATGGAATAAATATTCATTTGTTGAATAGAATAACGGATTTATTGAAATATATAAAGTCGTGTTGATTAGAGTTGCGCTATTTTAACGTGAACGATATTTATATCGATTATATTCGTTTTTATAATGAATATAGAAAAGGTAATGATTTCAAAATATAACGTTTTGAAAATATTATCATTTATATAGTAATGATATGAAATATTCAATTTTGATTAGAAATTGAATATAGAATTGAAATGGTTTTGAAAACGAATTTAAAACGATTTATAAAATACGTTTTAAAAGGAAATTGACGAAATATATATAATATATATATATATATATTATATATATAATGGCCTGAATAGAACGCGCCGCTCCGCGGTAGTTCGTGAATTTCGACCATTGACTTCGAATTGACGTTGCGGGAGATCCGACCGTCGGATTCTCCTAAAACCGGAACCGTTGGGTTCGTATCGAAAAGAGCTTTCCAATGAATATTAGAAATTTGAAATCTAACGGTTGGATTTGGAATTATGTCCAAATCAAATTTGAAAAAGGTCGATGTAAGTGCAGTCCGATGGCCGTTGTTGGAAATCGACTGTACGAGCCTTGATAAAATTATTAAAATTATTGATAATTTGTGTAAAATCATAATATGTGGATCGGAAAGAACTGGGATGAAGAATTCCACATTTGAAATGATAAAAATAGATTTTTATCGAAATGAACCAGTTGTGAACTAGAAATAAAATCAATTTATTTTTGAAATAAATAAATTGAATTTGAAAGTGATTTTAAAAATAATCAATATTCCCAATACGTGGATTGGACTGGAGTTGAATCGAAATTATCTTCGGGATATTTCGATGTTGGATTTCGTGACTATACAGATATTGTTATGGAAATTTGAAAGATATATTTTATATCGTTATTTCCAATAAGATATATGTTGGTTTCAGAATTTGATATTGAATATAAGCCGATATATTTTCTATTCAGAGCCTTGTATTTAATATCAAATGTGATTTGGGTTTATCGTGAATCGTGTTTTAGAAGACATTGGTTCTTTAACCCAGTTAAAGGCAAGATATCGATTTTTGAGAAGATTAAAACTAAGTGGAGTTTTAATGAATCTTTAATTAGATTAAAAATGTGAATTGATAATTTAAATTATCAAGTCTGAAGGGTGATCGAGAATGGAGCACCACCAGTTTTGCTCCAAAGCGATAGTTAAATCTTTAATTAGATTTGAACGTGAAATGGTAATTAATTTTACCGATAACACCGTGGTGTTAGATGTGGAGTATTACCAGTTTTCTCCATGGGATATATAGGTTGGGATTGGGAAATAAAATAAATTATTACTTCGGTATGGTTCGTTAATCCCGACTAGTTTGAAATGATATCCAAAGGAGGATTAAAGAATAAATTTAGAAGAATTTATCTTGGATAAAATTAATGGGAACATTTCCCTAAGAATGTGATTTTGTGAATAAAAGAATATTCTGAATTGGAATGAGGCGTTTGTTGTGTTTGTGTAACATTCGTTTATTATATACGTGGGTTATTCAGAAAGGCCGGGTTTATACCCATTCTGAATAACCGATTCGACGAGATGTCGAAGATGAAGACGGTGGTAGAAGACCGGAAGTCTTCACATTGTTTTGGGTGATTACTGATGATCTTGATTGGGCTGTACACCCAAGATGAGGGAAACAGTTGGTGATCGTCCAGACGTACTTGGAGATGGATGGATATGCGAGGAAAGTGCCTCCGGTTTCGTTCAGACCCAGAACGAACTTGTAAATGGATTGTGTGTCTGACATTGGATTTTATTCTGTGTTGATTGATCTCTATTAAATATACATCTGTTTGGCGGCGGAGAATTTATTCTCTTGCTTAACGCCCTTCTCTGAGACGTACGAGCTCAGAGGTTGTATATCGATGGACATCAGTCGCATTGAGTGAATTGCCAATGTGGCACGCGTAAGTGGCAATTGATCAAGGCTTCTGTTGAAAAGAAAAGTCTTGTGGTTGATGATCAAAGCACGGCCTGTGAGGCGTAGCTTTGTGTATAGCGTGAATTCGCGAGCCTCACACCTCGGTATGAGTCAAAAACGGGATAGTGACTACAGGGAGAGCACGACGTTTCTTTCTAGCTAAGGTGGTGTCAGTGACCTACCAGCCCTGACATTTATATACTTTTCACCTGTGTGGTTGTTGGATATGAGGCGCCTCGGATATAGGTCTGTAAGGACCGGGAAACGTGTGTTCAGGAATAACTAATCCTCAAAAGTAAGAGAGGACCGGCCCTGAAGATCCAAGGATCATAGTGGGGTCCTGAGGCATTTGCTAGAGTGTCTCGAACGCGGAGAGGAGCTTGCCCCTTGCCTCGGCTCATGATGGAATCCAATTTCCAATACGTGATATTGCGGTTTTAATTGTAGAACTAGTATGGCGACATGATATATGGTACCCATGCCGCCTATGATTGATATTTATGATTGAAATTGTTTTGACACTATATACACCTATGATAGTATCAAGTGATTTGTTTTAAACGTACCAAGCATGTTTGGCTATTATAAGGGAAAACCCTATCCTCCGGCTTGCGTTGCATTGTGTGATGGGACCTGGGTCTTATAATAGCTTCATTTTTCAAAAAAGCATTGCGCTGTTTGTTCTATGCACTGGTATTCTTGGGAGGAAACCCGTTCCGTGTTATACGGCGTGGTCCCTTGATATACCTAACTTTAAAACCAATATTAATAACTGTTTTAGTTCTCACACCAGTCACATGACTGACCTGGAGTTTATTGTTTTAACCTAAACTCTGGGTGCCCCTATTTTCCGCACGGGCAGCTAGTAGTTTTGGTTTTGCAGATTTATATTCACAGGGTCCTGATTAACAGCTGGAACGATGCTCGGAAAGCTCTATATCCGTGCATTACTTCTAGTTGTGTTTTGTATATTTTTCCGCTGCTATGTAATTTATTGTAATCTCTGATATTTGTTGAATGTAATTTAATCATTTATACTCTGTATATTCTTGTATCTGATGGAATTGTTGTAATAATAATGAAATGTTCTTCCGTATGCGTTCTATTTTGTCTTGTACTCAATTCTATCCGTGCTTTCCTTCACGGGGAAGTTCGGGTCGTCTCAGTGTTAGTTGGTTTTAGAATTTGATATTGAATATAAGCCGATATAATTTCTATTTAGAGCCTTATATTAATATCAAAGTGGATTTTGGGTTTGTGGTGAATGGTGTCTTAAATAACACCGTTCTTAAGCCTCGTCTTGAAAAGAATAAATCTTTTAATTAAGATTTAGAGTAGTTACCAATTAATTTAATTGGGTTGAAACGGAAAATGGATTTTGTGTTTACCGTGAGCTGTGTTTTAAATAACATTCGTTCTTTAACCCAATTAACAGTGAAATGTGATTTGGAATTTATAAATATTTTAATTAAGATTAATGGAAATTTTCCAAAGTAAAGTTTTCCAATTTAATATATTAAATTGGAATTGAATGGAATTCGATTTTGAAATAATCGAGATGTGCTTCTATGGAAGAAGACTGTTACTATATATGGAATTGAAAAGGCTTTGTCGTTATTCCATTTATAGTATTGATTTGATACGGAAATTTATATCGATTATATATTGATCTACTTTCCGTGAAGAATCCATATTTGATGGAAAATGGATTTGGGTTTATTGTGAACTGTGTTTTTAGTAACATTGATTCTTTAAACATGTTAAAGACAAGATTAATTTCTTAAAGTGAAATAATCATTAGATAATGATTTTGGAGGATTAAAACTAAGTGGAGTTTTAATGAATCTTTAATTAGATTGAAATGTGAATGTGATAATTTAATTTATCAAATTTGAGAAATGATCGAGAATGGAGTATCACCAGTTTTGCTCCAAGCGATAGTTAAATCTTTAATTAGATTTGGACGTGAAATGGTAATTAATTTTTTTATCGATAACACAGTGGTGTTTGATATGGAGTACTACCAGTTTTGCTCCATGGGATGAATAGGTTGGGATTGGGAAATAAAATAAGACTAGTTTGGAAAACCTTAATTTGGTTTAAAATGTGGAAAGAATATTCTGGATAGGAATGAGGCATATGTTGTGTTTGTGTAGCACTTATTTATAAGATACGTGAGTTATTCGGGAAGTCCGGGTTTATACCTATTCTGAATAACTGATATGATGACTAAAAGTCGATGATAAAGATGGTGGTTGAAGACCGGAGATCTTCACATCGTTCAGATGATTATTAATGTCTTGATTGGGATGTACAACCAAGACGAGGTAATAAGTAGTGACCGTCTAGACGTACTTGGTGATCGACCAGATATGCAAGGACCTCTCTCTCTGTATTGGACATATGGGATGAGGAATAAGGTGCCTCCGGTTTCGTTCAGACCCAGAACGGGCTTGTGAATGGATGTGTGTCTGACATTGGATTTCATTCTGTGTTGATTGATTTCTATTAAATATATATCTGTTTGGTGGTAGAGAATTTATTCTTTTGCTTAACACCTTCTCCGAGACGTATGATCTTAGAGGTTATACATTGATAGACATCAGTTGCATGGCGTGAATTTTCAGTGTGGCATGCTGAGACGCAACTGATAAAGGCTTTTGTTGAAAAGCAGAGTCTTGTGGATGTTGATCAAAGCGCAGCTTTAATTAGCATAGCTTTGTGTATAGTGTTAATCCGCGTGCCTTACACCTCGGTATGAGTCAAAAACGGGATCGTGACTGTAGGGAGTGCATGCGTTTCTTTCTAGCTAGAAGTGGTGTTATGGTATGGAGCCCAGATATTTTTACTTATGTGGATGATGGATTGCGAGGCGCCTCGGATTGAGTCCATAGTGGCTCTTGATATGGTCGATGTACTGACCATTTTTGGGGGGTCAGATAGGACCGGGAAACATGTGTTCAGGAATAACCAATCCACAAAAGTAAGTGTGGACCGGCCCTGAAGATCCAAAAGTTTGCTAGCGTCCGAGCCGTAAGGCATTTGCTAGAGTGTCTTGAATCGGTGAGGAGCCATCCCTTGCCTCGACTCATAGATGGAATCCAATTTCCAATATGCGACTTTTTGGTTTTAGTTGTAAACCTATATGACGGCATAGTGGCATAGGACGCTCATGTCGTATGTGATTGATACATTTATATTTGAAGTTGTTTGATGCACTATGCACTTATAGTAATATCAAAATGATTTGTTTTAAATCGCACCAAGCATGTTTGGCTATTATAAGGTAAAACTCTATCCTCCAGCTTGCGTTGCATTATGTGATGGGACCTTAGTCTTATAATAGCTTCATTTTTCCAAAAGCCTTGCGTGATTGATAAACTGCTTTATTTCAGAGCATTCATGGGAGTAAATTTGTTCCGTGTCATACGGCGTTGTAATGACCCGCAAATCCATAACATCAGAGTTGACTATATACATCATATGTCCAACCCAAATATCACGAAAATACGAAACATTTTTTTTTTTAGAAGAAAGAGGTAGAAGAAGAACAGAACTAACAACACAGAATCTCACATCGCAGCGGAACAAAATATAATATATCACATCTTTGAAATACAAAATCTTAACTGTATAACATACACTTATCAGAGTACAACACTTACAACATAACGGAACAACTATAACTGGATAACGCTGAAGCCTCCTGCTCCAAGCTCCTTTAGATATATCTGAAAAATCCTGAACTACTTGACTGCCCGTACAAATTTAGGCACCCAAGAGTTTAGGTAGAACAAAACAAATAAACTCCGGGTCAGTCATGGGACTGGTATGAGTAAACAGTTTAAAACAGTTTCAGAAAACTAAATGATATCTCATAAGACCACGCCGTATAACACGGAACGGGTTTTTCCCTTATGAAAATCCAAACACTTGATTCAACTTTATATCAAAACTCTTTTGATATTATAATAATGTCTAAATCAAGTAAATAACAATCTAGCGGAACGTTTGCATCTCACGTTCCACGTATATATACAATCAAAACCGCAAACACGTATTGGGTATTTGGTTTTCCAACTATGACAAGGTATGGAATCACCTTCCGCTGGTATATCTCTAGAGGAGAATACACCGAGTTTAACAAGAACATCTTGCAACTCAGCCACACATGACCGACCACTCATTTCGCTTGAGTGTAACGAATGTATATCACCAACGATTGGGATCAGCAACCGTTTCCCGAATGGGACAGCATCGACAATAGATTTTTAGAAGTAAATGAAACTCTAGATCAGGTGATTATACACCCTAATAGGTGCGACCTACATAGCCATGCTGCTTGCCTGATTTCTGTCATTTACCGGATGTTGAGGCTAGAAGCTACGCTTTTTCATCACACCAGATTTCTTTGAATGCCACATCGTCAAATTCATCAAATCACCGATTGACGTCTACAACAATACATTATGTGTTAGCTAAAAGAAGTTTCCTTCTCCGCTTCCACTCTTGGTACGGTTGGAGAAATCAATATACGTGATCGTCTGGAAATACTCTGTCAGACATTCATCCATACAAGTCACCCAGGAACAGGATGAACAGAAGGCACTATTTCTATTAATAGAAAAAGTCCTTGCACTCTACTCCGTCTTCGATTATCTTTATATAATCTGATTCGCACGCTACTGCCAATACGGAGTGGTTCTTCGGATAATAATCCAACCGGTCTCTCCACATTGACAACGATGGTCAAAACTTCGATAGTCTGTGATTTAACTATCGAATAAAACAAGTGTTCCGATAGTTGATGATTTAACTATCGAATAAAACAAGTGTTCATCCAAACATCCAACAATCAGTGAGCCTTTAATTAATATTCCATTAATTAAATCTCTTCTCTATTTCTTTATCAATATTTGTTAACCAAATATTTTCAATAACCATATTGGCCTTATACGTTCTTTGGAAAAACATTTCCATATATCGCCTTCCTTTATTTTCTATACTAGGAAATATTCGTTATTCTATTTCCAAGCTTTGCACATATTTGGGTTAAAACATATGTTGTGTAAAACATCGTTACGACAACTCAAATACAGTATTTAACTAATTCTTATTCCACATTGATCTTCGAGCCTGAATCTTGCTACTTATCGGTATATCATGAAATCAACCAAGTTGGGATATAATTACCTCTCAGACCTTGACTGAATAACATTTAACGTCAAAACAGACAAGACTACTTACTCGAATAATCAATACCATACAACTGATTATTCACCTTCAAACACATATACATTTTCTCTTTCTATTCTTACTAGATTTTATTCCTAGTCTTCCTTTTTGATTATACTATTCTATTCCCAAGTTCGTTTTCTTATCGACTTCTATATATTTTGATATGTTAATTTCTAATTATCAAATTATCCTAAAAATATTCTATCTCCTTAAATTCCCGGAAAAATTCGCCATAACCTCCTTTGTACCGGGAGCATCGAGAAATTTCAAATAGCTTTCCCGGTCCTTCTCATCTCAAAAAGAAAAAGAAAAAGCCAAGCGGCTAGCCGATACGGCGCATAAAATCTCATATGGAAATTAAATACGTACCTTTTTGTCGGGCATTCTATTTATTTCACTTCTATACTTTATTCCATACCTGTCTCCTGTATGTCTATACCTGTCCAATCTATTTTAACTATACCAATCGTTTTAACTAAATTTGTTAATTTAATCTGTTAATTAACTTCTTAGTCTAATCCACTTCTATTTATCCAAATCTATTTATTTTAAATCCCATTTGAATTTCTATATTCAAATTCCCTTTGAAATACTATGTTCCAATTCTATAGTTAAACTCCATTTGAATTCTATTATTCAAATTCTATTTCAATTCCTTATATTCAAAGTCCATTTGAATTCTCGGCATTATTTATAAACAACGTTTATAACTTCAATTCAAATCCCATATTTTCATTTATAAACAAAGTTTATAAATTCGATCACTTGTTTTATATACCTTCAAAACAAGTTAATATTTTCTATAGTTTTAAAGTCCATTTGAATTCTATATTCAAATACTATCGTTTTAAGTCCATTTGAATTTCTATATTCAAATACTATCGTTTTAAGTCCATTTGAATTTCTATATTCAAATACTATCGTTTTAAGTCCATTTGAATTTCTATATTCAAATACTATCGTTTTAAGTCCATTTGAATTTCTATATTCAAATACTATCGTTTTAAGTCCATTTGAATTTCTATGCATTATTTATAAACAACGTTTATAACTTCAATTCAAATCCCACCTTTCCATTTATAAACAACGTTTATAAATTCAATTCAAATCCCCTATTTTCATTTATAAACAACTTTATAAATTCGATTCAAATTCCATATTTCCATTTATAAACAACTTTATAAATTCGATTCAAATTCCATATTTCCATTTATAAACAACTTTATAAATTCGATTCAAATTCCATATTTCCATTTATAAACAACTTTATAAATTCGATTCAAATTCCATATTTCCATTTATAAACAGCTTTATAAATTCAATTACTTGTTTATATATATTCAAAACAAGTTAATGTTTCTATACTTCATTAAAAATTCAAATTTTATTTATAAAAATAGAATTCCCCTTTTAAATTTCAAATACCCTTTTCGATATTTTTATGAATCAACATTCAAGCTCTAGGGATATTTTAAACAATCAATCAACCAATTTTCAATCATTTGATTTTTAACACATCATATATGAATATATATGAAATCAAACAAACAACAGATAATATTTTTTTTTGAGGAATCCAGTTGGATTCCTCCAACCTGTTTTCCTGCATCCACAGATGTTAGTCAACATAGTAATACCCATCCTGCTTCGAGGCAGGATATCGCGGTATAGAAGGTCATCCACTAATCATAGCGTGGGGCGTATAGGGTAATCATCCGCTATGGTACCGCGGGCATCCGCTAATGAAACTGCGGGAATCCAACCATCCAATCAACCCAATATATATATATAATAGTCCTAAATAACTAATATATATTTTAAAACCATCAGACAACATTCAAACAAGCAGAGACAATTATTTTTAACGATGTAAAGATAATTCTAAACAAACAGGTGAGTGAGATTTACTCACCAGGGTTTTAATTGGCAGCTCATTCTGACTTTTAAATAAAATCCTAAGAGACTTCAAAATTCAAACTGAACTCCATTGCGAAGCTTAAGTTTATACGAGCTCAACAAATCGACGACGTTCGCATCTGATATCGTATGAATTTTATACAGGCAATTATTATTTTTATTAAGCTTATGGTCATTAAAAAATTTTAAAAATATAATTAATTACCTTTAATCCTTGATTTAGGCCGCTGACTCTTTTTCTTCCCTGACGAACTTCGAATCAACTGCTCCTCACAACCCAACGGTCTAACATCTTCACTCCTCACATCAACACTTCAATCCAGTCCAGCGTTGGCCTCTGCTGCCATCGCAGTGTACTCCTCCCATCCAAAATCAACGTCGGCTTCTTCCAGAAATCATCCCAGAACCGCAAGTCTGCTCCAGACAAAAATCGAGAACTAGGACAAACAGACATCCCTTTTTGAAACAGCGCATGCTTCAGGACCTCGATACCATCACCGAATTCATTTCCGACTTCATGAAATCGACCCTAGCTTCATCTAAGTTCAGCACCTACTCCCGATTACTTACAGTAGATCGCGACTTCCCAAAATCATCCACTCCAGGTCGCGGTGATCAAAACCCACTCGCAGACTACCAGATCCGCTTGCCATCGTTCAAAATGCCCTACCGAACTTTGCCACAATCGTGCTAGCTCAAATCGAACCCTAATCGACAGTCGCCCTACTTCCCTTAATCGCGAGCGTCGCCTGCTAGTTCTCAAGCATCTAGGAGTGAACGAATGAATTAAGAAAGGGAGAGGCTTTCATTTTGCTTTTACAGCTCGATTTTGATTGTGTTTGAGAGGAGCGGTTTTAAACTTAACTTCTGAAGTAAAAGGGGCGGCCACGTTCTGTTTTAATTCGTGGAGAGGGAGGAGCCACCTTGTTTTGTTTTGGTCCACCAGGTTTATTAAATAATTATTCTAATTTAACTGGTGTCCTTAAATTAAAATACTCCTTGACTGCGAACTCCTTTCTGAACCCAACAAATGACATTCCTAGCGTTATACCACTGCTCTGAACCCACTGGGATAGGTTACGAAGTCCAATTCGATCATTTGTTGCAGATATTAATTTTAAACCAATATAAATTAAATTCGAAACAATTTATTTCCTCGATAATAAATAAATATTATTATCGTTATAAATTCAAATAAAATTTCCTATAAATTATTTGAACTGTATTTAATTCAAATAAAAATTTGAATTCAACTAAATCCATTTTCGTATTCTGTTATTTTAATATATTCGATAAATTAAATTGAAATTGATTATTAAATCAATAGCTCAAATATAAAATTCCACTTATATTATCCACCCAATATTTAAATTAAATATTAAATATTCAAAAATTAATCCCTAAGGATCCGGGTCATTACAGGCGTGGTCCCTTGATTTACCCTACTTTAAAGTAAAAAAATTAATAACTATTTTAGTTATCACACTAATCCCATGATTGACTAGGAGTTTACTGTTTCTGTAAACTCTGGGTGCCCATATTTTCAACACGGGCAGCTAGTAGTTTTGGTTTTCGCAGATATTTCTTCTCGTAGGATCCTGGATTACATTTGGAGCTATATTCAAAAAGCTTTGTATCCGTGTATTTCGTTCAGTTGTGTTCAAAAAGCTTTGTATCCGTGTATTTCATTCAGTTGTGTTAGTCATTGCATTTATACATTTTAATTCCGCTATATTGTAATTTAAATCCCTGATATTTGTCGAATGTATATTATTTATTCATGCTCTAATATATTCTTGAACTCTGATGTAATTGTTGTAATAGCAAAGAAATGTTCTTATGTTTGCGTTCTTATGAGTCGTGTTCTCAACTTAATCTGGGCTTTCCCGATAGGGGAAGTTTGGATCGTTTCAGTGGTGGTGCTGTAGTACAGGCGCCTAGAGCCGATTTTGCCAAGCTTAACAAGGGTTATACTAGTCTTGGTGGGAAGCCATTCCATGGAATGGAATCGGCTATGGAGGTTCAGGACTGGCTTGATAGTTGTGAGCGCATCTTAGTGGATTTGGGGATCAATGATGCAATGAAGAGAAAGCTAGCATCGCATCAGCTTCAAGGAAGGGCAATGAATTGGTGGAATGTTATTAAAGCGGCTACTCTCGAAGATCAAGTTACTTGGGATCAGTTTAAGACTCGCTTCAGTGACAACTTTATTCCAGATGCTCAGAAATCAGAATTGTTCAGGAAGTTTTTGGAGCTTAAGCGGAATGGTAGATCAGTCTTGGAATACATTGCTGAATTTGATACCTTATCGAAATATCAATTATCTCTTATCAATACTGCTGAGAAGAACGAGAAGTTCATAGCTTCCTTAGATGAGTACTTGGGGGAAAGACTTATAAACCATATCGATGAGACTTTCGAATATATTGTGGGGAAGGCATTGAGATTGGAGAGCCTTTACCCTAAGATGATGACCGAGGTTGCCATTACATCTACAGAGGAGCCAAAACCGCAGACAAGCGGTGAAGGCAAGAAGGAGTTCCAGAATAAGAGAAAACAGAACCAAACCAAGGATGGCCAGAAAAAGAAGAATAAGAAAGATATCGAGTGCTTTGGTTGCGGCAAGAAGGGCCACTATATCAGAGATTGTCGAGCAAAGCCAGGGGAGAAGTAGTGTATCAACTGTGACCAAGTGGGACATTTCAAGAATAAATGTCCACAACCCGCTAAGGAAAAGCAGATCGTGAAAGCATATGCTATCAACGATGTTCCTTCTTCATCGAATGCCCCAACTGTGGTGGAGAAGGGAAAGGGGGTCGTTATCTAAGGTATGATTTCTATTAATGATGTTCTTGTTCGAGTATTGCTTGATATTGGGGCTTCCATACCTTCGTTTCTAGTGACCTGGTAGACAAGTTGGAATTAAAACCCGAGATAGTCGATAAACCTTTTATTGTGACAAACTCGATCGGTGGTTCGACTAGCCTTTGCATGATTTGTCATAATTTGGTCTTATCGAGTCAAGGATGTATGTTTGCTTGTGATTGCTTTGTTTTCGGCTTTACTGCATTTGGCATTATTTTGGGAGTCGATTGGTTCCAAAGGTATGGGGTGGTCGTAGACTGTGAGGGGTCTTTGCTGACCATTAGAGCGAATGATGGGCGGAGGGTGGTATTGGGTTGCCTACCTAGTGATGGGGTGATGGCTAGTTTTCTTAATTCCCTCGACATCCCGCACGATGAGTTATCAGATGTACCTATTGCTGGTGAGTATCCGGACGTCTTTGAGGGAGTGACCGGACCTCCACCACACAGAGATCGAGTTTCGAATTGATTTAGTGAAAGATGCTAGACCTATAGTGATGCCTCTTCGTCGTACGACGCCGAGGCAGAAGCGAGAGCTCGAAGTGCAAGTAGGTTATCTTTTGAAGAAGGGATTCATCCGAAGAAGTGTTTCCGAGTGGGGAGCACTAGTTGTATTTGCTACCAAGGCCGAGGGTTCCCTTTGCTTATATGTGGACTACCGCGAGTTGAACAAAGTGACTAGGAAGAATAAGTATCCACTTCCTCGGATAGATGATTTGTTTGATCAATTAAATGGAGCAAGAGTGTTTTCCCAGTTGGATCTCGCGACAGTATTTCATCAACTCCGAGCAGCAGCCGAGAGTATACCTAAAACGACATTTCGGACGCCGTGTGGATTCTATGAGTGGTTGGTCATGCCATTCGAGTTAACCAATGCACCCGCATATTTTGTGGATCTTATGAATGGGGTTTTCAGGGACCAATTAAATAAGTTTGTTCTTGTGTTTGTGGATGATATCTTGGTTTACTCGAGGATAGTGGAAGAACACAAGGAACATTTGAGGGTAGCGATGGAGGTGTTGAGGAAACACCAATTGAAAGTGAAATTTTCTAAGTGTCACTTCTGGAGGAGGGAAGTGTGATTATTGGGCCATGTGGTTTCGGAGAATGGTATTGCTGTGGACCCAGCGAAGGTGGCTACGGTGTAAGATTGGTCTACGCCCAAGAATGCAGTGAGAAGTTTCTTATGATTAGCTGGATATTATGGTAAGTTTATTAAAGACTTCTCCAAGATAACAACACCTTTAACTCAGTTGACCAAGAAGAATCAAGCTTTTTTTTAGGACCAATGGTGTCAGAATGCATTTAAGAGTCTAAAGGAGAAGTTGACGTGTGCACCAGTGTTAGTTATTCCTAAGGGGAACGAAGAGATGACAGTATACATGGATGCCTGTGGTACCGGACTAGGTGTTGTACTGATGCAAGGCGGTGAGGTTGTAGCTTATGCTAGTCGACAACTGAAACCACATGAGAAATGATATCCTGTAACGATACAGATATCGCCCACGCCTAATCGATCACTAAACCAACCAAGACTGTTCGAATCCCGTATACGCTAACTCTAGGCATACAACACATCAAAACAAATAACAGAAGACTTCTACAAACATCATAATAATGTTACATCAGAGTACAGAATATCAGAGTATATCGAAATATAATCAATACAGCGGAAGATGATTTTACAATAAATGTAACACAATGCACAGCGGAAATGTAAAATAACACAGCGGAAGACGATAAATGCACTGGACACGGCTTTAAGCTTCAATCCAGAATCCTGCTCAAAATAAGTATCTGCAAAACAAACTACTCGACTGCCCATGTGGAAAATAGGGGCACCCGAGTTTGCAAAGTGAAAAAAACTACGAGTCAGTCATGGGACTGGTGTGAGAAACTCTATAGTTAAAATTTACTTATCAAAATGATAAGGCAAATACAGGACCACGCCGCTAACGCGGAACGGGTTTACCCCCATGAATGCCAGTGTATAAACAATAATCAATAATGAAGATATGGATCTACTATGCATCAACCAACATGCAATATCCCAATCTACCCATTTAGATTAATCACCACACTTCGATTTTCCAAATCCAATTCAATTTGCAGAAATTATTCCTTTGGATTTTATTCCAGATTTCTTATTTCAAATCATTTTGAAATCCATATCTAGCTTTTATATCAAAGTAGATTTCACTTCGGGATCTCAAATCAAATCATTTGGAAATATGAATTCCAAAACAAATGCATACAAACAAGTATGCAACCAAATATCGGGCTCCCCTCAGACAGGGCAAAGGGCACGTACCTAAGCAAGTCGATATATATATATATATATATATATATATATATATATATATATATATATGCACCTCCCACACATGAAGCAGGCTACACACTGACCACTCACCCTAAGGCACTGGATCCCACCCATACTTTTAGTAGACCAGGTTACCAAATCTTTAGCCACATACCAAATCATTTCATATGCCGAAGTAGGGAAAATCATTTCACAACATAATATTCACAAGTACTTTCATAATATAGTACTTCACATCAGCAGTTCACACATATGATTAGTCACTATTAATCACATAACCTTTGAGCTCGTACATCTCAAAGAAGGGTGTTAAGCAAGAGAATAAATTCTCCGCCACCAAACAAATACATCGTCAATAGCAACTAATCGGATACGCATGAACCATAATGTAAAACCATAAAACATTTCTAAATCGTTTTAGAAATCATCGGGTTTTAGGCCTCGAAATCCTTTTTGTTTTATAAAACATTTTTATAAAACATTCCCTGTGCAAAATCGGGAATATATTTCTTTTCACTTAAGAAAAACATTATTTCAAAATCATTCATTAAATTTGAAATGAACACATCGCTAAACACCTTATCGTCAAATCGTGAAGTTTTTGACAAGCCGTTAGCACACAGATATTTCTACCCAACACAATGCTAAATGTAAAAGCATATTTTGCTCATAAACTGGTCGAGCACAATCCAAAAAATCAATCAATCAAATTTGACATTAAATATAAGGTTTTGAATAGAGATAGTATCGACTTATATTCAACATCAAATCCTGAAACCAACAAATATCATATCGGGAATAACGATAACGATATCTTCCAAATTCCCATCACAATATCCATATAACCACGGAATCCAATATCGAAATATTAAGAAGATTATTTCCATTCCAAACCATTCCAAATTATTCGTTGGAAAATTCTGGTTATTTAAAACCATTTCTCAATCCAATTTATTTATTTAAAAATAATCGGATTATAATTCGAGTTAATAACTAGTTCATTTCGATAAAAATAAATTTTTATCTTTTCAAATATGGAATTTTTCAACCCAATTCTTTTCAAATCATTTCTTTTGATTTTACACAAATTATTAATATTTTTAATAATTTTATCAAGGCCCGTACAGTCGATTTCCATAAATGGTCATCGAACTGCACTTACAGCGACCTTTTCCTATTTTGGTTTGAACATAATTCCAAATCCAACCGTTAGATTTCAAATCTCTAATATTCGTTGGAAAGCTCTTTCGATACGAACCCAACGGTTCCGGTTTTAGGAGAATCCGACGGTCGGATCTCCCATAACGTCAATTCAAAGTCAGTGGTCGAAATTCGCGAAAGGTCGCTGCGCGGCGCGTTCTATTCAGGCCATATAATATATATATTTCGTTGATTTCCATTTTAAAACGTATTTTATAAATCGTTTGAAAATGATTTCACCTTCTATTCTAGCTCAAGTTCTTCAACTTTTCAGTTTCTAAGAACTTTCTAATTTTTCAAAAATTTGGCTAACACCCTAAATTTTCGAAAAATTTCGCCATAACCTCCCCTGCACGAGAGCACCGGGAAAAACCCGAAATCGCCATACAGACCTCTCCAATCCAAAAAGAAAAAGAAACAGCCAAGCGGCTAGCCAATTGGCTCATAAAATCATCATACTCCAAACAAAACAGTAAATATGTGCCTATTTGTCGGGCATACAATTTTATTCCTCTTCTCTAGCCTCCCTGCTATGACCTGCTCAATATATCGTATATGTATATTTTCATACAACGCTCATATATATATATATATATATATATATATTCATACGACGCTTTTATATATATTCATTCAACGCATATATAATTCCACACAACGCATATATAAGCCAAACATAATATTATTAGCGAACTAATAATATTTCCATCGCATGACAATTTTATATATTTCATATATACGCTAAAAATGATAATTTTAGCGAACTAGTATTTATTTCAAGGTATGACTATTTTATATACTCATATATGTGTTAAAAATGTTATTTTTAACAAATTAGAATCCATTTCAACGTATGACTATTTTTATTAGTTCACATACATGATAAAAATGTTATTTTTATCGTTCACAGAATTTATTTCAAACATGAATATTTCATATACTTCAAACGTACAATAAAAATGTTATTTTTATTGTTCAAACAATTTATTCAACATATGAATGTTTCATTTACTTCATATATACGATAAAATGTGAATTTTATTGTTCAAACAATTTATTCAACATATGAATATTTTTATATACTTCATTTCACATCACCAACCAAATTCACACAAACAAATCAATCCACACCCACAACCAAACAAACAAGTCGTCCATGGTCTATGGACGGCGGGGAGCAGTTTATATATGCAGCTATAAAATAAATAACTGGAAAAAAAAATTTAGTAAGGAGTTCTCACCAAGAAGCTAAACCAAACGTCGCAACTCTTCATATGTGGAAAATCTTCGCCGTGTTTCCACCGAGATCTATTTCATACGATTTTTGTATTAAAAATCACATTTTTAGTTCAACACTACATATATGAAAAATCATACTTTTATTACTCTACATAAATAAAAATCATATTTTTATATTCTTCTCTTTATGATAAAAATCATATTTTTATATTCTTCTATTTTAAAACAATGAAGGTATATATTTTTAAAACAATGCTTGTGTATACTTTTATAACAATGCTTGTATATATTTTTATTCTATGTTAAACAATGCTATGTATATTTATAAAAAATCACTTTTTTCCCATGTAAAACAATGCTTTGTATATTTATAAAAATCACTTTTTTTTTCTATGTAAAACAATGCTATATATATTTATAAAAATATTTGTTTTCCTACGTAAAACAATGCTATGTTTATTTATAAAAAATCTCCTTTTTCCTATATAAAACAATGCTATGCATATTCATAAAAATCACCTTTTTCCTATATAAAACAATGCTATGTATATTTATAAAAATCACTTTTTTCCTATGTAAAACATTGCTATGTATATTTATAAAAAATCACTTTTTTCCTATGTAAAACAATGCTATGTATATTTATAAAAAATCAGTTTTTTCCTATATAAAGCAATGCTATGTATATTTATAAAAAATCACTTTTTTTCAATGTGAATACATAGAAAAAAATCACCTTTTTCTTACATCAATACATAGAAAAAAAATCACATTATTCTTACATGAATACATAGAAAAAAATCACCTTTTTCTTACATCAATACATATATAAATATTCACCTTTTTCTTACATGAATACATAGAAAAAAATCACCTTTTTCTTACATCAATACATAGAAAAAAATCACCTTTTTCTTACATCAATACATAGAAATAAAAATAGCAACTCACAGTGAAATAGGGGAGGGGGATGGCTGAGGAGGTGCGGTGCTGGAGGCTGAAGGTGGCGGCAGGCCTACAGTGGTCTCGGCGGCGGTCTTTTTCGGGTTTGGTCGGGTTTGAGGCTGATTTGGAGTGGTAGAAGGAGGAGGAGGAGGGGAGAGGGCAGTCGTCGGAGGTAGGGGTGGCGGAGGGAGGTGGGCGGCGGTGCTGGAGGGGGCGCTAGAGCTAAGCGACGCGGCCGCTCTTCTCTTTTTTTTTTTCTTCAGATCCATTCGAACGTGAAAGAGAAAGGGGGGCGTTGACTGAGTGGAGAAAGAAAAGGGGAGGGTTTTTATATAAATAAATATATTTTATTTACTTAAATTTCAAAAAGTTGAATTATCATCCTAACTCCAAATCGAACCCAACGACTGTCACCCCTAGCACATTACCCCCCTTTCAAACACAATGAGATATTTTTTGTAACCCAATTCAGTCGTTACGATCATTTTCCGTTAAATTTAAAATATAAATCGTTGTGTTTTAAATTCAAACGCACATTTTAATTTACTGGGGTCACATGCTGACTCTGAAAATTCCAGAAAAATTATTTAGAGCTTCGTATTGACGATACGGTCCTAATAAAACTAATTTCGTCAAAGTTGAAGACCGTTTCAAAAATGACCATTTTATGGTCGATCCAATTTGACTATAAGTGTCAAAACACGTTTTCCTTTGCCACGCTCACATATTGATTTCATAAATTATGAAAATTGGAATCTAGCAATAATTCGACATCCCGGATCCAATAGAAGTGGTTTCAACGAAAACGGAGGTCGTTTGCAAAATGGCTATTTTTAAGGGCTATTTTTCCATAACAACTATTCTGAATTTTCAACTGGGAATAACTTTTTATACCTGCTATGAAATTTTGATTTTTCAGATTCGTTAGAAAGATATTTTCAAATAGATCCCAATATTTCTGGTTTCACTAAAATCCGGTTTATTTTGAATCCTGTACATTCGTCTGAAATTTGTAATCAAATTTTCGAACTACCGCGCCATTTCAGGCTCGTTATATAATTAAAACAAAATTATTCGTTTTAACTTCACCGAAAATAAATTTTACGTCGTTATTATTTAAAATAAACCATTTTAAATATTCAAAATCCGTTAAAGTCACCAAAATAAAATTTTTAAATTGGTTCTGATTTTCCGGGTTGTTACATATCCTACCCATGACTTGGAATTGGCAGCGATCGTATTCACGTTGAAGATGTGGAGACACTATCTCTTGGGAGAAAGATTCGAGTTGTTTACCTACTATAAGCCATTAAAGCATCTTTTCTCTCAAAAGGATTTAAATCTTCGTCAGCAGAGATGGATAGAGTTCTTGTCTTTATATGATTTCAATATCGCTTACACACCCGGGAAGGGCAATGCGGTAGCTGATGCATTGAGTAGGAGATATGCCAGATTGCGGGCTTTGTTTCTTGAATAGAAGCAACTGGAGTGTATCGCAGGATATGATTTCAGACCTAAGTGTGAATTAGGTCCAAAGATGTTAGCAAGTTTGACGATCAGACCGACTTTGATTGAGCAGACCAGTTCTAATCAAAGGGACGATCCTAACCTATTGGAAATCATCTCCAAGGTAGAGATGGGTATTAACAGTGAGGAGATGAACAAGTATCGACTTGATCGAGAAGGATGGCTTCAAAAGAATGGGAGACTAGTTGTACCCAATGTTAATGGGTTGAGAGATGAAGTGCTTACAGTGTGCCATCACTCGAAACTGACTATACATCTTGATGGTAACAAAATGTATCGAGACATGAAGTAGACCTACTATTGCGAAGGATGAAGAGAGACATTGGGAAGTTTATATCAAAATGAATGAACTGCCATTAGTTAAAGTCGAGCAAAAGAAGCCTAGTGGTTTGTTACAACCGTTGGAAATTCCCGAGTGGAAATGGGAACAAGTCTCAATGGATTTCATTGATGGTTTACCAAGGACTAGATTGGGTCATGATAGTATTTGGGTGATTGTGGACCGATTGACCAAAAGTGCAAGGTTTATACTGGCCAGGTCGAATAGAATGGCAGCTAAGTTAGCGGAACTGTATATGAAGCGGGTAGTGAGATGTAACAACCCGGATTTTGAGCGACTTTGGTTATCGACATAAGCACGATGTCGATAACCAAAACATCGAAAAATCCTGGTAATTAATGAAAGAAATTAGAGGGTGATGATAGATAAGATTAAAACTTAGAATAGAAGAAGAAGAAGAAGAACACAACATCAGAGTAACACGAACCTCACAGCGGAACGAATAACATATAATATATAACATAACTTTGAAATATAACAGTTATGTATACAATAGCACTTATCAGAGTACAGCACTTACAACACAGCGGAAATAAACTACAGCTATATGATCCAGAAGCCTCCTGCTCCAGCTCTTCAAGTATATCTGTAAATCCCGACTACTTGACTACCCGTACAAATTTAGGCACCCAAGAGTTTAGGGAAAACAACAAAGTAAACTCCGGGTCAGTCATGGGACTAGTGTGAGTAAAATAGTTTAACACAGATTAACATATATATGATATCTCATAAGACCACGCCGTGAATACGAAACGGGTTTTTCCCTTATGAGAATCCAACATCTTTGACAAGCAATATCATTCTGATATTATAATAATGTCTAAGTACAAATATATATCAATCTAGCAGAAACGCTTTCATCTCACGTTCTACATATATAGTATACAATCAAAATCGCAAGCACGTATTGGATAATGGATTTCCAACTATGACAAGGTATGGAACCACCTTCTTCTAGTGTACCTCTAGAGAGGAATACAATGGGTTCAACAAGAACATCTTACAACCCGGCCACACATGACCGACCACTCATTTCGCTTGAGTGTATCGAATGTATATCACCAACGGTTGGGATCAGCAACCGTTTCCCGAATGGGACAGCATCAACAATAGATTTTTAGAAATAAATGAAACTCTAGATCAGGTAATTATACACCCTAATAGATGCGACCTACATAGCCATACTACCTGCCCGATTTCTGTCATTTACTGGATGTGAGGCTAGAAGCTACGCTTATCTTCACATCAGATTCACTTTAAATGCCACATCATCAAATCCATCCAATCACCGATTGACGTCCTCAACAATGCATTATGTGTTAGCTAAAAGAAGTTTCCTTCTCCGCTTCCACTCTTGGTACGGTTGGAGAAATCAATGTACGTGATCATCTGGAAATACTCTGTCAGACATCCATCTTCATTCACTTAGAAATGTCACATCGTCATACCCGCAAAATCACAAATTGATTTCCTCAAAGATACAACGGGTATACAGCTAAGAGAAACGAATTCCTCCGCCACCAACGTATATACGTTTGAACGGATCAACTTACGCGATCCATTGGATATACTCTGTCAGACCTTCATCCATGCAAGTTGTCCTGGGACTGGACAAACCGAAGGCACTATTCAGTATATCCATCTTAGTCACTGTTAACTAAGACTTATACAACAGCCCTTGCACTTTACTCCGTCTTCAATTATCTTTGGCATAAATGATTCACAACGCTTGTGCCAATACAGAGTGGTTCTTTGGATAATAATCCAACCGGTCTCTCCATATTAACAACGTTAAAAATGGTCAAAACTTCGATAGTCTGTGAGTTAACTATCAGAGAAAACAAGTGTGCAAACAACGATATTATTTCCAGATGGAAATTATATCAAACAAACATCATTTAACATTTATCTCTTTAGTTCATTTTACATCTCCTGTTTCCCTATATTCAACATTTGCTGTTTTCTATATTTAGAAAATATATGTTATTAACACTGGAAACATTTCCATTCCTTGTTTTCTGTATTTAGAAAACATTTCTGATTCTTGTTTGGAAAACATTTCCAAACTCCTACGTTTGGATTAAACAGATGTTTAGATAAAACATCGCTATGCTAACTCAACAATTTTCTTTAATTACTAAATTCACTTTACCATCCTTTACTGCCGAACCTTAACCATTCCTCAGTTAAAAACGAAGCCAATCAAGTTGGGGGTAGAACTACCTCTCAGACCTTAACTGAACAACACTTCTAACCTTGAAATAGGCAAAGTTTACTTTATATTTCTTTAACTAACTTCCTTACTTAACCTTTCTTTCGAATAACTATATTCGATTAACTCTTTTCAATTAACTCTATTGGACTGACCCTATTGGGTTAACTCTATTTGATTTACTCTATTTGATTAACCTCATTCACTTAACTCCTGTCGAATAAACTATATTCGATAACTTCTCTAACTCTATTCGAATAAACTATATTCGATTAACTCCTTTACTATATTCGAATAAACTATATTCGATTAACTCCTTTACTATATTCAAATAAACTATATTCGATTAACTCCTTTGATTTAACTCTAATCGATTAACTCCATCGAATAAACTATATTCGATAACTCCTTCGATTTAACTAATATTCTATAACTCACTTCGATTAACTAATAATCGATAACTCCTACAAATAACTATATTCGATAATCTCCTCTCGAATAAACGATATTCGATAATCTTCCCTTTTGATTTAACAAATCGATAACTCCTTTCCGAATAACTAAATTTGACAACTCCTTTCGATTTAAATAATCGATAACTCCTTTCGATTAAACTATAATCGATAACTCCCTTCGATGAAACTAACATCGATACTCCTTTCGATGAAATTAACATCGATTAACTCCTTTCGATGAAACTAACATCGATTAACTCCTTTCGATGAAACTAACATCGATTAATTTAACTCGACGAACTTAACTCGACTCACTTATCTCGATAATCTAACTCAAGAACTTAACTCGATTAACTTATCTCGATAATCTAACTCAAGAACTTAACTTGATTAACTTATCTCGATAATCTAACTCAAGAACTTAACTCGATTAACTTATCTCGATAATCTAACTCAAGAACTTAACTCCTATCCAATAACTAATATTCGATTTAACTCCATTCGCTTGACTCTAGATCGCAGCGATCACAATGGTTACGCCTGACTCCCTCAGGAAACATCCGACCGCCGTAGGCTATTTACAGCCCTGCGAATTACGCTAGCAGTCGTACGAGATGGCAACTTATCCTGAATAACTCTGTTTGACTAACTTTATCTCAAATAACTATATTTGATAACTTCTACTTCGAATAAGTGGTATTCGATAACTTAACTCGATTATCAACTCGAAAATCTTAACTCAAATCGATTAACTCCAACTGATTAACTCTGCCTGGTCAACCCTAACTGATTAACTCTACTGATTAACTCTAACTGGTTTTACTTGGTTTGACTAACTTAGTTGATTAACTCGACTGACTAATTCAACTCGATTAACCTAACTTGATTTTTCTTATCTCGATTAACTGAACTAATCACTTTGATTAACTCGACTAATTCACTTTGATTACCTTAACCAATTCACTTTGATTAACTTAACCAATTCACTTTGATTAACTTAACCAATTCACTTTGATTAACTTAACCAATTCACTTAGATTAACTTAACCAATTCACTTTGATTATCTTAACCAATTCACTTAGTTTAACTAATCAATTTACTTTGATTAACTAACCTGATAACTCAATTTGATTAACTTACTCGCTAATAACGTTTATTCCTTTTTAAAGATTTTCTTTTATAATCTATTTATTTCCTAAATAAATATTTCCTTATAATCCTATTTATTTAACAAATAAATATCTCCTTTATTCTATTTATTCTAACAAATAAATATTCCTTTATTTTATTTATTCCCTGAATAAATAAATCATTTAACTTTATTTATACCCTAAATAATAAATTCTTTTACCTTTATTTATTTCCTAAATAAATAAATCCTTTTTATCTATTTGTAAATGGTTTACAAATATCCCTCTTTCTATTGGTTTTGACAATATTTTCCCTTATATATATATTGTTTTACAAATATTTTCCTTTACATTTGATTTCACAAATATATCTCCTCTATATTTGTTTAACAAATAAAATCCCTTTATATTTGATTAACAAATATAAATTTCCTTTATATTTGAATTACAAATATAATTCTTTTATTCAAAATCCTTTTTCTTGTATAATATAAAATCCATTGATTTTATATAAATAAATTATTTTCAAAATATACTTTGAAAATCCCTTTTCCACATTCTGGTATTTCTTATGGTATTTAACACACCATATAACAAAGATAACTATCGTCCAAAGTACACATAATCAACGTCAGATTATATATCACATTTTATATCACAATATATAAATTAGAGTAAAGTAACTGTTGAGGAATCCAGTTGGATTCCTCCAACCTGTTTCCCTGCATCACATATGTTACACAGTATAATCAACATCACTTCCAGTTAAATATGAAATATTCTGTTAACAGAATCAATATATAACTATTTAACTGTTTATATATATATATGTATAACATTCACGAACTGACTAGCAGTTCAATCAAACAGTCAACACACAATCAAACAGACAATATTTAACAGTTCTATGAATACGTTGTAAAAATAGAACTGTACAGAGTTGGTGAGTTTTACTCACAGTTGCGCGTTAACCGTTGAATAACGGTTTGCGTTGTTCGACTCAGTCGGACAATTTATTTCTCCATAAATTGTAACGTGCTCCAATCGACTCGCGGTCAGTCCCATTGTGTAGTGTCCGTCCATACGATCCTGTCGGATCTTGTTTTTCTGAAAACCGATAACGTATGCAATAGATATCGATTATACAAGTTATGATATATATATATTTACACAATTTTATTTAAATTAAACTTGAAAGTTGGGCCTTAACTTCAATTCGTTGGCCCATCCTCCTTTAACAAACCCGCTCCCTTAAAGCCCAGGCTCCTCCTTCTCAAATCAAACATCGCTGAACCCAAAACAACACCAACGGCACCTCGTTGACCGCCCTTTCTCCATCACTCCGATCACCCAACTCCGGCGCAACCACCTCCAATCAATTCGCCACCGAAAACCCTTTCCTCCCATCCCACTTTCAGTCAACTCGACACCCCCCCCCCCCACCAACATCCGAACTCATCGCCTCCCTGAAGAAGACGCGACCTGAAATGCTGCGAGGTCCTCAAAAATCACCCACCAAGGTGCGGAACCCATCACGAGTTCATCTCCGACCATTTGCCTGACCTCCGACGCCACGAGATGGCCCATAAACCGAACCCTTGTTGTTCTCGACGAACGCAGGAAATTTCCAAGCGAAAGAAACAAGGATCGAATCACATGAAAGTGGTACAGGATTCAAGAGCTCTCTCTTATGATTTCATAGAGACTTGTTTCGAGATTTTTAGAGATTAACTGCATTTGATTTTGATTTTTGAATATCACGGTTTTGGTTGAAGAAGAAAACCGATGTCGCTACTTTCATTTGACCAGAAAAAAAATAGATTAGGTCTTAAGAAATTGTTGTAAGGGGGTATATATAGGACAACAAAATATCTAGATATTTTTATATTAATATTTTATTTTGCCAATTTCTATCTGTATTTGTCTTCTAAAAATTCGTGTGATCACACACAATACTCGAAAATCACGAAAACTGGCAAGTAGCTACAGTTCGACATTACGGTCCCAAGGAAACTGGTTTCGCCGAATTCCGACTTCGTATGCTCACACAGCGTATTTTTAACTGTCGAAATACTGACTATTTTTCACTCTAAAAATCCGTACGGCCACACAGTGACTCTAAAAATCACGAAAATTGACATCTAGCAACTATTTGACATTGCGGATCCAACAAAATTAGTTACGTTGAATTCCGACTTCGTTCGCAAAAGTGGCTATTTTTAAAGCTTTGGATGACCCATTTAAATATATAAATATATTTAAATTATATTAAATTAAATATAAATAAATTTATATTCTCGTATATATTCACACCAGAATACCATATAGCTCCAAGGTAATTATATATTCGATATTCCAAGTCCAGGTTGAATCGAATTTCAATTTATATTGAAATTCTCTTTTATAACGTATATAAAGCGTTACGAATTATAAAGGAATTTCACAGCGACTTTTCTGAAATTTGATTTGGACGTAACTCAAAATCTACACGACGAAATCCCAATTTTTCTCTTCCACTAGAAAGATATCCTTCACCAGCTCCACACGTTTCTTGTTTCACAGAAATCCGGCTTAAAACGAATCCTGTACATTCAGTTGAAGTTCGAATCGCCAAATAGCGAACTGCCGCGCCATTTCAAGCTCTGTTTTAATTATATTATAATTCTACGTTCAAACTGACGTCGATTGAATATATTCGTCAATATAATTCAACTCTAAGCTGAATAAAATCTTAGGGATGGCCCAGTTCACAGAATATTGTGATTTCCAATATTTTTGATTATTTCTGAATTAAATATATTATTTAATTATTTAATTTAATTAAATATTCCATTATTTAATTAAACGACGATTTAATTTCCTATATCACTATTTATATAATTAAATAAATAAATTATATCCCTCTGAAAAATGCGGGTCATTACATTCTTCCCCACTTAAAATAATTTCGTTCTCGAAATTGCTAAGTTAGAGGACGACCCTATCTATTGGAATTCCTAAGATTTGTTTATCCCTTATTTCTGATTTCAACTGAACCAATTAATATCGACTAAAATATTTATTCATTCCGACTAACTAAAATTTTCAAAAATTCTGAAAATTTTCTAACACTTTAAATTTTCGGAAAATTTCGCCATAACCTCCTTTGTACAGCTCTATCGGTAAAACACCAACTCGCCTCTCTAGGCCTTCCTCAACCCAAAATAAATCAAATAGCCAAGCGGCTTGCCAATTCGGCTCATAAATCTCATGCTTATATCAAATATAAACTTGTACCTTTTTGTCGGGTATATCAACTTTATCACTTCACCTGTCATCAATCCACATATACCAATGTCATCTCAACCAATTATTCGCTTATATCCAAACCACAATAACATTTCCAATTCGATTTCCATCCTCGATTCCAAACTCTTAACCTACCAATCCAATTCAATTACCACTGGACTGACTTTATATTCAATTTCAAATTTGCTTTCACAAATTTCTCTAACTTGTTTTTATTCAAATAATCTGTTCCAGGAGTTTTTAAACAGTTTTGCTTTACTAAAACCAACTATTCCTTTTTGGATTTCAAACAACTTGCTTTGCTAAACAATTTCAAAAATAATATCTTTGGTAGTAATCCGTCACTTACCACTCGAAGATGAACACTGATGATGCTGCAGTCATCATCAGAGTTTATTTTCCAGCTACAGAAGTGAGTTCAATACTATATCAGCTTTCAAAACCATTTCTCAAATACTTCCACTTTGAAATATATTTCAAATACCATTCACAATGCTTTTAAACCAATTTAAAATCTCCTAGGATTTTAAAATTCTCTTTATACTAAATCCAGATTCATTTACAAACTTCTTTCCAATTCCTGGGATTTTAATTCCAATTCTGATTTAAATTTCAGATTTAACTCATCTGATTTCACGTATTTCACTTATATGAATTCTGATTGGTTATATATAACCATTTCACATGTTATAATCTTACACGATTATAATCACAACCTATATATGATAATATATCACATATCCATACTGTGTCGGTCCATCGTATTCAAGTGTTTATAAACCCCTACCGATACAGTGGATCAAACTGATCGACAAGAATTCATAAACTACTCAACCAATGAATCTCCCCAATATAAAACCATTTTATATCAAATACAAATACGCACTCGTATATATATACACTCAAACTCAATCTAGGGTGTTACTAACCCTATCTCTACCGAGTCACGCCACAGAGCCAAGGTAATTCTTAACTTAAGCTCTGATACCAATTGTAACGACCCGGATTTTGAGCGACTTTGGTTATCGACATAAGCACGATGTCGATAACCAAAACATCGAAAAATCCTGGTAATTAATGAAAGAAATTAGAGGGTGATGATAGATAAGATTAAAACTTAGAATAGAAGAAGAAGAAGAAGAACACAACATCAGAGTAACACGAACCTCACAGCGGAACGAATAACATATAATATATAACATAACTTTGAAATATAACAGTTATGTATACAATAGCACTTATCAGAGTACAGAACTTACAACACAGCGGAAATAAACTATAGCTATATGATCCAGAAGCCTCCTGCTCCAGCTCTTCAAGTATATCTGTAAATCCCGACTACTTGACTGCCCGTACAAATTTAGGCACCCAAGAGTTTAGGGAAAACAACAAAGTAAACTCCGGGTCAATCATGGGACTGGTGTGAGTAAAATAGTTTAACACGGTTTAACATATATATGATATCTCATAAGACCACGCCGTGAATACGGAACGGGTTTTTCCCTTATGAGAATCCAACATCTTTGACAAGCAATATCATTCTGATGTTATAATAATGTCTAAGTACAAATATATATCAATCTAGCAGAAACGCTTTCATCTCACGTTCTACATATATAGTATACAATCAAAATCGCAAGCACGTATTGGATAATGGATTTCCAACTATGACAAGGTATGGAACCACCTTCTGCTAGTGTACCTCTAGAGAGGAATACACTGGGTTCAACAAGAACATCTTACAACCCGGCCACACATGACCGACCACTCATTTCACTTGAGTGTATCCAATGTATATCACCAACGGTTGGGATCATCAACCGTTTCCCGAATGGGACAGCATCAACAATAGATTTTTAGAAATAAATGAAACTCTAGATCAGGTGATTATACATCCTAATAGGTGCGACCTACATAGCCATGCTACCTGCCCGATTTCTGTCATTTACCGGATGTGAGGCTAGAAGCTACGCTTATCTTCACATCAGATTCACTTTAAATGCCACATCATCAAATCCATCCAATCACCGATTGACGTCCTCAACAATACATTATGTGTTAGCTAAAAGAAGTGTCCTTCTCCTCTTCCACTCTTGGTACGGTTGGAGAAATCAATGTACGTGATCATCTGGAAATACTCTGTCAGACATCCATCTTCATTCACTTAGAAATGTCACATCGTCATACCCGCAAAATCACAAATTGATTTCCTCAAATATACAACGGGTATACAGCTAAGAGAAACGAATTCCTCCGCCACCAACGTATATACGTTTGAAGGGATCAACTTACGCGATCCATTGGATATACTCTGTCAGACCTTCATCCATACAAGTTGTCCTGGGACTGGACAAACCGAAGGCACTATTCAGTATATCCATCTTAGTCACTGTTAACTAAGACTTATACAACAGCCCTTGCACTTTACTCCGTCTTCAATTATCTTTGGCATAAATGATTCACAACGCTTGTGCCAATACAGAGTGGTTCTTTGGATAATAATCCAACCGGTCTCTCCATATTAACAACGTTAAAAATGGTCAAAACTTCGATAGTCTGTGAGTTAACTATCAAAGAAAACAAGTTTGAAAACAACGATATTATTTCCAGATGGAAATTATATCAAACAAACATCATTTAACATTTATCTCTTTAGTTCATTTTACATCTCCTGTTTCCCTATATTCAACATTTGCTATTTTCTATATTTAGAAAATATACGTTATTAACACTGGAAACATTTCCATTCCTTGTTTTCTGTATTTAGAAAACATTTCTGATTCTTGTTTGGAAAACATTTCCAAACTCCTACGTTTGGATTAAACAGATGTTTAGATAAAACATCGCTATGCCAACTCAACCATTTTCTTTAATTACTGAATTCACTTTACCATCCTTTACTGCCGAACCTTAACCATTCCTCAGTTAAAAACGAAGCCAATCAAGTTGGGGTAGAACTACCTCTCAGACCTTAACTGGACAACACTTTTAACCTTGAAATTGGCAAAGTTCACTTTATATTTCTTTAACTAACTTCTTTACTTAACCTTTCTTTCGAATAACTATATTCGATTAACTCTTTTCAATTAACTCTATTGGACTGACCCTATTGGGTTAACTCTATTTGATTTACTCTATTTGATTAACCCCATTCACTTAACTCCTGTCGAATAAACTATATTCGATAACTTCTCTAACTCTATTCGAATAAACTATATTCGATTAACTCCTTTACTATATTCGAATAAACTATATTCGATTAACTCCTTTACTACATTCAAATAAACTATATTCGATTAACTCCTTTGATTTAACTCTAATCGATTAACTCCATCGAATAAACTATATTCGATAACTCCTTCGATTTAACTAATATTCTATAACTCACTTCGATTAACTAATAATCGATAACTCCTTCGAATAACTATATTCGATAATATCCTCTCGAATAAACGATATTCAATAATCTTCCTTTTTGATTTAACAAATCGATAACTCCTTTTCGAATAACTAAATTTGACAACTCCTTTCGATTTAACTAATCGATAACTCCTTTCGATTAAACTATAATCGATAACTCCCTTCGATGAAACTAAATCGATACTCCTTTCGATGAAATTAACATCGATTAACTCCTTTCGATGAAACTAACATCGATTAACTCCTTTCGATGAAACTAACATCGATTAATTTAACTCGACGAACTTAACTCGACTAACTTATCTCGATAATCTAACTCAAGAACTTAACTCGGTTAACTTATCTCGATAATCTAACTCAAGGACTTAACTCGATAAACTTATCTCGATAATCTAACTCAAGAACTTAACTCGATTAACTTATCTCGATAATCTAACTCAAGAACTTAACTCCTATCGAATAACTAATATTCGATTTAACTCCATTCGCTTGACTCTAGATTGCAGCGATCACAATGGTTACGCCTGACTCCCTCAGGAAACATCCGACCGCCGTAGGCTATTTACAGCCCTGCGAATTACGCTAGCAGTCGTACGAGATGGCAACTTATCTTGAATAACTCTGTTTGACTAACTCTATCTCAAATAACTATATTTGATAACTTCTACTTCGAATAAGTGGTATTCGATAACTTAACTCGATTATCAACTCGAAAATCTTAACTCAAATCGATTAACTCCAACTGATTAACTCTGCCTGGTCAACCCTAACTGATTAACTCTACTGATTAACTCTAACTGGTTTTACTTGGTTTGACTAACTCAATTGATTAACTCGACTGACTAATTCAACTCGATTAACCTAGGTTGATTTTTCTTATCTCGATTAACTGAACTAATCACTTTGATTAACTCGACTAATTCACTTTGATTACCTTAACCAATTCACTTTGATTAACTTAACCAATTCACTTTGATTAACTTAACCAATTCACTTTGATTAACTTAACCAATTCACTTAGTTTAACTAATCAATTTACTTTGATTAACTAACCTGATAACTCAATTTGATTAACTTACTCGCTAATAACGTTTATTCCTTTTTAAAGATTTTCTTTTATAATCTATTTATTTCCTAAATAAATATTTCCTTATAATCCTATTTATTTAACAAATAAATATCTCCTTTATTCTATTTATTCTAACAAATAAATATTCCTTTATTTTATTTATTCCCTAAATAAATAAATCATTTAACTTTATTTATACCCTAAATAATAAATTCTTTTACCTTTATTTATTTCCTAAATAAATAAATCCTTTTTATCTATTTGTAAATGGTTTACAAATATCCCTCTTTCTATTGGTTTTGACAATATTTTCCCTTATATATATATTGTTTTACAAATATTTTCCTTTATATTTGATTTCACAAATATATCTCCTCTATATTTGTTTAACAAATAAAATCCCTTTATATTTGATTAACAAATATAAATTTCCTTTATATTTGAATTACAAATATAATTCTTTTATTCAAAATCCTTTTTATTGTATAATATAAAATCCATTGATTTTATATAAATAAATTATTTTCAAAATATACTTTGAAAATCCCTTTTCCACATTCTGGTATTTCTTATGGTATTTAACACAACATATAACAACGATAACTATCGTCCAAAGCACACATAATCAACGTCAGATTATATATCACATTTTATATCACAATATATAAATCATAGTAAAATAACTGTTGAGGAATTCAGTTGGATTCCTCCAACCTGTTTCCCTGCATCACATATGTTACACAGTATAATCAACATCACTTCCAGTTAAATATGAAATATTCTGTTAACAGAATCAATATATAACTATTTAACTGTTTATATATATATATATATATTTATATATATATATAATATTCACTAACTGACTAGCAGTTCAATCAAACAGTCAACACACAATCAAACAGACAATCTTTAGCAGTTCTATGAATACGTTGTGAAAATAGAACTGTACAGAGTTGGTGAGTTTTACTCACAGTTGCGCGTTAACCGTTGAATAACGGTTTGCGTTATTCGACTCAGTCGGACAATTTATTTCTCCATAAATTGTAACGTGCTCCAATCGACTCGCGGTCAGTCCCATTGTGTAGTGTCCGTCCATACGATCCTGTCGGATCTTGTTTTTCTGAAAACCGATAACGTATGCAATAGATATCGATTATACAAGTTATGATATATATATTTACACAATTTTATTTAAATTAAACTTGAAAGTTGGGCCTTAACTTCAATTCGTTGGCCCATCCTCCTTTAACAAACCCGCTCCCTTAAAGCCCAGGCTCCTCCTTCTCAAATCAGACATCGCTGAACCCAAAACAACACCAACGACACCTCGTTGACCGCCCTTTCTCCATCACTCCGATCACCCAACTCCAGCGCAACCACCTCCAATCAGTTCACCACCGAAAACCCTTTCCTCCCATCCCACTTTCAGTCAACTCGACACCCCCTGCCAACATCCGAACTCATCGCCTCCCTGAAGAAGACGCGACCTGAAATGCTGCGAGGTCCTCAAAAATCACCCACCAAGGTGCGGAACCCATCACGAGTTCATCTCCGACCATTTGCCTGACCTCCGACGCCACGAGATGGCCCATAAACCGAACCCTTGTTGTTCTCGACGAACGCAGGAAATTTCCAAGCGACAGAAACAAGGATCGAATCACATGAAAGTGGTACAGGATTCAAGAGCTCTCTCTTCTGAGTTCATAGAGACTTGTTTCGAGAATTTTAGAGATTAACTGCATTTGATTTTGATTTTTGAAAATCACGGTTTTGGTTGAAGAAGAAAACCGACGACGTTACTTTCATTTGACCAGAAAAAAATAGATTAGGTCTTAAGGAATTGTTGTCAGGGGGTATATATAGGACAACAAAATATCTGGATATTTTTTTATTAATATTTTAATATTTTATTTTGCCAATTTCTATCTGTATTTGTCTTCTAAAAATTTGTGTGATCACACACGATACCCGAAAATCACGAAAACTGGAAAGTAGCTACAGTTCGACATTACGGTCCCAACGAAACTGGTTTCGCCGAATTCCGACTTCGTATGCTCACACATCGTATTTTTAACTGTCGAAATACTGACTATTTTTCACTCTAAAAATCCATACGGCTACACAGTGACTCTAAAAATCACGAAAACTAACATCTACAACTATTTGACATTGCGGATCCAACAAAATTAGTTACGATGAATTCCGACTTCATTTGCAAAAGTGGCTATTTTTAAAGCTTTGGATGACCCATTTAAATATATAAATATATTTAAATTATATTAAATTAAATATAAATAAATTTATATTCTCGTATATATTCACACCAGAATACCATACAGCTCCAAGGTAATTATATGTTCGATATTCCAAGTCCAGGTTGAATCGAATTTCAATTTATATTGAAATTCTTTTTTATAACGTATATAAAGCGTTACAAATTATAAAGGAATTTCACAGCGACTTTTCTGAAATTTGATTTGGACGTAACTCAAAATCTACACGACGAAATCCCGATTTTTCTCTTCCACTAGAAAAATATCCTTCACCAGCTCCACACGTTTCTTGTTTCATAGAAATCCGGCTTAAAACGAATCCTGTACATTCAGTTGAAGTTCGAATCGCCAAATAGCGAACTGCCGCTCCATTTCAAGCTCTGTTTTAATTATATTATAATTCTACGTTCAAACTGACGTCGATTGAATATATTCGTCAATATAATTCAAATCTAAGCTGAATAAAATCTTAGGGATGGCCCAGTTCACAGAATATTGTGATTTCCAATATTTTTGATTATTTCTGAATTAAATATATTATTTAATTTAATTAAATATTCTATTATTTAATTAAACGACGATTTAATTTCCTATATCACTATTTATATAATTAAATAAATTAATTATATCCCTCTGAAAAATGCGGGTCATTACATGAGATTTCATGTAGTACCTAATGGTATTGTGAGTGATCGATATTCATTATTTACTAGTGGGTTTTGGAAGAGCTTGCAAGAGGCCTTAGGGTTAGAATTACATCTCCGTACCGCGTACATCCTCAAACCGACAGTCAATCAGAGAGGGTGAATCATATATTAGAGGATCTCCTGAGATCTTGTATATTGGATTTTGGGGGAGGGGGTCATGGGATGACCATTTGCATCTGGTTGAGTTCACATATAATAATAGTTATCAGTCTATTATTCATATGGCTCCATTTGAAGCTTTGTATGGAATACCGTGCAACTCACCATCATGTTGGTTGGAAACTAGTGAGAAATTTGTGCTTGAGTCAGATGTAATAAGAGAAACTTCAAATAAGATCAAGGTTATTCGACAATGAACGAAGGCTGCTCAAGATAGGCAGAAGAGTTATGTTGATAAAAGACGAAGAGGTTCGAAATTCTCCATTGGTGATTCGGTATTCTTCAAGATTTCTCCGTTGAAGAGTGTGATTCGGTTTGGTAGGAGAGGCAAGTTAGCACCAAGGTTTGTTGGTTCATTTCCAGTTCTCGAGCGAGTTGGGAATTTTGCGTATAAAGTTGGATTACCTGACAAGATACCGGAAGTGCACAACGTATTTCATGTTTCTCAGTTAAGGAAGTTCGCACATGATTCTGGTATAACTATTTCACCAGATCAGTTGGATGATATCGAGGTAGAATTCGAGGCAGTTGGAAGCCGTAGAATGATTCGTATTATCGGACACGATACGAAGCAACTTCGAAGGAAGACAGTGAAACTGGTTAAGGTCCAGTGGGGTTACTTGGGAAACCGAGGAGAGCATAAGGAAGTCGTATCCATAGCTCTTTACCTGGTAAGATTTTAATCGCGATATAGTTATTCCCTTGTTAGTAAACTGCATGCTAGGACGGGCTTGTTGTGTTATTATGTATGCTTAATTGTTTGTAAATGGTTGGTAGGCATGCGGGACACTATTGTATGTTTTCTTGGTTAAGGAATTTTGGGGGCGAAATTTCTTAGGGGGGAAGAGTGTAACGACCCGTATTCTATGTACCGGAGGATTGCAAAATATTTGTTTTATTTTCATACGAAATCATATGGTTGTGTAATTTTGGGAAACGACTATTGGGGTCATTTCCCACATCCACGATTTTTGCCGGATTTAAAATGACTGTTTTTCCTCTGACGAATCTTGTTTTGCCTATAAATTTTGATTGGTAAGGAGTTTTGACTTGAAACTACTTCCATCAGATTTAGATGATGGTTTCCAATTCCGTAGAGTGGTCACATTAATCAAATGGACTTACCGTTTGGGAGATATGACTGAAATAAGATTGAAGATGGAAGAACAGCCCAATTAAGTGATTAGCAGATAATCCAATTTGGGATTAGTGTTATGGGAGAGCTGAAAGGAGTTGGAGAATCATCTCCTTTCATTTTTCTAGCCACCGCAAACCTTTCTGAAACCCTAGTCATGGCTTCCATCTTCTAAATCTCTCTCTAATCACAAATTAATCAAATCAAAACGGATTAACACCAAATTCGAGGTAGAGCTGCTGCACTACAATGGAATCCGAGCCAAATTACTAAAAGTTTCAGATCTATCATTTACTATTGGCTAAGATGAGTGATTAGCATGTTTATTCACTAATTATGGCTAATTAGGGGTGATTAGTGATAATTTGCAAATTAATGACTCATAAAAATATAGAAAAATATGTAACATTATATTTATGTCACATATATGAATTTGGTTGATTCTACATGTTACTACTGATGCTTGGTATGTTTTATGATTGCATATGAAAGTTAGAATGGCTGAAAACGCCATCGTTTGGCGAAATTAGCTCGCTAGAAAAATTGCAGGGTTTCGGTTAGGACCCCGATCCGAACCGGATAGGAGGAGGAGACCTGATCTGAACTAGATAGGAGGATGAGGCTCGATCCAAACCGGATAGGAGGATGAGGCTCGATCCGAACTGGATAGGAGGATGTGGCCCGGACCGAACCTGATAGGAGGAAGAGACCCGAACCGAACCAGATAGGAGGAAGAGACCCGAACCGAACCGGATAGGAGGAGACCCGAACCGGATAGGAGATGATGAACCGAACCGAACCGGATAGGAGATAATGAACCGAACCGAGCACCAATTCGACCAAAACCCGAGATGCAAAGGAAGTTTAAGTGGGGAGTTATCGCTCAAGATCCAGATAGGAACCAACGAGTTAACTTCAAGAGTTGGACTTTGCTGCGGGACGTGTGCAAAGGAGTTATCGCGATATCTATAACTTTGGTTCACCATTGAGAGAGGGGGCATGTAGACGAACTAGAGCTAGGGCGGTGTGGACTGGTTGGCCCGTACCCAGAGCCAGGGGCGGTGTGGACTGAGTAGGGTTATCGACTATAGACCAGGGCGGTATGGCCATAGCAATAGTTGTACGGAGTCCAGGGTGGTGTGGACCAGTCATGGCTCCAATGGATTTGGTGATCAAAGCGGTGGATATCATATGCTTTATGTACTAAGTGAGAGATGTGAGGATGATTGCTATGTTTAATGTTTGCTATCACCATGACACACACACACACACACTCCCATTTTACACTGTATTAGTGTTACCTTAAAGTATTGTACATCTTATTGTGCTAACTCTTTGGTTGCAGGTCCAGGTCAGGTATGATTATTTATATCTGTTACTGCTTTATTCAGTTACATAGATTTGCTATCGCTCACACCAAATTTTTGTCTGACCCAGAGTTTTATTCTCTTCTATTACTCAGGTTACTCCTAAACGAGCAGACTAGAGACAGATTAGGTGGTTATGCACGAGTAGCTGTCCGGAGACGAGCATGAGGCTTCCACGTACTCTCTCTCTCTCTCTATATATATATATTATATATATATATATATATTCTCCCTGTGTTGTTGTTGGTCACTGCTTTGGGCATTAGTAGTGTACCTCTTTATTTCCTTTTAGAGACAGTATTTTAAAGTTGTAACAATTGGATATGAAGCTGTATTTTGGATTCCGCTACTCTGACGGATATGGTTTAGTTTTCAGCTTATGTACTGTCTCGCTTGTTTTATATCAAGTTATGTTTTTATTGTATTTTATTCCACGCGCTGTGAGATATACTATATGTTCTTTGGCAATTCATCATTCCAATATTTTTTACGATCATCCCATGCTAGTCGGGCATTGGCACAACGCATTTCGGGGAAATGTTTGATGGGACGGGGCGGCCGTCACAAGATCATTCGATGTCGAAGGAGATATCTCTTGGGTGCTTGTCTGATATTGGTTTAGGCCTTCGGGGCTTGCGATTGGGAGTTATCGATATCGATTAGGATGGGCTATGCTTGATAACTAATTGCTATCAATGTACCGTTTATTTCTTTTTGGTTGTTGTAAAGGCTATTACTGTCGGATGTAGGGAAGACAGGTTTGAGTTCTTCTCTGTTGATGTTGGTAGATAAGTTGATTATTCTGCCTATTCTCATATACTTTATTGATGATATTAGATAGTTGTTTTATCGCTCATGAAGACTGTTGTCTGACTCAAGGTTTTATGTTTCCTTCTTATTACCATGGGTTGTTCATCCGGGTCTGGATGGGTAAACTAAGTAGCAGGTGACATGTAATAAATCTTGATGAGGACGATGTTGCTGAGCGACGACGAGTAGGTGGCTGGCGTATTATTTTCTACTATCTACTATTGTTATTTTCCGCTATTTGATATACTCTCTGAGTGACTTGTAGTGAGGCTCATTGTACAGATTCTTATAGTGTAATCTAAGGTTGCATGGATATTTCATGGTGATATGAAAAGGTTTAAGATTCTGCTCAATTCTGCTTCACTATTATTGCCTGTTGTGTATGTTCTATTATATTTTATTCTTGCGTTGTGAGTTATATGACAGGTTCCATTCGTGTTATCTTACCATGATAATCGTCCATAACTGATTGGCGAATCTTTCAGCGTATTATTACTCTTGTAAAGTGCAGGAGTTATGGGCGGTCGTCACATTAGGATATGAGTGCTTGACTGGGGTTAAGATTATATCCCCTTTATCTCATCAAACCTTTGAGAATCTAAGAAAAACTAATGAGAGCCTAGCATTTGGTGATCATTTAAAAGGATTTAATTTCTTGGAATTCTGTTTTGTAATCATTAGACACCTAGAGAAGGTTACCTAAGAATCTCAAGGCACTCCTTAGGTATATATATCACAAGAGAATAAGTCTTTCATCTAGAAATGAAAGGGAAATCTACGGTTAGATTTGTTCTCAATAGGAAATAATCCTTCGGTATTCTACTGTGGTATTTCAATAGGAATTCCGGAGTATAGGTAGTTCTTTGGCTTGAACTCTTTTCCGTCACAAAACATGAGTTCCGCAAGCAAATCTCGTTTTGGGGGTGCTAACCGTAAATTTGGCTAACATTTGCCATTACTTTGTTAACCCCAGTAGTGCAGAATTTAGCTCATAGGTATCGTTCACAGCCAAAAAAATTGGTTATTACTACTGCAATGGCATCCGACGCATCGGACATTCAAACGATTCAAACGATTCAAACCAATATTCTAATCATTGAGCTCAATAACTCAAAAAAGGGCATTGGCATACGACACATCTACGTCATATACCAACAGCTATTCTGTTCGTAGTCATCTTATACCCCTTCTTCTCTTCTAGACAGGTCGGATGCCGACGGTTATTTTGTTCGTAATCGTCTTATACCCCTTCTCTCCTCTCCTCCTCACTCACAACTTCACACTACCACACTCACAACCCCAAATCCGAATTTCATGTTAATTTTCTACTCAAATCCATTTTCCATTTCAGGTAGATCGTTAAATTTGTGTATATTACTGTATCTTCTATGACATATTTTTTAAGTTTTTTTATACCAAATTTCAATGTTACGTTATTTTAAGGATTTATAAATGTATGCAAGCGGTTGGAATAAAGCTTATCGGTGGAATTTTGAATAAATAGCACCGTTTCTCAACTGTTCTATTGAAGCGTATGAGGCTTGCAGTAAACATAGAAAATGAATTTATAGTACAATCATGCTCAACTTCAATGCTATTGTAGAAATCATGTCAATTGTAGCTCCAGTTGATTAAAAAAATAGACATAAACACAATAGTTTAAAAAAAGAGTAGGTGAAATGATAGATTATGCCCAACAAAGCTGGAGCTTGTTAGGATTGTGTTGCTGTAAGTATAAAATCCAATTATATTTTGTTGGTTAACTTCAATCTTTTAAATGATGAATTGGTAAAAAGTTGTTTGTTAAGCAGAGATTGCTAATAAACGACACACGAAACAATATTAGTTGTTTCTAATCAATAAAGATAATGACATCACAAACTAGTAGTTGAAGTAGATGCAGAGGTTGATTGTATTTCACATTTATTTTATCGATCTTTTGTTTCATATTTGTTTGATTGCATTTCGCTTTCATTTTATCTATGTATATCACAATTATTTTATCTATGTATTTTATAAACATGTATTTGCAATTACATTTCTAAAATATACACATGTATATAAACAAACACTAAGTCAACCGTTTAATTTTCCGCTTAGAATTACCGTTTAATTCGCCGCTCAAAAGCACAAAAATACATCTTCTTTTCACTTTATTTAACCATTCAATTCACTGTTCAAAACAGTCGCTCATTTCTTTCGCTCGCAGTCACCAAGAATAGACCCTTAGTGTGTATGTGAGAATCTTGAATTTGGGCTAAAAGAAAAATAGATTGATAAAATGATAAATTAAAGTTATTCCATTTTTCATACGAAGCTTAAACTTTGGACATTGCTCATTTTTTCAATTTTTTTTTCCTTTTTTTTTTTTTTTTTTTTTGTGTATTATTATGGTGTATATTGTTACAAACAACTCCACCTTAATAATACAATAAGTTATTACCAAATTACCTCTTTAGCTATCGGCAAAAAATAACCGTTTACATAACTAACTTTCGATTACACTTAACTGAATATAGTAGACATGTGAAATGTTAACCATTCATTGTTTCAACCTATTTGATTCGGTCAACCGTCAATCGTTACTATATCTCAAGGATAATCTTATGCGAAAATTTGAATTTTTTTTGTAGCTTGAGAGCATGAAAAATTCAAACACAACTAGTTCGTATTTCATGAAAGGTGAAAATAACAAAAATATGCTGTACGTTAGCTTTTTTTTTTTTTTTTTTTTTTTCTTTTTTTTTTTGAAAAAGAAGTATGCTGTACGTTATTTGCTTCACTTGCGTTCACTTTCCTGTAATGCAAAAATACAATTGATGCAAATCTCCGTTTCGGATTACCGTGATTACCCAGGTAACTCCTACATCCAAATTACTCTACCGGTTGAGATAAAAGTAATAATCAGCTCTCGTTGGCATTTGAAATCTTGTATTCTCTCTCCAAGTTTCGTTTTCAGATCTCCGAGATTCATTTTTAATTCTCCCTGAATCTACAAGAATGAAACCCCTCGGCCCATTTGAGGTTTTGCTTTGATCCCCGGTAAAAGCTCTGCAATTTATTGTCTCTGTGCCATCGTTTTAGAATCTATTTATGCTTTCAGGTTTCAATTGGTTGATTACAAGCTAGCAACTGCAAAATTGGTGCTTTTCTGTTTCAGATAATATACACATATATATATATTTATACATTCACAATGTGGAAGAAAGTAGTAAGCAAACTGCAACGAAAACCTAAATCGAATTCTCATTCGGATTCAGTTACAGATGATGTCTATTCTAATGCAAGCTCTCTTCAAAGAACTGGAAGTAACGACGGTAACAATCATAAACGAAACTCTTCTGTAGTGTTTCCGTCTAGCTTAATAGCAGGAATCGAACCATTACTATTTCTCAAAGATGCAACCAGTCAAGAGAAATCTAACCTTATTATTAACAAGTTGAATATATGTTGTGTGATTTTTGATTTTACGGACGAAAATAAAAATTCAGCTGAAAAAGATTTGAAAAAGCAAGCACTTTGTGAGTTGATTAATTACATAGGCATGGACCCTCCAAAATTTAGCGAGCAAATGATTTCGACTATCTGCAGAATGTTTGCATGTAATTTATTTCGGATTTTTCCACCAAGATACAAGTCCAATTCTTCTGCTGCTGGTGAGATGGAGGAAGAAGATGTGAAATTTGATCCAGCGTGGTCGCATTTGCAATTGGTTTATGAATTGCTGCTAAAGTTTGTTGGATCATCTTCTTTGGACCCTAAAATTGCGAAAAAGTATTTTGACCATTCGTTTGTTTTGAGACTGCTGGAGTTGTTTGATTCAGAAGATCCAAGAGAGAGGAATTTTCTGAAAGCTATTTTGCATAGGACTTATGCAAAGTTTATGGTTCATAGACCTTTAATTAGGAAAACTGTGAGCGATATAATTTACCAGTTTGTATATGAAACTGATAAGCATAATGGTATTAGAGAATTATTAGAAGTTTTTGGTAGCGTGATTAGTGGGTTTGCTTTGCCTCTGAAAGAAGAGCACAAAATATTTTTGCGGAGAGTTTTGATTCCTCTTCATAAACCGAAGTCAGTTGGAGTGTATATCCAACATCTGACATACTGCGTGACACAGTTTATTGAGAAAGAGCCCAACTTAGCCAGTACGGTTATAATGGGTTTGCTTAAGTACTGGCCAGTTACAAACAGTCAGAAAGAAGTTATGTTTTTGAGTGAGCTCGAAGAAATTTTGGAAATGACTAATATAGTAGGATTCGAAAGGTGCATGGTTCCCTTATTTAGAAGGATCGGTTGTTGCCTCAGTAGTTCACATTTTCAGGTAAGTCTTTTTTGCTTTCTGCGACTATCACTGGCTATGCTTTATTCTTTTGTTTTTTCATCATTGCGCACACTTTCTTGATTTGACATTGCGCACACTTTCAATAAATCCGCTGAATTCTCGGAATATTGTTTTGCTCCAAATATCATCCGATATTTATAAATATTGACCGATATATTCAAAACGAGATATCAACCGATATCTTCCGTTTTGTTTTGTTTCTGGCTTCAACCGAGTTTTAAGATTTCTGATATCATTGATCATGAGAATTAAAATTAAGGATACGTGCGTTCTTGGCAATACAGTAACAGAAAATTTGAGGGGGAAAGTTGAGTGAACGAGGAATGCGTTTGTGTGTTGCAAGCGGAAAATCTGAACGGGGTATTTAAAACGTATATTTTAAAATAAAATTGACTTATATACGATTGATGAATTGTTTGTTTTTTAATGATTGATATGTATCAATAATTTGCAAAAATAAATAAATTGTAAAATTATAAATTGTTTGGATTCAGTTCAAACCAAGTCCATAACGTAAAGAACTTTGATATGATCACAATTTAGAGAACCGCGTGTCAAACGGACTTTATTTGCACAAATTATTAAGTTTAAATTTTTCTATAAAATATAAATTTATCAATTAAGATTATTAAAATCACGAATGCATCAATTATCAGTATTTAGCACAACAAGGCTGCTGCCCTGTTATCGTTCCCGAGGCATCGGACACGCCTGATGCGTTGGGAATGGTTACGGGGAAAAATTGATTGGTGAAGGACTATGTATTGTTGATTATTGACATCTCAAGACTGATTGCCCAGCGATAACTTTTCAACGTTTGTTGAATCTCTTACTTTAATGGCAATTCCTCATTTTATGCCGATTTATTTTTCAACTTTATCTTTGATCTGTTTGTGCACACATTTTTCCGAAAAATATGATGTGCTAGCCCGGTAGGAGGATCAAATAAATGTTGAAATTTACTATAAAAAAATTGTTATGAAGTTTTTCTTACTATAGACAAATAGTAAAACTATTCAAATTTGCATTTGATTCTATCTCTGAATATATAGAAATATTTTTATTAGTCCTAGTATAGTGATATCAAGAAAGTATTTGAAAAAATAAAGCCTAAGCTAATGGTTGAAAAATAATTAATTTAATTGCGTACAATAACCTGTAAAAGGATATAGTCTAAATTATGTTGTAATTGGGCCTTGAAATCTAAACCTGCTTTTGCCAATTTGATTTTTTTTTTCCTTTTCTTTTTCTAATGTACTTGGTTCAAAATATTACTGGAATAGAGGAGGTTTTGATTACATATTACTAAATGTAACCCTATGTATGCATTTCAAGTATATTAAGCAGATCAAGGTCTACGTTGCGTGATCACTATGCAAAATTATAATCAACATGTGAATCTGGAATTAATGGCCCATTTTCAAAATATAAATGATCAATGTTATAAAAAGTGGCACTGTACTTTAACTCAACTCATTTTTACGTTAGATTTGCCGATGTTAAATGTTATCCATATGTTTTTTCAACTTAATGCATATTCTATTGTGTTTTACTCACTAATAATTTTCTTCGACTTTACATTGATAATTTCTGGGAAAATGATCATATCCTATTTCAACTTTTTTCTTCTAATTGTTTCTTGTCTTGAACAAAATTTCTTCTAAAAGAACTTCGTTGTAAAATAAACAATGGATTGAAAATTCATTCTCATCAATTTGTTTTTCCTCGAAAACATGTCATGTAAAAAAAGACTTAACATATACCCTTTTTATGCTACTTTTAAAACTTCTGACTTATATGTGTATTTAGTAGAGAAAATCTTTTAGAATCAAACTTAATCAGCAATCCAAATAACTTCACAAATGCCTTAATATGCCCACAAACTGATAGCTCACAATAAACAATTTTTAATAAGCGATAAAATGCTTATATATATATATATATATATATATATCATGAAGTCTTAGTCATATCATGTTGATGCTAATTATTGTTTTATAAACAAAGGAAAAATCTATTAGACACAATTGATGACACAATGAATCTCTTCCTTAGATGTCCCTCAAATTTCAAACTCATATATGAAATCAATTAAATTCAACGGTTCAGTTATATAGTGTTACAATTATGTTCCAAAATAGCTGCCCCCCATCCCCCTTAAACGACTTTTTTTTTTTTTTTTTTTTTTTTTTTTTTTTATACATATGAACATCAAACATGCTCCACTCAGCCAAACACTCTCCTTCCCCCAAACCACCAAAACTACACCCAACAAACCCCCGACCAAAAATAAAATAAAAATTAAATCCAACACACTCAAAACCTCTCTTTTGCAGAATGACAAAAGTAGTTCAAATTCATAACTCAGTAGAAAATTTGTGTCTATATTTTCATATTGATCATTTGTCTTGTTTAGAAATCGAAGTAGCTATGCTGAAAAGGAGGAAAGTGCACAAGGTCTGCGCTTTACGCCTTATGTGTCTTTGGTGCACTTTCAACATTGGTTTTTTTTGTTTATTTTATTTATTTATTTTTTTGGGCACAAAAATTCGCATTTTAAACCACTATTAGAGCTAAGTTTCAGATTTAAAAAATTGCATATAAATGAAGTTTTTGGGATACAACATCGTTAATTCAACACAAATGAAAATAAGAAGTCACAAGATGTTCGACTTGCTTCTAGTACGAAAAAAACATATATCTTACTATTAATTAACCCTCTCGACGGATACCTAAAAACTTAAATTCCTCTGGATTCGCATCATTAAAAACGTATGAATATGCGTTATCCGAATAAAATGGATTCGGATATTGGAAGTTCCGCATCCGAAGAGTATCCATTTGGTTTTTTGTCAAGATTATAGTTTGTACTATGTGTGTTAGCATCAAAACAATCCGGAAGGTCCAAAAGCGAAAGCTGAGGTGAAGGGATGTTAGAAGCAGGATCAACTTCTTTCGGAGACTGAAGGTTATGTATCCAGGATCACCAATCTTTAAGTACCTAGGGAATGGTTAAATGCACCCTTTGGTTCACCCATAGGAAGCGTTCCAGACGTTTAAATACCCGTAAGACATTCATCGCTCAAGGATGGATTCACTTCGAGCAGCGTCAAAAGCCGGGAACTTGTGCAAGCCCACTCTCACAAATAGCCGAGTTTATGGTTCAGAGAATTACTTTCGTAGAATCCGGAGGCATTGGCTTTCCAGTGGATACTTATCTTCAGGTCAAACTGCTATTCCAGGTAACGTCAAAAGCACAAACCACCAGCCATTGAAAGCGCATTCACTAGACCTTTGCATTCGCCTCCACAGGAGCATCAAACCGAAGAATGTAAGGCGGAAGGAGGGTCAACCTGCACTTATAAATACGACCATAAGGATTCAAAATGAGGACCAATTTCTTCATTCTCTCGCTTGTATTAGAAAAGACTAAATTGGTAAACTCTAATTTCAAAATTGATTTGGGGGAAAAAATCGGTAATCAAGATACATAATTCCTTGGAACGCTCATATTCATAAATTAAAGTGATTGGTAAAATAGCTAAGGTAACGATATGGTGATTTTCTGAGTTTTTATATTTCTGTTATCTTATAACCTTGCAGGTCTAATATCAAGAGTTCTGAAAGGAATTAATATTTTCATTATACCTTTCGAAAGTCCCGAAGGGTCACATTCAATAAAATAAGTCAATTGAAACCAAGCAAAATCTCCGATCTCTTTTGGAAAATACCAAAAGACCTTCGTAACCTACACCGAAATCCTTTAAGTAATGACAACTTGCACAGAAATTTACTAAGGAACTTAGGAATTACATTATCTAACGAAAAGAACTAAATAGCCTCCCTGAAACGCCTTATGCAGAACCATATGAGAAAGTACGACTAGAATTCTGGATTTCAAACCTTCATGCATTTGATTATCATTTTTCTGTTTCAACGGAAATCCATCTCTAGAAAATAACGAAAGCATATTAAAGGGATCCCACCAGAATCGTACCATTTTGATGTGTTAACCAATTTTTTGACTCACAATGTGTATTTTAGTATAGTGAATACTATGTATTTCTTGGTTGATTGTATTAATAATTTATATCATATGCATTTAATGCATATAGACTACTCAAAACTATTTATTAGCATCATATTTCTTTATATATTGTACTTCCATAATTAATGGATTGAAACAAATTTATGTTAAACAAAAAATTCACATATATGTTTTTTATTTTTTTATCGTCAATGGATCAGACAATTCTTGATATCCATTCGTATCCGCGGTTGCAAATATTTAATATCCGAAAATTCCACATATGAATGCGAATATGACACCATCCAAATTTAAAATTGTTCATTGACAGGCCTACCAATAATTGATTAAGTCATGCCCTTTCGAGCTTTATCTGCATTTGTGCACCAGCTGCTCGCTGAATCGCTTAAAGGTGCAACCCTGCGCCTGTGGTTTTTCTGCACCTAGGCATTCTGGACAACACTGTTAGGGATATGTTTTGATTTCAAATACTTAAATAAATAGTTCTCTTTCTATTAAAGCTTCAAGCCTTTGATGACCGGAAGAAAACCATCTGGGTTTTAAAGAAGTTTAAAGGATATTTTTACTTTTTTTTTTTTTTTTTTTTTTTTTTGGGGAAAAATTGATTTCTGGTGCTCAAAATCTAAGATTTTTAATTTAAATTAAAAAAATTGATCATTGAACTATTGTTTTCCTTTTTTTTTTTTTTTAACGAATGCCTCGTTTTTTTAATTGATATGTGACTGAGTGATCGTTTAATAGTTTTCTATTATTATGTTGTATCCGTATACTTATATTTTCCATGCGTTAAATCGAATATTGAAATGAATAATATGTAAAGTCTCATTGTTTCATGATTGTATTATTTAGTACAAATTTAATTGTTCTTGCTATTAAATATCTGACATATAAATTTCATTATGTTCTCGAGACAGTTGTGTAAATATAAGTGAAATTTTATTAGGACACAAGTTGGTAATACGATTGGTAACACCAACACCAGGGATCTCAATCACTGGATTGTCATTCTGATTTCAAGTTCAAACGCGAGTAAAATAATTTTGATGGTCAAAATCTTTTATGCCATGTTTTGTGTGTTATTTTATTTTCAAATAGTTGTCTCCTCTAATTCAACTCTCAACCTTATTAGTGGTTGGAAAAAAAACACAATTTTTTGCATTGACCGTGAAGTTTCAAAAATATCTTTATATATTTTTATTTTTAAATATCACTTTAAAATATAATCTAACAATTTTTGTCTTTTTACAAATTCGAACCGCATTTCTACTTATATTAATAAATCTTAATATCACTCAAAAATATTGGTTTTATCACTCATGTTGTTCCTCTTGATGTAGCACATAGCTCCTTCTCTTTTGAGGAATGATATATCTGCCCATCCCTTAATGGGCATGATACCTACCCTTCTGGTGATGTTATCTAGTTATGTTGGCCTTTAGCTACATGCATGTTTTTCCTTCTTACGTTGTCTAGACATTATAAACCCAGCTTAGTTATTTTGTGCATGTACAGAACACCTGTTTTTTCAAATATTTATGTACAAAATGTAACGACATCTATAAAACCTGTCGGCTTTGCAAAAAGAAGAATACGATCTAACAAAAAAACATTTTATACAACGTTATTCTTCATTAATCAATAACACAAATGAAAATTAGAACTAATAAAAAAAAAATAGATATTGTAAATTAGAAGTAAAAATTCAAGCTAACTATACAATTTTTTTAACACAAAAATAGGACTAAAAATTCGATCAAATCATTTTCTCTTAAATGTGTTAAACATATACAGTTTCTAAAAATGTAACTTATGCGCAAAACATGTGCCATAGTCATGCGCAGCGCATGCCGAAACGCTCGTTATTATTTTAAATTACCTTTTTAAGTGTTTTGAGTTCTTCAAGACGTTCGAAAAACTGTTTTACACAGTGGAAAAATATATAATAAGGCCGGAAAAAAGTACAAAAACTATTTTTTTTTTCTATTTTGCATGAAGTGTTTTCCCAAAATATTAAGCCATGCGTTTTTCTTTTCCTAATATTCAAGGATATATCATGTACTTTCATTTTGGGAATGTATTGCCTATTCCATACTTGTTATTGAATCTGTATTACTTTATTCTATAATTATAGTTGTTTTAATTGTATGTTGTAGTCTATATTTGACATGGCTTACTTTGCAACTCTACTAGCTTATTCGTCTTCGCTAACTTTGCCTTGTTGTTATAACTACTAATTACTATGTGGCATAGTCCTCACTGTACCATTGTCCATGTTCATCCATACGGTCCCAGTTATATTCTCCTAATCGTCCATATTGATTGCATCCTTAATTCTATTTAAATAGTCATAAATGGAGAAATAAATTAGTATCAAACCGATCAAATTTATCTTCTTGGCCACATATTCGCTGTTTGGTTTTGATTTTAACTATACTAGTTTGAAATCATCAAACACAATATTTTACAGAGTTCTTCATGAAGCAAAGGTTTTAATTATTGTTATTTTTTAAATTTGGTACTTAATAAACAGTGGTAAACCAGTGGCACCTGATGTCGTTGGTAGTATAGGCCTGTTATGGTAATGGTAAATTTAGCGTTACCATATCAATTCCGAACAATTATTAATCATATTTTTTAGCTATATTAGTATAGTGTTATTGATATATTCATCATTGTTAGCGGTAAAAAAAAGCCAAAACCAAGTGGTAATGGGAAGTTTACCGGTCATATTTATTTTGTTTGTTCACCCCTTGTATTAATCTTAACCACCAACACATTTGAACATATATTTATATTTGAAAATGCATCATAGTATTGTTTATGATGACGTTTCTTATTTAGTTTTAGTTTTATTAGGTTCATAGTATGAGATAATCAGAACAACTTGTGATGAATTAGGAAGATTTCTCACGTCAAATAAACGAGTCGAAATGTTGATACAATTTTTAATGAATTTAAAATCAAATGAAAACGTTTAAATTTTTTATCTTATCAAAATTTAATGTTTTATGTATCGGGAAATCTATCATTGCTAATCAACAGTATAATAGTTTGTCCATATGGTAACATTTCCTGTACAGTAACAATTTCTTGTGTCAGTTACGATCACCATTACCATAACACCCTAGGTAGTGTCTCTCTCTCTCTCTATATATATATATATATATCTATATATATATATATATATATATATATATATATATATATATATATATATATAGGAGCGTTCCGCTACACCTCTTATATTGCACGTGAACTCTTCCCCTTAATCTCCACCACCCATTTCCCCACTCATTCTCTTTCTTCCCATTTCAATATTATTTCTTGGCGGAAAGAGAGAGAATGAGTGGGGAAATGGGTGGTGGGGATTAAGGGGGAGACTTCACGTGCAATATAAGAGGGGTGTGTGTATGTGTGTGTCTCTCTCTCTCTCTCTCTCTCTCTCTCTATATATATATATATATATATATATATATATATATATGCTAGTCTAATTATGTTCAAGGATTGAATCATGTTGCGCAAGATTTGAATTTGTGACCTGAGGACTTATAGTCTGATTGCCTTACAACCAAGATTCTGCCATGGACTTCTTTTTACCATTTATTTTTCTTGTCTTTCTGAAAATAAAATCAAACTTGTTACGAAAACAGAGTTGGTTTTCAGGTTTCATTATGTGCATCTCCAAAATGCACATGGGCATTTTTTTGACCTTCCAATGCACAATATGAAATTTCAAACTTGCAAAACTGTAAATGCATATCCACGCTTTCAAAATGTGCACCAAAAATCAGGGCCATTTTTGTAGTATGTTTGAAATGGAGTCTATTCTTTTGTGGCGGGCCTATTTTTATAGTTTTGACACAATTTTGTACTCTATTCCTTGTTTAGCTCTAACGATGTTCGTACTGTATGCTAAATTTCAGGTCGCTGAACGAGCCTTATTCTTCTGGAACAATGATCACATAATCGGAATGATCGAGCAAAACCGTCATGCAATCATGCCTATCATTGTTCCTGCTATAGAGAAAAATGTCATGAATCACTGGAACCAAGCTGTTCGTAACCAAACTATAAATGTAGCAAAAATTCTTGTGGAAATGGATGACAAATTATTTTCTGAATGTCAAAGAAAACACAAAGAGGGAGAAGGGATTAAAATGTCAATTGGCGAGAAGTGGAAAATCACATGGGAGCGACTTGAGGCTGCCGCTTCACATCAACCTGTGACTGAAAATACTCCGGTCCTGGTAAATCGGATTGATTAGTCTTATATATATCACATCAATCTTTTGTCTTCTTTCTTAGCTTAACATTTGTGTCATCTTGCTTTGTTTCATCAAAGCTAACAGTTTATGCATGTCTTGATGGCTGGTGCTTGTTTGTCTTAAACTGTTCAGTGTACATTTATATAATCTGTACAGTTGCCTAATTGGTCATGATTATGATGATCTTGAGATATGAATACTGTAAATGATATTACTGTCCTTTTCAGTTATCTTGCAGAGGTTGTTTCTCACTGAAAGAAAATGCTTTCTACTTAGTTTGCAGGGCGCTGAAGCCTTGGAAAGCTTTTAGAGGATCAACTTCAGCGGTTAATATTGTTTACATTCATGGTTAGAGCTATCAATCATAATTTACTATTCTCACTTATTCCTGCTGCCTATCTACATCCTTCACCGCTCTGTCTGCTTTCCTGCTCTAGTTTTCTTGTCTTACTCTTTGTTACTGGTCATCATACCTCACGACAGCATCGCACTGCAGCTTAGATCTTATTCATGTCTACATGATCGATGACGAAGAAGAACCATAATGTTTTGCTACCAAAGTTGAGTCATGGCATACAGTCTTCCCAAAACAAGGGAGAGTGTCAACCATGGCATAGACAAGATGCCACCACTGATAGAACTAGTCTCCATCGGAAATTTAGAAAAATCTAGCCAAGATTGCAACATTCCACCCAAGAACTCCATCAAGCTACTCAATTTTATCTATAAAGATAGATAACATCACCATTACCTTAAATGTTTATGTGGATTGATTTAAAGAAATTGAAACTTTTTACACAAGGTACCGTTAGAGGTATGTATGTAACAGTTTTTGATACGAATCCGATGTATGAAAAAGTACTGTAAATAGTTTGTAAAACTGTGTAAACCGGTTACACTTACAATGTAGAAAAAAACGTTTGCAAAACTAGTAGTGTTATGATGTAGAAAACGTTTGTAAAACCCTATACGTTTGCAAAAATCTGGGTTTAAGTAAAATCAGATGACTATACAAAAGAGAAGAAAGTAAATGTGATTCTGACGCTTGCCTTAGCAATCTTCTTAGAACTTTCATCTTTTCTGTTCTGTTATTTGTTTTTACTTAAACCCAGATTTTTGCAATGCCTTTGCAAACAAACACAGTTTTGCAAATGTTCTACATCATTACCCTACTAGTTTTGCAAACGTTTTGCAGTTGTTTTTTCTGCATCGCAAGTATAACTGGTTTACACAGTTTTGCAAATGATTCGCAGTACTTTTTCGTACACCATGTCTGTAATAGAGACTTTTGCATATATACCTCTAATTTTTTTAAAAACATTTAGTTGCAAAGTTTTCCAAGATACATCAGAATCATATGATTGCAACAAGTATGTCACTCTGTGTTGATAACACCAGCAAATATGATTTTGGGAAGAGGAAGAATAAGACTCAGATTCAAAACTGATTGAGAATGTGATCAGTATTTTTTGCTTTTTATAGTAGTCCTCGTCTCTTCTGAGCAGTCATGTCTGTTCATCGGGTCACACCTAGTCACCTATCACTCATCATCCGTTGTTGTCCAAAAAAAATCGCTATTGTTGTTTGAATTTAAATGTCACATCTCTTTAAAAAAAATACCCCAAAAAATAGGGTTTTGAACAAAATTAAGACACCTCATTAGACCCGAACCCGAATCCGTGCCCGTCCCGGTTTGGTACGGGACGGGTGCGCATGCGTGTTTAGTCATGAGATTTAGGTTCTCCCCCTCGCACAAAAGTATCTAACCTTAAGGGTTAATCTAGGGATTGAGAATATAATATATATTATAACTTTTGTCTTAAATTTGACAACATGAGACTAATGTATATTGCATTCCCCTTTGGAATTTCAACAATCCTCCACATGAATCGTAATATACTTTTCCCTCACATAAAGAGGAATATCACAGAGTAAATAAGCAATAATGTTGTGTCGAGAATAAGTAGTTATTTCACTTTCGACTTTCACTAATAAAAACTCATCAGATATACCTGGCTAATCAGTGAATTATTTCATCTTGAAACGTGAGTCATTTTTGTATAACTAGACAATAAGTTTTACAAAGCATTGTTTCCATTTTCATCCAATCTTTTGGTTGTGTTCATTTTTGTAACGACCCAAAATTTTATGATAATAGAATAAGATATTTAATTAAGTTAAATGTCCAATTAATGGATTTTCATACATTGAGAACATTTGTTTAAAGGATTTTAAACAAAATTGAAATAAATATAATTTTGGTCAATAACGATAAGAAATTAGTTTCTATTAAAATTTGAATTTCTCAATTATCGTGCATGGCTTTGAATAGATATACTTATTTATCCAAATAAGTAAGAATATGAAATAAACTAATTTATGTTATTTTCGGAAATAATAAAAAGTTATTATGACATCCCCGATGAGGTTGTAATAAGCAATATTTGAATTATTGACTTTGACCAAGATTTAATAATTTATTTTATATGTTATAAAATGGTTATAAATAATTTATAATGATTTATAAATAGTTTATGATGATTTATAAGAAATTATAATCATGTTTAAAGAAGTAATAACAATCTGTACATTATTCAAATTTTAGGCAGCATAAATCTGCAGCACTTTTGAATGATCGATTCAAAGGATTTTATAATCAATCCAATGGGTCTTAACTAATACAAGATAATTGAAATATGGTTAATAAACTTTATTTGCAACATTATTAAAGAATAAAATATAATGGATATTGTGATCGTGAAGAATACAAAAATATATACCAAGACACGTACGCAGAAACACATGAGGTACTGGAAACCAACCCACAATAACCTGCTACAAAGTCTTTGGTCTTTAGTGTCACGTGGGCATGTTTCACCTATGTGTGCTTCTATGTGCAATATAATAATGAGGTGGCGTGGGAGAGAGAAAAAGAACTCGAGGTGATGGGTGTCTAAGTTTGATGTGATGTGTTATGATGACTTATATAACATATTTAGGATATTTTCTTTCCTCTCCACTTCTATAAATACACAACCTCTTCCTTTCCATTTCCTTTTCATTTTCACTTCTTCATTTCTTCTTCTTATTTTCCTACCTTCTCTAACATTCATTGTTGGACTCTTAGGAAGAAAGAAAATAAATAAAGCAAAGAGGAGAGGTCTTAAAACACAAGTAATGGTAGAAGGCTCTCCTTCCACTAGAGACATTTGCAACACCAAGGAGGAGGCTTGGAGGACCATAGGCCGTGAGTTTGAGTGAGAGGCCAAACTAAAGTAGTTGGAGGAGGAAGCTGGATTTTGTGTCGAAGGCTCCGTCGAATGAGATATGGAGCGTAACCGAGCATTTAGGTGAGAAATCTCAACTTTAGTAACTTTAAAGTTAATGCTTAGTCAATGCTTGTTCATGCTTATTTATGATCCTAATTTGAAGTTGATTAAGTTGATTTACAAGTTTGGTTGATGTTTGAGAAGTTTGGTGGTTAAACAAGAAAGTTAGGAAACTAACTAGTTAATATAGTTTGATTTGACTAACCAAATAAGTGAGGAACCTTTGCTATGACTTAGATCTACATTTTATACATGTTAATGTGGATGTTTGCTTGTTGTTTGAATTTGTGTATGGTTTGGATGATAGTAGTTATGTTTACAAAAAGTTAGTAAGAAGCTTGTAACCTAATTCAAGGAATTAGCAATATAAAAGATGAAATGTTTGGACGTCAATTCAAAGGGTTATGATGATGAGTTGTTTGATGACTCGTTGGACAGTGATATTATATTATTAATATTATATATGCAAGTTATAAGTAATTCACGTCATTAAACGCAAGAACGAGACACTCTCTGTTCGACCTAAAAAGATATTTAATATTTAATTAAATCTCCGAAAATCTAAAAGGTGCCTACTTTAAAGATTTGTATAGAACTATCCAAAAGTGATTTTCTAGATTTTTTTTGGTTTTATAGCTCCACGAATTGAGTTGAAAAGTTATGAAACCAATTGGTAAATCCATTATAAATATAGTGAAGTAAATTCAATGAATAAAAATGGGTTTTTACTTAGCCAAAATTTTCATTTTCAAGGTTTGCTAGAATTAGGGTTTGTAAGGCACTCAGGATTCGGGATTACTAAATAAAGCATTTTAAACAAAGATTTTTGACCCGAACCTTTTGCAAATGTTTTTGCAATAATTAAATATTATTTTAAAGATTTATCTGCGAATTTTTCTAGGATTGAAAATCCACCCAAAATTCGGGCATAAGGGATTTAGCTAAAATTCACTTTAGCATGAACTAAAGTAAATAACAAAATGGAATATGCGGTGATTCCTAAGAGTTCAGTCTAGTATCATCTATGAGATTTAACCGAAAGTTTTTCCAGTTTGACGAGAGGTGGGAAAAACCAAAAGAAAATGTCGGATATTTATTTAAGATCAAATAAAGTTTATGGGAGATCATATTATTATTATTATTATTATTTTGATTTGACTAGTTCTCAAAATAAAGATTTTGATTTGACATGTCACGGTAAATAAGATTTGATTTAATAAAGATTTTGATTTGACTAGTTGTCATAATAAGGATTTTGATTTGACGTGTCCTAATAAATAAGATTTGATTTAATAAAGATTTAGATTTGACTCATTATCATAATAAAGATTTGATTTGACATACCATAAAAGTAAAAGATTTGATTTAACATGTCATAAAAGTAAAAGATTTGATTTGACATAGTATCACAAGTAAAGATCTGATTTGATATGATATGTCATAATAAATAAAATTTGATTTAATAAAGAGTTGATTTGACATGTTCTCATAAATAAGAGTTGATGTGACATATTATAACAATAAAGACTTGATTCGATATATCATAATAATAAAGATTTTATTTGAGATATTATAACCATAGGGATTTGATTTGACATAAAATCCAAGTATTTAAAAAGAGAAGAACTAATCAAATGATAAACACAGAAAAAAAATCATTTATCGATGGTTGGTTTTGAAGAAACCGGGGTCGGGTTTGGGTTCCCCAGATCCGAAAACCACTTCGAATCAACTTACGAGTTCGAACGTGGAAGCTGTTGATGACCGGTGAATCTTCTTGGCAAAGGAAAATCTACTAGTTGAGTAGGTCCTTCAGATGAAATCTTTTGGATGGCACATCGGAAGGATATAATTCCAAAGTAGAAGGTTGTCCTTTCATTGTTCGGGAACTCTCCGTTGAATTTAAGCCTGGAGGTCTTCATGATAAACGAATTGCTCACTGATGACTTTGGAGTTGCTTACTAGGTAAATGAATAGCAACGATCCCTTCTTGTGGGATCTTCGATGATGCAAGGATCGTGGCTACTGCAAATTAGGGAAGCATTAGAATGGTGCCTTCGGTTCATCCTGTTCCTGGATGTTTTGTAATGGACGAATGTCCAACAGAGTATTTCCAGCAATCATGAACGTTAACTTATACAAACGTACATCTGTTTGATGGTGGGGATTTTAACCCTTAGCTTAACACCCAGAGAATTTTTATGGAAGTCAATTAGTGATTGATGGATCTGACAATGTGGCAATTAAAGACACGATGTGCACTAAAATGAAAAAGGTAAAGATGTTACCTTATCAAGACCTCACATTTCGAATGGCTAAAGTATAGCGTGCGACAGGGTTATAGGGTTGCGATCCAGGAATATGGTCATCAACTTCTAGATTAAACATTGAATGTTGAGTGAATGGTGCGGGTACCCAGGATAGGTCGGTAACGACTGAGGCAAATGTCATACTCGGCCCGTGTTCGAAGTATGATTAGAGTTGTCCTTGTAGGCGCAACCGGGGGGGGGGGGTAGCTCGGTGCACTCTTCTAAAGTTGCACTATACGGTAGGTTAGTCCCTTACCCTAGCCATTGTTGGAAATCCATTTTCATGTAAGTTACCTTATGAATTTCTATTGTTAAGCCGAAGGTTATTCATGGGCGTACTTTCGGTGTATTTGAATAAGTTTAATTGAAAAGTATTTTCAAATGTTGACATCAATAATAATATCAAATGATTTTATATATCAAAGATTTTAGCTATCATAAAGTGAAAACCCGTCTGTCAATTTATTTACAGGCGTGGTCTTATGAGATGTTATTCTTTCCAAAGGACGTTGTTTTGATATACCGTTATCTTGTCATCGGTTTTTATTTGCGAAGGTGATTTCATATGATATTCCCACTTTCAAAAGTCCTTGTTTGTTTACTGATCTATGACACTATCATAGTATTTTGGTTTGTGTTTCTCACGTTGGTATTTTCCCGAGCCTGATTCGGGTGTTTTCAACACTCGGGCTAGTTCCGAGTGGTTTTATGGTTTTACTGAGGACACTCAGAGTCAAGTATCATTTTGTGGGGATAAAAGCAAGATTTCATAGATAGAGATCGTTTCAGGCTTTTCAAAGGAGCGGGAGATCTTCATCTACGTATGGGCGTAGTTATATTATTCCATTGTGTTATTTATGTTTGTTTATGATTGCAACATTTGTAAGGACATGTTTTATATCTGTCCAGGCTAATCTAGTATTAGACTTTGATTATATAAAAAATTATTCCACTGTAAAGATTATTTATTTTATTATATGTTCTTCATTTGTTGTGAGATTCTATTGTATTTTGCGTATTCCACTGTTTTCTATTCTGTTCTTTTTCTTTTTAATTCACCATTGAGTTTCCGACTTTATGCCGCTTGAGGAATTCGTGGCTGAGAGGGCATCAACGCGAGTTTTTGAGAGGTGAATTTTTGGGTCCTCACAACGTGATATCAGAGCTTTGGTAGAGCGAACACCGAGGCTTTGTTGGGTGAATATCTCATCAGAGGTAGGATTAGTAATACCCTAAGATGAGCAATCCATTAGAGATAGAGTTAGTACTTTCTAGAATGAGTTTGAGGGTATAATATGTATATATATATATATGAGTGTTTATTTGTATTTTGATATATACAATTTTTTATTTGTTTTCAAATTATGGTAAACGATATAATTTTACCATTTGGAATACATTTGGATGTAAAAGAAAAGTTTTCAAAAAAGATAGAATATAGTAGGTAGTTAAGGGAATGATAACACTATCATTCATTGTTCGTTGTTTGACTTAATTTTCTTATTTGCTTTAGTAGAACATAATCAATTAAATACGAATGTTTAATCTGAATCTGAACAGCTTGTGATTAGAATCACATAGTTTGACCATAAGTTGTTCAACTAATAACATTAGAATGGTTAGGGATACTAATGAAACTAAATAAGATTGATAATCATGTTTTAAGAGATAATTAAGGTAATGTCTGATGGTTAAACAAGTTCAAAATACTAATAAATCCATATATGCTTAAGTGAAGAATAACTCTATCCTTAGTTAGTAAATGACTTATCGTCATTTACGATTTAGATAAACAATAAATTAGCGATCACCTTGTGAATTAAGTTTCACAATTTGACTAAAAGTTGTTTCTTAATTAATATTTACTAAGATTTATGAATTCTAAAATCAATTTAGTATCTAGTATTTCATAATGTTTAGTTTAGTAGTAGTGTGGGGAAATCCATTGGTATATATATCTATGTATAGTAGATTAGTTAGTCTGCTAATGTATCCCTATTATTTATAGTACAATTAGTTACCTTTTTAAGACTATGAATATTAAACAATTAAGTAATGATAAGAATGTCTTTTTGTCGTGTATTGGAAAAGAATAAATAATTTTTAAGTAAATTAATCAAAGAAACTTAAAACAAGAGTTTTCAAAGATTAATGACCTTGTTTTGAAGATAAACGAATAAAGTAATCTAGTAAATTAATTTATAAAACGAGATTTTTAAATATAAAATATAAAAAGGGTTTTCTTTGAAAAGATTTTCAAGAACAATATTGCAGAAAGAAATTGGAAGAAATTGTTTTGTAGAAAGTTCAATGGATAAGTTCTGATTTGTTTTGTGATGATCAGTATAATCTTCCAAGTGTCAGGATTATGTTTATTTTGGCAGGCAGGATAATATACTTAGTGGATTATCCTCTTTATCATCGTGCAATAGGAATGAGTTCAAATATCCAAAAGGTAAGAAGTAACTTGTTTAAAGTTATAAAGATAAGGTAATTTCAAATTAGTATTTTGAGATAGATTTAATAACAACTGATTCAAGTATTTCAGAAATAGATGAAAATTGGTAAAGGATTGTGTTCGGATAGTAAACATAACTCTTGAGTATTTACTTCTTGTCAAGGGAAAGCCATATACTATTGTTAGTACCCAGTTCTGAGCTATTTTCGAATTACTGGATTTATGCCATTTGTAGGAAATGAAAAGATAAGTCATCGTTGAAATGCAAATGAAATCCTTTTGGGAAAAAGAAATATAAGTGTTTAAATTCAAAGATAATATTTTATGAAATGATTTTCATAAATGTTTGAAGATAATAAAGTACGTAATATACATAAATCAGTTCATTGCATTGGTCGACCGAAGATACGAGTTTAAGACTCGAGTTGTTTACGCCAGTACGAAGGAGTATGGATTGTTTGATTCTCAGAAAATTTTGAGATGGGTATTCATTTGTAAAGACCCGCAACCTCCCCGTAAGGGAAAGCGTCGGATAGTTCGAGAACAAACCACAGCAGAACGCATACAGAAGAACATTTCATTGTATATTACAACAATGCATCAGATTACAAGAATATACAGAGTATAAATCAATATTACACAGAAATATCAGAGATTTAAATTACATTTAAATACATAGCAGCGGAAAATAATACAATACACAACTAGAATGAGATATACGGATACAAAGCTTTCCGGATATCGTTCCAGCTGTAAACCAGGATCCTGTGAATATAAATCTGCAAAACCAAAACTACTAGCTGCCCGTGTCGAAAATAAGGGCACCCAGAGTTTAGGTTAAAACAATAAACTCCAGGTCAGTCATGTGACTGGTGTGAGAACTAAAACAGTTATTAATCTTTATTTTTAAAGCTAGGTAAATCAAGGGACCACGCCGTATAACACAGAATGGGTTTCCTCCCAAAAATACCAGTGCATAAAACCAGCAGCGCAATGCTAAATAAAGAAAAATGAAGCTGTTATAAGACCCAGGTCCCATCACACAATGCAACGCAGCCGAGGATAGGGTTTTCCCTTATAACAGCCAAACATGCTTGATACGTTTAAAACAAATCATTTGATACTGTAATAAGTGTATAGTGTCAAAACAACTTCAATCATAAATATAAATCATAGACGACATGAGTGCCCCATCCCACTATGTCGCCATACTAGGCTCTACAAATAAAGCCGAAATACACGTATCGGAAATTGGATTTCCATCATGGTGGCTCCTGATTCGAAAGATCGCTCGCGTAGTACAAATCACCGCGGCTTACGTCTCAGCGAGAGAAAACACCGCTATGCACATCCGCACTTTTGGGGACTCAAGTATCACCGCGGCTTACGTCCCAGCAAGAGAAAACACCGCTTACTCTATCCCTCCGAGCACGAAGCTCAATATCGGTCGACCGAATCCACTACACTAAAAAAAATGTATACTGATCAAACCATCAGTTTACCACCATCCCGGGCTGTGAGGCTCGCGGATCAACGCTATACACAAAGCCATGCTATATCAGCTGCGCTTTGATCATCAACCACCAACCTTTGCTTTTCAACAAAAGTTTGGATCACTGCATCTCAGTATGCCACACTGTCAATCCATATCGTACCACTGATTTCTGCCAATATATAACCTCTGAGCTCATATGTCTCAGAGAAGGGCGTTAAGCAAGAGAATAAATTCTCCGCCGCCAAACAGATATATATTTAGCAGAGATCAACAAATACAATATAAAGGAATACAATGTCAGACACACCATCCATTTACAAGTCCGTTCCAGGTCTGAACGAAACCGGAGGCACCTAGTACCCCGCATATCCATCGATCTCCAAGTACGTCTGGACGATCACTAACTGTTTCCATCTTCTTGGGTGTACAACCCAATCAAGATCATCAGTAATTACCCAAACGACGTGAAGACCTCCGGTCTTCGACCATCGTCTTCATCTTCGACTTATCGTCGTATCAGTTATTCAGAATGGGATAAACCCGGACTTTCCGAATAACTCGCGTATATTTTAAATAAGTGTTACACAAACACAACATACGCCTCATTCCAATTCATCAGTCACTAACCGTAAATTAATCAAGAGAATAATTCCCCAAACATTAACCCCGAAGGCCGAAACCAACATCAGATCAATATTCAGAAAACCATTCTGCTTAGCTAACCGACAGTTAGTTTCTAATTTTCACATTCATAGGGAAAGGTTCCCATTAATTTTATCCAAGGTAATTTCCTGAATTTATTCTTTTATCATCCTTTGAATTTCGATTCAACTAGTCGGGATTAAGAAACTTATCGAAGTAATCATTTGTTTTAATTCCCCAATCCCAACCTATTCATCCCATGAAGTAAAACTGGTAATACTTCATATCTAACACCACAGTGTTATCGGTAAATTCAATTACCATTTCACGTTCAAATCTAATTAAAGATTTAACTATCGCCTGGAGCAAAGCTGGTGATACTCTATTTTCGATCAATTCAATCTAATTAAAGATTCATTAAAACTCCACTTAGTTTTAATCTTTGACTGGGTTAAAGAATCAGTGTCATTTAAAAACACGGTTCACGATAAACCCAAAATCACATTCATTAATCATCGGGTTAAAGAACGAGTGTTATTTAAAACACTGTTCACGATAAACCCAAAAATCAATATCGATTCAATTCCAATTAAATGTTATTTAATTGGTACACTTCATTAAATCTAAATAAAAAGATTTAATCTTTTCTCAACTGGGTTCAAGAATAGTGTTAGTAAAGACACCATTCACGACAAACCCAAATCACATTCGATATTCAATACAAGGCTCTGAATAGAAAATATATCGGCTTATATTCAATATCGAATTCTACGACTAACAAATGTCGTATTGGAAATAACGATATAAATATATATCTTTCAAATTTCCATAACAACACCTGTATAATCACGAATTCCAACATCGAAATATTCCGAGGACAATTTCGATTCAAATCCACTCCAATGCAATCATTGGATATTCTGGTTATTTTCAAAACCCTTTTCAAATTCAATTTATTTATTTAAAAATAAATAGAATTATAATTCTAGTTCAAAACTAGTTCATTTCGATAAAAATCTATTTTTATCTTTTCAAATATGGAGTTTTTCATCCCAATTCTTTCTAAATCATTTCTTATGATTTTACACAAATTATTACTATTTTTAATAATTTTATCAAGGCCCGTACAGTCGATTTCCATCAATGGCCATCGAACTGCACTTACAGCGACCTTTTTCGAATTTGATTTGGACGTATCTCCAAATCCAACCGTTAGATTTCAAATTTCTAATATTCATTAGAAAGCTCTTTTCGATACGAACCCAACGGTTCCGGTTTTAGGAGAATCCGACGGTCGGATCTCCCGTAATGCCCGTTTGAAATAAATGGTCGAAATTCACGAACTGCCGCGGCGCAGCGCGTTCTATTCAGGCCATTATATTATATATATAATATATATAATATATATTTCGTCGATTTCTATTTAAACCGAATTATATAATGAATTCGTTTCAAAAGAAATTTCAACTTCCTTTTCAATTCAAATCAAAATTGAATTCTTCTTTATAAATTCGTTTTAAAATTCATTTCTATTCAATTCCAATTTCAATTCAATTTGAATCCATTTCAATTCGCTTTCAATTCAATTTGAATTCGTTTTCAATTCAATTCATTTCGAAATCGTTTTCCATTCAATTCATTTCGAAATCGTTTTCAATTCATTTCATTTCGAAATCGTTATATATTCAATTCATTTCGAAATCGTTATATATTCAATTCATTTCGAAATCGTTATATATTCAATTCATTTCGAAATCGTTATATATTCAATTCATTTCGAAATCGTTATATATTCAATTCATTTCGAAATCGTTTTCAATTCAATTTATTTCGAAATCGTTTTCAATTCAATTCATTTCGAAATCGTTTATATATTCAATTCATTTCGAAATCGTTATATATTTAATTCATTTCGAAATCGTTATATATTCAATTCATTTCGAAATCGTTATATATTCAATTCATTTCGAAATCGTTATATATTCAATTCATTTCGAAATCGTTATATATTCAATTCATTTCGAAATCGTTATATATTCAATTCATTTCGAAATCGTTATATATTCAATTCATTTCGAAATCGTTATATATTCAATTCATTTCGAAATCGTTTTCAATTCAATTTATTTCGAAATCGTTTTCAATTCAATTCATTTCAAAATATTCGATTTCGAAATCACTCTTCAATATTCATTTTAAAATGAATAAAATCGATATAAATATCGTTCACGTCAAAATGGCGTCAATCTAATCAACATGGCTCCATAAATTTCTATTTTCAAATATTCTATTTCAAATATTTCTTTTTCAAAATAGTTGTTATTATCAAAATATTTCGTTCAACACATGACCAATCTCAATGGATGAGTACTGTCAACACATGAACTTTTATTTTATATTGATAAAGATGTAAATTTTATTACTAAAATATTTCGTTCAACACATGACCAATCTCAACGGATGAGTACTGTCAACACATGAACTTTTATTTTATATTGATAAAGATGTAAATTTTATTACTAAAATATTTCGTTCAACACATGACCAATCTCAACGGATGAGTACTGTCAACACATGAACTTTTATTTTATAATATTCTTTGTTTTTCAAATTGGAATGAGGCCCAATCAATTACCATATAAAGTTAATTATATGGATTTTCATACAACACATGTATATAATAACATTGAAAATAATCAACCATCAACCAAAGTGCACTACACTGTAAAAGCATCAAATATAGATATTTAACGCTTATAACAGCCTGTCAATCTATCGATCGACATATTTAATCAATCAGGATGAGTGAACTTCAAATTTCATCCCAACACCCGTGTGGGGTTTCAAACAATCAAACACATATTTTATTTGTGCTGTTGGGCGATGTGTAAAATTTATCGTCCCAATCAATGTCATTCAAATAAGTGTACATAAACAAACCGTCTGGTTTGTAAATGAATATTTTATTTTATTCACTTCACGTTAAAAATTTATATTTTAACGATAAAACATTTTATTTCAACCTATGAATTTCTATTCAATTCATTTACACAATAAAATGATATTTTTATTTTTCTAATATATTTTAGAAAATTTCGGCGGCATAACGGCACGATACTAGAAACGGGACAAGGCCTAGCCTTATCCCCGGTCTAGTGAAGGCCCACGCCATTCACACATCAATCAAATCAATTCCATCTCACCAAACAATTCAATTCATTTCAAACAAATAATTCAACTAATCTATGCAACCAAACAAACAAGTCCATGGTCTGTGGACGATTGTGTCGGGTGCTACTAAGCACCGTCTGCATCCTAGTATATATATATAATTAGAAAAGAAATTGAAAGGTGAGAAATTCTCACAGATAGCTATCCTAGCTCCTCGGCACTTCTTTGATAGAAATCTTCATCGCTATCACATCTTCGTCATCTTCGTTGCCCGTAGCCACTACATATGTAAAAATCGAATTTTTACTATGTTATTCAATATATAAAAATCGAATTTTTACTTCGCTATTCAATATATAAAAATCGAATTTTTATTTCGAAGTTCAATATATAAAAATCCTATTTTCCTGTCGAAGTTCAATATATAAAAATCCCATTTTCCTGTCGAAGTTCAATATATAAAAATCCCATTTTCCTGTCGAAGTTCAATATATAAAAATCCCATTTTCCTGTCGAAGTTCAATATATTTAAAAACAAAACTTTATACGATTTTCATTTCCAAAACAATGATATTTATTTTCATTTCATATATAAAGCTAATTTTATATTTTTATTAAAAATTACATTTTTATTACTAATATATATATATATATATATATATTACATTTTAAAATAATGCTATTATTATCAAATATGAAAATAAAATTCAGTGTCTTACATTTTTGAAAACTGATTTTCAAACAATGCATTTATAATTTTAAACTGAATTTTAAACTATGCATTTGAAAATAAAAAAAAAACAAACAAGAGAGCTTACTGTTTTTCTTCCTGGACTGCTCGAACCACTCCTCCATATTGCTTCAGGCCTCATTGAAAATCAGAGCACCCACTTCGTCCAGACCCTCCTCCCCTGACGCACGCCAAACGAGGCGCCCTGGAGTCGATCGCCGGCCACCATGAGGTGCGCCTTCGCACCTACTGCCTCCGCCATGACTGGCGTCCACTTCGGTGGTTTCCTCCGACCTGGAGGTGCGTGCGAAGCTGGCGACTTCGAGCCAGGATTTCAATCGATTAACGAGGTGGTTTTTTGATCTTGCCCGTTGGATTGCTAGAACTCGAGGAGCCGAAGGTTTTTCACAATTGAAGTTTCGTGGATAGGGCTTGGAGTGGAAGATCGGTGGTGAGGAAAGCTGGAGCTTCTGGATCGCTTGTTAGGGTGGAGGCGGAAAGAAGAAGGTTGACCGCGAACTGAAAATTTGACCAATAGGGTTTTAGAAAATTAGGTTTTTATATATATATAATTTTATTTAATTCTAAAAATACCCTCCTCTCCATACAAACTCCAAACGAGACCCAACGACAGTCGCCCCTAGCTAAATACCCCCATTATGAACACAACGGGATATCTTTCGTAAGCCAATCCAATCGTCTCGAACAGTTTTTCTCAAAATTACAATATAAATCAGTATATTCAATTTTAAACGTACATTTCAAATTACCGGGGTCACATACTAACTAGAAAAATTCCAGAAAAATATTTTCTAGCTTCGTATTGACGATACGGTCCTAACAAAACTAGTTTCGTTGAATTCTGAGACCGTTGGAAAAATGACCATTTTCCAGTCGATTAAAATTAACTGAAACTGGTCAAACGCGTTTTCCTTTGCCACGCTCACATATTGATTTGAAAAATTATGAAATTTGGAATCTAGCAATAACTTAACATCACGGACCCAACAAAAGTGGTTTCGTCGAAATCCGAGGTCGTTTGCAAAATTGCTATTTTTAAGGGCCTTATATATATAAAAATATATATAAATTCCACAGCGACTATTTCTAATTTTCAACTGGACATATCTTATCATTTCTAAGATGAAATCTCAGTTTGTTAACTTCGTTACAAAGATATAGTTATACAGATTCAAATATTTCTTGTTTCGTTCAATTCTGACTTATATTGAATTCTGTATATTCATTTGAAATTAGAAATCGAATTTTCGAACTACCGCGCCATTTTCAATTCCTTTTATAAATATAAATAAATATTTATATTCTAACGACGACGTATATAATATAAACGTTCGAATTATATTCAAAATAAATTTCTCGTCGATTATTATTTAAAATAATCCATTTTAAATAACCAAAATTCGCTAAAATTGCCAAAATAAAAATTTTAAACTGGCCCAGATTTTACGGGTTGTTACAATCTCCCCCACTTAAAACTTTTCGTCCCCGAAAAGGAACAAAGTCGAAAGTGGTTTGATTATTCAGCTCTACGATCGGTCAGGCTTCCGTTCTCCAACTTTTCAGTTTCTGAGAATTTCTAAAATTTCAAAAATTTGGCTAACACCCTAAATTTTCGAAAAATTTCGCCATAACCTCCCCTGCAATGGGAGCATCGGGGAATTTCAAATAGCTTCCCCGGTCCTTCAGATCTCAAAAAGAAAAAGAAAAAGCCAAGCGGCTAGCCAATAGGCTCACAAAATCATCATCACCCAAACAAAACAGGAAATTATGTAGTAAACATGTACCTATTTGTCGGGCAAACAAATTTTATTCTCTGCTCTAGCCTCCTTGCTATGACCTGTTCAAAGATATATATGTATATGCAAGCAAATGCAACCAATTTTCAATATAATCCAATATTTGGTTCAAATAGGCATAATGGTTCAAAATTAGAAAACAAATGAACAAACAACACAAACATCAATCAATTAGTGAATTTAACGTTTCAAATTCATAATTTTGATACATATACTGAAAATCTTGTTTTGATGCCAAATCACAACAATAGGCCCTATCTAATTTTGGTTCTCACACCAGTCAATAGGAAATATATAGAAAATCATACCTTCGAAACTCGAACACACACTACTGATGCTATATAGTCATTAGTAGAATCATCTCCGGGCGACTAGAGTGTGATGCTATATCTATCCAATATATTAAAACTTTGAATATACGTTTGCAAGGCGTATATGCAAATTCTTTATATACTGAATTGTCCAAAATCAATATAAACAAATAATCAAATACGAATAGTTGATTTAGATTTTCAAAACAAAGAATGTTTTCATTTGAAAAATATACTCTTCACACTCGTTCTAGGATACTACTGATCTCATCTCTAACGAGTCATTCCCATTGGATTTTACTAACCCAATATCTGATGAATTCTTTCGTATGGTTCTAATGTGCCTTGTTCTCTGAGCTTTGTAAACCAAAGCTCTGATACCACATGTAAAGACCCGCAACCTCCCCGTAAGGGAAAGCGTCGGATAGTTCGAGAACAAACCACAGCAGAACGCATACAGAAGAACATTTCATTGTATATTACAACAATGCATCAGATTACAAGAATATACAGAGTATAAATCAATATTACACAGAAATATCAGAGATTTAAATTACATTTAAATACATAGCAGCGGAAAATAATACAATACACAACTAGAATGAGATATACGGATACAAAGCTTTCCGGATATCGTTCCAGCTGTAAACCAGGATCCTGTGAATATAAATCTGCAAAACCAAAACTACTAGCTGCCCGTGTCGAAAATAAGGGCACCCAGAGTTTAGGTTAAAACAATAAACTCCAGGTCAGTCATGTGACTGGTGTGAGAACTAAAACAGTTATTAATCTTTATTTTTAAAGCTAGGTAAATCAAGGGACCACGCCGTATAACACAGAATGGGTTTCCTCCCAAAAATACCAGTGCATAAAACCAGCAGCGCAATGCTAAATAAAGAAAAATGAAGCTGTTATAAGACCCAGGTCCCATCACACAATGCAACGCAGCCGAGGATAGGGTTTTCCCTTATAACAGCCAAACATGCTTGATACGTTTAAAACAAATCATTTGATACTGTAATAAGTGTATAGTGTCAAAACAACTTCAATCATAAATATAAATCATAGACGACATGAGTGCCCCATCCCACTATGTCGCCATACTAGGCTCTACAAATAAAGCCGAAATACACGTATCGGAAATTGGATTTCCATCATGGTGGCTCCTGATTCGAAAGATCGCTCGCGTAGTACAAATCACCGCGGCTTACGTCTCAGCGAGAGAAAACACCGCTATGCACATCCGCACTTTTGGGGACTCAAGTATCACCGCGGCTTACGTCCCAGCAAGAGAAAACACCGCTTACTCTATCCCTCCGAGCACGAAGCTCAATATCGGTCGACCGAATCCACTACACTAAAAAAAATGTATACTGATCAAACCATCAGTTTACCACCATCCCGGGCTGTGAGGCTCGCGGATCAACGCTATACACAAAGCCATGCTATATCAGCTGCGCTTTGATCATCAACCACCAACCTTTGCTTTTCAACAAAAGTTTGGATCACTGCATCTCAGTATGCCACACTGTCAATCCATATCGTACCACTGATTTCTGCCAATATATAACCTCTGAGCTCATATGTCTCAGAGAAGGGCGTTAAGCAAGAGAATAAATTCTCCGCCGCCAAACAGATATATATTTAGCAGAGATCAACAAATACAATATAAAGGAATACAATGTCAGACACACCATCCATTTACAAGTCCGTTCCAGGTCTGAACGAAACCGGAGGCACCTAGTACCCCGCATATCCATCGATCTCCAAGTACGTCTGGACGATCACTAACTGTTTCCATCTTCTTGGGTGTACAACCCAATCAAGATCATCAGTAATTACCCAAACGACGTGAAGACCTCCGGTCTTCGACCATCGTCTTCATCTTCGACTTATCGTCGTATCAGTTATTCAGAATGGGATAAACCCGGACTTTCCGAATAACTCGCGTATATTTTAAATAAGTGTTACACAAACACAACATACGCCTCATTCCAATTCATCAGTCACTAACCGTAAATTAATCAAGAGAATAATTCCCCAAACATTAACCCCGAAGGCCGAAACCAACATCAGATCAATATTCAGAAAACCATTCTGCTTAGCTAACCGACAGTTAGTTTCTAATTTTCACATTCATAGGGAAAGGTTCCCATTAATTTTATCCAAGGTAATTTCCTGAATTTATTCTTTTATCATCCTTTGAATTTCGATTCAACTAGTCGGGATTAAGAAACTTATCGAAGTAATCATTTGTTTTAATTCCCCAATCCCAACCTATTCATCCCATGAAGTAAAACTGGTAATACTTCATATCTAACACCACAGTGTTATCGGTAAATTCAATTACCATTTCACGTTCAAATCTAATTAAAGATTTAACTATCGCCTGGAGCAAAGCTGGTGATACTCTATTTTCGATCAATTCAATCTAATTAAAGATTCATTAAAACTCCACTTAGTTTTAATCTTTGACTGGGTTAAAGAATCAGTGTCATTTAAAAACACGGTTCACGATAAACCCAAAATCACATTCATTAATCATCGGGTTAAAGAACGAGTGTTATTTAAAACACTGTTCACGATAAACCCAAAAATCAATATCGATTCAATTCCAATTAAATGTTATTTAATTGGTACACTTCATTAAATCTAAATAAAAAGATTTAATCTTTTCTCAACTGGGTTCAAGAATAGTGTTAGTAAAGACACCATTCACGACAAACCCAAATCACATTCGATATTCAATACAAGGCTCTGAATAGAAAATATATCGGCTTATATTCAATATCGAATTCTACGACTAACAAATGTCGTATTGGAAATAACGATATAAATATATATCTTTCAAATTTCCATAACAACACCTGTATAATCACGAATTCCAACATCGAAATATTCCGAGGACAATTTCGATTCAAATCCACTCCAATGCAATCATTGGATATTCTGGTTATTTTCAAAACCCTTTTCAAATTCAATTTATTTATTTAAAAATAAATAGAATTATAATTCTAGTTCAAAACTAGTTCATTTCGATAAAAATCTATTTTTATCTTTTCAAATATGGAGTTTTTCATCCCAATTCTTTCTAAATCATTTCTTATGATTTTACACAAATTATTACTATTTTTAATAATTTTATCAAGGCCCGTACAGTCGATTTCCATCAATGGCCATCGAACTGCACTTACAGCGACCTTTTTCGAATTTGATTTGGACGTATCTCCAAATCCAACCGTTAGATTTCAAATTTCTAATATTCATTAGAAAGCTCTTTTCGATACGAACCCAACGGTTCCGGTTTTAGGAGAATCCGACGGTCGGATCTCCCGTAATGCCCGTTTGAAATAAATGGTCGAAATTCACGAACTGCCGCGGCGCAGCGCGTTCTATTCAGGCCATTATATTATATATATAATATATATAATATATATTTCGTCGATTTCTATTTAAACCGAATTATATAATGAATTCGTTTCAAAAGAAATTTCAACTTCCTTTTCAATTCAAATCAAAATTGAATTCTTCTTTATAAATTCGTTTTAAAATTCATTTCTATTCAATTCCAATTTCAATTCAATTTGAATCCATTTCAATTCGCTTTCAATTCAATTTGAATTCGTTTTCAATTCAATTCATTTCGAAATCGTTTTCCATTCAATTCATTTCGAAATCGTTTTCAATTCATTTCATTTCGAAATCGTTATATATTCAATTCATTTCGAAATCGTTATATATTCAATTCATTTCGAAATCGTTATATATTCAATTCATTTCGAAATCGTTATATATTCAATTCATTTCGAAATCGTTATATATTCAATTCATTTCGAAATCGTTTTCAATTCAATTTATTTCGAAATCGTTTTCAATTCAATTCATTTCGAAATCGTTTATATATTCAATTCATTTCGAAATCGTTATATATTTAATTCATTTCGAAATCGTTATATATTCAATTCATTTCGAAATCGTTATATATTCAATTCATTTCGAAATCGTTATATATTCAATTCATTTCGAAATCGTTATATATTCAATTCATTTCGAAATCGTTATATATTCAATTCATTTCGAAATCGTTATATATTCAATTCATTTCGAAATCGTTATATATTCAATTCATTTCGAAATCGTTTTCAATTCAATTTATTTCGAAATCGTTTTCAATTCAATTCATTTCAAAATATTCGATTTCGAAATCACTCTTCAATATTCATTTTAAAATGAATAAAATCGATATAAATATCGTTCACGTCAAAATGGCGTCAATCTAATCAACATGGCTCCATAAATTTCTATTTTCAAATATTCTATTTCAAATATTTCTTTTTCAAAATAGTTGTTATTATCAAAATATTTCGTTCAACACATGACCAATCTCAATGGATGAGTACTGTCAACACATGAACTTTTATTTTATATTGATAAAGATGTAAATTTTATTACTAAAATATTTCGTTCAACACATGACCAATCTCAACGGATGAGTACTGTCAACACATGAACTTTTATTTTATATTGATAAAGATGTAAATTTTATTACTAAAATATTTCGTTCAACACATGACCAATCTCAACGGATGAGTACTGTCAACACATGAACTTTTATTTTATAATATTCTTTGTTTTTCAAATTGGAATGAGGCCCAATCAATTACCATATAAAGTTAATTATATGGATTTTCATACAACACATGTATATAATAACATTGAAAATAATCAACCATCAACCAAAGTGCACTACACTGTAAAAGCATCAAATATAGATATTTAACGCTTATAACAGCCTGTCAATCTATCGATCGACATATTTAATCAATCAGGATGAGTGAACTTCAAATTTCATCCCAACACCCGTGTGGGGTTTCAAACAATCAAACACATATTTTATTTGTGCTGTTGGGCGATGTGTAAAATTTATCGTCCCAATCAATGTCATTCAAATAAGTGTACATAAACAAACCGTCTGGTTTGTAAATGAATATTTTATTTTATTCACTTCACGTTAAAAATTTATATTTTAACGATAAAACATTTTATTTCAACCTATGAATTTCTATTCAATTCATTTACACAATAAAATGATATTTTTATTTTTCTAATATATTTTAGAAAATTTCGGCGGCATAACGGCACGATACTAGAAACGGGACAAGGCCTAGCCTTATCCCCGGTCTAGTGAAGGCCCACGCCATTCACACATCAATCAAATCAATTCCATCTCACCAAACAATTCAATTCATTTCAAACAAATAATTCAACTAATCTATGCAACCAAACAAACAAGTCCATGGTCTGTGGACGATTGTGTCGGGTGCTACTAAGCACCGTCTGCATCCTAGTATATATATATAATTAGAAAAGAAATTGAAAGGTGAGAAATTCTCACAGATAGCTATCCTAGCTCCTCGGCACTTCTTTGATAGAAATCTTCATCGCTATCACATCTTCGTCATCTTCGTTGCCCGTAGCCACTACATATGTAAAAATCGAATTTTTACTATGTTATTCAATATATAAAAATCGAATTTTTACTTCGCTATTCAATATATAAAAATCGAATTTTTATTTCGAAGTTCAATATATAAAAATCCTATTTTCCTGTCGAAGTTCAATATATAAAAATCCCATTTTCCTGTCGAAGTTCAATATATAAAAATCCCATTTTCCTGTCGAAGTTCAATATATAAAAATCCCATTTTCCTGTCGAAGTTCAATATATTTAAAAACAAAACTTTATACGATTTTCATTTCCAAAACAATGATATTTATTTTCATTTCATATATAAAGCTAATTTTATATTTTTATTAAAAATTACATTTTTATTACTAATATATATATATATATATATATATTACATTTTAAAATAATGCTATTATTATCAAATATGAAAATAAAATTCAGTGTCTTACATTTTTGAAAACTGATTTTCAAACAATGCATTTATAATTTTAAACTGAATTTTAAACTATGCATTTGAAAATAAAAAAAAAACAAACAAGAGAGCTTACTGTTTTTCTTCCTGGACTGCTCGAACCACTCCTCCATATTGCTTCAGGCCTCATTGAAAATCAGAGCACCCACTTCGTCCAGACCCTCCTCCCCTGACGCACGCCAAACGAGGCGCCCTGGAGTCGATCGCCGGCCACCATGAGGTGCGCCTTCGCACCTACTGCCTCCGCCATGACTGGCGTCCACTTCGGTGGTTTCCTCCGACCTGGAGGTGCGTGCGAAGCTGGCGACTTCGAGCCAGGATTTCAATCGATTAACGAGGTGGTTTTTTGATCTTGCCCGTTGGATTGCTAGAACTCGAGGAGCCGAAGGTTTTTCACAATTGAAGTTTCGTGGATAGGGCTTGGAGTGGAAGATCGGTGGTGAGGAAAGCTGGAGCTTCTGGATCGCTTGTTAGGGTGGAGGCGGAAAGAAGAAGGTTGACCGCGAACTGAAAATTTGACCAATAGGGTTTTAGAAAATTAGGTTTTTATATATATATAATTTTATTTAATTCTAAAAATACCCTCCTCTCCATACAAACTCCAAACGAGACCCAACGACAGTCGCCCCTAGCTAAATACCCCCATTATGAACACAACGGGATATCTTTCGTAAGCCAATCCAATCGTCTCGAACAGTTTTTCTCAAAATTACAATATAAATCAGTATATTCAATTTTAAACGTACATTTCAAATTACCGGGGTCACATACTAACTAGAAAAATTCCAGAAAAATATTTTCTAGCTTCGTATTGACGATACGGTCCTAACAAAACTAGTTTCGTTGAATTCTGAGACCGTTGGAAAAATGACCATTTTCCAGTCGATTAAAATTAACTGAAACTGGTCAAACGCGTTTTCCTTTGCCACGCTCACATATTGATTTGAAAAATTATGAAATTTGGAATCTAGCAATAACTTAACATCACGGACCCAACAAAAGTGGTTTCGTCGAAATCCGAGGTCGTTTGCAAAATTGCTATTTTTAAGGGCCTTATATATATAAAAATATATATAAATTCCACAGCGACTATTTCTAATTTTCAACTGGACATATCTTATCATTTCTAAGATGAAATCTCAGTTTGTTAACTTCGTTACAAAGATATAGTTATACAGATTCAAATATTTCTTGTTTCGTTCAATTCTGACTTATATTGAATTCTGTATATTCATTTGAAATTAGAAATCGAATTTTCGAACTACCGCGCCATTTTCAATTCCTTTTATAAATATAAATAAATATTTATATTCTAACGACGACGTATATAATATAAACGTTCGAATTATATTCAAAATAAATTTCTCGTCGATTATTATTTAAAATAATCCATTTTAAATAACCAAAATTCGCTAAAATTGCCAAAATAAAAATTTTAAACTGGCCCAGATTTTACGGGTTGTTACATCATTAGGATACCAAAGTTTTCTATCATAGTTGAGTACTATTTAAGGAAAGAGAAGGTTTCCGAAAGAGAAGCATGATCAGTGTCTACACTAGAGGATCGAGGAATCAATAATAGTTCGGAAATTGAGTGGTGGATAAAAGATCAAATCATATATGCGTATAGATGGTCTGTAAATATCATGCAGGAATGAATATGGGTTATATTTTGGCTTTCGGTATATTCTTCTCCCTGGTGATTCCCAGGACGAAATTCTTTTAAGAGGGGAGAATGTAACGACCCAAATTTTATGTTAGTAAAATAGTGTATTTAATTAAGTTAAATATCCAATTAATGGATTTTCATACATTAATAACATTTGTTTAAAGGATTTTAAACAAGATTGTAACAAATATAATTTTGGTCAAAAAGATAAGAAATCGTTTTTAGTAAAATTTGAATTTCTCAATGATTGCGTATGGCTTTGGTTAGGTATATTTATTTAACCAAATAAGTAAAAATATGAAATAAAATAATTTATTTTTGAAAATAATAAAATGTAATTATGACATCACCGTTGAGGTCGTAATAAGCAATATTCGAATTATAACATTAATTGGGATTTAATAATTTAATATTTCATTATATATATTATAAAATGATAATAAATAACTTATTAACATTAATAAATTGTTTATAATGATATATAAGAACTTATAATCATGTTTAAAGAAGCAATAACAATTAGCACATTGTTCAGTTTTTAGGCTGCATAAATCTGTTGCACTTTTTAGTGATCGCTTCAAAGGATTTTATAATCAATCCACCGGGTCTTAATTAATACAAATAATTGAAATATGTTTAATAAACTTTATTTACAACATAATTAAAGATTAAAATATAATGGATATTATGATCATAAAGTATACAAATTTATATACCAAAACACGTACACAAAAGCACACAAAGAACTAGAAACCAACCTACAATGCTCTACTAGAAAGTCTTTTGTCTTTAGTGTCACATGGGCATGCTTCACCCGTGTGTGCTACCATATGCAACATAATAATGAGGGGTTGTGGGAGAGAGAAAAGAAAGGACTCGAAGTTCAGGGTGTGTAAGGTTGATGTGATATGTTATGATGGCTTATATAAAATATCTAGGATATTTTCTTATCTCTCCACTTCTATATATACACTAACTTTCCCTTTCCTCTTTATTTTCTTCATTTCTTCCTTTTTTCCCACCATCTCTAGTATTCATTAATGGAGTCATAGGACGAATGAAATAAACCAAAACAAAGAGGAGAGGTCTTAAAACACATGTAATGGTAGAAGGCTCTCCTTCTACCAGATACACTTGCAACACCAAGGAGGAGGCTTAGAGAGCCCTAGGTCGTGAGTCTGAGGGGGAAGCCGAACTAAAGTAGTTGGAGGAGGAAGGTGTAACGACCCAGAAAATCTGAACCAATTTTAAATTTTAAATTGGCTAAAATAATGGATTTTAAATATTTAAAATAAATATTTAAAATAATAGCAATGAAAACTGAGTTTGAACCAACAATTGAAAACGAATATAATTAATTATAATTATAAACAAGGCCTGAAATGGCGCAGCAGTTTCAAAAATTGAATTCAAACTTTGTCGGACTGTACCGGGTGCAAAACAAAACGGATTTTAGTGAAACCAAAAGTATTTAAATCTGTTAGTGAATACCTTTCTAACGAATCTGAAAAATCGAATTTTCATAGCGGAAAGCAAAAGTTATGGAATTTATATAGCCCGTGAAATTGGCCATTTTGCATACGACCTCGTAATTCGACGAAACCACTTTTGTTGGATCCGGGATGTGAAGTTATTGCTAGGTTTCAAATTTCATAATTTTTGAAGCTAGTATGTGAGCGTGGCAAAGGAAAACGTGTTTTGGCCAATTACAGTTAAATTGGATCGACCAGAAATGGGCCTTTTTGCAAACGGTCTCAGAATGCGACGAAACTGGTTTTGTTGGGACCGTATCGTCAAAACATAGCTAGATTTATTTTTCTGGAATTTTTCGAATCAGTTTGTGGCCCTGGCAAATTGAAATGTACGTTCAAATTAAATATTGAATGTTTTATATTTTAATTTCTATGGAAACTGACTGAAACAGTCGAATGGGCCTTCAAAACATATCCTATTGTGTTCGGAATGGGGGTAAAACGTTAGGGACGACAGTCGTTGGGTTTGGATTGGGGTTCGTGGGCGAAAGGGGTATTTTGGAGATTTTAAAAATTATAAAATAAAATAAAAAATATCATTGGTCAGATACTTTTCTCTCCCCCCGATAAATAAAATCGCGAACGACGGAAGTTGCTCCAGGCTTCCCCCTCATTTTTCGATCAATCCACGCACCATTAGACCTCGACCCAGTTGAGGATTTTGTAGCCCTCGTCGAGCTCTTCAAATCCATACCTGGAGCATCCCTTATCGCTGCGCCATCGTCGAGTTTCGAGCCAAGGAAGTGGCCCACTTTCGAGCGCCGCCGTGACTGGTGGGGATCACCGAGCTGGACGAGACAACCAGGCGCGGGGAGCTGCTTCCAAGCCCTTTCGAGTGGCGAAGGCCGAACGACGTATCGTTGCACAGATTTCGCAAAAAATCCAAACCTAGTTTTGAAGAATTCAGAAAGGTATACGGCTTGTTTTATTTTCAGCTGTTTTAACACCTTTAAACCATTGCAAACTTTGAAAAATCATATCTTTTTGCTGTGTTGACGAAATTCAGTGAAACAAGAGACAGTGGACTCGTGTGGACGTCTTCTACCTTCTAGAAAAGACCGCATATTTTTCTGAGCCTTCTGCATTTTTTGGTGGAGTGGAACCCAATGTGAGATTTCTAATTTATAAACGATATGGAAAACGACGATGTATAAATTATATAGTCGATGTATGAGTTATATAAGCGTTGTACACCTCTTGTATAAGCGTGGTATAAGTCGTACGTTCGATGTATAAGTTGTATATGCGTTGTAAAAATTATATATGTGTTGAAATAGAAGTGAATTGCTATATATATATATATATATATGTATGTATATATATCCGTCCCTCGTCCACAAACCATGGACGATATTTATTGGTTGTGATTGGTGTGAAAATTGATTGATAGCGAACGGTTGTTTGGGATTGTTTGTGGTTGATATTGATTGATTGTGGTTGAAAAATACCCATTTGTGGTTGAGAAATATTTGGTTGAAACCACATAGGATTAGTTTGTGGAAATGAAATAAATATATACATGCCATCTGCGTGCGAACTAGATGCATGATCCCCATTGTCAAAAACCGCGAGGTTTTAAGGTAGAGCGAGGAGCCGTACTAGGGACGGTCCCGGTTTTAACTACCCTGCCGTTATGCTGCCGAAATTTTGAATAATATTCATGTGTTTGAATTAATTTCATTTGCTGAAACTATATTTATCCGTTGAATACAAAACCTTCATGTGTTGAATCGATATTCATTCGTTGATTAGAAATTCATGTGTTGAATGGTATTCATGTTTTAAATATAAAAATCACATTTTTATCTATATATAGAAACTATGGAAAACCTTCATGTGTTGAATCGATATTCATTCGTTTATTAGAAATTCATGTGTTGAATGGTATTCGTGTTTTAAATATAAAAATCACATTTTTATCTATATATAGAAACTATAGAAAACCTTCATGTGTTGAATCGGTATTCATTCGTTGATTAGAAATTCATGTGTTGAATGATATTCGTGTTTTAAATATAAAAATCACATTTTTATCTATATATAGAAACTATAGAAAACCTTCATGTGTTGAATCTATATTCATTCGTTGGATTGAAATTCATGTGTTGAATGGTATTCATATTTTGAAATAAATTGTTTTACAATAAAAATCCTATTTTTATCACTTATATACACTATATAAAATAATAGTGTTTTGAAATGAATTGTTTTACAATAAAAATCACGTTCTAAGTATATACCTGAATTGTTGAAATGTGAAGTGTTAAAAATAGCAACCCGTTCCAATAAATATGCATGAGTTGAAATATTCATTAATTAGCTAATGATGTGATTTTTGCCTATGCATACAACATTAGAATGAATGGTGCTTTTAAACCAAATGGAATCAAATATGAAGTTGAATGGAAAATGGTAAGTGATAAGAACTGTATATATGTACATGCATATTTATTGAATAGGTTATAGCAAAGGGGCTAGAGAAGAGGAATAAAATTTTGTGCCCGACAAATAGGTACACATTTACTGTTTTGTTTGGGTGATGATTTTATGAGCCTGTTGGCTAGCCGCTTGGCTTTTTCTTTTTCTTTTTGACATGAGATGCCCGTGTGGCTATTTGGGAATTTTCCCAGCCCCTCCCGTACAAAGGAGGTTATGGCGAATTTTTCCGAAATTTAAAGGCGTTAGTGAAATATTTGAAGTGAAAACGATATTGAAATTGTTGAATGAACTATATTTATATAAATATATAAATATAAATAAAATTAAAACGAAACGTGGCCGTGCAGTTCGCATTTTGAAACCGTGATTTCAATCGATTATACCGGGAGATCCAACCATCAGATTTTCCTGAAATCGCAACCGTTGGGTTCGCCTTGGAAATATCCTTCCAACGGCAGCAACTTTGTAAAAATTCCAACGGTTGGATTGTCTGGAATGTTTAATTCAAATATGAAGAAAAACAGCGCTAGAAACGATTATATATATATATAATTATATTTAATCGAATAACGACGCTGCAGTTCGTATTTTGAAATCGAAACTTCAAACGATTGTACCAGGAGATCCGACCGTCGGATTTTCCCGAAACTGGAACCGTTGGATTCATTTTGAAAAGACCTTTCTAATGATGTAAATTTTGTGAACATCCAACGATTAGATTTTCAGATATGTGTAAATCAAATCTGAAGAAAAACAGCCCCAAGGCCGCGTTATGGCCCGAAGCGTCGTTTTGAATAAATTGGCTATTTTAAAATAAATAAAAATAGCGATAAATCGTTATAAAATACCATAAACGATATGGAATGGAAATAAACTGAATTTGCTCAATTTATGTGGTATTTGATGGTTAAATGTGTTTGGTGTGAAAATTACATTAAAGAACAAAATTGGTGTTGTCGAATGATTTAACCATTGAAATAAATAGATTTGAAATTCGAAATATACGTGAATTATTTGAAAAGGCCGAGTTAATTCTCATTTCAAATAATTGACCGACGATTAAAAGTCGAAGATGAAGACGGTGGTCGAAGATCGGGGATCTTCACCTCGTTTGGATGGTAACCGAGGTCCTGATTGGGAGGCATCCCAAAATATGAATAATGAGTGGTGATCGTCCAGACGTACGTGGTGATCGATGGGTTTGCGACGTATTTAGTGCCTCTGGTTTCGTTCAAACCCAGAACGGACTTGTAAATGGATTGTGTGTCTGACATTGGATTTTATTCTGTGTTGATAGATCTCTATTAAATATGCATCTGTTTGGCGGCGGAGAATTTATTCTTTTGCTTAACGCCCTTCTCTGAAACGCACGAGCTCAGAGGTTGTATATCGATGGACATCAGTCGCATGGCATGAATTGCCTGTGTGGCATGCTAAGATGCAGTGATCAGGGCTTCTGTTGAAAAGCAAAGTCTTGTGGTGATGATCAAACCACCGCCTATGTGGCGTAGCTTTGTATATAACGTGAATTCGCGAGCCTCACACCCCGGTATGAACCAGAAACGGGAGAGGACATCAGGGAGGGCCTGCGTTTCTTTCTAGCTAGGGTGGTGTCAGTGACCTACCAGCCCTGACATTTATATACTTTTCACCTGTGTGGTTGTTGCTGTTGCGAGGCGCCTCGGTTAGATCGGACGATCCGGGTCCGATGGAGCCATTCGTTGGCTCATTTACACCCCAAAGGGTGGGTAAACGCAGTGTTCAGGAATTTTAATCCACATCGGTGGACCGACCCTAACGATCCAAGGGTCACTCGAGCTCTGATCATGTGGCTCGGGCTAGAGAGTCACGAAGTCGGTACGGACTATCTTTTGCCTTGGTTCATGATGGAAATCCAATTTCCAAATACGTGACTGTGCGGTTTTGATTGTATACCTATATATGGCGACATAGTGGTATGGGGGCATTAATGCTGTCTATGATTGATAGTTATGATTTGAAATTGTTTTCAAAACATATAAACACTAGCAATAATATGAAATGCCTTTGTTTTATTCGTATCAAGCATATTTTGGCCGTTATAAGGTAAAAACTCTATCCTCCGGTTTGCGTTGCATTGTGTGATGGGAACTGAGTCTTATAATGGCTTCATTTTTATAAAAAGCATAGCGATGTTTAAAAGAAAGATTTGTTTTAAAGCACTGGCAATCCAATGGAGTAAACCCGTTCCACGAAAGTGGCGTGGTCCTGTGATTAGCCATATTATATATGTGTTGAGTAGATTTCGCATACCAGTCCCATGACTGACTCGTAGTTTGTTTCACTTTCAAACTCGGGTGCCCCTTTTTCTACACGGGCAGCCTTGTATTCAAGTTTAGCTGGCTCTCTCTGGATAGCTGGGGCTGAAGATGGATTCTATCATTTATCTCTTTTTATGCTGTTCAGCTCATAATGTACATATTTTGTTTGTTTCCGCTGTAGACATATATGTATAGTTGAACTGTATTTGTACTAAGTAAGATCCTGTATACTGTGTAACTCTGATGATTACTTTTATCCAGTATATTCTATTGTTCATTATCTGGTGTATTTATTTAATTTTGTTCTGCTATTATCTGTTTCTGTGTTATATTCCAAAGATTACCCTTGTCTCCGTCTAAACGGGATTTGGGGTCGTCTCAACGTGGTATCAGAGCCAGGTTTCGATCCTGGGACCTGTGGTGTATTTATTTAATTTTGTTCTGCTATTATCTGTTTCTGTGTTATATTCCAAAGATTACCCTTGGCTCCGTCTGAACGGGATTTGGGGTCGTCTTAACGTGGTATCAGAGCTTTGGTTAAGCTTAGTTCTGGAATATAACATTTGAACGAACTCGTCAGAAATAGAACCAGTAGTGTTCTAGGACGGGTAACTCTATACAAATAGGATCAGCAATATCCTTGTATAAGTAAAGCAGAATGAAATTACACCTCGATAGACACATTTACATTTGAAGTATATGATTCTATGTTTTAAAATTATCTTTTCTGTGACCTGACTCTTGATCTGCCATTTGCAGAAGTACTAGAAAAATGAGTGCCAGAAACAGAAGGAATACAGAACCCGATCTAGAGGCTCTATTAAAGAGATATCGAGATCTGAACGGAGCACAGTTCTCGGGCAATGAATCTATAATTCAGACTCAAGCTTGGATGAGTTCTGTAGAAAGAATTTTTGAGCGTATCCAGCTGAGGGATGACCAGAAAAGGTTAGTAGCATCTTGGGCGCTCAAAGAAGAAGCTTTAATCTGGTGGGAAACAATCATCAAAGATAATCCAGAAGGTGATATCACCTGGGACAGATTCAAAGTGATTTTCCTAGAAAGATTTACTCCTCCCGAAGCGACGGAGCGATTATGTGATGAATTTTCTTATTTGATACAAGGTGACATGACCATCCCAGAATATCATAAGAAATTCAACGAACTTGCTCACTTTGCTCCTCATCTGATTCAAGATCCAAAGAGGAAAAATCTGAGATTTATTCATGGCCTGCAAAGGAGATATCAGAATAGTGTACTGAGGAATGTGAAGCTTCCTTTTCCTGAAATGATATACATGGCTTATCAGTATGAAGATCTCCATAAGAAAGAAATGTTACGCGACGAAGAAGAAGTCTGTTCTAGTGAAAAAGCAGAGTCGGAAACTGATATTCCTGAAGCCAGTACGAGGTATGAGGTTAGTGAGAAGCCCAGTGCTAAGAGAAAAAGGGCTAAGTCTGGGAAAGAACCAGTAACAACTGCTATTTGCTCTAACTGCAATAAGAAAGGACATTTGTCGATAAGTTGCAGATCTCTAAAGAAACGATTAAAGAATGGGTCTAAATCCGGTAAGAAGTTTCAAGAGATTAGAAAGTGCAGTCAATGCCTGCAGACCGGGCATCTTTCAAAGGCTTGCCCGCTATTCAGGAAATCTGAAATAGTTCGAGTGAATGAAGTTGCAGAAACTTCTGATCCCTCAGCAAGTCAAGGAAGATCTGATGTTTTAGAAGGAACACTTACTGTCAAAAACATTCCAGTTAAAGTACTGTTTGACACAGGCGCGTCACGAAGCTTTATTGCAAAGAGTGCTGCTAAGAAGCTAGATTTGAATTTGAGGAAGCTCAAGGAACCAATGAATGTCCAGAATCCGGTCGGGGGTTCTATCAATCTCAGTTGGATTTGTGCAGTACCTGTCTCCTTTTCTTGCTATAAATTCCCTATTATCTCTATCGTCATGAATTTTAATGAATTTGATATTATTCTGGGATTGGATTGGCTAACCAAATATGAAGCAGAGGTTAGATGTGTTTGAGGAAGTTGTTCGCTTACCTCCGCAGAGAGAAATAGATTTCAAAATTGCTTTGATTCCGAATGCAAGGCCGGTAGTTCACGCTATTCGAAGAATGTCCTTGAAAGAGAAATAAGAACTTGACAATCAAACACGACAGCTAGTATGGAAGGGTCTGATCAGGCCCAATTTCTCTGATTGGGGTGCAGCAGTGGTGTTTGTCCCAAAATCTGACGGTACTCTACGTCTATGTGTGGATTATCGAGATCTGAACAAACAGACGATAAAGAACAAATATCCATTGCCGCGGATTGATGATTTGTTAGATCGATTAAATGGAGCACAAGTATTTTCATGGATGGACCTAGCTACAGGTTTCCATCAACTTCAAATTGCCGAATAGTGTGTTCCAATGACAGCGTTCAGAGGTCCCAACTTATTCTACAAGTGGTTAGTAATGCCGTTCGGCTTATGTAATGCTCCAGCCTATTTCGTCGATCTAATGAACAGGGTATTCAGAGAAGTATTGAATAAATTTGTTCTGGTTTTCATCGATGATATTCTAATCTTCTCTAAATCAAAGGCCGAACATGAAAAGCATTTGGAACAGGTACTTGAAATTCTCAGAAAGAATGTGTTGAAAGCAAAGTTTTCCAAATGTATATTCTGGCAGGATGAAGTAAAATTTCTGGGCCACATAGTATCGAAAGAAGGAATTGCTGTGGATCCAAGCAAAATCACAGCTATCCAGAATTGGAAACAACCCAGTACCCCCACTGAAGTCCGCAGTTTTCTCGGATTGGCTAGCTATTACCGGAAGTTCGTCAAAAACTTTTCGAAGATATCTGGCCACTTAACGAAGCTTACAAAGAAGCACTCTAAATTCAAATGGACTCCAGAAAGTGAGGAGGCTTTCGAAGAGCTAAAGTTAAGACTAACGACAGCTCTAGTGTTAACCATCATCGATGGCAACCAGGATTTGAAAGTCTGGACTGATGCTTCTTGAGAAGGCCTTGGCGCAGTGTTAATGCAAAGGGGCCAAGTGATTGCTTATGGTAGCCGTCAGTTGAAGCCGCACGAGAAAAACTATGTCACTCATGATCTTGAGTTATTGGCCATAGTATTCGCCTTGAAAATCTGGAGACACTATCTTCTGGGTGAGAGATTTGAACTGTTCACAGATCATCAGTCGTTAAAGTATCTATTCACACATAAGGACTTGAATCTGAGGCAGCAACGTTGGCTGGAGTTTCTTGCAGCATATGACTTTGAAATTATATATACTCCAGGGAAAGCCAATGTCGTGGCCGATGCGCTGAGCCGAAAGAATGTAATGATCGCCAGCTTTATTATCACGACTTCCTTGATTGACAAAATATCTATTCTTCAGAAGGAGGATAACTTTATTAAGGATATGATTAAAAGGATTCAGAAAGGCGAACCCTCGTGTTTTCAAATAGATAACGACGAGACCTTGAGGTTGAAAGGAAGGATTTGTGTTCCTGATATCCCAGAGTTAAAAGGGGAAGTGTTAGACGAGTGTCACAAGTCCAAGCTGAGTATCCATCCTGGTGTAGCCAAAATGTATAACGATCTCAAATGAATATTCTGGCGGAAGGCTATGAAAAGAGACGTTTCAATATACGTTAGCCGATGCCGTACTTGCCAGCTAGTCAAGAGCGACCAACAAAAATTAGCTGGATTGTTACAACTGCTAGAAGTTCCTGGTTGGAAGTGGGAACATATTTCTATGGATTTCATCGATGGTCTGCCCAGAACCAGAAAAGGGAATGACAATATTTGGGTGATCGTAGACCGCTTCACGAAGACCGCCCATTTCATACCTGTTAGATCAAACGGAACTGCTCAGAGTCTAGCGCAGATTTACTTCAGGGAAATAGTTAGACTACATGGAGTGCCGCTCAGTATAGTCAGTGATAGAGATACAATATTTACTAGAAAATTCTGGGAGACATTTCAAGTCGAGCTGGGACGAAGCTGAACTTGAGCACCGCTTATCATCCTCAGACAGACGGTTAGACTGAGAGGGTGAATCGTATTTTAGAAGATCTATCGCGGGCTTGTGTTATAGATTTTGGTGGATCATGGGAAGACCATCTGCATTTGTCCGAATTCTCTTATAACAACAGCTACCAGGCGAGCCTGACAATGTCACCATTCAAAGCATTATACGGTAGACCGTGCCGATCTCCTGCTTGTTGGGTTGAACCCGGAAATAGACTTGTATTGGGGCCAGATATGATCCGAGAAGCTGCCGACAAAGTCGATTTTATTAAGAAGCGATTACTTGCCGCTCAAAGCCGACAAAAGAGCTATGCCGATAGAAGAAGAAGAGATATATCCTTTGCTGTTGGCGACTATGTATATTTGAAAGTATCACCAATGAGAGGAGTTATCCGGTTCGGTAAAACTGGAAAGTTGGCGCCCAAATTCATTGGTCCGTTTCCTATTCTGGAACGGATCGGGACTCACGCTTATAGGGTTAAATTGGCTGACTGGTTACCTGGAGTTCATGATGTATTTCATATATCTCAACTTCGAAAGCACGTTCATGATCCAGACTTGATCGTGGAAGAAGCAGCTCAGCAGGATATTGAAATTACTCCAGAATTAGCTATGAGACGAGAGCCGCTAAAGATTATCGGCAAAGAAACCAAAGAGTTGAGGAACAAGAAGGTTCACTTAGTCAAAGTGCAATGGAGTGGAGATCCGCGAGATTGTACTTGGGAAACCGAGGAGAGCATTCAGAAAGCCCATCCCAGAAGCCGAGTAGATATCTCTGATTGACTCTGGTGCAAGGTACATTTAACCTACTTTGCATTACCATTTAATTCTCTACTCTGCTGTTATTTTCTTTCCATGGATGTGCACTTTTAATTCTATAGTCTGAATGATTTGAAAGGAATATAGGAATTGATTAGTATATTTTTGAAAGGTTGTAAACAATTTGATTGTTGGTTGTGTTGTGTGATTGTATACTTATCAAACCACTTTCGACTTTGTTTCTTTTCGGGGATGAAAAGTTTTAAGTGGGGGAGATTGTAACGACCCAGAAAATCTGAACCAATTTAAAATTTTAAATTGGCTAAAATAATGGATTTTAAATATTTAAAATAAATATTTTAAATAATAGCAACGAAAACTGAGTTTGAATCGACAATTGAAAACGAATATAATTAATTATAATTATAAACAAGGCCTGAAATGGCGCAGCAGTTTCAAAAATTAAATTCAAATTTTGTCGGACTGTACTGGGTGCAAAACAAAACGGATTTTAGTGAAACCAAAAGTATTTAAATATGTTAGTGAATACCTTTCTAACGAATCTGAAAAATTGAATTTTCATAGCGGAAAGCAAAAGTTATGGCCAAATGAATCTTCAGAAAGGTCGCTATGGAATTTATATAGCCCGTGAAATTGGCCATTTTGCATACGACCTCGGAATTCGACGAAACCACTTTTGTTGGATCCGGAATGTGAAGTTATTGCTAGGTTTCATATTTCATAATTTTTGAAGCTAGTATGTGAGCGTGGCAAAGGAAAACGTGTTTTGGCCAATTACAGTTAAATTGGATCGACCAGAAATGGGCCTTTTTGCAAACGGTCTAAGAATTCGACGAAACTGGTTTTGTTGGGACCGTATCGTCAAAACATAGCTAGATTTATTTTTCTGGAATTTTTCGAATCAGTTTGTGGCCCTGGCAAATTGAAATGTACGTTCAAATTAAATATTGAATGTTTTATATTTTAATTTGAATGGAAACTGACTGAAACAGTCGAATGGGGCTTCGAAACATATCCCATTGTGTTCGGAATGGGGGTAAAATGCTAGGGACGACAGTCGTTGGGTTTGGATTGGGGTTCGTGGGCGAAATGGGTATTTTGGAGATTTTAAAAATTATAAAATAAAATAAAAAATATCATTGGTCAGATACTTTTCTCTCTCCCCGATAATTTAAATCGCTAACGACGGAAGTTGCTCAAGGCTTCCCCCTCATTTTTCGATCAATCCACGCACCATTAGACCTCGACCCAGTTGAGGATTTTGTAGCCCTCGTCGAGCTCTTCAAATCCATACCTGGAGCATCCCCTATCGCTGCGCCATCGTCGAGTTTCGAGCCAAGTGGCCCACTTTCGAGCGCCGCCATGACTGGTGGGGACCACCGAGTTGGACGAGAGAACCAGGCGCGGGGAGCTGCTTCCAAGCCCTTTCGAGTGGCGAAGGCCGATCGACGTATCGTTGCACGGATTTCGCGAAAAATCCAAACCTAGTTTTGAAGAATTCAGAAAGGTATACGGCTTGTTTTATTTTCAGTTGTTTTAACACATTTAAACCGTTGCAAACCTTGAAAAATCATATCTTTTTGCTGTGTTGACGAAATTCAGTGAAACAAGAGACAGTGGACTCGTGTGGACGTCTTCTACCTTCTAGAAGAGACCGCATATTTTTCTGAGCCTTCTTCTATTTTTGTTGGAGTGGAACCCAATGTGAGATTTCTAATTTATAAACGATATGGAAAATGACGATGTATAAATTATATAGTCGATGTATGAGTTATATAAGCGTTGTACACCTCTTGTATAAGCGTGGTATAAGTCGTACGTTCGATGTATAAGTTGTATATGCGTTGTAAAAATTATATATGTGTTGAAATAGAAGTGAATTGCTATATATATATATATATATATATATATATATATACGCCCCTCGTCCACAAACCATGGACAATATTTATTGGCTGTGATTGGTGTGAAAATTGATTGATAGCGAATGGTTGTTTGGGATTGTTTGTGGTTGATATTGACTGATTGTGGTTGAAAAATACCCATTTGTGGTTGAGAAATATTTGGTTGAAACCATATAGGATTAGTTTGTGGAAATGAAATAAATATATACATGCTGCCTGCGTGCGAACTAGATGCATGATCCCCATTGTCAAAAACCGCGAGGTTTTAAGGTAGAGCGAGGAGCCGTACAAGGGACGGTCCCGGTTTTAACTACCCTGCCGTTATGCTGCCGAAATTTTGAATAATATTCATGTGTTTGAATTAATTTCATTTGCTGAAACTATATTTATCCGTTGAATAGAAAACCTTCATGTGTTGAATCGATATTCATTCGTTGATTAGAAATTCATGTGTTGAATGGTATTCGTGTTTTAAATATAAAAATCACATTTTTATCTATATATAGAAACTATGGAAAACCTTCATGTGTTGAATCGATATTCATTCGTTGATTAGAAATTCATGTGTTGAATGGTATTCGTGTTTTAAATATAAAAATCACATTTTTATCTATATATAGAAACTATAGAAAACCTTCATGTGTTGAATCGATATTCATTCGTAGATTAGAAATTCATGTGTTGAATGGTATTCGTGTTTTAAATATAAAATCACATTTTTATCTATATATAGAAACTATAGAAAACCTTCATGTGTTGAATCTATATTCATTCGTTGGATTGAAATTCATGTGTTGAAAGGTATTCATATTTTGAAATAAATTGTTTTACAATAAAAATCCTATTTTTATCACTTATATACACTATATAAAATAATAGTGTTTTGAAATGAATTGTTTTACAATAAAAATCACGTTCTAAGTATATACATGAATTTTTGAAATGTGAAGTGTTAAAAATAGCAACCCTTCCAATAAATATGCATGAGTTGAAATATTCATTAATTAGCTAATGATGTGATTTTTGCCTATGCTTACAACATTAGAATAAATGGTGCTTTTAAACCAAATGGAATCAAATATGAAGTTGAATGGAAAATGATAAGTGATAAGAATTGAATGGAAAATGATAAGTGATAAGAACTGTATATATGTACATGCATATTTATTGATCAGGTTATAGCAAAGGGGCTAGAGAAGAGGAATAAAATTTTGTGTCCGACAAATAGGTACACATTTACTGTTTTGTTTGGGTGATGATTTTATGAGCCTGTTGGCTAGCCGCTTGGCTTTTTCTTTTTCTTTTTGACATGAGACGCCCGTGTGGCTATTTGGGAATTTTCCCAGCCCCTCCCGTACAAAGGAGGTTATGGCGAATTTTTCCGAAATTTAAAGGCGTTAGTGAAATATATGAAGTGAAAACGATATTGAAATTGTTGAATGAACTATATTTATATAAATATAAATAAAATTAAAACGAAACGTGGCCGTGCAGTTCACATTTTGAAACCGTGATTTCAATCGATTATACCGGGAGATCCGACCATCGGATTTTCCTGAAATCACAACCGTTGGGTTCGCCTTGGAAATATCTTTCCAACGACACCAACTTTGTAAAAATTCCAACGGTTGGATTGTCTGGAATGTTTAATTCAAATCTGAAGAAAAACAACACCAGAAACGATTATATTTATATATATATAAAAATATAATTATATTTAATCGAATAACGACGCTGCAGTTCGTATTTTGAAATCGAAACTTCAAACGATTGTACCGGGAGATCCGACCGTCGGATTTTCCCAAAACTGGAACCGTTGGATTCATTTTGAAAAGACCTTTCTAATGATGTAAATTTTGTGAAGATCCAACGGTTAGATTTTCAGATATGTGTAAATAAAATCTAAAGAAAAACAGCGCCACGGCCGCGTTATGGCCCGTAGCGTCGTTTTGAATAAATTGGCTATTTTAAAATAAATAAAAATAGCGATAAATCGTTATAAAATACCATAAACGATATGGAATGGAAATAAACTGAATTTTCTCGATTTATGTGGTATTTGATGGTTGAATGTGTTTGGTGTGAAAATTACATTAAAGAACAAAATTGGTGTTGTCGAATGATTTAACCACTGAAATAAATTGATTTGAAATTCTAAATATACGTGAATTATTTGAAAAGGCCGAGTTAATTCTCATTTCAAATAATTGACCGACGATTAAAAGTCGAAGATGAAGACGGTGGTCGAAGACCGGAGATCTTCACCTCGTTTGGATGGTAACCGAGGTCCTGATTGGGAGGCATCCCGAAATATGGATAATGAGTGGTGATCGTCCAGACGTACGTGGTGATCGATGGGTTTGCGAGGTATTTAGTGCCTCTGGTTTCGTTCAGACCCAGAACGGACTTGTAAATGGACTGTGTGTCTGACATTGGATTTTATTCTGTGTTGATAGATCTCTATTAAATATGCATCTGTTTGGCGGCGGAGAATTTATTCTTTTGCTTAACGCCCTTCTCTGAAACGCACAAGCTAAGAGGTTGTATATCGATGGACATCAGTCGCATGGCATGAATTGCCTGTGTGGCATGCTAAGATGCAGTGATCAGGGCTTCTTTCGAAAAGCAAAGTCTTGTGGTGATGATCATAGCACCGCCTGTATGGCGTAGCTTTGTATATAACGTGAATTCGCGAGCCTCACACCCCGGTATGAACCAGAAACGGCAGAGGTCATCAGGGAGGGCCTGCGTTTCTTTCTAGCTAGGGTGGTGTCAGTGACCTACCAGCCCTGACATTTATATACTTTTCACCTGTGTGGTTGTTGCTGTTGCGAGGCGCCTCGGTTAGATCGGACGATCCGGGTCCGATGGAGCCATTCGTTGGCTCATTTACACCCCAAAGGGTGGGGAAACGCAGTGTTCAGGAATTTTAATCCACATCGGTGGACCGGCCCTGACGATCCAAGGGTCACTTGAGATCTGATCCTGTGGCTCGGGCTAGAGAGTCACGAATTCGGTAAGGACTATCTTTTGCCTTGGTTCATGACGGAAATCCAATTTCCAAATACGTGACTGTGCGGTTTTGATTGTATACCTATATATGGCGACATAGTGGTATGGGGCATTAATGTCGTCTATGATTGATAGTTATGATTTGAAATTGTTTTCAAAACATATAAACACTAGCAATAATATCAAATGCCTTTGTTTTATTCGTATCAAGCATATTTTGGCCGTTATAAGGTAAAAACTCTATCCTCCGGTTTGCGTTGCATTGTGTGATGGGAACTGAGTCTTATAATGGCTTCATTTTTATAAAAAGCATAGCGATGTTTAAAAGAAAGATTTGTTTTAAAGCACTGGCAATCCAATGGAGTAAACCCGTTCCACGAAAGTGGCGTGGTCCTGTGATTAGCCATATTATATATGTGTTGAGTAAATTTCTCATACCAGTCCCATGACTGACTCGTAGTTTGTTTCACTTTCAAACTCGGGTGCCCCTTTTTCTACACGGGCAGCCTTGTATTCAGGTTTAGCTGGCTCTCTCTGGATAGCTGGGGCTGAAGATGGATTCTATCATTTATCTCTTTTTATGCTATTCAGCTCCTATTGTACATATTTTCTTTGTTTCCTCTGTAGACATATATGTATAGTTGAACTGTATTTGTACTAAGTAAGATCATGTATACTGTGTAACTCTGATGATTACTTTTATCCAGTATATTCTATTGTTCATTATCTGGTGTATTTATTTAATTTTGTTCTGCTATTATCTGTTTCTGTGTTATATTCCAAAGATTACCCTTGTCTCCGTCTGAACGGGATTTGGGGTCGTCTCAACGTGGTATCAGAGCCAGGTTTCAGGTGGAAGCTGATTTTGTGCCAGAAGCTCCATCGGACGATATGGAGCGTAGGCAAGCGTTTAAGTGAGAAATCACAGCTTTAGTAACTTTAAAGTTAATTCCTAGTCAATACTTGTTCAGGATTATTAATGACACTAATTTGAAATTGATTAAGTTGATTTATAAGGTTTGGTTGATGTTTGAGAAGTTTGGTGGTTATAGAAAAAAGTTAGAAAACAAACTAGTTAATATAGTTTGATTTGGAAAACCAAATAAGTAAGGAACTATTGCTATGGTTTAGATCTACATTTTATTTACGTTAATGTGGATGTTTTCTTGACATTTGAATTTGTGTATGGTTTTAATGATGATAGTTAAGTTTATAAAAAGTTAGTTAGAAGTTTGTAACCTAATTCAAGGAACTTGCAATATAAAAGTTGAAATGTTTAAACGTCAATTCAAAGGTTTACGATGATGAGCTGTTTGATGATTTATTGGACAAGGATGTTATGTAATTAATATTATATATGCAAGTCTTGAATAATTCACGTCATTAAACACAAGAACGAGGCACTCTCTATTCGACCTAAAAAGGTGTTTATTATTTTATTAAATGTATGTAAAGCTAAAAAGTGCCTATTTTGAGGATTTCTATAGAAGTATTTAAAAGATATTTTCTAGATATTTTTGGTCTTATAGCTTGAATACCAAACCAACTAATATTCATAAAAATTTGATAAGAAAATAAGGTCATTTAATGTGAAATCATTAAATAGTTTTTTGGAGAAAAAGCACAATTTTAAAAAAAGGAATATTTAACTTTTCGTAAAACTAATTCACGCTCCACAAATTAAGTTGGAAAGTTATGAAACCAATTGGTAAATCCATTATAAACATGATGAAATAAATCCAAGCTCTAAACATAGGTTTTTACTTTGTCAAAATTTCCTTTTTCAAGGCAAATCCATTATAAACATAATGAAATAAATCCAAGCTCTAAACATAGGTTTTTACTTTGTCGAAATTTCCTTTTTCAAGGTTTGACAAAATTAGGTTTTTTAAATCGCTCAGAATTCTGGATTTCTAAATAAAACATTTTTAACAAAGATTTTCGACCCGAACATTTTTTAAATATTTTTGCAATAATTAAATATGATTTTTATGATTTATTTGAGAATTTTTCAAGGACTTTGAAAATCCATCCAAAATTCGGGTATACGGGATTAAGCTTAAATTCACTTTAGCAGCAACTAAATTAAATAACAAAAAGGGATATGCATTGATTTATAAGAGTACAGTCTAGTACCACCAGTGAGATCTAGTAGAATTTTTTTTCCTATTAAACGAGTGATGAGAAAAATCAAAAGAAAAAGTCAGATATTTAACTAAGACCAAATAAAGTTTTCCGGAGATTATAATATAGATTTTGATTTGACCGGATGTCATAATAAATATTTTGATTTGACATGCCACAACAAATAAGATTTGATTTAATAAAGATTTTGATTTCACTAGTTGTAATAATACATATTTTCATTTGACATGGCACAATAAATAATATTTGACTTAATAAAGATTTTGATTTGACTCGTTGTCACAATAAAGAGTTTATTTGGCATGTTATAATATAAAGATTTGATTTGACATGCCATAAAAATATTTATTTGATATAATTTCACAAGTAAAGATATGATTTGACATGTCATAATAAATAAGATTTTCTTTAGTAAAGAGTTGATGTGATATGTCATCATATGATTTGACATATTATAACGATAAAGAGTTGATTTGGGATATTTTTACCATAGAGAATTGATTTGATGTAAAGTCCAAGTATTTGAAAAGAGGATAACTAATCAAATGATAAATACCGAAGTAAAATCTTTTATCGATGGTTGGTTTCGAAGAAACCGGGGTCGGGTTCCACAGATCCAAAAATAACTTCGAACCAACTTACGAGTTCGAGTTTGGAAGCTGTTGAAGACCGTGGAATCTTCTCGGCAAAGGAAAAGCTACTAGCTGAGTAGATCCTTAAGATGAAATCTTTTGGATGGCACAACGGAAGGATATAATTCTAAAGTAGTAGGTAGTCCTTCCTTGTTTGGGAACTCTCCGTTGAATTGAAGCCCGGAGGTCATCATGATAAACATATTGCTCGCTGACAGCTTTAAAGTTTCTCCAAAGGTAAATGAATAGCAACGACCCCTTATTGTGGGATATTCAATGATGCAAGCATCGTGGCCACTACAAATTATGGAAGTAGTGGGATGGTGCCTTCGGTTTATCTTGTTCCTAGATGACTTGTAATGGACGAATATCAGACATAGTGTTTCCAACGATCACGAACGTTAACTTTTACAAATGTACATCTGTTTAATGGCGGGGATTTTAACCCTTGTCTTAACACCCAGAGTATTTTTGTGGTTGTCAGATAGTTATTGACGAATTCGACAATGTGACATTTAAATATATGAAGTGTGCTAAATTGAAAAAGGTAAAGATGTTACCTTATCAAGACCTCACAATCCGGAATGGCTGAAGTAGAGCATGCGGCAGGGTTATAGGGTTGCATACGACCCAGGGATATAGTCATCACCCTTCTAGATTAAACACTGAATGTTGAGTAAGTGATGTGGGTACCTGAGATAGGTCGACTGGGGAAATTTCCATATTCAGCCTCTGTTCGAAGTATGATCAGAGCCGACCTTGTAGGCGCATCAGGCGGGTATCTCGGGTGAACTCTTGTATAGGTGCAATGTATGGTAGACTAGTTCCTTACCCTAGCCATTGTTGGAAATCCATTTCCATTTAAATTCCCATATGGATTTCTATTGTGTAAGTCAAAGGTTATTAATGTCCGTACTTTTGGTGTATTTGAATAAATTTAGTTGGAAAGCATTTTCAAAAGTTGGACATTAATAATAATATCAAATGAGTTTACGTATCAAAGGTTTGACTATCATAAGGTAAAAACCCGTTCGCCAATTTATTGACAGGCGTTGTCTTATGAGACACCATTCTTTCCAAAGGACGTTGTTTTGACATAGCGTCATCTTGCCGTTGGTTTTTATTTGCGATAGGGTTTTTATATGATATTCCCACTTTCAAAAGTGATTGTTTCTTTATTGTTCTATGACACTGTCATAGTATTCTAGTTTGTGTTTCTCACGCTGGTATTTTCTCAAGCCTGATCTTGGTGTTTTCAACACTCGGGTTTGTTCCGAGTGGTTTTCAGGTTTTGCTGAGGACGTTTAGAGTCAAGTATCATTTCGTAGGGATAGAAGCAAGATTTCTTGGATAGAGATCGTTTGGGTCTTTCTAGAGGAGTTGAAGATCTTCATCTATGTATAGGCGTAGTTATATTATTCTGTTGTGTTATTTATGTTTGTTTATGATTTTAGCATTTGTAAGGACATGTTTTATAACCATCCAGGCTGATCTAGTATTAGACTTTGATTATATAAAAAATGTTCCCGTTGTAAATATTATTTATTTTTATTATATGTTCTCCCTTCGCTGTGAGTTTCTGTTGTATTCTGTTGTTTTCTATTCTTTTCTTATTCTTTTAATTCACCATTCAGTTTTTGATTTTTCGCTGCTTAAGAAATTCATGGCTGAGGACATTAGTGCGAGTTTTCGAGAGGTGAATTTTTGTGTCCTCACAATGTTGGCCCTAAACAATATTTGGTTCAGCGATTTTTTATATAGAATTTAACCCTTTAATATTCTCAAAGAGCCGACCCAACTCGCACTAACATCGGTGATTGCAACCATTAAAAGTATCCTACATATACCCCACTTATTATTTTCAAGATATGATCATTATTAGAAAACATATCTTTAACCTTATAATACTTCTATAGGTATGCATTTTATTATACATCATAGGAATGATTTGTAAGGACTTAGTCCTCAATGCATTACTTCTAGAATTACTCAAAACCGGTTTGCCTATTGATCCTAGTCCGTGGGATCTTTAGTCGCTAGGATAGGTTTTCGTATAAGGTAAATCCTCTTGAGTTAGGCTTTTAAACTCATTCGCCTCGATGCGCAGTCAATTTTCTCTCTTGTTAAACCTTTAGTGAATGGATCTGCTAGGTTTTCATTCGTTCTCACATAATCAATGTAAATAGTTCCATTTGATAGTAACTACCTAATTGCGTTATGGCATCGCCGAATGTGTCGTTACTTTCCATTATACACAAAATTTTGCATTCTGCTTAACGCTGCTGGGTTATCACATTGTGGGCATATGGATGGTACATGTTCGGTCAAAATGGAATATCTTTTAAAAAATGTTAAATCCATTCTGCTTCTTTGCTCACCTTATCTAATCGATGAACTTTGATTCCATAATGGATCGAGCTATGCATGTTTGTTTAGTAGATTTCCATGACATTGCTGCTTCTGCAAGAGTAAAGATATAACGACTTATGGATTTTGATTCCTCTTAATCTGCAATCCGGTTTGCATCACTATATCTCTATAAAACGGTTGGATATTTTCTGTAATGCAAATAATAATTTGTGGTACGTTTTAAATATCCTAGCACTCTCATTAGTGCTTTCCTATGTTCCTTCCCTGAATTACTAGCATACCTTCTTAATTGACTTACTGCATATGCAATATCTGGTCTTATGCAATTCACGAGGTACATTAAACATCCTATTACCCATGAATATTGCATTTGCCTTTCACTTTCATTTGTGTTTTTATGCAGTACTTCCAATGGATTAAGAGGTGTACTAATTGCTTTAATTTCAAAATTTTGGAATTTTTCAATCACTTTGTCTACATAATATGACTGAGATAATTCAATTCCATTAGATTTTCTTATTATTTTGATTTCCAAAATAACGTCCATAACTCCTAAATCTTTCTTATCAAGATTGTTAAAACGACCCGAACTTCCCCGGTCTCCAAAGAGAAGAGAAAGAACGAATTACTGTGAGGACAAGACAAATCAGAACGCAGACGGAAGAACATTTCATTGTATATTACAACAATACCATCAGATTACAAGAATATACAGAGTATACATGAATATTTCACAGAAATATCAGAGATTTAAATTACATTTAAATACATAGCAGCGGAAAATAATACAATACACAACTGAAGGAGATATACGGATACAAAGCTTTCCGGATATCATTCCAGCTGTAAACCAGGATCCTGTGAATATAAATCTGCAAAACGAAAACTACTAGCTGCCCGTGTCAAAAATAAGGGCACCCAGAGTTTAGGTTAAAACAATAAACTCCAGGTCAGTCATGGGACTGGTGTGAGAACTAAAGCAGTTATTAATCTTTATTTCAAAGTTAGGTAAATCAAGGGACCACGCCGTATAACACGGAACGAGTTTCCTCCCAAGAACACCAGTGAAAAAACAACAGCGCAATGCTAAATAAAGAAAAATGAAGCTATAATAAGACCCAGGTCCCATCACACAATGCAACGCAAGCCGGAGGATACGGTTTTTACCTTATAATAGCCAAGAATGCTTGATACGTTTAAAACAAATCATTTGATACTATTACAAGTGCATAGTGTATAAAACAACTTCAAATCATAAGTATCAATCATAGACGACATAAGCGCCCCATCCCACTATGTCGCCATACTAGGCTCTACAAATAAAACCGCAAATGTCACGTATTTGGAAATTGGATTTCCATCTATGAACCGAGGCAAAAGATAGTCCTCAACCGATTCGAGACTCTCTAGCCCGAGCCTCAGGACCCAGACTCAGGTGGGCCCTTGGAGCGACAGGGCCGGTCCACCGATGTGGATTAAAATGCCTAAACAATGCGTTTCCCCGCCCTATGGGGCGTAAATAAGCCAACGAATGGCTCCATCGGACCCGGATTGTCCGATCTAACCGAGGCCCCTCGCAACAGCAACAACCACATAAGTCAAACTCGTCAGGGCGTGTAAAACCACTGACGTCACTTCTAACTAGAAAGAAACGCATGCCCTCCCTGAGGTCATTCTCCCGTTTTTGGTTCACAACCGGGGTGCGAGGCTCGCGAATTCACGTTACACAAAGTTGTGCCACACAGGCTGTGCTTTGATCATCACCACAAGACTTTGCTTTTCAACAGAAGCCTTGATCATTCGCCACTTAGGCAAGCCACATAGGCAATTCACTCTATGCGTTTGATATCCATCAGTATATAACCCCTGAGCTCGTACGTCTCAGAGAAGGGCGTTAAGCAAGAGAATAAATTCTCCGCCACCAAACAGATATATATTTAATAGAAATCAATCACACAGACTAAAATCCAATGTCAGACACACAGTCCATTTACAAGTCCGTTCTAGGTCTGAACGAAACCGGAGGCACCTAGTACCCCGCATATCCATCGATCTCCAAGTACGTCTGGACGATCACCAACTGTTTCCATCTTCTTGGGTGTACATCCCAATCAAGATCATCAGTAATCACCCAAACGACGTAAAGACCTCCGGTCTTCGACCACCGTCTTCATCTTCGACTTATCGTCATATCAGTTATTCAGAATGGGATAAACCCGGTCTTTTCGAATAACTCGCGTATATTTTAAATAAGTGTTACACAAACACAACATACGCCTCATTCCAATTCATCAGTCACTAACCATAAATTAATCAAGAGAATAATTCCCCAAATATTAACCCCGATGGCCGAAACCAACATCAGATCAATATCCAGAAAACCATTCTGCTTAGCTAACCGACAGTTAGTTTCTAAATTTCACATTCATAGGGAAAGGTTCCCATTAATTTTATCAAAGATAAATTCCTTGAATTTATTCTTTAATTTTCTTTTGAATTTCGATTCAACTAGTCGGGATTAACGAACCTTACCGAAGTAATCATTTGTTTTAATTTCCCAATCCCAACCTATTCATCCCATGAAGTAAAACTGGTAATACTTCATATCTAACACCACGGTGTTATCGGTAAATTCAATTACCATTTCACGTCCAAATCTAATTAAAGATTTAACTATCGCCTGGAGCAAAACTGGTGATACTCCATTCTCGATCATTTCAATCTAATTAAAGATTCATTAAAACTCCACTTAGTTTTAATCTGTGACTGGGTTAAAGAATCAGTGTCATTTAAAACACGGTTCACGATAAATCCAAAATCACAACATATTTCAATCAGTCCCTAACCGTAAATTAGCAAGTGAGCAATTCCCTAAGTATTAACCTCGAAGGCCAAAGCCAACATCAGATCAATATCCAGAAAACCATTCTGCTTAGCTAACCGACAGTTAGTTTCTGATTTTCTTAACACCTTTGGGTCTAAGAACAGTATTATTGAAGATACCGTTCACGACAACCAAAAATCTCATTCCATTAATTATCGGGTTAAAGAACAAGTGTTATTTAAAACACTGTTCACGATAAACCCAAAAATCAATACCAATTCAATTCCAATTAAATATTATTTAATTGGTACACTTCATTAAATCTAAATAAAAAGATTTAATCTATTTCCAACTGGGTTCAAGAGCAGTGTTAATGAAGACACCATTCACGACAAACCCAAATCCCATTTGATATTCAATACAAGGCTCTGAATAGAAAATATATCGCCTTATATTCAATATCAAATTCTACGACCAACAAATATCGTATTGGAAATAACGATATATATACATATCTTTCAAATTTCCCTAACAACATTTGTACGATCACGAAATCCAACATCGAAATATTCCAAAGACAATTTCGATTCAAATCCATTCCGATTCAATTATTGGAAGTTCTGGTTATATTTCAAAACCATTTCAAACTCACTTTATTTATTTTAAAAATAAATTACTATTCTAGTTCAAAACTAGTTCATTTCGATAAAAATCTATTTTTAACCTTTCAAATATGGAATTTTTCATCCCAATTCTTCCCAAATCATTTCTTATGATTTTACACAAATTATTACTATTTTTACTAATTTATCAAGGCCCGTACAGTCGATTTCCATCAACGGCCATCGAACTGCACCTACAGCGACCTTTTTCAAATTTCATTTGGACATAATTCCAAATCCAACCGTTAGATTTCAAATTTCTAATATTCATTAGAAAGCTCTTTCCGATACGAACCCAACGGTTCCGGTTTTAGGAGAATCCGACGGTCGGATCTCCCGTAATATCCATTCGAAGTCAATGGTCGAAATTCACGAACTACCGCGGTGCGGCGCGTTCTATTCAGGCCATTATATTATATATATAATATATATAATAAATACTTCGTCGATTTCAATTCAAAACATGCTTTATAAATCGTTTTAAATTATTTTCAAAACGGTTTCAACTTCATATTCAATTTCTAATCAAAATTGAATATTCCAGTATAAATTCGTTTTAAATTCATTTCAAATTGATTTCAATTCAAATCGATTTTAATTCAATTTGAATTCATTTTCTTTTCAGTTTAATTCAATTCGAATCCGTTTTATATTCCATTCAATTTGAATTCGTTTTACATTCTATTCAATTCGAATTCGTTTTATTTTCAATTCAATTCGAATTCGTTTTATATTCAATTCAATTCGAATTCGTTTTACATCCTATTCAATTCGAATTCAAATTCGTTTCTATTCAATTTCAATTCTTTTCGAAAAATCAGATTTTGAAATCACTTTCGATATTCATCATAAAATGAATAAAATCGATATAAATATCGTTCACGTCAAAATGGCGTCAATCTAATCAATACGGCTTCATATATTCCTATTTTCAAATATTCTGTTTCAAATATTTCTTTTCCAAATATTTCTTTTTCAAAATTGGAATGAGGCCCAATCAATTACCATATAATGTTAATTATATGGATTTTCTACAACACACGTATACCATAACAACGATGAATAATCAACCATCATCCAAAGTGCATTCTACACTGTATAAGCATCGAATATAAATATTTAACGCTTATAACAGTCTGTCAATCAATCGATCGACATACAACTAATTATTGGGACTAGTGTATATCATATATCATCCCAATACCCGTGTGGGGTTTCAAACAATCAAACACATATTTTATTTGTGCAGTTGGGCGATGTGTAAAATTTATCATCCCAATCAACATCAGTCAAATGTGTGCATATAAACAAATCGTCCGATTTGTTTATATTTATTTATTTCATTTCATATACACGTTAAAAATTCAATTTTTAACTATATAATATTTTCCACGATGTAAATATTTTATTTCACATCACACAATCAACTACACATCAATATCAAACAAACAAGCATACAAGCCGTCCATGGTCCGTGGACGACGGGTGTCGGGTGCTACTAAACACCGTCTGCATCCTAGTATATATTTTTATAACTAGAAAATTAAATTAAAGAGTGAGAAATTCTCGCAGAATTGCTAATCCAACGCCACGACTCTCCATAGGTAGAAATCTTCGTCGTTCTTGCCTCTTGTCACTTTTCACTGCCCGTATTCTCTACATATATAAAAATCACATTTTTACTTCGCTATTCTATATATAAAAATCGAATTTTTACTTCGCTATTCAATATATAAAAATCGAATTTTTACTTCGCTATTCAATATATAAAAATCGAAATTTTACTTCGCTATTCAATATATAAAAATCGAATTTTTTTACTTCGCTATTCAATATATAAAAATCGAATTTTTACTTCGCTATTCAATATATAAAAATCGAATTTTTACTTCGCTATTCAATATATAAAAATCGAATTTTTACTTCGCTATTCAATATATAAAAATCGAATTTTTACTTCGCTATTCAATATATAAAAATCGAGTTTTTACTTCGCTATTCAATATATAAAAATCGAATTTTTATACCACCACTTCATATATGTAAAACCAATCTTTTCTTATAGAAAGATCTAATTTTTTTTACTGATAAAAATATCGTCTTTCCATTGATAAAAATATCGTCTTGCCCTTCACAATATGTCTATAAAACTGACCTCACTTACCTACTAAAATCTATTTAACTAAATAATAATAAAAAAATACAACTTACAGGTTATGGTCGAGGGGGGGGGGCTGTGCCTCTCCGTCGGAGGTCAGAGGGAGAGAGGGGGTCGGTTGCTGAGGGGAGGGCGTCGGCTAGGGGGGGTCTGGGTAGGGCTCGCGTCGATTAGGAGGGGGGAGGTTTGCGTAGGGCTCGCGTCGATTAGGAGCGGGGTCTGCAAGCGGTGGCGAGGCGAGGGGGGGTCGGCGAGCGGTGGCGGGGGTTGCTGCGATGAGGGAGGCGCCTCCTGGGGCTGAGCGACGCGATTTGTTTTTTTTCTTTTTTCTTTGTTCGATTGAAATGAACGGTGATGGGGGGCCAGAGGAGTTAAAAGGAAGAGAGAGAGTTAAATTTTAATTAATTTATTTATTTTAATTTCAAAAAGGTACTTTTATTTTCGACCTCGAAAGGCCCACCGCCTGTCATCCATAGCTAATTACCCCCATTCCGAACACAATGGGATATGTATCGTAAGCTGATTCGATCGTTTCGGTCAGCTTTTGTCAAAATCAACATATAACTCTATATATTGAATTTGAACGCGCATTTCAATTTACTGGGGTCACATACTAACTCGAAAATTCCCGAAAAATATTTTCTAGCTTCGTATTGCCGATACGGTTCTAACAAAACTAGTTTCGTCGAATTCTGAGACCGTTTGAAAAATGGCCAATTTCCAGTCGATTAAAATCAACTGAAACTGGTCAAACGCGTTTTCCTTTTCCACGCTCACATATTGATTCGAAAAATTATGAAATTTGGAATCTAGCAATAACTTGACATCATGGACCCAACAAAAGTGGTTTCGTTGAAATCCGAGGTCGTTTGCAAAATTCCCATTTTTAAGGGCCTGAATTCCATAGCGACTATTCGGAATTTTCAACTGGACATATCTTTTGATCCCCGCTACGAAATTTCGATTTTTCGGATTCATTGGAAAGATATTCCCAGTTAGATTCCATTATTTTTTGTTTCACTAAAATCTGGATTGTTTTGCACCCGGTACATTCAATTGAAGTTTGAAATCGAATTATCGAACTATCGCGCCATTTTAAATTCCTTTTATAATTAAAATAAAATATTTATATTCTAACGACGGTCTATATAATATATACGTTCCAAATATATTCAAAATAAATTTCTCGTCGATATTATTTAAAATAATTCATTTTAAATGTTTAAAATTCGCTAAAATTGCCAAAATAAAATTTTTAAACTGGGCCAGATTTTCGGGTTGTTACAATCTCCCCCACTTAAAACTTTTCGTCCCCGAAAAGGAACAAAGTCGAAAGTGGTTTGATAAATCAACTCTACGTTCGATCTGGCTTCCATTCTCCAACTTTTCAGTTTCTGAGAATTTTCAAATTCTTCAAAAATTTGGCTAACACCCGGAATTTTCGAAAAATTTCGCCATAACCTCCCCTGCACCGGGAGCCACGGGAAAATCCCGAAATTGCCATACAGGCCTTCTGATCTCAAAAAGAAAAAGAAAAAGCCAAGCGGCTAGCCAATAGGCTCATAAAATCATCATCACCCAAACAAAACAGTAAATTATAGTAAATATGTACCTATTTGTCGGGCAAACAAATTTTATTCTTCTGCTCTAGCCTCGTTGCTATGACCTGTTCAACGTAAGTACATGTATATGCAAGCAAATGCGACCAAATTTTCAATATAATTCAATATTTGATTCAATTAGGCATAATGGTATAAAATTATCAAACAAATAAACAAACAACACAAGCATCAATCAACTAGTGAATTAGAGTTTCAAATTCATAATTTTGATATATATATATATATATACAAAAAATCATGTTTTTGATGCCAATTCACAACAATGTATTCTAGCTATATTAGTTTTGGTTCTCACACCAGTCTAAATGGAAATATATAGAAATCACACCTTCGAAATTCGAATACGAATACTGATGATGCACCATCATTAGAATCATCCCCGGATGTCTAGAATGTGATTCTATATCTACCCAGTATATTAAAACTTCGAATATACGTTCATGACGTGTATACGCGAAATCTTTATATATTGGATTGTCCAAATTCAAAATAAATAAATATTCAAATACGAATAAACCGGTTTAAATTTTCAAAACAAAATTTGTTTTCACTTTAAAAATATACTCTTCACACTCGTTCTAGGATACTACTGATCCCATCTCTAACGAGTCATTCCCATTGGATATTACTAATCCAATTTCTAAGGAATTCTTTCGTATGGTTCTAATGTGTCTTGTTCTCTGAGCTTTGTAAACCAAAGCTCTGATACCACGCTGAAACGAGCCGAACTTCCCCGGTCTCCAAAAAGAAGAGAAAGAACGAATTACTGTGAGGACAAGACAAATCAGAACGCAGACGGAAGAACATTTCATTGTATATTACAACAATACCATCAGATTACAAGAATATACAGAGTATACATGAATATTTCACAGAAATATCAGAGATTTAAATTACATTTAAATACATAGCAGCGGTAAATAATACAACACACAACTGAAGGAGATATACGGATACAAAGCTTTCCGGATATCATTCCAGCTGTAAACCAGGATCCTGTGAATATAAATCTGCAAAACCAAAACTACTAGCTGCCCGTGTCAAAAATGAGGGCACCCAGAGTTTAGGTAAAACAATAAACTCCAGGTCAGTCATGGGACTGGTGTGAGAACTAAAGCAGTTATTAATCTTTATTTCAAAGTTAGGTAAATCAAGGGACAACGCCGTATAACACGGAATGGGTTTCCTCCCAAGAACACTAGTGCAAAAACAACAGCGCAATGCTAAATAAAGAAAAATGAAGCTATTATAAGACCCAGGTCCCATCACACAATGCAACGCAAGCCGGAGGATAGGGTTTTTACCTTATAGTAGCCAAGAATGCTTGATACGTTTAAAACAAATCATTTGATACTATTACAAGTGCATAGTGCATAAAACAACTTCAAATCATAAGTATCAATCATAGACGACATAAGCGCCCCATCCCACTATGTCGCCATACTAGGCTCTACAAATAAAACCGCAAATGTCACGTATTTGGAAATTGGATTTCCATCTATGAACAGAGGCAAAAGATATCCTCAACCGATTCGAGACTCTCTAGCCCGAGCCTCAGGACCCAGACTCAGGTGGGCCCTTGGAGCGACAGGGCCGGTCCACCGATGTGGATTAAAATGCCTGAACAATGCGTTTCCCCGCCCTATGTAAATGAGCCAACGAATGGCTCCATCGGACCCGGATTGTCCGATCTAACCGAGGCGCCTCGCAACAGCAACAACCACATAAGTCAAACTCGTCAGGGCGTGTAAAACCACTGACGCCACTTCTAACTAGAAAGAAACGCATGCCCTCCCTGAGGTCCTTCTCCCGTTTTTGGTTCACAACCGGGGTGCGAGGCTCGCGAATTCACGTTACACAAAGCTGTGCCACACAGGCAGTGCTTTGATCATCACCACAAGACTTTACTTTTCAACAGAAGCCTTGATCATTCGCCACTTAGGCATGCCACACAGGCAATTCACTCTATGCGTTTGATATCCATCAGTATATAACCCCTGAGCTCGTACGTCTCAAAGAAGGGCGTTAAGCAAGAGAATAAATTCTCCGCCGCCAAACAGATATATATTTAATAGAAATCAATCACACAGACTAAAATCCGATGTCAGACACAGTCCATTTACAAGTCCGTTCTAGGTCTGAACGAAACCGGAGGCACCTAGTACCCCGCATATCCATCGATCTCCAAGTACGTCTGGACGATCACCAACTGTTTCCATCTTCTTGGGTGTACATCCCAATCAAGATCATCAGTAATCACCCAAACGACGTAAAGACCTCCGGTCTTCGACCATCGTCTTCATCTTCGACTTATCGTCGTATCAGTTATTCAGAATGGGATAAACCCGGTCTTTCCGAATAACTCGCGTATATTTTGAATAAGTGTTACACAAACACAACATATGCCTCATTCCAATTCATCAGTCACTAACCGTAAATTAATCAAGAGAATAATTCCCTAAATATTAACCCCGATGGCCGAAACCAACATCAGATCAATATCCAGAAAACCATTCTGCTTAGCTAACCAACAGTTAGTTTCTAAATTTCACATTCATAGGGAAAGGTTCCCATTAATTTTATCAAAGATAAATTCCTTGAACTTATTCTTTAATTTTCTTTTGAATTTCGATTCAACTAGTCAGGATTAACAAACCTTACCGAAGTAATCATTTGTTTTAATTTCCCAAACCCAACCTATTCATCCCATGAAGTAAAACTGGTAATACTTCATATCTAACACCACGGTGTTATCGGTAAATTCAATTACCATTTCACGTTCAAATCTAATTAAAGATTTAACTATCGCCTGGAGCAAAACTGGTGATATTCCATTCTCGATCATTTCAATCTAATTAAAGATTCATTAAAACTCCACTTAGTTTTAATCTGTGACTGGGTTAAAGAATCAGTGTCATTTAAAACACGGTTCACGATAAACCCAAAATCACAACATATTTCAATCAGTCCCTAACCGTAAATTAGCAAGTGAGCAATTCCCTAAGTATTAACCCCGAAGGCCGAAACCAACATCAGATCAATATCTATAAAACCATTCTGCTTAGCTAACTGACAGTTAGTTTCTGATTTTCTTAACTCCTTTGGGTCTAAGAATAGTATTATTGAAGATACCGTTCACGACAACCCAAAATCACATTCCATTAATTATCGGGTTAAAGAACAAGTGTTATTTAAAACACTGTTCACGATAAACCCAAAAATCAATACCAATTCAATTCCAATTAAATATTATTTAATTGGTACACTTCATTAAATCTAAATAAAAAGATTTAATCTTTTTCCAACTGGGTTCAAGAGCAGTGTTAATGAAGACACCATTCACGACAAACCCAAATCCCATTTGATATTCAATACAAGGCTCTGAATAGAAAATTTATCGCCTTATATTCAATATCAAATTCTACGACCAACAAATATCGTATTGGAAATAACGATATATATACATATCTTTCAAATTTCCCTAACAACATCTGTATGATCACGAAATCCAACATCGAAATATTCCAAAGACAATTTCGATTCAAATCCATTCCGATTCAATTATTGGAAGTTCTGGTTATATTTCAAAACCATTTCAAACTCACTTTATTTATTTTAAAAATAAATAAATTACTATTCTAGTTCAAAACTAGTTCATTTCGATAAAAATCTATTTTTATCCTTTCAAATATGGAATTTTTCATCCCAATTCTTCCCAAATCATTTCTTATGATTTTACACAAATTATTACTATTTTTACTAATTTATCAAGGCCCGTACAGTCGATTTCCATCAACGGCCATCGAACTGCACTTACAACGACCTTTTTCAAATTTCATTTGGACATAATTCCAAATCCAACCGTTAGATTTCAAAATTCTAATATTCATTAGAAAGCTCTTTCCGATACGAACCCAACGGTTCCGGTTTTAGGAGAATCCGACGGTCGGATCTCCCGTAATATCCATTCAAAGTCAATGGTCGAAATTCGCGAACTACCGCGGCGCGGCGCGTTCTATTCAGGCCATTATATTATATATATAATATATATAATAAATACTTCGTTGATTTCAATTCAAAACGTGCTTTATAAATCATTCTAAATTATTTTCAAAACGGTTTCAACTTCATATTCAATTTCTAATCAAAATTGAATATTCCAGTATAAATTCGTTTTAAATTCATTTCAAATTGATTTCAATTCAAATCGATTTTAATTCAATTTGCATTCATTTTCTTTTCAATTCAATTCAATTCGAATCCGTTTTATATTCCATTCAATTCGAATTCGTTTTACATTCTATTCAATTCGAATTCGTTTTATTTTCAATTCAATTCGAATTCGTTTTATATTCAATTCAATTCGAATTCGTTTTACATCCTATTCAATTCGAATTCGAATTCGTTTCTATTCAATTTCAATTCTTTTTGAAAAATCAGATTTTGAAATCACTTTCGATATTCATTATAAAATGAATAAAATCGATATAAATATCGTTCACGTCAAAATGGCGTCAATCTAATCAATACGGCTTCATATATTCCTATTTTCAAATATTCTATTTCAAATATATTTTTTCAAATTTTTTTTTTTCAAATATTTCTTTTCCAAATATTTCTTTTTCAAAATTGGAATGAGGCCCAATCAATTACCATATAATGTTAATTATATGAATTTTCTACAACACACGTATACCATAACAACGATGAATAATCAACCATCATCCAAAGTGCATTCTACACTGTATAAGCATCGAATATAAATATTTAACGCTTATAACAGTCTGTCAATCAATCGATCGACATACAACTAATTATTGGGACTAGTGTATGTCATATATCATCCCAATACCCGTGTGGGGTTTCAAACAATCAAACACAGATTTTATTTGTGCAGTTGGGCGATGTGTAAAATTTATCGTCCCAATCAATATCAGTCAAATGTGTGCATATAAACAAATCGTCCGATTTGTTTATATTTATTTATTTCATTTCATATACACGTTAAAAATTCCATTTTTAACTATATAATATTTTCCACTATGTAAATATTTTATTTCACATCACATCACACAATCAACTACACATCAAAATCAAACAAACAAGCATACAAGCCGTCCATAGTCTGTGGACGACGGGTGTCGGGTGCTACTAAACACCATCTGCATCCTAGTATATATTTTTATAACTAGAAAATTAAATAAAAGAGCGAGAAATTCTCACAAAATTGCTAATCCAACGCCACGACTCTCCATAGGTAGAAATCTTCGTCGTTCTTGCCTCTTGTCACTTTTCACTGCCCGTATTCTCTACATATATAAAAATCACATTTTTACTTCGCTATTCAATATATAAAAATCGAATTTTTACTTCGCTATTCAATATATAAAAATCGAATTTTTACTTCGCTATTCAATATATAAAAATTGAATTTTTACTTCGCTATTCAATATATAAAAATTGAATTTTTACTTCGCTATTCAATATATAAAAATCGAATTTTTACTTCGCTATTCAATATATAAAAATCGAATTTTTACTTCGCTATTCAATACATAAAAATCGAATTTTTACTTCGCCATTCAATATATAAAAATCGAATTTTTACTTCGCTATTCAATATATAAAAATTGAATTTTTATACCACCACTTCATATATGTAAAACCAATCTTTTCATATAGAAAGATCTAATTTTTTTTACTGATAAAAATATCGTCTTGCCCTTCACAATATGTCTATAAAACTGACCTCACTTACCTACTAAAATCTATTTAACTAAATAATAAAAATAAAAAAAATAAAAATAAAATACAACTTACAGGTTATGGTCGAAGGGGGGGGGGGCTGTGCCTCTCCGTTGGAGGTCAGAGGGAGAGAGGGGGTCAGTTGCTGAGGGGAGGGAGTCAGCTAGGGGGATCTGGGTAGGGCTCGCGTCGATTAGGAGGGGGAGGGGTCTGCGTAGGGCTCGCGTCGATTAGGAGGGGGGTCTGCGTGCGGTGGCAGGGCGAGGGGGGGTCGGCGAGCGGTGGCGGGGGTTGCTGCGATGGGGGCAGCGCCTCCTAGGGCTGAGCGACGCGATTTGTTTTTTTCTTTTTCTTTTTTCTTTGTTCGATTGAAATGAACGGTGATGGGGGGGCCAGAGGAGTTAAAAGGAAGAGAAAGAGAGAGAGTTAAATTTTAATTAATTTATTTATTTTAATTTCAAAAAGGTACTTTTATTTTCGACCTCGAACAAGGCCCACCGCCTGTCATCCATAGCTAATTACCCCCATTCCGAACACAATGGGATATGTATCGTAAGATGATTCGATCGTTTCGATCAGCTTTCGTCAAAATCAACATATAACTTTATATATTGAATTTGAACGCGCATTTCAATTTACTGGCATCACATACTAACTCGAAAAATTCCCGAAAAATATTTTCTAGCTTCGTATTGCCGATACGGTTCTAACAAAACTAGTTTCGTCGAATTTTGAGACCGTTTGAAAAATGGCCAATTTCCAGTCGATTAAAATCAACTGAAACTGGTCAAACGCGTTTTCCTTTGCCACGCTCACATATTGATTCGAAAAATTATGAAATTTGGAATCTAGTAATAACTTGACATCACGGACCCAACAAAAGTGGTTTCGTCGAAATTCGAGGTCGTTTGCAAAATTCCCATTTTTAAGGGCCTGAATTCCATAGCGACTATTCAGAATTTTCAACTGGACATATCTTTTGATCCCCGCTATGAAATTTCGATTTTTCGGATTTGTTGGAAATATATTCCCAGTTAGACTCCATTATTTTTGGTTTCACTAAAATCATGATTGTTTTGCACCCGGTACATTCAATTGAAGTTTGAAATCGAATTATCGAACTACCACGCCATTTTCAATTCCTTTTATAATTAAAATAAAATATTTATATTCTAACGACGATCTATATAATATATACGTTCCAAATATATTCAAAATAAATTTCTCGTCGATATTATTTAAAATAATTCATTTTAAATGTTTAAAATTCGCTAAAATTGCCAAAATAAATTTTTTAAACTGGGCCAGATTTTCGGGTTGTTACAATCTCCCCCACATAAAACTTTTCGTCCCCGAAAAGGAACAAAGTCGAAAGTGGTTTGATTAATCAACTCTACGTTCGATCTGGCTTTTATAAACATTACAATAATGTTACATCAGAGTACAGAATATCAGAGTACATCGAATAAAATTACAGCGGAAGATAAATTACAATAAATTATTGTACAATACAGTGCAGCGAAAATAAAATTACTAAGGCCAGCGGAAGGCAACTACTCTCTGGACACAGCTTTAAGCTTCAATCCAACATCCTGCTCAAAAGATAAATATCTGCAAAAAGCTACTCGACAGCCCGTGTGGAAAAGAGGGCACCCGAGTTTGCAAAGTGAAACGAACTACGGGTCAGTCATGGGACTGGTGTGAGAATTTTTAACTAATTTCACTAACAACAACTAGACAAATCCAAGGACCATACCGCTTACGCGGAACGGGTTTACTCCAATGGATTGTCGTGCATAAATTAAAGTAAATCGTTAAACAATGCAATGCTTTTTGGAAAAATGAAATCATCATAAGACTCAAGTCCCATCACACAATGCAAAGCAAACCGGAGGATATAGTTTTACCTTATAATGGTCAAAAAAGCTTGATACATTAAAAACGAGTTTGATATTATTATTAGTGTATATATGTTTCAAAAACATTTCAAAGTAAATGTATCAATCCTAGGAAGCATAGCTACCATATACTATGCCTCCATACTAGTAATACAATCAAAACCGCATGAGGTCGTATTAGAAATTGGGTTTCCGACATGAGTCAAGGCTAGGGAGGAGCTCCTTACCGATTCGAGACACTCTAGCTACTGTGTCAGGATCCCCCGCAGTGAACCCTTGGAAAACTGCAGGGCCGGTCCACACACACAGCTTCGTGGATTGGCAATTCCTGAACAAACGTTTCCCGGTCCTATAGGACCTATCATCCAAGGCGCCTCATTCCATCATCCACATAAGTAAAATATCAGCTAGTTTAAGCACTGACACTACTTCTAGCTAGAAAGAAACGTGCTTCTCTCCCTGCGTTCCCTTCTCCCGTTTTAGACTCCAACCGGGTTGTGAGGCTCGCGAAGTCACGCCATACACAAAGCTACGCCTAAACAGGCCGTGCTTTGATCATCAACCACAAGGTTCTGCTTTTCAACAAGAAACCTTGATCATTGCATCTTAGTATGCCACACTGTTGTGACGATCGGGAATTTCGCCCGGTCCGAACCAGTCGCTAAACCGACCCAGATCGTTCGAAACGCCCTATCGTTTGAGAACACGACAAAACAGAACGCATACAAAAGAACATTTCATTGTATATTACAACAGTGCACCAGATTACAAGAATATACATAGTATAAACAAATATTACACAGAAATATCAGAGATTTAAATTACATTTAAATACATAGCAGCGGAAAATAATACAATGCACAACTAGAAGAGATATACGGATACAAAGCTTTCCGGATATCATTCCAGCTGTAAACCAGGATCCTGTGAATATAAATCTGCAAAACCAAAACTACTAGCTGCCCGTGTCAAAATAGGGGCACCCAGAGTTTAGGTTAAAACAATAAACTCCAGGTCAGTCATGTGACTGGTGTGAGAACTAAAACAGTTATTAATCTTTATTTTTAAAGTTAGGTAAATCAAGGGACCACGCCGTATAACACGGAACGGGTTTCCTCCCAAGAATACCAGTGCATAAAACAAACAGCGCAATGCTAAATAGAGAAAAATGAAGCTGTTATAAGACCCAGGTCCTATCACACAATGCAACGCAAGCCGGGGGATAGGGTTTTCCCTTATAACAGCCAAAGAATGCTTGATACGTTTAAAACAGATTATTCGATACTATAATAAGTGTATAGTGTATAAAACAACTTCAAATCATAAGTATCAATCATAGGCGGCATGAATGCCCCATACCACTATGTCGCCATATATAGGTTACACAATCAAAATCGCAAAGTCACGTATTTGGAAATTGGATTTCCGTCTGTGAACCGAGGCCAGGGATCGTCCTCCACCGATTCGTGACTCTCTAGCCCGAGCCACAGGATCAGAGCTCGAGTGACCCTTGGAGCGACAGGGCCGGTCCACCGATGTGGATTAAAATGCCTGAACACTACGTTTCCCCGCCCTTTGGGGCGTAAATGAGCCAACGAATGACTCCATCGGACCCAGATCGTCCGATCAAACCGAGGCGCCTCGCAACAGCAACAACCACATAGGTGAAAAGTATATAAATGTCAGGGCTGGTAGGTCACTGACACCACCCTAGCTAGAAAGAAACGCATGCCCTCCCTGAGGTCCTCTCCCGTTTTTGGTTCACAACCGGGGTGCGAAACTCGCGAAGTAAACGTTACACAAAGCTACGCCACAAAGGCCGTGCTTCGATCATCACCACAAGACTTTGCTTTTCAACAGAAGCCTCGATCAATTGCATCTTAGCATGCCACACAGGCAATTCACTCCATGCGTTTGATATCCATCAATATATAACCCCTGAGCTCGTACGTCTCAGAGAAGGGCGTTAAGCAAGAGAATAAATTCTCCGTCGCCAAACAGATATATATTTAATAGAGATCAATCACACGGACTAAAATCCAATGTCAGACACACAGTCCATTTACAAGCCCGTTCTGGGTCTGAACGAAACCGAAGGCACATAGTACCCCGCATATCCATCGATCTCCAAGTACGTCTGGACGATCACCAACTGTTTCCATCTTCTTGGGTGTACAACCCAATCAAGATCATCAGTAATCACCCAAACGACGTAAAGACCTCCGGTCTTCGACCATCGTCTTCATCTTCGACTTATCGTCGTATCAGTTATTCAGAATAGGATAAACCCGGTCTTTCCGGATAACTCGCGTAGATTTTAAATAAGTGTTACACAAACACAACATACGCCTCATTCCAATTCATCAGTCACTAACCGTAAATTAATCAAGAGAATAATTCCCCAAATATTAACCCCGAAGGCCGAAACCAACATCAGATCAATATTCAGAAAACCATTCTACTTGGCTAACCGACAGTTAGTTTCTAAATTTCACATTCATAGGGAAAGGTTCCCATTAACTTTATCCAAGATAAATTTCTTGAATTTATTCTTTAATCTATTTTTGAATATCAATTCAAAACTAGTCGGGATTGGCGAACCTTACCGAAGTAATCATTTGTTTTAATTTCCCAATCCCAACCTATTCATCCCATGAAGTAAAACTGGTAGTACTTCATATCTAACACCACGGTGTTATCGGTAAATTCAATTACCATTTCATGTTCAAATCTAATTAAAGATTTAACTATCGCCTGGAGCAAAACTGGTGATACTCCATTCTCGATCATTTCAATCTATTAAAGATTCATTAAAACTCCACTTAGTTTTAATCGTTAACTGGGTTAAAGAATCCGTGTCATTTAAAACACGGTTCACGATAAACCCAAAGTCACATTCCATTAATTATCGGGTTAAAGAACGAGTGTTATTTAAAACACTGTTCACGATAAACCCAAAAATCAATATCAATTCAATTCCAATTAAATATTATTTAATTGGTACACTTCATTAAATCTAAATAAAAAGATTTAATCTTTTCTCAACTGGGTTCAAGAACAATGTTAATGAAGACACCATTCACGACAAACCCAAATCACATTTGATATTAAATACAAGGCTCTGAATAGAAAATATATCGGCTTATATTCAATATCAAATTCTACGACCAACAGATATCGTATTGGAAATAACGATATATGTATATCTATATCTTTCAAATTTCCATAACAACATCTGTATAATCACGAAACCCAACATCGAAATATTCTGAAGACGATTTCGATTCAAATCCACTCTAATGCAATCATTGGACATTCTGGTTATTTTTAAAACCCTTTTCAAGTTCAATTTATTTATTTAAAAATAAATAGAATTATAATTCTAGTTCAAAACTAGTTTACTTCGATAAAAATCTATTTTTATCTTTTCAAATATGGTGTTTTTCATCCCAATTCTTCTCAGATCGTTTCTTATGATTTTACACAAATTATTACTATTTTTAATAATTTTATCAAGGCCCGTACAGTCGATTTCCATCAACGGCCATCGAACTGCGCTTACAGCGACCTTTTTCGAATTTGATTTGGACGTATCTCCAAATCCAACCGTTAGATTTCAAATTTCTAACATTCGTTAGAAAGCTCTTTTCGATACGAACCCAACGGTTCCGGTTTTAGGAGAATCCGACGTTCGGATCTCCCGTAATGTCCGTTTGAAATAAATGGTCGAAATTCGCGAACTGCCGCGGCGCGGCGCGTTCTATTCAGGCCATTATATTATATATATAATATATATAATATATATTTCGTCGATTTCTATTTAAAACGAATTATATAAATAGTTTTAAATTCGTTTCAAAGGCAATTTCAACTTCCATTTCAATTCAAATCAAAATTGAATTCTTCTTTATAAATTCGTTTTAAAATTCTTTTCTATTCAATTCAAATTTCAATTCATTTCAATTTGTTTCCAATTCAATTCGAATTCGTTTTCAATTCAATTCGAATTCGTTTTCAATTCAATTCGAATTCGTTTTCAATTCAATTCGAATTGGTTTTATATTCAATTCAATTCAACTTCGTTATCTATTCAATTCATTTCGAAATCGTTATCTATTCAATTCATTTCGAAATCGTTATATATTCAATTCATTTCGATTCGTTATATATTCAATTCATTTCGAAATCGTTATATATTCAATTCATTTCGAAATCGTTTCAAAATATGCGTTTTCGAAATCACTTTTCAATATGCATTTTAAAATGAATAAAATCGATATAAATATCGTTCACGTCAAAATGGCGTCAATCTAATCAACACGGCTTAATGTATTTCTATTTTCAAATATTCTATTTCAAATATTTCTTATTATCAAAATATTTCTATTTCAAATATTTCGTTCAACACATGACTAATCTCAACGGATGAGTACAGTCAACACATGAACATTTACTTTATATTGATAAAGATGTAAATTTTATTATTAAAATATTTCGTTCAACACATGCCTAATCTCAACGGATGAGTACAGTCAACACATGAACATTTAGTTTATATTGTTCTTTATTTTCTAAATTGGAATGAGGCCCAATCAATCACCATATAAAGTTAATTGTATGGATTTTCATACATCACACGTATATCATAGCATTGAAAAATAATCAACCATCAACCAAAGTGCACTCCACTGTATAAGCATCAAATATAGATATCTAACGCTTATAACAGCCTGTCAATCAATCGATCGACATATTGAATCAGTTAGGATGAGTGAACTTCAAATTTCATCCCAACACCCGTGTGGGGTTTCAAGCAATCAAACACAAATTTTATTTGTGCAGTTGGGCGATGTGTAAAATTTATCGACCCAATCAATGTCCTTCAAATAGGTGTACATAAACAAACCGTCCGGTTTGTAAATGAATATTTATTTATTCGCATTCACTATATTCATATTCACGTTAAAAATTATATTTTTAACGATAAAACATTTTATTTTAACTTATGAATTTCTATTCAGTTCATTCTTTAAATAAAATGATATTTTTATTTTCTAACTTATTTTAGAAAATTTCGGCGGCATAACGGCACGATACTAGAAACGGGACAAGGCCTAGCCTTATCCCCGGTCTAGTGAAGGCCCACGCCATTCACACATCAATCAAATCCATTCATCTCACCAAACAATTCAATCCAATCAAATAATCTAACTAATTTTTGCAATCAAACAAACAAGTCCATGGTCTGTGGACGATTGTGTCGGGTGCTACTAAGCACCGTCTGCATCCTAGTATATATATATAACTAGAAAAAGAAATTGAAAGGTGAGAAATTCTCACCAATAGCTATCCTAGCTCCACGGCACTTCTTAGGTAGAAATCTTCGCCGTTCTTGCCTCTTGTCACTTTTCACTGCCCGTAATCACTACATATGTAAAAATCGAATTTTCACTTCGCTATTCAATATATAAAAATCGAATTTTTACTCTGCTATTCAATATATAGAAATCGAATTTTTACTCTGCTATTCAATATATAAAAATCGAATTTTTACTCTGCTATTCAATATATAAAAATCGAATTTTTACTCTGCTATTCAATATATAAAAATCGAATTTTTATTTTGCTATTCAATATATAAAAATCGAATTTTTACTCTGCTATTCAATATATAAAAATCGAATTTTTACTCTGCTATTCAATATATAAAAATCGAATTTTTACTCTGTTATTCAATATATAAAAATCACATTTTTATTTTTCTACACATATAAAGATGCTATTTTTAATATTTCTATCATGTAAAAAATTATATTTTTAATTCTCTACCTACACAAAAATCATGTTTTTCATTTTTAAAAACCATTCCTTTTTATAAACTAAAAATCAAATCTTTTTAATGTTATAAAACAAATCTTTATCTTCTTCAAACATTATATTTTTATACTTTAAAAAATCAGGTTGTTTTCCTAATTAAAATCGGATAAAACAATATAAATAAAATAAAGAAATAAAAATAAAATAAACTTACAGTGTTCGTCGATTGGGGGGGGGGGGGGTTCGAACAGCAATCGCGAGGGGGGGGGGACTTCGGTCGGCGGTGGGGGATCGATCGGAGGAGCGACTAGCTCCTCCGCCCATTTTCTCTCGTCTCTTTTTTTTATTTGTTTCGATTCTGAATTGAGAATGAGGGGGGGGGGCTACGGGTTTTAAGGGGAAGGGTTTTTTCCTTTTTTTTATTATTTAATTTTCCTCCAAAAAGCAACTTTTATTTTCGACCTCAAAACGGGGCCCACCGCCTGTCGTCCATAGCTAATTACCCTAATTCCGAACACAATGGGATATGTATCGCAAGCTGATTTGATCGTTTCGATCTGTTTCCGTTAAAATCAACATATAACTCTCTATATGGAATTTGAACGCGCATTTCAATTTACCGGGGTCACACACTAACTGTATAAGTTGCAGAAAAATATTTTCTAGCTTCGTATTGACGATACGGTCCTAACAAAACTAGTTTCGTCGAATTCCGAGACCGTTGGAAAAATGGCTATTTTCCAGTCGATTAAAATCAACTGAAACTGGTCAAACGCGTTTTCCTTTGCCGCGCTCACATATTGATTCGAAAAATTATGAAATTTGAAACCTAGCAATAATTTGACATCACGGATCCAACAAAACTGGTTTCGTCGAAATCCGAGGTCGTTTGCAAAATGTCTATTTTTAAGGGCCTGAATTCCATAGCGACTATTCAGAATTTTCAACTGGACATATCTTTTGATTCCCGCTATGAAATTTCGATTGGCCGGATTCGTTGGAAAAATATTATCAAATAGATCCCAATCTTTTTGGTTTCACTAAAATCCGGATTGTTTTGCACCCGGTACATTCAATTGAAGTTTGAAACCAAATTATCGAACTACCGCGCCATTTTCAATTCCTTTTATAAATATAAATAAATATTTATATTCTATCGTCGATCCATATAACTATATACGATTGAATTTTATTCAAAATAAATTTCTCGTCGATATTATTTAAAATAATTCATTTTAAATAATCAAAATTCGCTAAAATTGCCAAAATAAAAATTTTAAACTGGCCCAGATTTTCGGGTTGTTACAACTGTCACTCCATATCACACTACCAATCCTGTGCCGAAATATATAAAAGGGTGTTAAGCAAGAGAATAAATCCTCCGCCACCAAACATTCATACATTCGACAGCAAATCAATAAATACAATATAAAGGAGTACAATGTCGGACACACATTCCATTTATAAGCTTATGCTCTGGGTCTGAGCGAAAGCCAAATCCGTACAAATCAACACTACGTATGGATAAGTACCATCTTAGCCCCGTCTTGGGAGCAAATTAATCAAGGGCCTCAACACTAGTTACCCATTCGATGTGAAGATCGTCGGTCTTCAATCGTCGTCTTCAATTCTTCGAACATCGTATCATTATTTGGAATGAGAGTAAACTCAGAATTTCCAAATAACTCTCGCATATATAAATTTGAAAACCATTTCATATCGTTGTTAATAATTTATAACGATCTATCACTATTTTTATTTTACTTTACATACACATCCTAAACACAACAATGTATATTTTCTTCTTTCATCCTTCAATTTACACAAAATGTATATTTGGTTTCATTATTTTTTTTCCTAATGAAAATCTATTCCTTAGAAATGTAAATTTCTAATCTTATTATTTATATTGAAAAATGTAAATTTCTTTAAAAATATAACTTCTATTTCATCCTTAATTACATTGAAAAATGTAACTTCCTTTTTACCGCCTCTAGAATGACAATAAAAATATATGATTTTTATTCTATTCTTATGATTTCATGGGAAATCCATTCTTTTAATTACATTGAAAATGTAATAATTTACAATGCCAAAATCTTCTTTTTAAATTACATTAAATTGTAATCAACATTATAATGTAAAATTCCTATCTATAATTACAATGTAAAATCTCCGTTTTAATTACAATGTAAATTGTAATTAACATTACATGTCAAATTTTGTCTTTTTAATTGGCAACGTAAAATCCTACCTTTTAGTTACATTAAGAATGTAATTTATATTACATGTCAAATCTTGCACTTGAAACACCCCACCTCCGTTAGGGTCACTCTCAAAGGGAATGCCCTAATTTTGGTGGAGGTTTATAAGTATAAGTCACAGATACACAAGACAGATATAATACACATATTTTTGAACAGCAGAAAACAACAACTTTTATTTCATCAAAATACGTGTTACACAAACCATGCCATAATTGTCTTACAATACTCCCAAAAACATTACATTTTCATAACTGTCTTGATTTCATAACTTAAAGAAGCATAAAAACATAAGTAAACTGCATAAGTCCCCATAATTGCTATCCAAAGCCATAGTCCAAAATGAAAGAGATCCAAGCAAAACATTCTCTCTCTTCAAGCTGGATGTGAAATTGCTCAAGCTGCGGTGTTCCCTCCCTGTGGACCTTGGGGGGGGGGAACGAAAGAAAAGAAGACGAAAGAAAAGTAGAGTCAGACATAAAGACTGAGCAAGTCTAGGACTATTCAGTCTATGAATAAAGAAATGAGCATGATAAGTACAAACTGGAAATGGGAAAGCACTATAAGCTAAGTTAAGTTGTCTAGAGTCGAATGTACTATCGTACCCCATATTAATCTCTGCACCCCTATAAACTAGTTCCCAACAGGCACCCCATAATTAGGGTGAAGTGATCCATTTGCAATGATCGGCTCCTACTCACATAGTTACATGTGTCTTACGGCCCCCGATGTTGTAGCTACCTGTGCTGGTCCCACCATGGGGTGTATCAAGTCCCATGGTGGCGGCCCGACACAATTCTAGAATGCACAGGTATACTACTGGTGCCCAGTGCCTAATTTTTCTGCGCCGGAGTGTGTGCACGCCCGCACCCCGTTAGAACCTACACTGCTGCACCACCGCCGTCGATTTGACCTCTTACAGTCAGCCCAGTAATCGTGCCCCACCCTGCCTAGTTCAGGGTATCCTGATACACCTTGTAGGGTTACTGCTGAAAAGGGTCCCCCGCTACTAGGTTTTCTATTTCTAGCCAACATGCTAAGTAGGTTAAGTGTTCTGTAAACCTAACCCCCAAATCATTCTGTATAGTTTAACATGTTCAATTTGATTAAGTACTAATTCAATTTACTTAATCCTATCAATCCTGACTCAGCCTTAATTGTCTTATTAAAGCCTCAACCACTCACATTAGACAGGTATTGTTGTGGCTGCCTGTTGCCGGTTAGGTCCGGACAGTCTTACGCCACAACTCAGTCTAACCTCGGGTCTTTATTGGGCTCAATGTTTAACCACCCACATTGGATAGGTATTCTTGTGACTACTGGACAGCCGGGCGGTTCCGGGAAGGTTTATGTCACAACTCAATCCAACCTCGGGTTAAACACATCGTATTTTCTAAGTTTACATATTTTGTCTCTTTTCTTTTTATATGTAAATATTTGCAGCCCATTATTCAAATTCATCTTTATTGGGTAAAATTTACTTATACCACTTAAATGTTCTCAAGGTCGTTGGCATGCGACAGACATGCCGACACATATGTTTTATATGTTTACCCCATCGCCAATACCCCCGTTTTATACGTTCACTATATTATAACATATGTTGGGCTTAACATTTAAGCCCAACTTAGCCAGATGAAAAAGGGGAGGCTTAGAACATGGTGCTTATATATTCTAAGTAACATCAAAAGGGGTATGTGTTCGCATGAACTTGCAACATAACGATCTAATTAACATAAATTAGGCACTTGTGAACTTGCATTGTAATAGCATATAATCTTAACATAAAACATACCTAAACATGAATCATGGTTTTAAATCTAGTCATGTAAACTTGCATTTAAAATGTGAATCTAACTTAATTATGTGTCGTATATATATTCATATGGTTTTGATAACAACATAGGCCTAAAACATATTTTCAATTAGGCATAACACCAAACATAATCTAGCCATGTTTAGAGAGTCAACACAAGTTCACAAAGATGCTTACTTTTGTCACTAATACAAAAGTATGTCTTTTTTTCTCACTAGAATCATAATTCTTATTTCAACATAAATTCGTATAAATCATAATACCCAAATGGATCCAACTACACTAAACATGATTATAAAAATATACATAGAACGGTATAAAATCACGTTGGCATAATAGTGAATCACATACTTGCATGAACCTCAACTTTGTTGTAATAAACTACCACAAACATATAGTCGTTAACTTTCAACATGAGTCATATACTTGCAAATATCCAATAGGTCTAACATCATTATACCACAACATCCCAAATCTATTCATAATTAGAATCATAGCAACATACAATTATGAGCTATCATCACCACAAATTAAATACAATCCATTTCTCATTTTACGTAAATCAAAACTCAATTATTCATTCACATCGGAATAGCACTCTACTTACAACGTATGACGAATCTTCAATTCAGGTTTCTGAATTCTGAATTTGGAGATGCTATCCTTTGTTGTAGGCGTTGTTTTGATTTAGTTGTCGTTGCTTTAAGCTTTTGAATTGCCTCCTAATCGTCTTTCAATTTTGACGGCTACTCCTAGTTTTTCTTCAGCAGCATGACGGTCTCATTCTCATTTTTATTTGCATGAATTAGGTGGAGTCTTAGGTCCTTTTTATAGAGTTTGTGAATTGATTAGGACCGTCGATGGAGCTTAGATTAATATTAGCCGTTCGTTTGAAAGAGAGACAAATCAGGAGCTGACACCTAGCCCTAGTGACAAGGCAAGACTCAGAAATTCGACCAAGCACAGACCAGGCCAGCCAGGAGGGGCTGGGTTCGACCTGGCTCAGGGGATAGGTCGACTACCCAGTCGACCCCCAGGTCGACTACATAGTCGACCTGGGTGGCCCAGGTCGACTACCCAGTCGACCTGGGTGCCTTGGGCAGGAAAATTCCCGCCCAACCCAATCTGGGTCCGATTTTTGAAATTTGAATTTGTTTATGAGCTGTTTCCGTCTGTTTGAATTTTAAACTGAATTCTGAAACTTCCGGAGGCCATATCTCCCTCATACGGAGTCCGTTTTACGCAAACTCAGACTCTATCTCAAGCAGAATTCCGAGACGAACGCAATGGCGTATCCCCTTTCCCTTAATTCTTTGATTTGAAATTAATTATACTTTAATTTGTGAATTTCACTGTTATAGAATACACGGGGTGTTACATTCTCCCCCACTTAAAAGGATTTCGTCCCCGAAATCTTCAAGTTTAGGAAGAATGTATATCCTAACATCCAAACGTCCATCTACTCATCCATCAAACACGAGCATCCATTGTCCTTAAAAGACTTCTAATGCTTCATGATCATATGCGAAGTGTGTGTACATGTACTCTTCTAATGCAAGATCATTCGGTCTACTGATTCAGTTGACCTCCTTAATGCAAATTATGTAAGTGTCATGAATCCATTATGTATGCAAATTTTTCCTATTCATGATTCTACATGAGTGTACAATCATTCATATAAATGCAACATCCATATGACAACACATTAAACTTCAATCATATACGAATATAAATACATATATGCATATGCAATATGAAGTGACTGAGCCGATCTAAAGCCTAGATTGTGTGTGTATATGCAACCACGAGCAACCACTAGCAATCACTTGCAACCACTTTCAACCATCATTCATAACATGTTTCAATTACATGTTTTCATCCAAAGGGTTCCTATTTAAAAGATAAGGTCGAGGAGATATACCTAAAAAGATAGATAAAAGCGCAACTTAAGGAAAAAGAAACAACAAAGATGTACCCTCAAAAAGAAAAGGGTAGGCTACGCGTATTCTAGCCTCAGTTTCCCAAGTTGCGTCTTCCTCGGCGTCGCTCCACTGAACTTTGACGAGCTTGACTTCGCGGTTGCGTAGCTTTTTCACTTCAGTTCCTAAGTGTGTGTTGGAACTCTTCTCACGGTTGCTTCGCGTTCCACTTCAGCTTCTTCTAGGATGTTTGGTTCTACCACTTCAGCAGATTCATGTAGACATTTTCGGAGGTGCGAAACGTGAAAGACGTTATGAACTCCAGCTAGTTTCTCAGGTAGCTCTAATCTATAGGCCATCTTCCCAACCTTCTCGATGATAGGAAATGGTCCTACAAACCTCGGTGCTAGCTTTCTAGTGGATCCAAAACGAACAACGTTCCTTAGAGGAGAAACCTTAAGAAAAACTCTGTCCCCAACCTCAAACTCAAGGTCAGTCCTTCTCTTGTCGGCGTAGGATTTATGTCTGTCTTGGGCTGTCTTCATTCTTCTCCGTACTAAGTCTACTTTCTCTGAAGTCTCTCGGATCATATCCGGTCCAAGTATGAGCTTGTCAGTAGACTCCTACCAACAAGTGGGCGATCGGCAAGGTCTTCCATATAAAGCTTCGAAGGGCGCCATTCCGATGGTGGCTTGATAGCTGTTGTTGTAGGAAAATTCCACCAAAGGAAGATGGTCTTCCCATGTCCCTCCGAAGGCAAGGACGCACAGTCTTAAAAGGTCCTCCAGAACTCTGTTCACTCTTTCTGTCTGGCCATCGGTTTGGGGGTGATAGGCTGTACTCAAGCATAACTGTGTGCCTACCGCTTCTTGCAGACTCCGCCAAAACTCACTTGTGAAGATAGGGTCTCGGTCACTAACAATGCTGGAGGGTATTCCATGGAGTCGAACAATTTCCTTAAGATAAAGAGATGCCAGGGATGAGTCATTCCTTTTACTCTTGACAGGTAAAAAGTGGGCGCTTTTAGTAAGCCTATCCACTATTACCCAAATGCTAGTGTTGCCTCTTCTAGACCTAGGCAGCCCATCAATGAAGTCCATTGAAAATACCATCCCACTTCCACTGTGGGACCTCTAGAGGATGGAGCAGACCGCCAGGCTTCTTCTGCTCCGCCTTAACTTGTTGGCAAATCATACACTTAGAAACGAAATCTGCCACGTCCTTCTTCATGCCGCTCCAAAAGAAAGTTCTCTTTATGTCCTTGTACATTTTATCTCCGCCTGGATGTATCGTCATCTTGGAGTGATGTGCTTCCTCGAGAACCGTCTTTACTAAATCCCTTGTCTGTGGGACGCATAGTCTTCCGTCTCGCCTTAGCCAACCCTTATCGTCGATGGAGTATCTGTTGAGGTGACTTGAAGTCTCACTCCTAATTAGCCTATCAATCGTCTCCACAAGCTGAGGGTCTTCGCGTTGTGCTGTCCCTATTGAGTCCAAAAGAGTCGGGCGTACCTCGAGAGATGCTAGCAAGCCCGGTACAAAATCGGAGAAGGGCCTAAATCAAAGCTGGCGATAAACTCTAGGCTTTGTCTTTCAACAAACAGCGGCTTAATGTCAGTTTCTTTCGGCTCAACGCGTCTGCCACTACGTTGCCTTTGCCCGGAGTGTAGGAGATCTCGAAATCGTACGAGGCAAGAAACTCCATCTATCTCTGTTGCCTCAAGTTAAGATCTTTCAGCGAGAAAAGATATTTCAACGATTTATGGTCAGTGTAAAGTTTGAACTTCTCACCTAGGAGATAGTGTCGCCAAGACTTAAGTGCAAAGACGATGGCGGCTAACTCAAGATCATGGGTTGGGTAGTTCTTTTCGTGCACTTTCAATTGCCTTCCACCATAAGCTACTACCCTTACTTCTTGCATTAAGACAGCGCCTAGCCCTGTCCCACATGCATCTGTATAAACTGTGAAAATCTTGCTTCCATCTGGCAACGTCAGAACCGGGGCTGTTGTAAGAGCCCTTTTTAGCCGTTGGAAAGCAAACTCGCAATCCAAATCCCAATTGAACACTAGATTCTTCTTTGTCAGCCTTGTGAGTGGAGCTGAGATTTTCGCAAAATCCCTTATGAATTTTTGTTAGAAACCTGCTAGTCCTAGAAAACTTCGGACCTCAGTTGCATTCCTTGGTGTCTTCCAATCCTGTACCGCTACTATCTTAGCAGGGTCCACAGCTAACCCTTCTTTGGATACTATGTGCCCAAGGAACCTTACTTCCTCTCTCCGAAAGTGGCACTTGGAGAATTTGGCTTTTAGCTGATGGACTCGCAGAGTTTCCATGATTGCCCTTAAGTGCTGAGCATGTTCTTCTTCACTTTTTGAGAAGATCAAGATATCGTCTACGAAGACCACGACGAACTTGTTGAGGAATTCTCTGAACACCCTACTCATCAGGTCCACGAAGTAAGCGGGTGCGTTTGTCAAGCCGAAAGGCATGACAAGCCATTCAAAGAAGCCGTCTGGGGTTCTGAATGCGGTCTTATCGATGTTATCTTTAGCCACCCTTAGCTGATGAAATCCGGTCGCTAAATCGAGTTGGGAGAAAACAGACGCTCCTACAAGCTGATCAAACAGATCGTCAATTCTGGGGAGAGGGTGCCTATTCTTTTTGATTAGCTTGTTGAGCTCCCTATAGTCGACACATAGACGGAGTGAACCATCCGCCTTTGTGGCAAACACCACTGGAGCGCCCCATTCTGAAATGCCCCTTCTAATGAACCCCTTCTCTAGAAGCTCTTTAATCTGTTCACTGAGTTCTTTCCTTTCCCGTGGAGCCATGTGTCTAACGGGCAACGCAACGGGCTTTGCATTATCTACAAGATATATGCGGAAGTCTATCTCCCGCTTCGAAGGTAAGCCCTTCACCTCTTCGAAGACATCCGGATATTCACGAACCACTCTAACCGATTGCAAACTCTCAACAGAAGCATCTAGCGATTCGAGATAACTAAGCATAACCGCATACGAGGGATTACAAGTAATTTCCAGAGTGTTACCGAGTTGGGTCAGAAACCTAACCACCCTTTTCTCACAATCAAGGATGGCACCATTACTGGATAGCCAATCCATGCCCAAAATCAAACCATATCCCGAGAAGCCCAAAACAAAGGCACTACATCTAAATTCTACGCTTAAAATAGAAATTTTCAATCCCACACAGATCATAGACAAATGAGCCGGGCCCCCGATTGGATTTGAAACAATTAAGGGGTCCTCTACCATACTAGTTTCTAGGTGCAGAGATTCTACAAAAGCAGATGAAATAAAGGAGTGTGATGCGCCAGAATCAAATAAAGTGCGAACTGGGTGATCATAAAGATAAATTACACTTTCTACGGAAGTATTTATACCTCGTTGTTGCAGAGGTGGCGCTTCTAGCACATAAACCTGTGCCCCTGAGGTGGATCCAGCCCTCTGCCCCTGCCCTCGCTTCTTTGGGCAATCCTTAGCCATGTGGCCTATCTCACCGCAAGAAAAACACCCACCATTCACCTTGGCCTTCTTTTCCCCGCAATCCTTCACTAAGTGCCCCACTTTGCCACAGAAATTACACTTCCTCTTCTCTTGGGACTTGTTGTCTTTCCCGCCCTTCTTAAAGTCTGTCTTCTTAGGCTGTAAACCCTCTTTCTTCGCTTGAGAGCTTTCCGCCTTTGTCTCCTTCTTCTTTGGGCAGTCCCTAGCCCAGTGGCCTGTCTCTCCACACTGAAAGCAAGTAGCACTCATCCTCCTCTTCTTCTTCCTGCAGTCTCCCTCCAGATGTCCAAGAATTCCGCAGAAATAACATTTCCTTTTTTCACGTTTCTTGTCATTACTGTTACGATCCTCTCTTCTTTGACTATTATTCGTCTTCCTGTTCTGGGACTCTTCCGCTTGCTGGTTCACGTAGAGGCGGAGGAGGAGTGAAGGCGTCAGTAGCTGGGGAGTAAGGTCTCCAGACATGCTAGAACAGAAAGGATAGATTCAAAACGAAGGATAAAAGATAGTACCTATGGCTTTGGGGGACTATGCCTTTTTAAAGTAAAATAACATTTTATCTTTAAAAATGCTTCTTTAAATTTTCTTTTGAAAATCAGTTTTCAAAACTTTTTTTCTTATCTGGTAAACCATGCTCTGATACCAAGTGAAACACCCCACCTTCGTTAGGGTCACTCTCAAAGGGAATGCCCTAATTTTGGTGGAGGTTCATAAGTATAAGTCACAGATACACAAGACATATATAAATACACATATTTTTGAACAGCGGAAAACAACAGCAACTTTTATTTCATCAAAATATGTGTTACACAAACCATGCCATAATTGTCTTACAATACTCCCAAAAACATTACATTTTCATAACTGTCTTGATTTCATAACTTAAAGAAGCATAAAAACATAAGTAAACTGCATAAGTCCCCATAAGTGCTATCTAAAGCCATAGTCCAAAACGAAAGAGATCCAAGCAATACATTATCTCTCTTCAAGCTGGATGTGAAACTGGTCAAGCTGCGGTGTTCCCTCCTTATGGACCTGGGGGGGGAATGAAAGAAAAGAAGACGAAAGAAAAGTAGAGTCAGACATAAAGCTTGAGCAAGTCTAGGAATATTCAGTCTATGAATAAAGAAATGAGCATGCTAAGTACAAACTGGAAATGGGAAAGCACTATAAGCTAAGTTAAGTTGTCTAGAGTCGAATGTACTATCGTACCCCATATTAATCCATGCACCCCTATAAACTAGTTCCCAACAGGCACCCCATAATTACGGTGAAGTGATCCATTTGCAATGATCAGCTCCTACTCGCATAGTTACATGTGTCTTACGACCCCCAATGTTGTAGCTACCTGTGCTGGTCCCACCATGGGGTGTATCAAGTCCCATGGTGGCGGTCCGACACAATTCTAGAATGCACAGGTATACTACTGGTGCCCAGTGCCTAATTTTTCTACGCCGGAGTGTGTGCACACCTGCACCCCGTTAGAACCTACACTGCTGCACCACCGCCGTCGATTTGACCTCTTACAGTCAGCCCAGTAATCGTGCCCCACCCTGCCTAGTTCAGGGTATCCTGATACACCTTGTAGGGTTACTGCTGAAAAGGGTCCCGCGCTACTAGGTTTTCTATTTTTAGCCAACATGCTAAGTTGTTAAGTGTTCTGTAAACCTAACCCCCAAATCAGTCTGTATAGTTTAGCATGTTCAATTTGATTAAGTACTAATTCAATTTACTTAATCCTATCAATCCTGACTCAGCCTTAATTGTCTTATTAAAGCCTCAACCACTCACATTAGACAAGTATTGTTGTGGTTGCATGTTGCCGGTTGGGTCCGGGCAGTCTTACGCCACAACTCAGTCTAACCTTGGGTCTTTATTGGGCTCAATGTTTAACCACCCACATTGGATAGGTATTGTTGTGACTACTGGACAGCCGGGCGGTTCCGGGCAGGTTTATGTCACAACTCAATCCAACCTTGGGTTAAACACATCGTATTTTCTGAGTTTACATATTTTGTCTCTTTTCTTTTTATATGTAAATATTTGCAGCCCATTATTCAAATTCATCTTTATTGGGTAAAATTTACTTATACCACTTAAATGTTCTCAAGGTCGTTGGCATGTGACAGACATGCCGACACATATGTTTTATATTTTTACCCCATCGCCAATACCCCCGTTTTATACGTTCACTATATTATAACATATGTTGGGCTTAACATTTAAGCCCAACTTAGCCAGAGGAAAAAGGGGAGGCTTAGAACATGGTGTTTATATATTCTAAGTAACATCAAAAGGGGTATGTGTTCGCATGAACTTGCAACATAACGATCTAATTAACATAAATTAGGCACTTGTGAACTTGCATTGTAATAGCATATAATCTTAACATAAAACATACCTAAACATGAATCATGGTTTTAAATCTAGTCATGTAAACTTGCATTTAAAATGTGAATCTAACTTAATTATGTGTTGTATATATATTCATATGATTTTGATAACAACATAGGCCTAAAACATATTTTCAATTAGGCATAACACCAAACGTAATCTAGTCATGTTTAGAGAGTCAACACAAGTTCACAAAGATGCTTACTTTTGTCACTAATACAAAAGTATGTCTTTTTTTCTCACTAGAATCATAATTCCTATTTCAACATAAATTCGTATAAATCATAATACCCAAATGGATCCAACTACACTAAACGTGATTATAAAAATATACATAGAAGGGTCTAAAATCACGTTGGCATAATAGTGAATCACATACTTGCATGAACCTCAACTTTGTTGTAATAAACTACAACAAACATATAGTCGTTAACTTTCAACATGAATCATATACTTGCAAATATCCAATAGGTGTTGTAATAGACTACCACAAACATATAGTCGTTAACTTTCAACATGAGTCATATACTTGCAAATATCCAATAGGTCTAACATCATTATACCACAACATCCCAATTCTATTCATAATTAGAATCATAGCAACATACAATTATGAGTTATCATCACCACAAATTAAATACAATTCCATTTCTCATTTTACGTAAATCAAAACTCAATTATTCATTCACATCGGAATAGCACTCTACTTACAACGTATGACGAATCTTCAATTCAGGTTTCTGTATTCTGAATTTGGAGATGCTATCCTTTGTTGTAGGCGTTGTTTTGATTTAGTTGTCGTTGCTTTAAGCTTTCGAATTGCCTCCTAATCGTCTTTCAATTTTGACGGCTACTCCTAGTTTTTCTTCAGCAGCATGACGGTCTCATTCTCATTTTTATTTGCATGAATTAGGTGGAGTCTTAGGTCCTTTTTATAGAGTTTGTGAATTGATTAGGACCGTCGATGGAGCTTAGATTAATATTAGCCGTTCGTTTGAAAGAGAGACAAATCAGGAGCTGACACCTAGCCCTAGTGACAAGGCAAGACTCAGAAATTCGGCCAAGCACAGACCAGGCCAGCCAGGAGGGGCTGGGTTCGACCTGGCTCAGAGGCCAGGTCGACTACCCAGTCGACCCTCAGGTCGACTACCCAGTCGACCCTCAGGTCGACTACATAGTCGACCTGGGTGGCCCAAGTCGACTACCCAGTCGACCTGGGTGCCTTGGGCGGGAAAATTCCCGCCCAGTCCAATCTGGGTCCGATTTTTGAAATTAGAATTTGTTTATGAGCTGTTTCCGTCTGCTTGAATTTTAAACTGAATTCTGAAACTTCCGGAGGCCATATCTCCCTCATACGGAGTCCGTTTTACGCAAACTCGAACTCTATCTCAAGTAGAATTCCGAGATGAACGCAATGGCATATCCCGTTTCCCTTAATTCTTTGATTTGAAATTAATTATACTATAATTTGTGAATTTCACTGTTATAGAATACACGGGGTGTTACAGCTCTTTAGTTTTACAATGTAAATTTCTGTACTTTAGTTACATATAAGGGTAATAAATCAACCAAACCAACATCACACAATCATGTTCCTATCATACAATGATGTAATGTGACATGTTTATATCAAGATATCATGTTATATAAACAGTTCAATTCACTTCCCTCATTTTATTTGTTAATAAACAACAACTAAAATGTAACTTTCAATTCATTTAATACATAGAAAATGTCATTTAAAAACATTTCTTTTTCTTATTTATTTACACCATATGTGAATAAGTTTACTTTTCCTTATTCTTGTTTATTTACCTAAATGTAAATAAATGTTATCTTTCACTTCTACATATCCTATTTACATGAAAATGTAAATGAAAGTGTCATCTAAAATAATTCTTTTTATTTACATAAGCAAATGTAAATGTCTATTTCATATTCTATTTACATTCTTTAATTACATTGAAAAATGTAAATTCTTATTTCATTCTCTCATTTTATATAATAAAAATGATCTTTTTCTAATGCTAACATCTTATATAATAACATATTCCTTTTTATACCGACATAAAAATGAGATTTTGTTTGCAAACATTTCATACATAAAAAAATGATTCTTTTCTAATGTTACCGTTCTAAACATCAATATATGATTTTCTAATATTAACATTTCTAACATAAAAATGTGATTAACATTACGGTGAAAATTTCTGTCTTTTTAAATTACATGAAAAAGGTGATTTTGATTCCAATGTCAAAAACTTTTTTTAAATTACATTAAAAATGTAATTTTCATTACGACAGTAAATTCTTATCTTATAATTACATTAAAAATGTAATTTTAATTACAATAGTAAAATCTTATACTATAATTCCATTTAAAAATGAAATCTTTATTTACAATGTAAATTCTTATTCTTTAGTTACGTATAAAAATGCAGTTTTAAATTTACAATTCAAATCCTCATCCTTTAAGTACATATAAAAACGTAGTTCTCTTTTCTTTTTAATCTTGCTTGCATAAAAATGTAATTCTCTTTCTTTAAGTCTTGATTACATAAAATGTAAACTTTCCTACTTTTAATCTTAATTACATAAAAATGTAATTTCCTCCTTTATTATAATTTAAATGATAAATGAGAAAATTTTCACTTTTAATCTAATTCATATGGAAATTGACTTAATTACATAAAAATGTAATTTTTATGTTCTCTAACTTAATTACATAAAAATGTAATTTTTATGTTCTCTAACTTAATTACATAAAAATGTAATTATCTTTTAATTCTTTTTTACATTAAGAAAAATGTAAAACTTTTCTAATTTCAACGCAAATAATGTCATTTTCTATGTATTCTAATATCAAATAAAAGAACAAGTTATTTGTTAACATTTTTCTATGTTTTCTAATATCATATAAAAGCATATTTTATATGTAACTATTTTTAACCATTCTTATTAACATAAAAAGAATATTTTTATGTTAAATCAATTCTAACATTTCAACAAAAACAAATAAAAAGATAACTTTGTTTGTCGTCAATTGTAACACAACAAAATATATAAAGGTGATATATTTTGTCTACTTAACATTTTATAACTACATTGTTATTTTAATCAATCTTAACATTTTATATCTAAAATGTTAATGAACATTTTGTTTTACATACCTTTCTATTTAACAAAATAAATACTTTGTTTTACATACATTTCTATTTAACAAATTAAATACTTTGTTTTACATATTTTTCTGTTTAACAAATTAAATACTTTGTTTTACATATAACATGTAAATAAAAACGAGTTTACAAATTTTGCCTTTTTATTTACACATAGGATACAAATAAAAATGGATAAAACAAGTTTGTCTTTTTATTTACACATGTAGGGTAAATCAGAATATATAAAACAATTTTAATGTCCCTAAATTAACACAATCTATATAATATTTTAATTGGATTAAAATTTTCTGATCTGATCCGATTTACAGTCAAGTCACTATTTTTAATTGGATTGAAATTCTAGTTTAATCTAATATATAGAACACGGCGATTTTTATCGGATTCATATAGATCTAGATCGTACGATGACAGCTCTAAACAATGCAAGGCAATACAATTCATCAGAACACAAGCAAAATTCATCACTGCACAGATCTGAATAAATAACATACATATAATTATTTAACAACGATAGAAAAATTAATTAAATTAATTAAATTGTAAAAATCAGAGATTTTCACATCGATTTGGCTGAAAATTCAAATTGCTCCGTTTCAGATTCGGTCAGCGCCATCGCGAAGATCTTGAATTTCTGATTCCAGCTCTTCTGACGATTCGTAAAACGGACCTCGTATGAAGAAGTTACGGATTTTTAAAGTTTGGATAAATTAAATATTTAATTATAAAAAACCTTCTTCCTTCAGAAACCGCCGTCCCCCCATACCCATCGTCGTCGATCCCTTCAGGTCGATGCCGCACCCAAACCCGACCACCGGACCCCGATCCAAAGCCGCCACCCGAACCACCGTGCTGCCGCCTCCCTTCGCCGTGACCGCCGACCGACCTGGTGGTCCCATCGCCGAAAATCCGCCCCCGACCGCCGCCTCTTTGTCACCAAATTCCGGCCGCCCCGCTCCACTAAATCCGATCATCCCCGTACCGATTGAAAGCTCTTGAAAAACTCTTCGATTTGATATATGGTTTGCAGATTATCGTCGAACAGATTGGAAGATTTTAGCATTTGAAATTGGGATGTTTTTGGCCTTCGAAAGCCACAGGCAGCGGCTCCATTTCTAGGGTTTTATTTAATTTTTTATTAATTTATTCATTGTAAAGCGTGTTATAAAGGTAAAAATGCAGGTTGTCTCTGAATTGGGCCTGCTTACTATCGTTCTTAAGGTTTTGACGCCTTATGAATGCAATGGGAAAGGTCTCGTGGTCCAATTCCGAAATCTGTAAAAAAATTATTTAAATTTACATTAAAAATTAATTAATTAAATATTTACCATACATTTAAATACGCCGGGGCCACATACGGACTCCGAAAATTCCAAAAAAATATTTTCGGCTTCGCATTGACGATACGGTTCCAACGAGACTATTTTCGTCGAATTTTGAGACTATTCGAAAAATGGCCTTTTTCAGGTCGATCAGTTTTAATTATAAACTGACAAAACGTGTAATCTTCTGCCACGCTTACATACTAATTCGAAAAATTCTGGAAAATTAAATTTAGCAATAATTTGACATTCCGGTTCCAACAAAAGTGGTTTTGTCGAAACCGAGGTTGTTTGCAAAATGGCTTTTTTAAGGGCTATATATTTAATATTAAAAATACATTTTTAAACAAATAATTTTCGAAACTCCAAATATATAAGTGTTTACTGTTTTTCAATGCAGAAACGTCATTTGGAACTCAATGGAAGTGGTTTCGAGTTCAATTTCCTTCGTATGCAAAAAGTGGCACATATGACCTTTATAAATTTCATAGCGACCTTTCTAAATTTTAATTTGGGCATAACTTTTGATTCCCATTATGAAATTTCAATTTTTCAGATTCGTTAGAAATATATTTATAAATAGATTCTAATATTTTTGGGTTTACTAAAATCCGTTAAATTTTGCATCCTGTATGGTCAGTCAAAGTTCAAATTTGACTTTTCAAACTACCGCGCTATTTCTAATTCCTTTTATAATTAAAATTAAATTATTCATTCTAACTTCAATTTAAGTCAATTTTTAATCATTATTATTTAAAATAAATTATTTTAAATATTAAAAACTCATTAAAATTACTTAATATAAAATTTACATATAACATGTCATTTTAGACTCCAACCGGGTTGTGAGGCTCGCGAAGTCACGCCATACACAAAGCTACGCCTAAACAGGCCGTGCTTTGATCATCAACCGCAAGGTTCTGCTTTTCGACAAGAAACCTTAATCATTGCATCTTAATATGCCACACTGTCACTCCATATCACACTACCAATCCTTTGCCGAAATATATAAAAGGGTGTTAAGCAAGAGAATAAATCCTCTGCCACCAAACATTCATACATTCGACAGCAAATCAATAAATACAATATAAAGGAGTACAATGTCGGACACACATTCCGTTTATAAGCTTATGCTCTGGGTCTGAGAGAAAGCCAAATCCGTACAAATCAACACTACGTCCGGATAACTACCATCTTAGCCACGTCTTGGGAGCAAATCAATCAAGGGCCTCAACACTAGTTACCCATTCGATGTGAAGATCGTCGGTCTTCAATCATCGTCTTCAATTCTTCGAACATCGTATCATTATTTGGAATGAGAGTAAACTCAGAATTTCCAAATAACTCTCGCATATATAAATTTGAAAACCATTTCATATCATTGTTAATAATTTATAACGATTTATCACTATTTTTATTTTACTTTACATACACATCCTAAACACAACAATGTATATTTTCTTCTTTCATCCTTCAATTTACACAAAATGTATATTTGGTTTCGTTATTTTTTTTCCTAATGAAAATCTATTCTTTAGAAATGTAAATTTCTAATCTTATTATTTACATTGAAAAATGTAAATTTCTTTAAAAATATAACTTCTATTTCATCCTTAATTACACTGAAAAATGTAACTTCCTTTTTACCGCCTCTAGAATGACGATAAAAATATATGATTTTTATTCTATTCTTATGATTTCATGGGAAATCCATTCTTTTAATTACATTGAAAATGTAATAATTTACAATGCCAAAATCTTCTTTTTAAATTACATTAAATTGTAATCAACATTATAATGTAAAATTCCTATCTATAATTACAATGTAAAATCTCCTTTTTAATTACAATGTAAATTGTAATTAACATTACATGTCAAATTTTGTCTTTTTAATTGGCAACGTAAAATCCTACCTTTTAGTTACATTAAGAATGTAATTTATATTACATGTCAAATCTTGCTCTTTAATTTTGCAATGTAAATTTCTATACTTTAGTTACATGTAAGGGTAATAAATCAACCAAACCAACATCACACAATCATGTTCCTATCATACAATGATGTAATGTGACATGTTTATATCAAGATATCATGTTATATAAACAGTTCAATTCACTTCCCTCATTTTATTTGTTAATAAACAACAACTAAAATGTAACTTTCAATTCATTTAATACATAGAAAATGTCATTTAAAAACATTTCTTATTCTTATTTATTTACACCATATGTGAATAAGTTTACTTTCCTTATTCTTATTTATTTACCTAAATGTAAATAAATGTTATCTTTCACTTCTACATATCCTATTTACATGAAAATGTAAATGAAAGTGTCATCTAAAATAATTCTTTTTATTTACATAAGCAAATGTAAATGTCAATTTCATATTCTATTTACATTCTTTAATTACATTGAAAAATGTAAATTCTTATTTCATTCTCTCATTTTATATAATAAAAATGATCTTTTTCTAATGCTAACATCTTATATAATAACATATTCCTTTTTATACCGACATAAAAAATGAGATTTTGTTATGCAAACATTTCATACATAAAAAAAATGTTTCTTTTCTAATGTTACCGTTCTAAACATCAATATATGAATTTCTAATATTAACATTTCTAACATAAAAATGTGATTAACTTTACGGTGAAAATTTCTATCTTTTTAAATTACGTAAAAAAGGTGATTTTGATTCCAATGTCAAAAACTTTTTTTAAATTACATTAAAAATGTAATTTTCATTACGACAGTAAATTCTTATCTTATAATTACATTAAAAATGTAATTTTAATTACAATGGTAAAATATTATTCTATAATTCCATTTAAAAATGAAATCTTTATTTACAATGTAAATTCTTATTCTTTAGTTACATATAAAAATGTAGTTTTAAATTTACAATGCAAATCCTCATCCTTTAATTACATATAAAAACGTAGTTCTCTTTTCTTTTTAATCTTGCTTTCATAAAAATGTAATTCTCTTTCTTTAAGTCTTGATTACATAAAATGTAAACTTTCCTACTTTTAATCTTAATTACATAAAAATGTAATTTCCTCCTTTATCATAATTTAAATGATAAATGAGAAAATTTTCACTTTTAATCTAATTCATATGGAAATTGACTTAATTACATAAAAATGTAATTTTTGTGTTCTCTAACTTAATTACATAAAAATGTAATTTTTATGTTCTCTAACTTAATTACATAAAAATGTATTTATCTTTTAATTCTTATTTACATTAAGAAAAATGTAAAACTTTTCTAATTTCAACATAACGGTGCAAATAATGTCATTTTCTATGAATTCTAATATCAAATAAAAGAACATGTTATTTGTTAACATTTTTCTTTGTTTTCTAATATCATATAAAAGCGTATTTCATATGTAACTATTTTTAACCATTCTTATTAACATAAAAAGAATATTTTTATGTTAAATCAATTCTAACAATTCAACAAAAACAAATAAAAAGATAACTTTGTTTGTCGTCAATTGTAACACAACAAAATATATAAAGGTGATATATTTTGTCTACTTAACATTTTATAACTACATTGTTATTTTAATCAATCTTAACATTTTATATCTAAAATGTTAATGAACATTTTGTTTTACATACCTTTCTATTTAACAAAATAAATACTTTGTTTTACATACATTTCTATTTAACAAATTAAATACTTTGTTTTACATATTTTTCTATTTAACAAATTAAATACTTTGTTTTACATATAACATGTAAATAAAAATTAGTTTACAAATTTTGCCTTTTTATTTACACATAGGATACAAATAAAAATGAATAAAACAAGTTTGTCTTTTTATTTACGCATGTAGTGTAAATCAGAATATATAAAACAATTTTAATGTCCCTAAATAAACACATTCCATATAATATTTTAATTGGATTAAAATTTTCTGATCTAATCCGATTAACAGTCAAGTCACTATTTTTAATTGATTAAAATTCTAGTTTAATCTAATATATAGAACACGACGATCTTTATCAGATTAATATAGATCTAGATCGTACAATGACAGCTCTAAACAATGCAAGGCAATACAATTCATCAGAACACAAGCAAAATTCATCACTGCACAGATCTGAATAAATAATTTACATATAATTATTTAACAATGATATAATAATTAATTAAATTAATTAAATTGTAAAAATCAGAGATTCTCACATCGATTTGGCTGAAAATTCAAAGTGCTTCGTTTCAGATTTGGTCAGCGCCATCGCGATGATCTTGAATTTCTGATTCCAGCGCTTCTGACGACTCGTAAAACGGACCTCGTACGAAGAAGTTTCGGATTTTTAAAGTTTGGATAAATTAAATATTTAATAAAAAAAACTTCTTCCTTCAGAAACCGCCATCCCCCCGTACCCATCGTCGTCGATCCCTTCAGGCTGACGCCGCACCCAAACCCGACCACCGGACCCCGATCCAAAGCCGCCACCCGAACCACCGTGCTGCCGCCACCCTTCGCCGTGACTGCCGACCGACCTGGTGGTCCCCATCGCCGGAAATCCGCCCCCGACCGCCGCCTCTTTGTCACCAAATTTCGTTCGCCCCACTCCAATAAATCCGATCATCCCCGTACCGATTGAAAGCTATTTAAAAACTCTTCGATTTTATATATAGTTTGCAGATTATTGTCGAACGGATTGGAAGATTTTAGCATTTGAAATCGGAATGTTTCTGGCCTTCGAAAGCCACAGGCGACGTCTCCATTTCTAGGGTTTTATTTAATTTTTTATTAATTTATTCATCGTAAAGCGTGTTATAAAGGTAAAAATGCGGGTTGTCTCCGAATTGGGCATGCTTACTGTCATTCTTAAGGTTTTGACGCCTTCTGAACGCAATGGGACAGGTCTCATGGCCCAATTCCGAAATCTGTGAAAATTTTATTTAAATTCACATTAAAAATTAATTAATTAAATATTTATCGTACATTTAAATACGCCGGAGCCACATACGGACTCCGAAAATTCCAAAAAATATATATTTTTGGCTTCGCATTGACGATACAGTTCCAACGAGACTATTTTCGTCGAATTCTGAGACTGTTCGAAAAATGGCCTTTTTCAGGTCGATCAGTTTTAACCGTAAACTGACAAAACGTGTTATCTTCTGCCACACTTACATACTAATTTGAAAAATTCTGGAAAATTAAATTTAGCAATAATTCGACATTCTGGTTCCAACAAAAGTGGTTTCGTCGAAAACCGAGGTCGTTTGCAAAATGGCTATTTTTAAGGGCTATATATTTAATATTAAAAATGCATTTTTAAACAAACAATTTTCGAAACTCAAAATATATAAGTGTTTACTGTCTCTCAATGCAGAAACGTCATTCTGAACTCAATGGAAGTGGTTTCGAGTTCAAATTCCTTCGTATGCAAAAAGTGGCATTTATGACCTTTATAAATTTCATAGCGACCTTTCTAAATTATAATTTGGGCATAACTTTTGATTCCCGCTATGAAATTTCAATTTTTCAGTTTCGTTAGAAAGATATTTTTAAATAGATTCTAATATTTTTGGTTTTACTAAAATCCGTTAAATTTTGCATCTTGTATGGTCAGTCAAAGTTCAAGTTTGACTTTTCAAACTACCGCGCTATTTCTAATTCCTTTTATAATTAAAATTAAATTATTCATTCTAACTTCAATTTAAATCAATTTTTAATCATTATTATTTTAAATAAATTATTTTAAATATCAAAAACTCATTAAAATTACTTAATATAAATTTTTAAATTTACCCCCAAAATTCAGGGTTGTTACAGATATCTGGTTTCATTTTTTTTTTACAGCCAATATGTTTTATTCTAAGTGAAATATCGACTATTTTCTCGAGTTTTATTACTTAAAATTGAATAAATTTCACTTTTGATTACTTCTTTCCAACTGGAAGATTCAGAAGATCACATTGTCTCTTTGTAAGTTTGAGGTTCATGTTCTAACATATAGGTTAGGAATTCCGAACCAAAGGACTTTGAAATTCTTGTTCTTACATGTCTTCTTAGTTCAACTTCCTCAACTTCACAATGAGTTTCGTCTCCATGTGTCTTCCTTTATTCTTCTCTTATCCTTTTAGGGATATATTTTCCTTCATTCCTTGTGTATGGAAACATGCCTTCAAAGAATGAAGCATTTCTCGACTCCATGATTGTATTTATAATAATATCAAGAATATCAGACTTGAATACCAAAATTCTATAAGCACTACTATTTTGGGCTGGGACTAGATAACAACAATCAATAATTTTTGCTCCAATTTTGACTTTCTTGGAAGGTAGAACTGGAACTTTTGTCAAATCCCCGCACTTTGAGGTACTTGAAACTTGGTATATGTCCTTTCCATAGCTCATATGGAGTTGTTCTTGTTTTATTGTGAGGAACCTTGTTTAATTTGTGATTAGACATTTTAAGGCTTTCTCCTACTAGTTCTTTGGTAAACCAGAGGTTAGTACCTCTTTGTCTATTTCATTGCCTAGTGCAGGAACTAGTTCCTCTTTATTGAGATACCGCTACAGGCCGAGTGTGGTGAGATAAAACAACATGTGGCTCTTCCATATCTTAAAATCATCACCATCTCCTTTAAACGAATCAGGCCTGTTGCAAGTAGCACCATTGTTTGATATCTGTTCCGCTTCCATTTCCTTAGCATGAAGAACAATTAAGGAAACTTAAAACAAATGAACTTTACTTGAATGCACAACGGATCAGGTTTTAAAAAACAAAGTAATCCAGGCGCTAACAGTCAAAGGCTTGCCTTAGCAATCTCCTTAAAGCTTTCTTTTCTTCTGTTATGGTATATGTTTTTTTAATTAAACCCATATTTTTGCTAAGTCTTTGCAAACAGACACGATTTTGTGAAGGACTTGCAAACATTTTTCTACATCATAATAGTACTAGTATTGTAAATGCTTTGCAGTTATTTTTTCTACATCGCAAGATAATTGGTTTACATAGTTTTGCAAACGATTTGCAGTATTTTTGTAACACCCCGTATGTTGAATAACTTACTATAATATAAAACAGGGTAGAATTAAATTTTAAAATCTGAATCAGGGGAAATGGGCTATGCCATTGCGTTTGCCTCGGAAAAATACGCGAAATAGAGTCCGAGTTTTCAAAAATCGGAGTCCGTATGACCCAGTTAAGGCCCGAAGAAGTTTCAGATAATTTAAAACAGATTTTAAATACAAAAATTTCGAATTTCAGAAGTGGCGGGAAAATTCCCGCCAGACCCAGGGAGTCGACCTGGGGGTCGACAGGGGTGTCGACCTGCCCACCAGGTCGACTAGGGTGTCGACCCTAGTGTCGACCTGGGGGTCGGCCTCCCTGGTCGAGCCCAGGTGACCTGGGTGCACCAGTTTGGCTTTTGGGCTGTGTTTTGGTGGCTAGGACGAGATCTGACGGCTCTAATCTGATTTAGGGTTAATCTAATGGCCTAAAACACCTAACTAATCTATAAATACACCCTAAGACTACCCTAATTCATACTAAAAATAGCTACAACACCGTTATGCCGTCAAAATGCAACTTGAAGGAGCCTCCATCAAATTAAAGAGGAAGATAGCTTCTCAAATCAACTTCTAATCAACTCTAACAACTTAATCTTCTTCTTAGGGGTGCTAATCAACAAGTTGTGAGTTTCTATAGCCTTAATGAACAATTGTTGAAATGATTATGATAGGATATAATGAGGTTATGGCTATGAATGTGTATCAATGCAAGATTATGTTATCATATGCTATGTGTTTGTGATGTTATGCAAGTTATGCAAGTTATGTGATATGTGTTCATGATGTTATGCAAGTTGTGCAAGTCATATGCTATGTGATCATGATGTTATGCAAGTTATGCAAGTTATATGCTACATGTTCATGATGCTATGCAAGTTATGCAAGTTATATGCTATATGATCATGATGCTATGCAAGTTATGCAAGTTATATGCTACATGTTCATGATGTTATGCAAGTTATGTAAGTCATATGCTACATGTTCATGATGCTATGCAAGTTATGCAAGTTATATGCTATATGATCATGATGCTAGGCAAGTTATGCAAGTGTTAGGCTATGTGTCCATGATGCTAGTTATGCAAATTGCTATGATAAACATTGATCCATTATGACACCATGATTATGCAAGTTTGGTGTATGATTATATGCAAGTTCATATATGATATGTTATGCAAGTTTAGTGTATGATTATATGCAAATTCATATATGATATGTTATGCAAGTTTGGTGTATGATTATATGCAAGTTCATATATAACATGTTATGCAAGTTTGGTGTTTGATGATATGCAAGTAACATGTGCAAGTTTACACCTTAGTATGATATGCATACATATGCAAGTTAACCCCTTTGTATGTCATATATACATATGCAAGTTTACCCCTTTGTATGACATAAATAACTTATGCAAGTTAACCTCTTTATGACATATGTGATACATGCAAGTTTGGGTTGATTATTTATGCTAATTGGGTTGATGCTATATGCATGTCGACACCTTTAAACCCATGTTGATGCTAATGTTATGCAAGTTGAACCCATTGTATTTGTGATGAATCTTCCCTTTTATGTCATGTTGGCGAATTACGTGGGGAACGATGGGGTTAATATACATGTTAATGAAATGGTGTGAAGTTGGTATGATTATGCATACCATAAGGTGGATGGACATAATTGAGTCAATTATGTACATCATTAAAATTAGAATTAATTAGGGAAAATTAATTCGAAATATGGGGGTGATTAATTAGGTGTAATTAATCGACTAAGACACGAGGTTGGACCCTTTTGTAGCGTAAGACTGCCCGGAACCGACCGGCAAATCCAGCAGCTACAAATGATTGGCCCAATGTGAGAGGTCTTAGGCACAAACTTAATACGTGACAAGTGTAAAGACACGAGGTTAGACTCGGTTATGGCGTAAGGCTGCCCGGACCCGACCGACAAATCCAGCTGCCATAAAAGATAGTCTAATGTGAGAGGTCTTTACAACGGTTATGTTCTTAATCAATTAAGAAACACTTAACCATATTAGCATGTAGAGGGACATGAGGGGTTAAGTGGGTGCCTTGGGTGGCATGTGGAAAAATCTAGTGGTTGCCTTGGGTGGCAATAGAAAATACGATTAGAATACTTAACCAAAGTGGAACATGTAATTAAACATGATTAAAGGGTTAAGTAAGTGCCTTGGGTGGCATGGGGAAAATCTAGTGGTTGCCTTGGGTGGCAATAGAAGATACGATTAGAATACTTAACCAAAGTGGAACATGTAATTAAACATGATTAAAGGGTTAAGTAAGTGCCTTGGGTGGCATGGGAAAAATCTAGTGGTTGCCTTGGGTGGCAATGGAAGATAAGATTAAAATACTTAACCAAAGTGGAACATGTAATTAAACATGATTAAAGGGTTAAGTAAGTGCCTTGGGTGGCATGTGGAAATCAAGTAAGTGCCTTGGGTGGCATGGGGAAATCTAGTGGGTGCCTTGAGAGGCAATTGAAATATGAGTAGATGACTTAACCAAACTTTAAACATGTAAGTGGACTTGATTATTAAAAAGGGTTAAGTGGGATGCACTAGAAAAAAATGACAAGCTTAGGTGGGTAGCTTGTGGGGGCCCATTTCAACCAGTAACCCGTATGTATCTTATTGGGCTCGACCCATGTCGAGGACGGGACACGCGTACTGGGCTTGACTATAAGAGGCCAAAACAGGTTAACGGTGGCAACGCAAGTCCAACGGGTTTCATATGCGTGTGTGGACCCGGGCTGGTAGGTAAGACGTTGTTGCATCGTGTAGGTATAAGTCGTGCACCATTGATTGTATCGGGTTGCCACTTTGGGGAGTGATACACCCCACTGTGGGGCCAGCACGGGTATCTACGTTAGGGAGCCGATCGAATGGGAGTAGTGGGTACACCTAGTGGAGATAGGGGCAGACGACACCTATGTAGTCAGCTAGGGGTACACGAAACTACTATTAAAATTACTAGGTACACCTAGTGGAGATAGGGGCAGACGGCACCTATGTAGTCAGCTAGGGGTACACGAAACTACTATTAAAAATTACTAAGTACACTTAGTGGGATCAACCTTTAAGTAGGAATTACCCTTGGGTGGGTAGATCTGGTGTGGTGCAGTGTAGGAATTACCCTTGGGTGGGTAGATCTAGTGTGGTGCAGTGTAGTATTTATCCTTGGGTGGATAGGCGCGTCTTTACCGTTATCTTAGTTTATCCTAAGTCTAGTTGGCTGCTTAGTGTAGTCATTTATCCCCAGTCGTACCGTACCAGGTTTATATCATACCCTAATTACTTTAATGATTGTATTGTTAAAGTTATAGGGCTCACTCAGACTTATGTCTGACCCCATTGTTTTTATCTTTTTCCCCAACC